>CM059441.1:68719507-69319507 GCA_030390025.1 Squalus acanthias
AACCCAAGCACCCCACCCACCCGCCCCCTTCAACCACCGTCTGCCCCTCCTGTGACAGAGACTGCAGGTCCCGCATTGGACTCATCAGTCACCTGAGAACTCATTTTTAGTGTGGAAGCAAGTCATCCTCGGTTCTGAGGGACTGCCTAAGAAGAAGAAGAAGAAGAAGAAGAAGAAGGAGAAGGAGAAGAAGAAGGAGAAGATTAAGTATCCCCAGGCTATGGAAAGCTTCGTCAGGTTGCTTGCTCCTGATTGCTGTCCGCTGGTCCCTGCCAGAATGTGTGCGTGCCTATAGATTTGAGGCAAGGACTGGATTAAAAGTTACACTGTGACTCACTCTTGCTAGACTGTAGTTCCATGGGTGCTAGAAGCTTTCTGGTACACCAGTCAAATGGCCATTTTCTTCTCGAGTGACCCCAGGTAGTGAAAATGCTACCGGTTTTTTCACCGCGAGGGGAATCGTTGTCAAACCTCATTTGACTCCCTGCCCAACTTTCACACACGAGTTTTGTCCATGAGTGGGAACCCTGGCTGTATTTTCCTCTTTCTAAACCAGGCTGACTTTTGGATGAGATGTTAAACCGAGGCCCCGCCTGCTCTCTCAGGTGGACCTAAAAGATCCCGTGTCACTATTTCAAAGAACAGCAGGGAAGTTCTCCCCGGTGTCCTGGCCAATGTTTATCCCTCAAGCAACATCACTAAAACAGATTATCTGATCATTATCACATTGCTGTTTGTGGGAGCTTGCTGTGTGAAAATTGGCTGCCGCGTTTCCTACATTACAACAGTGACCACACTTCAAAAAAAAAGTACTTCATTGGCTGTAAAGCGCTTTGGGACGTCCGGTGGTCGTGAAAGGCGCTATAGAAATGCAAGTCTCTCTTTTTTTTCAGTTGAAATCACACAGCAATGAATGCAAATAAAGAAACAAAACACACTCACAAAGGATGAACAAAACAGATTCAGAAAACAACCGAATTGGGGTTAGGTGTTGGGAACGTGCACTCGATGGAAAAGTGAGAAATCTATTGTTTTCCTGATTGATGCAGTGTAGTTGTGTAATTAACTGCAGACATACAGTGTTAATGCTGGATTTGACTCTGTATTACTCCAATCTCCATTGATGGCTTCTTGGATCAATGCAACTTTCAAATGTAGTACTGAGTCTTACCTAAGGAAGGATATAGTTGCCATAGAGGGAGTGCAACGAAGGTTCACCAGACTGGTTCCTGGGATGGGGGGATTGTCCTATGAGGAGAGATTGAGTAGACTAGGCCTATATTCCCTAGAGTTTAGAAGAATGAGAGGTGATCTCATTGAAAATTCTGAAGGGGCTTGACAGGGTAGATGCTGGGAGGTTGTTTCCCCTTGGCTGGGGAGTCTAGAACCAGGGGTCACAGTCTCAGAATAAGGAGTCCGCCATTTAGGACTGAAATGAGGAGAAATTTATTTACTTAAAGGGTTGTGAATCTTTGGAATTCTCTACCCCAGAGAGCTGTGTATGCTCTGTCGTTGGGTATATTCAAGACAGAGAGCGATAGATTTTTGGATACTAAGGGAACCAAGGGATATGGGGATCGGGCGGGAAGGTGGAGTATTAAATGGCGGAACAGGCTCGAAGGGCCGAATGGCCGACTCCTGCTCCTATTTCTGATGTTCTTATGAGTCGTACAGACCAGAAAGGGTCCGGGTTTGACTCTTGGTCTGTGCTGACTTAGCTGATCTCAAGTAGAGGGCAGTGGCTGATCTGAACAGTTGTGGGAGGAAAAGTGCGCCTCCTGTGAAGATAAGAGTTGGGCTCAATTGTGATGCCCCCATGGCTGAATAAACCATCCAACATTTGAATGGCCACTTGGGTGAGGTACAGATGGTTGCTGGTGTTTGTGGGATTGTACCCCAGAAAAAGCCAGCACCTAAAGATGAGAAAGTTAAAATCACATTTTGTTAAAAAAAACACTCTATTGCCTATTATACGGCAACTTACAAATGGGAAGGTGAGAGTACTCAAAGTCCAGAAGCTTAGTTTCAGCCTACTTTAGATAATCACTTATGAAACACTACATAACGCACAATAATCAGCAAAGACATTGGAATTTAGACAGTCTCCTGGCAAGCATCTCTTGCCAGCGCCCAAATCCCAACTCTCCTGTGAGGTGCGTGATACCAACACTACTGCTCTTAATACATGAAAGCAGAGATCAAAGAAACAGCAACCAAATTGGGTTCCCAAACACTACAACATCAGCTTTTTCCCCAGAGTGTACTGCTAATTATATCTGAGCTCACTGTTTTCCAGTCCGTGCTAGTTTATAAATAACCCTCCCTGCGCTATACAGTTGTTGACAGGCAAAGGTAGGCCATTTCCTCTTATCAATCTGCCTTTAGCAGGATCAGAGAGACAGAGGAACCTACTCTATAATACATTCTTCATCATTCTCTCCAATTTTTACTTAATACATCTTCTTTCCTTGGCCTTTGCTGTGATTTAAGAGACAGCTCCTCTTTCTTTACAACTGCATTTAACACTATCATTGCTACATTAGAGGATATATGCCAGGGACTCCGATCGTCTGACGAGCCGACTATGTATCCATTCCTCTCACCACTCCACAATCATTAGCATTGACCACGGCTACCGCACTCCTGTGCCCTGGAGTACTGTGTGCAGTTTTGGTCTCCTTACCTAAGAAAGGATATACTTGCCATAGAGGGAGTGCAGCGAAGGTTCACCAGACTGATTCCTGGGATGGCAGGACTGTCGTATGAGGAGAGATTGGGTCGACTAGGCCTGTATTCACTAGAGTTTAGAAGAATGAGAGGGGATCTCATTGAAACGTATAAAATTCTGACAGGGCTAGACAGACTAGATGCAGGGAGGATGTTTCCCCTGGCTGTGGGGGTCTAGAACGAAGGGTCACAGTCTCAGGATACGGGGTAGGACATTTAGGACTGAGATGAGGAGAAATTTCTTCACTCAGAGAGTGGTGAACCTGTGGAATTCTCTACCACAGAAGGCTGTGGAGGCCAAGTCACTGAATATATTTAAGAAAGAGATAGATAGATTGCTAGACACAAAAGGCATCAAGGGGTATGGGGAGAGAGCGGGAATATAGTATTGAGATAGAGGATCAGCCATGATCATATTGAATGGCGGAGCAGGCTCGAGGGGCCGAATGGCTGACTCCTGCTCCTATTTCTTCTGTTCTTCTGTTCTTAAAGATGTTGTATAAATATAAGTTATTGTTGTATATGAAAGGCATTTTGTACGTGTTGTGGAGCGAGACTCCTTTGAGTTATCAAATTGTACAAGAGAATTAAATCAAGGACTGCGGTTGTTTCTCCCTATTCCAGTGTGCACTGATTGTGATTTCCATTTCAGTGATGAGCACTTTCACACCTTAGTAGGCCTAAATCATCTTGAAATGACAATTGAAAAAATACAATAGGTGTGAAGGATTTAATTCTCGTGTGCAATTTGATAACTCGAAGGGGCCATCCTCAACAACACTTTTTTTAATTTGTTTTTATGGGATCTGGGCGTCGCTGGCAAGGCCGGCATTTATTGCCCATCCCTAATTGCCCTTGAGAAGGTGGTGGTGAGCCGCCTTCTTGAACTGCTGCAGTCTGTGTGGTGAAGATGCTCCCACACAGTGCTGTTAGGGAGGGAGTTCCAGGATTTTGACCCAGCGATGATGAAGGAACGGCCGATATATTTCTAAGTCAGGATGGTGTGTGACTTGGAGGGGAACTTGGAGGTGGTGGTGGCCCATGCGCCTGCTGCCCTTGTCCTTCAAGGTGGAAGAGGTCGTGGGTTTGGGAGGTGCTGCCGAAGATGCCTTAGAAGCCTAAGAAAACTTAGATAATGCCTTTCATCTAACAAAACGTCACAAGGTCCTTTACGAAGAGTAATGCCAGAAACATTAACTTTTCACTTCTCTTCACAGCTTTTTCTGTTTTTGTTCCTAATATTTATGTGTTAAAATCATTTTCATGAACTTAAATGTACGGCCTCTGGTTCTACTTTCCTGGCTTATTTTGAATTAATATTCTGAGTTTCCGCATCTATATCATTTAACATCTAGGTCTTGGTGAGGTTCTCCTGTAAACTCTTTTCTAGAGGAGCATCATCTCTAATCTTTCCTCATAGCTCATTCCTTCAATTCAGGATCAGTCCTTTTACTCTTCACCACACCCTCTCTCCAATACGCTTTCTCCAGAGTGATGACCAGAAATAAAAGAAAAAGTAAGACGTGCGTTTCTGTAGCGCCTTTCATGACCACTGGACGTCCCAAACCGCTTTACAGCCAATGATGTACTTTTGGAGTGTAGTCACTGTTGTAATGTAGGAAACGCGGCAGCCAATTTGCGCACAGCAAGCTCCCACAAATAGTAATGTGATAATGGCCCGATAATCTGTTTTTAGTGAAATTGATTGCGGGCTAAATATTGGCCAGGACACCTGGGATAACTCCCTCGCTCTTCTTTGAAATAGTGTCATGGGATCTTTTACATCCACCTGAGAGAGCAGGCGGGGCCTCGGTTTAACATCTCATCCAAAAGACGGCACCTCCGACAGTGCAGCGCTCCCTCAGTACTGCACTGGAGTGTCAGCCTAGATTTTTCTGCTCAAGTCTCTGGAGTGGGACTTGAACCCACAACTTCTGACTCAGAGGCGAGGGAGCTATCATCTGAGCCACAGCTGACACTATAGCTGAAATGGATGCAATACTCCAAGTAAACTATGACCAATGTATTGTAAAGCCCCCATATAACCTTCAGCAACTTGCACACTGTAGTTGAGGTAATTTATGCCAACATTTGATTTGCTTTCTTGATAGCTTCACCAAGTTGTCTAGATGTAAATTGGCTGCACATCATAACTCAAAGCTTAATTAGGCTCTTTACAGCCTTCTGGACTCAACATTGAGTTCAACAAATTCAGACTATAAACTTGGCCAGAATTTTTTTTCTTTTTTCTTTTTTCTCTCTCACATGGCAGCTGTTGATGATTCTGCCATTGCCACTTACACCTCATCTAGAGCCATCTTTTGTTTCTTAACTTGTCCCATTACCATATCCTTTTGCCTTGCACCATCATCCCTTTTGTCTTTTAATTTCTCCTGCCTTCCATCCTTTCCTCCCCTCCCCCTTTCCCTGCCCCTACACTTGCTTAAAAACCTGTTACATTTCCAACTTTTTCCAGTTCTAACGAAGGATCATCGACCTGAAACGTTAACTCTGTTTCTCTCTCCACAGATGCTGCCTGACCTGCTGAGTATCTCCAGCATTTTCTGTTTTTATTTCTGATTTCCAGCATCTGCAGTATTTTGCTTTTGTCAAAGCTTAACTGTTTCCTAAGCTCCAAATATCTCACCCTACACACTCTTTCTCCTGCTCACACCCTAGCTGTGTTAAAATCAAGATTCATCGCATTGTCTCCTGCATTCTTTCCCAGAACTTCAAAACTGCAATTTCTTAACTCACTTAGTCCTCCCTTCCTCCGACTAATTCAGGATGCTCCGGCTCGAGCTTGGCATGACCTAATCTCTACTTCTTGACCTACCTAATTTTCTACTCTTGTCAACCTTGCTGCTATCCTGCACAATGGACCTCGGTCTATCACTTTGGTTTGTCAATAATAAAAGAGATCTACAACCTTAGACACTGGCGTATGTTTAATGAGATATACCTGCAACATATTTTGAGCTGTATTGTGCTGCAAGTGTATTCCCTACTGACAGCCACCCTTCGTTGCTGAGTTACGCTACACTTATTTCTCAATAATAAAAAGTTTGGGAACCCAAGATGTAAATAAGTTGTATAGACCTAAATCACTCAATCTTTAATATTTCATGATGTGCATTTTGCTTATAATATGCATTATGCTGCCAGAAATGTTATTGGAGTATTTAAGGTAAGCTTCTTGATTTATTACTGGGATTTTGCTGGCATGCATGCTAGATTCCATTGTGGGGCAGGGATTATTTTGGGTATGAATTTTGAGCACGAACAAGGGATGTTAGTTTTGGGGAATGGAACAAAGGAAGCACCAAATGTCAGCATCAAACGCTCCCAGGTCAGATACAGCATGAGTTAAGATACAGAGTAAAGCTCCCTCTACACTGTCCCATCAAACACTCCCAGGGCAGGTACAGCATGGGTTAGATACAGAGTAAAGCTCCCTCTACACTGTCCCATCAAACACTCCCAGGGCAGGTACAGCATGGGTTAGATACAGAGTAAAGCTCCCTCTACACTGTCCCATCAAACACTCCCAGGGCAGGTACAGCACGGGTTAGATACAGAGTAAAGCTCCCTCTACACTGTCCCATCAAACACTCCCAGGGCAGGTACAGCATGGGTTAGATACAGAGTAAAGCTCCCTCTACACTGTCCCATCAAACACTCCCAGGGCAGGTACAGCATGGGTTAGATACAGAGTAAAGCTCCCTCTACACTGTCCCATCAAACACTCCCAGGGCAGGTACAGCATGGGTTAGATACAGAGTAAAGCTCCCTCTACACTGTCCCATCAAACACTCCCAGGACTGGTACAGCACGGGTTAGATAGAGAGTAAAGCTCCCTCTACAGGGTCCCATCAAACACTCCCAGGGCTGGTACAGCACGGGTTAGATAGAGAGTAAAGCTCCCTCTACACTGTCCCATCAAACACTCCCAGGGCTGGTACAGCACGGGTTAGATACAGAGTAAAGCTCCCTCTACACTGTCCCATCAAACACTCCCAGAGTAGGTACAGCACGGGTTATATAGAGAGTAAAGCTCCCTCTACACTGTCCCATCAAACACTCCCAGGGCAGGTACAGCATGAGTTAAGATACAGAGTAAAGCTCCCTCTACACTGTCCCATCAAACACTCCCAGGGCAAGTACAGCACGGGTTAGATACAGAGTAAAGCTCCCTCTACACTGTCCCATCAAACACTCCCAGGGCAAGTACAGCACGGGTTAGATACAGAGTAAAGCTCCCTCTACACTGTCCCATCAAACACTCCCAGGGCAGGTACAGCATGGGTTAGATACAGAGTAAAGCTCCCTCTACACTTTCCCATCAAACACTCCCAGGGCAGGTACAGCATGGGTTAGATACAGAGTAAAGCTCCCTCTACACTGTCCCATCAAACACTCCCAGGGCAGGTACAGCATGGGTTAGATACAGAGTAAAGCTCCCTCTACACTGCCCATCAAACACTCCCAGGGCAGGTACAGCATGGGTTAGATACAGAGTAAAGCTCCCTCTACACTGTCCCATCAAACACTCCCAGGTCAGATACAGCATGAGTTAAGATACAGCGTAAAGCTCCCTCTACACTGTCCCATCAAACACTCCCAGGGCAGGTACAGCATGAGTTAAGATACAGAGTAAAGCTCCCTCTACACTGTCCCATCAAACACTCCCAGGTCAGATACAGCATGAGTTAAGATACAGCGTAAAGCTCCATCTACACTGTCCCATCAAACACTCCCAGGGCAGGTACAGCATGAGTTAAGATACAGAGTAAAGCTCCCTCTACACTGTCCCATCAAACACTCCCAGGGCAAGTACAGCACGGGTTAGATACAGAGTATAGCTCCCTCTACACTGTCCCATCAAACACTCCCAGGGCAAGTACAGCACGGGTTAGATACAGAGTAAAGCTCCCTCTACACTGTCCCATCAAACACTCCCAGGGCAGGTACAGCATGGGTTAGATACAGAGTAAAGCTCCCTCTACACTGTCCCATCAAACACTCCCAGGGCAGGTACAGCATGGGTTAGATACAGAGTAAAGCTCTCTCTACACTGTCCCATCAAACACTCCCAGAACTGGTACAGCATGGGTTAGATACAGAGTAAAGCTCCCTCTACACTGTCCCATCAAACACTCCCAGGACTGGTACAGCATGGGTTAGATACAGAGTAAAGCTCCCTCTACACTGTCCCATCAAACACTCCCAGGGCAAGTACAGCACGGGTTAGATACAGAGTAAAGCTCCCTCTACACTGTCCCATCAGACACTCCCAGGACAGGTACAGCACGGGTTAGATAGAGAGTAAAGCTCCCTCTACACTGTCCCATCAAACACTCCCAGGGCTGGTACAGCACGGGTTAGATAGAGAGTAAAGCTCCCTCTACACTGTCCCATCAAACACTCCCAGGGCTGGTACAGCACGGGTTAGATACAGAGTAAAGCTCCCTCTACACTGTCCCCATCAAACACTCCCAGAGTAGGTACAGCACGGGTTATATAGAGAGTAAAGCTCCCTCTACACTGTCCCATCAAACACTCCCAGGGCTGATACAGCACGGGTTAGATAGAGAGTAGAGCTCCCTTTACACTGTCCTGTCAACACACCCAGGGCAGGTACAGCACGGGTTAGATACAGAGTAAAGCTCCCTCTACACTGTCCCGTCAACACACCCAGGGCATATACAACATGGGTTAGATCCAGAGTAAAGCTCCCTCTACACTGTCCCATCAAACACTCCCAGATCAGGTACAACAAATGTTAGATACAGAGTAAAGCTCCCTCTACACTGTCCCATCAAACACTCCCAGGGCAGGTACAGCATGGGTTAGATACAGAGTAAAGCTCCCTCTACACTGTCCCATCAAACACTCCCAGGGCAGGTACAGCACGGGTTAGATACAGAGTAAAGCTCCCTCTAAACTGTCCCATCAAACACTCCCGGGGCAGGTACAGCACGGGTTAGATACAGAGTAAAGCTCCCTCTACACTGTCTCATCAAACACTCCCGGGGCAGGTACAGCACGGGTTAGATACAGAGTAAAGCTCCCTCTACTCTGCCTAGCAAGGTGCCTCATGTCCAAACCTCAGAACAACGCCCTACTGTACCAGTGTGACGTTTTCCTAATTTCTGCACCAACCAGTTGTGGCCTCTCAGAATGACCGTGCCAATTTTCCGCTTTGTGCTCCTGGAGTACTAGGAGCAATTGTTGGGAAATTCTCTCTCGCCAACGCCTGCCCCTCACTTGGGACTCTGCCTGAGACTATTTGACTGCCTCGGCAGTGTTCCTCCCGAACATTTTGTCGAGCCATTGTCTCACCAAATGTCTTGCTTGAGGGACACTTTGAGGAGTGCTGCATCACATTGTATGACAGAGTGATGCATTGTGGCTCTGCACCGACGAAGCAGGAGTGAGCTCTGATTTCAATCATGCCACTGCAGCCAGCTCAGAACTGGAGGCCGCAGGAAAAGGAAAATATAGGACTTACTGTTCTATTAAGTAGTTCTATTTTAATTGGTCCCTTGTTGTACAGTAAGTGGGATGTCCCTGTCTCCAAACAACATTCCCTTGTAATAACAACAGAAAACGCTGGAAAAACTCAGCAGGCCAGGCAGCATCCGTGGAGAGAGAAACAGAGTTAATGTTTCAGGTCGAAGACCTTTCGTCAGAACTGGAAAAAGCAGGAAATGAAATAGATTTAAAGCAAGGATAAAGCTGGGAAAAGGGGGGGGGGGATCCCTTGCCTTCTTTTGCTATAGGCCAAGAAAAGGAAAGGAGACAGTACTGATTTCCACCTCAGTCAATATCCCACAATATACATTGCAAGTACATAAGAACATAAGAAATAGGAGCAGGAGTCGGCCATTTGGCCCTTCGAGCCTGCTCCGCCATTCAATAAGATCATGGCTGATCTTCTACCTCATCTCCACTTTCCTGCACTGTCCCCATATCCCTTGATTCCCTTAATATTCAATATTAAAGTCTACTGGGATGATCCATGATAACCCGTGCTGGCATCTCGACTCCTGAAGGAAAAGATTAATAACCCTTTTTGGACATTTGAACATTGTGAGTTTAGACTGCAAAGACAGCGATATGCAGAAATCACTGGAGCAAGGAGCTTTGATACCAGTAGGCCTCTGGTTTGCTAAAACAACTGATTAGGAAGAAAGGACGCAACTTTCACAGGACTAATAAAACATACCAAATGGTCAAAAGCTGCTGAGGCAGTTAGAAAAGTCAGGAGACACCCAAGGCCATTAGCAGGTTTTCTGCACCCAGGTAAGAATGGGGCCTACACATTCCAATCATCCATAAAACTAAGTGAGATAATTGCACCTGGTTTTAACATCATGGAGAAGCTGAATGCAAACGGACAAACTGTCCATCATTGAGGCCTGTTAACCATTAAGGCCTAGCAACAGGGGTTGATTGGACAAAATGGGACTTTCCCTTAACTTTTGCTCACACCCTAACTCGCAAGAACCATATAAGAATGGGACATTGTGGCAGGTCCGGCACTGCAGTCAATGAGAACCTAAGGAAGCTCTGCCTAGAGGAGGACATCCCACCAGAAGTAGAGTCAAGTGCCTCTCGAGAGCTGATCACTCTGCTGCCTTGATGTTGATCCCTTGGTTTAAAGGTCGTATGCACTGCTTTTTTTTTTATTCGTTCATGGGATCTGGGCGTCGCTGGCAAGGCCAGCATTTATTGCCCATCCCTAGTTGCCCTTGAGAAGGTGGTGGTGAGCCGCCTTCTTGAACCGCTGCAGTCCGTGTGGTGAAGGTGCTCCCACAGTGCTGTTAGGGAGGGAGTTCCAGGATTTTGACCCAGCGACGATGAAGGATCAGCCGATATACTTCTAAGTCAGGATGGTGTGTGACTTGGAGGGGAACTTGGAGGTGGTGGTGTTCCCATGCGCCTGCTGCCCTTGTCCTTCTAGGTGGAAGAGGTCGCGGGTTTGGGAGGTGCTGCCGAAGAAGCCTTGGCGAGTTGCTGCAGTGCATCTTGTAGATGGTACCCACTGCAGCCACGGTGCGCCGGTGGTGGAGGGAGTGAATGTTTAAGGTGGGGGATGGGGTGCCAATCAAGCGGGCTGCTTTGTCCTGGATGGTGTCGAGCTTCTTGAGTGTTGTTGGAGCTGCACTCATCCAGGCAAGTGGAGAGTATTCCATCACACTCCTTACTTGTGCCTTGTAGATGGCGGAAAGGCTTTGGGGAGTCAGGAGGTGAGACACTCGCCGCAGAATACCCAGCCTCTGACCTGCTCTTGTTGCCACAGTATTTATGTGCATCGCTTGATGCTGTCTTTATGCTCGTGCAAACTGTTTTAATGCCGTGCGCAATGTTAAGTCATTGAAGGTAACTTTTCTTTGGTTGGCTACAGTTCAGCTCCATGAATCACTGGAATACCTGTATCCCTGATATTGCAGGTGAGCTTCCTGACTAACGGAACAGTGGGGCAGTGCAGAGCAGGAGGTTTGCCTGGAATATCCGGATTCTGGGAGGCTGGGCAGGTGATGGAGATCCTCCCAGATAGACTGTGACTTGTGGGCCGTACGACAGCCTGGCCCAGAAGCACATGGAGCCGCAACTCTGCCGAGTACCACAGATAAAAGGGGAGAGGGCTGCAAGTGGCCCCCCTAGGGGTTGAATTTTTTGCTACTGGCTGCCTTGGGTATGTAATACCTGCTTGAGGTCTCAGTACCTCCATCAATACTGTGACTTGATTTTCAATAAGCATAAACGTTTTCCCCCCCCCCCCTCAGAAATAACCTGAACTCTTAACCCTGGGAGCAATATGCTGATATCCTGCAATAAAGTAAAAAAGAGACAGCTTTGCTTTGCTCATGAAGTCCTGTCAGCTGAGACCTGCTTAATGTTTCCTTGCATTTCTTCAATTCAGCTTTGGTGTATTCCACTGTCTAACTCTCTCCAGATGTTATATGCTGGAGAATGTTGGTGTGTCTCATCGCTGCAAAGGAAACCCAAAGAGGTGAAGAGAGACCCTTTTTTTGAAGGCAGATCTGAATTGCACTATGGGGACCACATTAAAAGAGGGAGTCTTCTCCTTGGGATATTGGGGATGAACCCACTCCTCAGTTAAAAAAAATTGAAGATAAGTAGGTGAAGAGTTATGGTCAATTATGCAGGACAACATGAAGGTTGAAAGGAGTAGAAGAGAAAGCAAAATAAATCAGGAAACAATCTCTAGGTTATTAAGATTTAAAGGCCTATAGATTGCGGGAAGATTGAGGGAGGAAGGAGGTCCATAGTTTTCAGCTCCTGGGCAAGAATGAGTTAGAGGATGACATGGTACGATGAGTCTTGATTTCAACACAAGAAGACTACACAGAGGAGAAAGCGGGTAAGGGATGGTCATGAGAGAGAGAGCCATTGGAGGCTCGATGAGCTTTTAAAACATGTATTTCCAGGTTTGTGAGAGAGACGCAGGAAGAGTCACCCCAGACACGGGAGCAGGATTCAAGTTCCGAACCGGCTGACAGAAAGTTCAGAGTGGTTGAGGAGAAGAGAAACAGTGTTTTAGCTCGAACGTGGAGCATTAAGATTCAGACAAGGAGAGGATAAGTACAACAAAGTTCAGGGTGTGTTGAAATTAATAATTCCGTGTAGCTCTCAACATCTGAATCCCCTCATCGAGTCAATTAAAACCGCTAAATTATTAATGTCTCGTTTCATCTTAACACTAGTCACAAAGAAATTGCTGCCTCTGATTGTGTTTTTGTGGCCTGTTTAATCACTGCAAGCCCTGGTAATTAAACTGTTGTTCTAGTCTGACAGTCAATAAATTACACGATCTTAATGCTTGGTAATTGCGCAAGTCCTTCCTCCTGCTGAGCCAATTACACCAGCAATTACATACCGCTTTGCAAACAAAGGATGAATAATGGAGCATCACGGCTGCCCTGCTGACTGATCTCACACACAATTATGTTTGGGGGTGGGGTCGGGGGCGGGGGTGGGGGGGGTGGTGGTGTTCTCTTTGATAAAGCTCCATGGTCTTGTCCCACCCTACCACTGCAACCTCCTCCAGCCATCTATGTCCCCCGCACACGCTTCTGCTCCTCCTGCGGTGGATTGCTCTTCACTTCCCCGTCTCCTCCAGTCCGACGTTGGTAGGCGTTCTTTCGGCCGCTCCCTAAATCTCCACCCTGCCTCTTGCCATCGCCCTCCCCGTTTTCAAAAGGCTTCTCAAAAAATGTTGTTTTTAACGGTGCTTTATCTCCCCCCCCCCTCCCCAACTTCTGTGTTTCCTGTTTATTGCTCCACCTTTCCCTTCCGTCCACCCGGTAAAGGTGCTCCAACACGTTCTCTGTGTTCGAATCATCGAAATTTCAGCACCGAAGGAGGCCATTTGTCCATCGTGCAAGAAATCAGAGAGTAGGAGTAAGCGGGTCATTTTCGGGTTGGCAGGCTGTAACTAGTGTGGTACCGGCAAGGATCAATGCTTGGGCCTCAGCTATTCACAATCTATATCAATGATTTGGATGAGGGGACCAAATGTAATATACCCAAGTTTGCTGATGATACAAAGCTGGGTGGGAATGTAAGTTGTGAGGAGGATGCAAAGAGACTTCAAGGGGATATAGACAGGCTAAGTGAGTGGACAAGAATGTGGCAAATGGAATATAATATGGAGAAATGTGAAGTTGTCCACTTCGGTCGGGAAAATAGAGAAGCAGAGTATTTTTTAAATGGTGAGAGATTGGGAAATGTTGGTGTTCAGAGGGACCTGGGTGTCCTTGTACACGAATCACTGAAAGTTAACAAGCAAATGGTATGTTGGCCTTTATTACAAGATGATTTGAGTATAAAAGTAAAGACGTCTTACTGCAATTATATAGGGCCCTGGTGAGACCACACCTGGAGTATTGTGTACAGTTTTGGTCTCCTTACCTAAGGAAGGATATACTTGCCATAGAGGGAGTGCAACGAAGGTTCACCAGACTGATTCCTGGGATGGGGGGGATTGTCCTATGAGGAGAAATTGAGTAGACTAGGCCTATATTCTCTAGATTTTAGAAGAATGAGAGGTGATCTCATTGAAACATACAAAATTCTTACAGGGCTTGACAGGGTAGATGCAGGGAGGATGTTTCCCCTGGCTGGGGAGTCTAGAACCAGGGGGTCACAGTCTCAGAATATGGGGTCGGCCATTTAGGACTTAGATGAGGAGAAATTTCTTCACTCAGAGGGTGGTGAATCTTTGGAATTCTCTACCGCAGAGGGCTGTGGAGTATATTCAAGATGTGGAGATGCCGGTGTTGGACTGGGGTGGACAAAATTGAGAGGTCGCACAACACCAGGTTATAGTCCAACAGTTTTATTTGAAATCACAAGCTTTCGGAGCTATCGATTGCCCCTTCCTCAGGTGAAGTAAATTAGATACAGAATCGCCAAAGCATATATATGCTTTGGCGATTCTGTATCTAATTTACTTCACCTGAGGAAGGGGCAATCGATAGCTCCGAAAGCTTGTGATTTCAAATAAAACTGTTGGACTATAACCTGGTGTTGTGCGACCTCTCAATTGAGTATATTCAAGACAGGGATCGATAGATTTTTGGATATTAAGGGAATCAAGGGATATGGGGATAGTTCAGGAAAGTGGAGATGAGGTAGAAGATCAGCCATGATCTTATTGAATGGCGGAGCAGGCTCGAAGGGCCGACTGACCTACTGCTGCTCCTATTTCTTATGTTCTTCTGAACTGTGGAGCCAGCTGCTCCAATCCCGTTTCTCCTCCCTTTATATTATTCCTTTACATGCTCTTGTACTTGTAATCCCAAGAATCTAGATTTTACAAATGGTTGCTCCTGGGATAGAGCTCCGTGTGCTTCAAGCACACATCCGGAATTCAGGCATGAGGTCAGCATGCCGGCAAATGGGTGCACCCGAATTCCCAGTTTGTGCCGGCGGACTGTGGAATTCTGTGCCGAGTGACACTTCGTAAAACCTACCCCATTATTTATGTTTCCAATGGTGCAGAAATAACGATTTCCATCAGAGCCTCCCCCCCCCCCCACCAATTGCTCAGTCGGTATCTCCACAGCCCAAGGTGGATCTGAAGCATACAGACCAGGGAGGTTGCAGGCTCCAACTCTTGTCTGTACTGAGCTATAAGGCAGTAAGCTCAATGCCTACTGGGTTAGGAAGGGGCAATAAATTCAGCCAGGGTGCCCACACCTAATGGCCATCTGATGACCTGTACTCGGAAGTACACGTGTGGGTGTTGGGTTCGGCTGTGATGCCACCAATGCTCAGTGTCAAGATGCACACTCGGGTAACGGCCACTCGAGTGAGGTATTAGAGGTGCCACAGAACCGTGTCCCAGCAAGGGTCAATACTTCAGGATGTAAGGAGGAAAAACAGAGGAAATGAAATATACCCGTTGACCATTATAGTAAAGCTTGGTGTTTGGTCAGATAGTTGAACTAAATCTCTTGCATCAGTGGGCTGGATTTTGATACTGGGACGGGTTGGGGTCGTGTCATCCACTTTTCGTGTTATCCACCCGACTGCAATTGGATGTGGGAGATTGATGCAATTTTCACCTAATTGGGCAATTGAGTTCCAGCATGTGGGAACCCATGAACCAATTAGTGTTTTCAGTCTGAAAGTCGCCTCTGATGATGTCATCATTGCTGCTGCATTGAAGGTCTTCAGAGACTGCCTGGCCTTTGCTGTGAGAGGACCTGGATGCAAAATGAGCAGCAGCAGCAGCAGGAGAGAGAGAGAGAGAGAGAGAGAGAGGCCTTAACAGCCTATCCCGTCTCTTAAAGGCGGGACGCAGGCGGGACCAGCAGACACGATTTAATGAAAATTGCGTGGAGGAGGGATGGAGGCGGACTTGTGCCCGCCCGCCAGTTTTTGCAATTTTAACTCCCCACACGCCTCCAAACCCGCCTCCACGGGTCAATGCAAATCCAGCCCATAGTGTCCCCATTGTCGGGAGATACTGGCTACTTGGATTGAACTCGGCCCATGTAAAATCCTAGCCACCAAAATGTGATAAGGATTCGCAACTGCAGCATGTAGAATTAGTCTATTCCTGATAATTCAGTCATTTTTGGCACTAAAAAATTGGAGTTATCCATAATTTGAATTAAGCAACGTAAATAACAGAAATGTTTGAATTTAGAGCTGAAAACCCCCCAAATAATTTGATAAGTTGAATTAAGCAACTTTGAATTCAGAGAAGATGATTGTATAATTATAGTCTCGTGTGCTGGTATGCCTGCAAATTCATTTACTTAAACTAATGCACTGTGATACCAGTTACTGGTCCACTCCCAGATGGCATTGCCTTATCAGAGCTAAGTTTTAATTGGGCGTGATTTTGCCAGCCCTGGGGAGGCGGGTATGGAGGCAGGACTGCCGGGAAAAATGGCAGAATCTGGGGGCGGATGCCCATCCCACCCCCAATCCGCCTCTGTGCCATCTTGCCAGGAGGCGGGTAGATGTCCCGCGCCGGGTCCCGTCTCCTTGGAGGCGGGAAGGGATTACAGCCACTTATCTGCCTGTTAACAGGTAGTTAACAGGCAGATAAGAGGATTATCCCCATTTTGCCCACACAAGTGCGGGCTTCCCGAAGGCTGCGAAACCCGCCAGGGTCACCGAGGCGAGCAGTGGGTCTGCGGGGGTCGGAGGGGTGCAAAAGTACGCTGTGAAGGTAAGTGATGGGTGCCAGTGTGGAGAGGTGAGTATGTGAGGTAAGTGTTAGAAAAAGTTTACTTACCTTTGTTTCTTCCTGCAGGCTTCAATCGGTGGGTATGCGGAGAGTCTCGCACCTCCGCGGTAGAGATGACAGATGGCCGTTGCATTCTCCAATGCAGCAACCATCTAATTTCTGCAAAAGAAAGAGGTTTGATGAGGTCTTGAATTCAAGAACTCATCAAACTACAGAGAATGTCAGTGTTCGACAGCTTCACAGAGCTGTCAAACGATGACAATTCATCTGTCAAAAATTTTTGACAGATGAAACGTCATACGTTGACGTGCTCTGTCACCGGCTTTCCCTTAATTGGCCTGCTACGCCCGCTGGGCGGGCTTAACAAGGTCAATCAAGGGAAGATAGCGTGGGTTGGCCAGAAGTTGATGGAGGCGGGTCTGAAACCAGACAAGTGGGAGTCCCGCCTCCAAAAGCTCCCCATTGGCAAAATCCAGCCCATTGTGTCCTGCTGAACAAGAGTTGCAAAAAATATATTTTATTTTCTTGAAGGCTTTTTATGTTAGCTTCATTCCGACCTGTTGCTAAATTTACCTGCAGTATTCTACGTGTTCCATCGATCATCAGCACGGAATGCACTAGTCAGTGGTTAGTCAGATCATAGAGTGTCACAACCAGTGGGGGAGGGATCACTCTGCTACAGAGCTCCCATGTGTCCAGAGACTTGAGCACAAAAATCCAGGCTGACACTCCCGTGCAGTGCTGAGGGAGTGCTGCTCTGTCAGAGGTGCCATCTTTCGGATGAGACCGGCCCCGTCTGCCCTCTCAGGTGGATGTAAAAGATCCCATGGCACTATTTTGAAGAAGAGCAGTGGAGTTATTCCTGGTGTCCTGGGGCCAATATTTATCGCTCAATCAACATCACTAAAAAAACAGATTACCTGGTCATTATCACATCGCTGTTTGTGGGAGCTTGCTGTGCGCAAATCGGCTGCCGCTTTTTCTACATTACAACAGTGACTACACTTCAAAAGTACTTCATTGGCTGTAAAGCACTTTGGGATGTCCTGAGGTCGTGAAAGGCGCTATAGTCTTTCTTTCTTTTCAAATGGTCACTTAAGCTGGATCCCTGCATAGGAAATGCAACACATGCCCTTATACCTCCCCGCTTCCCACTGTCAAGGGCCCCAAACACCCCTTCCAGGTGAAACAGCGATTTACTTGTACTTCTTACAATTTAGTATACTGTATTCGCTGCTCACGATGTGGTCTCCTCTACATTGGGGAGACCAAACGCAGATTGGGTGACCGCTTTGCGGAACACCTCCGTTCAGTCCGTAAGGGGGACCCCGAGCTTCCGGTCGCCTGTCACTTTAATTCTTCGCACCACTCCCACTCAGACCTCACCGTCCTCGGCCTCTTGCATTGTTCCACGGAAGCTCAGCGTAAGCTCGAGGAACAGCACCTCATCTTTAGATTAGGCACTTTACAGCCTTCTGGACTCAACATGGAGTTCAACAATTTCAGATCATAACCTGCCCCTATCATATATATATATTTTATCCACACTTTTTGTTTGTGCCTTTTGTTCTTCTCTCCCACATGGCAGCTGCCTTTCATTCTGCCAGCGTAATTTACACTTCATCCAGAGCCATCCTTTGTTACTTAACCTGTCCCATTACCACCTCCTTTTGCCTTGAATATCTCTTAATGTCTCTTAACTTCTCCTGCCTTCTATCCTATCACAGACCTTCCCTTTTGTTCTTTCATCCCCTCCCCCATTTCCCAGCCCCTACACTTGTTTAAAAATCTGTTCCGTTTCCTGCTTTTTCCCCAGTTCTGACGAAAGGTCATCGACCTGAAACGTTAACTCTGTTTCTCTCTTCACAGATGCTGCCTGACCTGCTGAGTATCTCCAGCATTTTCTGTTTTTATTTCTTCCTGCATAATCTACTGTTTTTGTTCAGATTACAACAGTGATTGGCAGCACTCCCTGCATTAAAGAGAAATTGCACCCCACCCCCCCCATATGACATCGACACCTGTCAGTAATTGACATCATACAATCAAGTGTGAACCAAAGCAATATTACTCCCACTAACACCACCCGCAGGACCTAGGAGAGGTAGCATTTGCTAAAAGAAATACACTACTCGTGATCCTGGAGCCAGTGACTCACTTTTGCCTGAAGTATTTGCCTGTGATTAGTTTTTTTGTCATCGGATGGTGTTTTTGTCATGAATCCTCTGTAAATCTATCAACACCTCTCTGTGGAGTATGGGAAAGTACAAATCCAAACACCTTTTATGGAAACACTGGAAAAGTCTGAAAGAGGTTACAGGAAAGCATCTCACAGTGTGAACCAATGGTTATGAGCAGAATTGATTCAGACATGTTAGTCAAAGGTTTACATGATTTCGACAGCAGTGTTAGACACTGAGGGGGAGAAATTCGGTTGGTTAGCGCCTCCCTTTAGCGCCTCCGGGGGCGCTAACGGGGCGCTAGGAATTTAGCGCCCGAGCGCGGCGATTTTAGCGCTGCTCGCGAAATTGACCAGTCGTTTTGTGGCGGCGCTAAACCCTACCGCCACGATCTCCTGCACCTGCAGATCGTGACGTCAGTCAAGCGTGCAATGCCCCGGTAGCGCCCCGGACCGGATATTGAGTCGCGCTCCCTGCCTTAGCGCCTGCCGTCAGGAACGACAGGTAGAGGGGAACGTTTTCAAGTCAGGAAGGGGCTGGCGGAGCGCTATTTAAAGGCGGGCGCTTCCTGCCTTTTCTTGTCGGCAAAATTTTTGGTTTTAACGCTGTCCTAAGGAGTTTTGGCCCTCAGCACCACTTTTGAGGTTCCTAAGCGCCGAGCTCTTTCCCTGGGCCTATCCATTAGTGCTTCCAACACAATTGCATTTGAGGTCTCTCCAGGCTGAGATTCAAGGCTGCAATGAGCAGGGAGTGGCTGGCCAGCAAGATGGCCCCTCCCCTTTAAGAACTGGACGGCGCCAGTCTGTCTGGCTTCCATGGTAACTGACATCGCCTGAGCTTCGGTAGCGTTCTGAGATAGCGCCTCGCTCCCTGATGTTTGTGCCTTAAGAGAGGTGTGTAGCGCCTGATTTAGCGCTCAAATCACCTCCAGGGACGATAGAGGCGAATTTTGCAGTCGGAGGCGATAATTAGCGCAGGCGCTAAACTTTGCGCCCAGCCGATATTAGCGCCCCAAAATGGGCGATACCGAATTTTTCCCCCTGAGATTTTGTCAGGCGCCACAATTGTAGAACCTCGCTCAAGGACTACTCTCAAGAATATTACACCACACAGTGCTGGGACATGGGTCTGCACCTGCGATTCCCCACATAGTAAGCTCCTGATTTCAATCATTTAGACAATTGCCAAGTGGAGACAGGCAACTCTGCACAGGAAGAAGAAAAAAAAAAGCCCTATAGGGCCAACTGTTGTATTAAATAGTTCCATTCTCATCAGGCCCTTTCACTTGCTGTTTGAAGGCTGAGCTAACTCTGCCTAGCAATAGCATTTCCTTGACCTCCTTTGCTGGGGAAAGGAGAAACAGAGGGAGAACAGCACTGAATTCCAGTTCGGTCAAAAATCTCACGGCCAGGCAAGCCACGAATGAAGGCTCCCGATGTACAAGGAGAGCAGCATGTTTGCTGAGGGCCACGGGTGAAGGGAAGTGAACGGCACGTGGTCTCGGCACCACTTCTGATCTTTGCTTCATTTCTTTTCTGTCTTAGCTTACGCTTTTACACTCCAATCACATCTGGAATTGGCTTGGAGAATTAAAAACAAACGCACTTCGGAACAATCCCGAGATGGAAAAGAGCAAAGTTAAGGATGGAAAGGAGACAGAATGAATCGGATGAACAGCCAAGTCATTGGGTCCGGACAGCTGCAGGAATTATATAAAAAAAAATAAGCTTCTCCTCAACCCTCATTAGTGTTGTGGTAATCTCTGATGTTTGGCCTTGTACTGCTTAACAGTATCACGTTACCTTGTCTCTGTGCTATTCAAAGTTGGAACTCGGTGCAGTCATGTCTGTCCCACCTACATTGCATTCTACCCCTTCCAGCTGCTCCTTTAATGGCTTCTATGAGGAAAGATAATGAGGAATTCCAAGGTATTATAACCATTGGTCTGATTGGTGACCTGGATGCCCATGATAGGAGCAGCTGGACCTTGTCAGCAGCTCGAGGCTGGCTCTTCAGTTGAGCAGTTTGGGCTCCATTACCTTAAGAGACCGCAAGCTTCCTTGATTTATTATCAGGGGACAGAGTGCAGTGCTTCTGCCTTGTTAGGTATACCGCTCAATTAACACAGCTACTGGTCTTCGTTGTCCCTCCTCCCCCCCTGTTAGCCAACCACCTTCTGCTCTCTTCTAATGCGGCAGCAGAATGGTGGACTTTGGTTAGCAGAGAGAACTTGTTCCAAAAAGCCAATGGTTTCTCCTGAAAACTTTCCCCCCCCCCCCTATTTTCTCCTCTCTTGAGAGAAGTCGCACAGCACCAGGTTATAGTCCAACAGTTTTATTTGAAATCACAAGCTTTCGGAGCTGCTGCTCCCTCGTCAGGTGAAGTTCCTCTCTTGTCATGGGGTTGATTTACAAGTGAAGAGACAAAAATGGCCACAAGGGGGAAGGTAGGACAATCTCTGGCAGTAGTGCCTTGGCTCTTGGACTTCCTTTCAAAGTCATGTAACTCAGCATAGATAATGCCCCTGTGAAGACAAGATGACAAACAAGAATTCCATTCACATTTTTTCCCAAGGATGCATGGAAGTAGATAGAGCCTGAACTATAAATGAAATGTTCGGTAATTCAAAATTCACCACAGTTCAACAAAATAAGACTGAAATTAACGGTGTATTTATCTCATGGACAATAACGATGACAATACCAAGGGGGATCATAGAATCATAGAATGATAGCACAGAAGGTGGCCATTTGGCCCACCGTGCCTGTGCCTGCTCTTTGGTAGAGGTATCCAATTAATCCCGCTCCCCTGCTCTTTCCCCGTAGCCCTGTAAATTTGTTCCCTTCAAGTATTTATCCAATTCTCTTTTGAAGGTTACTAAACTTCCACCGCCCTTTCAGGCAGCGCATTCCAGATCGCAACAACTCGCTGTGTGAAAAAATGTCTCCTCGTGTCGCCTTCTGGTTCTTTTGCCAATCACCTTAAATCTGTGTCCTTTGGTTACCGACCCTTCTGCCACTGGAAACAGTTATTTACTCTATCAAAACCATTCATGATTTTGAACACCTCTAGCAAATCTCCTCTTAGACCTTCTCTGCTCGAAGGAGAACAACCCCAGCTTCTCCAGTCTCTCCACATAACGGAAGTTTCTCATCCCTGGTACCGTTCTAGTCAATCTCTTCTGCACCGTCTCCAAGGCCTGGACATTCTTCCTAAAGTGTGGTGTCCAGAATTGGACACAATGCTTCAGCTGTGGCCCAACCAGTTTAGCACAACTTCCTTGCTTTTGTTCTCTATTCCTCTGTTAATAAAGCCAAGGATCCCATATGCTTTTTTAACAACCTTCGCAACTATTCTTCCTTGGATCTATTGGACTAATCTGTGGCAACTAGAATGGTGAGAGGATGTGAAGGTCAAGTCCACCCATGAATCCCTGGACCAACATCCTGCCCCGCCTTCCTCTGCCACAACCCCCTCAATCTCATCCCTGCATCAGTTGCTTTTCCACAGCCACGTGTCAGTTCAAAACCATTCGCCTGGGGAGAATTAGATGGTGTTAGTGAGGATGGGGCACCAGGTTGTTCACAGAACACAGAGGAAGGAGCGGGGAGTGGGCGAGGATGTGACACCTTTGGATGCTGAGTGGTTGAGTATATTCAAGGCTGAGATCGATAGATTTTTGGACTCTAGGGGAATCGAGGGATATGGGGATCGGGCGGGAAAGTGGAGTTGAGGTCGAAGATCAGCCATGATCCTATTGAATGGCGGAGCAGGCTCGAAGGGCCGTATGTCCTACTCCTGCTCCTAATGCTTATGTTCTTATGTTCCCAGCGGAGGCTGAGGAGAAGGCTGCTTATGGTTTTGGAGCTGTGAGACTTCGATGTCATGGAGGGGGTGGGGGATACTCTGAAAAGAAGGATGTTTGAGGAACATCATACCTACTGCAGGCTCTGAGGTTAGTCTCCAAGAATGTGTGAAAATGGATGGGTGTTCTCCTTGACTCTACAGCTCTCAGTTGCGGCATCAGGGAAGCTTTTTCCTCGTTGCAGGCATCAATGCAGCATATGGCAGCATTCTGGAATCCTATCTTCCACCCTACATAAACTTGAGCTCATCCAAAACTCTGCTGCCCGTGTCCTAACTCGCACCAAGTCTCGTTCACCCATCACCCCCTGTGCTCGCTGACCTAGATTGGCTCCTGGTCCGGCAACGCCTCAATTTAAAAATTCTCATCCTTCTTTTCAAATCCCTCCATGGCCTCGCCCCCTCCCTATCTCTGTAACCTCCTCCAGCCCCACAACACTCCGAGCTCTCTGCGCTCCTCCTATTCTGGCTTCTTACGCATCCCTAATTTTAATCGCTCCACCATTGGCGGCCGTGCCTTCAGCAACCTAGGCCCAAAGCTCTGGAATTCCCTCCCTAAACCTCTCCGCCTTTCTCTCCTCCTTTAAGACGTTCCTTAGAACCTACCACTTTGACCAGTTTTGTGTCAAATTTTGTTTGATAACCGCTCCTGTGAAGCACCTTGGGACGTTTTACTACGTTAAAGGCGCTATGTAAATGCAAGTTATTGTTGTTGTTGAATCTGTAGTAGGCCCACACATCAGAAGCAGGGACCAGGCTCCTCCTCCAAGGAAGCACAGAGAGCAAATCTGATAGCAGTCAGCGAGAGATTAGCCAGCACCCTGAATACTAATTTCAGATTGGGCTGTGATGCATATTGTTGTCCCTCAGATCTTTTAGAATCTGATAGTTGACGTTAGACCAGCCATTAGTGATCAGTGGGGACGCAGATCCAGGGCCCAGTAGAATGATGACAGCCTGAGGCTGCCATTCTGCCAGGCCTCTGGCCTTCTCCCCTCAGAGCACCATTGCCAGAGCTTGTAGGCTCCCCGGGGCACAATATCTCTGGAAATGCAGCCAGCAGTACCTTCATCCCAGAAACAAGCTGCCGTGAGATGGGGGCTACCTCAGTCTCGCGAGCCTGTTGTGGCAGAGGGGCAACTAACCACCACTCGGGATACTGGCCCTTGGGCCGGAACCCAGGAGAAGCACTAGAAATAGAAGATAGAGACCCAGTGGAAGCAAAGTGTTGGGGAAAGAATAGGCTGGTTTGTGTTCACTTTGGAGTTTGTTGTGTTAAGGGAGAATGCGTATTTATGTTGAGATTTGTTATACATGGAGTCTAGACATGGGACAACCTGAGGTCATGAAAGGCGCTATATAAATGCAAGTCTTTCTTTTTTTCTTTAAAGTCTCATAGGAAAGAGTGTACTTATTTGGTGCTAACTTATTCAATCGTGTGATTATTATTGACACGGCTATGTAGGGACAAAGAGGTCTGATGTGTTGTAATCTGGGATAGGCACTGGATTGAAGAATTAGTCCTTTATTTGAAGGTGTGGGAGAAGGAGATAGGCATGGGTGACCATGGTAGACTATGTTAAAATGATGAGAAGGCTTCATTAATCAGTTGTGCTCTGATGGCCCCTTTGAGCAGTCACTGAGGAGTCCTTGGAGTGATGGTCATTCTCTGCCTCCATGTACTTCTTCCTCCAAAGCAGCTAGCGCCACCTCCCAAGGAAGGTCCACATCCAGGCCTTTTTTGGATGGCGAAGTTGTGCAGGGCAGAGCAAGCAACCTGCAAACTATGTGGGACACACGAGTTGCAGGATGCTGCAGAGCTCCTCCTCATCTGTCAAGCAGCGAAAGTTTCCCCTTCAAACCCTGAAGGTGTACGATGACCACTCTGGTCGAGAAATGTGTGTGTTGCAGCTCTTCCCTGCTGCTGTCCAGGCAACTCTGAGACAGGTCATTCTCCATGGGAGCAGGGGAATACTCCTCGCCACCCACCAGCCACGCACTGACAAGTCTTTCTTCCTTGAAAATCTCAGGGATGGCCGAAATTTGAAGGATGAATGCATGGTGACAGCTTCCATCTTATCCGGTTGGCCTGCAGGATCATTTGCTTGTTGTGACACACAACCTTGTACATTCAGGGAGTGGACGCCCCCTTCCTGTTGAGGGGGTTAACGGTTGGAGCCTGCAAAACAACACGAGTGCCGTCGATTGCACCCTTGAGGAAACCAGCAACCTCATAAGACTGGATGGCCCAGTCTGGCTGCTGAGATCCTCCTGTGGCTGCCTGAAAGGACTGGGCGCCTGAAAGTTGAGTGAAGTCGTCACCTTCATAGTCACAGAGAGAGCAGATGAGGGTGGCCGCAGTAGGCGGTGGATTTGTCTGATTGCCTCTTTGGTGAAGCGCATTCTTCCAATACACAGCTCCTCACGAAGAGCTCCAAAGGACCTGTATTAGCTGCACATTGTGCTCCTTAAATGCTGTCTCACTTTCCTTTCCTCTAAACCTCTCTCATTGTTCCTCCTCCTCCTCCTCTATGATCATGGCACACAAAGGTGTGCCCGTAGGGATTGACGTAACTCCTTTTGAGAAGCCCTCACTGAGTGTGTGTGTGTGTGTGGGGAGGCGGGGAGGGGGATGTCTTAATCCCCCAGAGGTCTCACACTTCCCACGGGGAGTCAGAAATAAATCAAAGGCTGCCCAGGCTGAATACGACAAGAAGTCATTGCCAGCTTCAGTAATCTTCAGGCTAAAAAATAACACCCTCTTCGCTTCTGCTGATCCCGGCAGCGTTTGTGCCTCATATCTCTCTCATTCTGACTCTCTCCCCTCGCACACTGTCAGCGCGTGGACAGGAAATTTGGAAAGTTGCAGCGACACTGGCCCTCATTTAAAAGTATTGAAATTCGGTGCGCAGAGACCCGGTGGACAGAGCGCAGGATTGGTGCGAGGAAATTTGGGAGGATTGATTGTGGAGCTGGGATTTGCTGGCCAGGAAGAAGAGTTGCCCCGATTTAAAGCTTAAGAACCGTGGAATTTCGGGGCCCTGACAAATAACTTTTGTGCAGAATGCAAAGCTGATTAAAAACAGTTTGATTCAGCTCCCTAGTTCCAGCGCCGAGACTCCCCCTCCGCCAATCTCAGGTCAGATGAATCAAGCAAAAAAAATTATTTCTTGCCCGGTTTTCTTCCCTGCTGTCCCTTGTTTTGCTGATCGTTCTATGAGGGCCGTTCGCTTTTGGTACTTCGCGCAAGTGGCATTCTTTACGTGTGACCCTGGGCAATGAGCGCCATTAAAGCTATTCGCACTTGTGGGGCATCGCAGCCGAAGCCAATGCTGTTGTGGCCTGATGTCCTCACTTGTGCCCTTTCAGTAGGAACCCTGGCTGATTTCCCTCTCCCCAGCCCGGGGACAGTGTTTGCCCATCGCAGCACTCGCTGAGGCCAAGCCTGTGCAGATCCCACCTTCCCTGCACAGACTGCAGATACCACCTTCAGCCTCGTCCTACTGGTCGCAACTTTGAGCATCTTTTTCTCATTTTTAAAAAAAAACTCTGCAGCCAGTTCCACATCTGGAAGTTTGATTTCACTCAACCGCCTCTGAGTATTTCCCTCGTGTTTCCAGCACTGAGATGCTATTACTGCAGCGCTGGAGACAACTATTTCCAATGCAGCTGTTATCAGGTTTCTGCCAGGAAAGGTAGGGTTAAAATTGCCCGCCCCCGCCAACCCGTGAATTCAAATCAGACCAGGCCAATGGAATGAAAGGCCCCTACCTCCGACATGAAATAAGTCTGGGGCAAGTCTCGATCCAGCCCCTACTGAATTGAAACTGCACTAATGTGATAGGAAATTGTCAATTTCACTTCACTAATGTGGTGCAACAGGCAATATTCAGTGGGCTGGGGCTGTGCCCCATTGTTGGGGCAGTGCGGAGGGAGCTTTGACTTGGCACAGCGTATTACCGGTGCTGTGCCTGTCCTGGAGTGTTTTGGTACTGACTGAAATGGAGAGTGTTCTGTTCCTCAGCCCTAAGGTCCTTGTCTTGATGAGCACAAAAGAAACAGTATGATATTTTTTATTCAAAATTTTTTTTTTCAGATAATTTAAGTTTTTACAAACATAAAAACAAGTTTGCTTTTCTGCTTTTAAAAATTGACATTGGCTACATGGGCAACAGGACAGGCATCAGAATGACAAAAAAAACACAGAACCAGTTTTTCTTCGAAAAAATGCAAAATGAAGTATTTTTTCTCTCTCGCCCAGTTTCCTCCCCCCCCCGACCCCCGTTCTTTCCTGAAGGTACTGACTCCTTCCTGGGGTGCAGCTTCACGGGCACCTGCTGCTCTCCAATACCTCACCCAAGTGACCAATCTTCAGGTGTATTCCCAAAGAGGGCGATTTTAACCCTTACTCGCTCAGCAGAAACCTGGCGAGGTGGGTAAAACCGCCCTGGGCTCTTACCTGTCCGAAAAGCCGCCAACGATCGCAACGTCTGCGATTTTAACCCGCTTGTCCTGAGCGGGCGGCGAGGACAGGCGCCCGGAGGCCCAACAGGGGTCCTTCTTTACAAAGGCACGTTGCGGCCCGATGACATCATTGAGACCCGACCTGTGATTTTAACTCGGGGCCTGAGCCGGGGGGTGGGGGGGGGAATCCACCTGGGGTTAAAATCGGGGCCACGATCGTGTCAGCGGGCTACTCGCTCGTCACGGGCGTTACAACTGAGTCCCATCCTGTTCTCGTCCAACAGCCGATGCGTGTGCATTGCCCACCTCGAGTTAACGGATTGCGATGGTGAGCAGGACTCCTGGACGATTTCTTCCCTCCCTGGCTCAGGGGGTTGCTGCTCCCCCCCTCACTGAAATCAGCTAACTCAGCACAGCCCAGGAATTGAACCAGAGACCTCTGGCCTGCATTGCTTAATAAGCAAGTATTTCAGTTTGCAAAGCAGCTTGCTGCATCACTGAACTGAATCACAGAGCTAGCAGACAAAAAAATATACTGAATCACCTTACGAAATATCAAGGGATACAAGCGTTTTATGTTCCAGAATTACATGGATCATACATGCAAAAAAAAACAGACCGAAAGGTGCAACAGAATTATTACAAAACAACTCTTTTGAGGAATAAATCTTTCCTTTGCATCATACTGCATTACAAAATTTCAACACAATGGTTATATAAATATTTAGCTACAGATTTCCCCATCCCCCCCCCCCACCCCTTCCCAGCAACAAAAAAAAAATCACAAATGTAAGACAGTATTTATAATCACATACAAAACACATCAAAGTCATTAGTATTGAAGGATGGGTCTCCCAGGAATACACGCAAAAAAAAAAACAATTGCTGGGAATACACAGCCAGTCAGTCAGTGTCTGTTGAAGAAACCAAAACGCCCCAATCCTGGGCACCGCCAAGGTTGTACAGAGCAGGAGGGAAGACAAGATAACTTAAACACGCAGTGATTGGGGTTACACCAAGCATGCGGTTTAAAATTCTGCGAATTGTAGAAGGAAGGGAAGACTGGCGGAGGTGAGGAGGTCCCGTAAAGGAATTAGTAAGAGCAGGAGACGGTGCAATGAATCTCGATTTCAACAGAGTGAGGATGAAGAGAGGAGGAAGGGCGTGTAGAATGGATTCGGAACATAAGAAGAACTAAAGAGGAAAGTTGAGAGGAATACCGATCACAGTAGTCTGTGTACATATCTAAAAAAAAAGAATACAGGCGAACATTTCAAATTGGAGCCTTCATCAGTCCAGATCAAGCAAAGTGTCCCACCTTGTACACCAACCTGTCTTCTCTCTTTCAAGTGCTGACTGACCTGCTGTACATTTCCAGCAATTTTCTTTTTATTTCAGAATTTTTCTCGCTATCTCCCGGGCATGGGTGGGGGGAGGAGATGGAACCAGTCAAATAGGCTGGTTTTTGAATGTACAACTGAAAAAAAATTAACCTTCTCCACAGATGTGAGGAACGATGTCAGGGTTGAAGTGCAAGAGAATATTCTCACCATTTTTTTTTCATATCAACTAACCTTTATACAATAAGTTACAGGCTCAGTCTCTCAGTTTAAAGTGACAGTACCCATTTGGTTCATCTATCCAGCAGGCTGGGCAGCCTATTGTATTATGGAGAACATTGGGATTTCGAATTGGGAGACACCCTCCCTTTCGCTCCACTGTGTCAAATCACAGGCCTTGAAATTACGCTGCGGGATTAACACCTCCACAAAAACAGCAGAGAGGAATTTCGGACAAACGCAATGATTCCACAGCCTGGTTTCAAGGCTGTAGCCTTTTCGGACATCTGCACTCCAGCTTCTATTGAATGTTTTCCTGTCTTTATTGCCTCAGTGAGATGGTTGAGTTTCGGAGAGGGGAGGGAGTTGGGTCAATTTTCCTGCGGAGTATCTACCTGCACTGTTCAAGTACATCTCCATGTGGGTCAAGCAGTGCGTGATGTAGATATATCCTGGAGGAATCTTCACCGGCCATATTGTCTTAACCCCTTGGTGAGCAGTCTTTTGTGGGGGGCCGTGAGAGAGGAGCAAAGAAGAGCACGGAAGGAACTAATCAGAAGAGGGAAAACTCTTCCAGGACCGAATTTACAACTGCAGTGCTATCCTTGTCACATATGATAGGACATCTTCTGGAACTTTGGACCTGAAAGCAAATAATTGTTGTTGAAAACCTTTTTAGCGCATGGGGTCTTATTAGCCATTCCATGATTGGCACAGGCCTCAAATATCTTGCTTGTAGTCAAGAAAGGAATGCCTGACAATCTTTATAGAGAGCTGATCATTTGCTATCCCTAATTTCACTTTTCCCACTTCATGTCGGACGTCTGTGTTGGTGTACTCTCTTTTGTTGGGTGATTAACCAATTAGTCTGTAAATTAATAAAACTTTAAAAGAACCTCAACAAATTAAATTAAAATTGCGATGGCCGGGGGTGATGATGCACTCCAGTCCCCGCGGCGCCCACCGGTCGCGGAAGGCCTCGAGCGTGCCGGCGGACACCGCGTGCTCCATCTCCAGGGCCACCCGGGCGTGAACATGGCTGCGGAAGAGAGGCAGGCAATCGGGCCGATCGACCCCCTCGACCGCCCGCTGCCTGGACCAGTTGATGGCCTTTTTGGCCAGGCCCAGGAGCAGTCCTACGAGGAGGTCCCCCGATCTGCCCGCTCCCCTCCGCACCGGGTGACCAAAGATCAGGAGCGTGGGACTGAAGTGCAGCCAAAAATCGAGGAGCAGCCCCCTTCAAATAGTGGAAGAGGGGCTGCAACCTCTCACATTCGGTATAAACGTGGAACACGGACTCCTCCAGGTCTGTGTTTGTGTAAGGTGAAAGGCGCACAAGACTGGGAAATGGAGCATGCTTTTTTGACCTTTAACCCATGAGAGCACCAAATACTTCCAGGTCATAAATGGTACTTTCCAGTTGCTGGATGGAGCTCCCTAACGTCACCCTGACAACCAGGTCCAAATCCAACTTATTATCAACCTTCTGCTCTACACACTTTACGATCTTGTGACCTCTCTAAGTGAGGTTGCTAACTATTCCTCTTACTAGCACTAAGTTTAGAATTGTGCATTTAGACCTACTGCTGGCCAACAGAGAGAGGTGACCCTCAACCTGCCTGTTGGGGCCACTGAAACTGAAAGAGTTCTAACTCCATAAAAAAGCACTTTTACATTGTGCCAGCATTTTATACTTGAAACAAATACACTGAAAGTTCTCCCACTGCAGCACCAATAGAATGGCAAAATTGTTTGCACAGGAACACCGATGAAAGAAGAAATTCGTTTGAGAGAAAGGGGAAGAGAGAGAGGAAAGTGTTAAAGAAATCAGAAAGAACAAAGTTTTGATGAAGAGAATTTGCACAGCTTAATTTTCCGCCCCCATTTTTTCCGCTTCTCTCCTGAAGTGCTAGGTGTTGCAGGGGTACAGCAAACTCCAGTACCTCGCTAAAGTGGCCATTAATGTGTGAACCTAGACAGTGAATGTCAGCAATCTGTTCAAGCATTAAAGGCATGACAGCCAAGCCTAATCCTGTCTTTACCCAACCTCCACGTATCCACATAGCACACACAGTACCACACACACCGACACGTGTACCACACACACTGACACACACAAACACATACGCACGCACCACACACACACAAAACACACCACTCATGCACCACACACACCTCACACACACACATACCAACACATACGTAGCACACACGCATACCACACACACACAACACAGATGCGCCACACACACGCCACACACACACACGTATCACACACACACGCCACACACACACACGTATCACACACACACATGTACGACACCCACCCACACCCACACACGCACATACCACACACACTCACACACGTACCACACTCACCCACACACACACACGTACCACACACACGCACACAGGTACCACACGCACGCACACATACCACGCACACACATGTACCACACACACACGCACGTACCACACACACACACACATGTACCACACACACACACACACACACACGCACGTACCACACATGCACACACATGTACCACACACACACACACACACACACGCACGTACCACACATGCACACACATGTACCACACACACACACACATACACGGACGTACCACACACGCACATACGTACCACACTCACACACACACACACATGCACATACCACACACACACACACGTACCACACACACACACACACATGTACCACACACACACACACACACGCACGTACCACACACGCACACACATGTACCACACACACACACGCACACACATGTACCACACTCACCCACACACACACACACGTACCACACACACGCACACATGTACCGCACACACGCACACATGTACCACACACACACGTACGTACTACACACATGCACACACGTACCACATTCACCCACACATGCACGTACCACGCACACACGTACCACACTCACCCACACATGCACGTACCACACACACGCACCACACACACACATGTACCACACACACACGTACGTACCACACACACGCACACACGTACCACACACACACATGTACCACACACACACACACGCACGTACCACACACACGCACACACGTACCACACACACACACACACCACACACACATGTACCACACACGCACACACGTACCACACACATACCACACACACACATGTACCACACACACACGTACGTACCACACACACGCACACACGTACCACACACACACACACACATACCACACACACACATGTACCACACACGCACACACGTACCACACACATACCACACACACACATGTACCACACACACACGTACGTACCACACACACGTACCACACACACACATGTACCACACACACACGCACGTACCACACACACACACACACGTACCACACACACACATACCACACACACACATGTACCACACACGCACACACGTACCACACACACACACACATACCACACACACACATGTACCACACACACACGCACACACGTACCACACACACACGCACACACGTACCACGCACACACGTACCACACACACACACACATGTGCCTGCACTTTTTGGCAGGCGACATTGGATAGGGAGCAGGAGCCGAAGCTGAATTTTTTCCCTCCCTAGCCCAGCGGTGCTGAGACCAATTGTAGAACCAGATCGTAATCCTGACCGAGATCAGCTACCTCAGTCCACACAAGGAACTGAAGCTGGGGCCTTCCTGTGGTCTGTACGGTTCAGTATCACACTCGGAGGTGCTTAAAACCATTTAACCTTTAGGGGAGCTTATACCTTTTTAATATTTCAGAATCACAGCCCAGATAAGCCGACAATAAAGGATACCGTCTCTTTAAATTACTGTAAAATTTCTTAAACCGTTAACTTCTAAGTTTACCACACACATCAAGCAATGTATTGACACTTTATTCAGCTGCATTTAAAAAAGAAATCTTCTATCTGTTTTACTTCCATATCTAGTTTATAAGCCAGCTCTCGTATTCAAAGGATTACTTTTTTTTTAAACAGAAAAGAACTGCCACATTAAACCGTTATACAAAATAGAAAATTGCATTTTTTTTTTAAGATTTCTCCCTCTTCCGCCCCCCCCCCCCCACTTTTTCCGTCACTTCCATAAGTTTGAGGAGATTCCTGGAGTAACAGATGAAACTGAGTTTTCCACAATGCTGTGGGGAATTCACTCAGTCCATTAGACGAAGAAAGTCAGCTTTGTTCCTGCCTTCCAAAGGAAGGCCTGCTAATATTTTTGACAGCTGTGGATTCTGGTGATGGTGTTTTTGTAGTGGATGAACTTTGCTCCCTGGAATGCGATATAGTGACAGGAGAAAACAGTCTCACATCGGAGGAACTACGAGTCCAGTCATGGCTGGAAAAGACAGAGGGAAAATATAAACAAATGCACACATGTACTTGATACGTCCGCTCCAGATAGATACAGAACACTGAGATAACATGGCCAGGTCAGAGCGAGACAATTTTAATATATTTTAATATATTTCTAAAATAAACTTTTCTGTGCTTTTGTTTGGGTTACAGTTTTTTGTTCTCTCCTCCGCTGCTGATGGGCACTGACTCTTACTGGAGTACGGTTCCATAGGCACCCGCAGTCTTCCAGTACCTCACCAAAGGGGCCATTCTCAATGTGTGAGCAAGTGTCAGCCCATTGCTGTCCTCATCTGGTGCCTAGACAACTTGCTCTTTTCAACATAATGACCAGAACTGGGCTGAGTTTCACCTTCCCTAGCCCACAGCCAGTTATCGCATCTCATAGGAACATAGGAAAATAGGAACAGGAGTCGGCTATTTAGCCCCTCGAGCCTGCTCCGCCATTCAGTGAGATCATGACTGATCTGCGACCTAACTCCATATACCCGCCTTTGCCCCATGTCCCTTAATACCGTTGGTTAACAAAAATCTATCAATCTCAGATTTAAAATTAACAATTGATCTCGCGTCAACTGCTGTTTGCGGAAGAGAGTTCCAAACTTCTACCACCCTTCCAGTTTTCCTGCCTATCTCAAATGCAATCTGCTAACTCAGCACAGAACAGGACTCAAAACTAGGTACCGGGTCTGCCTGGGCCTGTACAGTCCCACACTGAGTGGTGCCTTGACCCATGAGGCCACATGGGAAACTGTTGGCTTTTATTTCAAGTTTTGAATTGTGGTGTTCATTTGAAGCTGTTCCTTCATCTGTTCCCGGGATGCTCACTTAGGCTTTGTCAGTTGCAAGGAAGGGTGGTTAAAGTAGGCCGCTCGCCCTTTCCTGCCTAACTCTAGCCTCTGCCATAGCTCCATGATCCCCTTTCACAAGCAGCAGGAGAAAGCCAGGAGGCGCAACAAACCTTTCTGTTAAGGTCACCCCTGCCTGCCTTCCAACACATCCCTCAATCTCTTCTCTTTCCAGAAACATATCTAATTGTCTCTTGAATCCGCTTATACTTCAATGGCCTGCACCTTTTGAGTGAAAAATTCTTCCTGACTTCCCTCCAAACTAAATTTTTAACTTGCGTATTTGAAGCCTTCACTGCATTTTGCATGGATCAACTTTGTAAATTCTCATCATAATTTGGTCTCCTCAAAGTCTCCTCTTTCCTGGAGAACACAAGCCCAATTTCCTTAATGTTTCCTCAGGACTTAAATTTCTCATACCCGAAAAATCATCTTAGTTACTTTCCTTCGTCCCCTCTCAAGGATAATAATATCCTTCCTGTGAGGTGACAGAAACTATACCAAGACTGAGATGAGGAGGAATTTCTTCACTCAGAGGGCTGTGAATCTTTGGAATTCTCTGCCCCAGAGGGCTGTGAATGCTGAGTCTTTGAGTATATTCAAGGCTGAGATCGATAGATGTTTGGACTCTAGGGGAATCAAGATATATGGAGATTGGGCGGGAAAGTGGAGTTGAGGTAGAAGATCAGGCCTACTCCTGCTCCTAATTCTTATGTTCTTATACGTAGTAATCTAGCTGGGCTTGTTATACAGTCACAATACAGCTTTTTAAAATTTGTCCTGTATCTCTATGCTAGTGCAGCCTTGGGACCTTATTTGCAGGCCGAGATGCATCCTACCATGGTGAATTCAGGGATTCAGGGATCGATGACACATGGGCTCGCACTGCAAGCACCGTGGTGTGCAATGAGGAGCTAAGCACTCCTTCCTTGACCCACTTTGTTTGATACCCCATTTATGTTAAAGTAACACAACTTTCTCGTAACTGCGCACGCACCATTGCTCCAGATGCCGCCAAACCTAAGCCACAATATAAACTGGGCAAACTCCGCTGGCTGGGAGTCTGGGACCAGGGGACATAGCCTAAAAATTAGAGCCAGGCCTTTCAGGAGTGAAGTTAGGAAACACTTCTACACGCAAAGGGTGGTAGGAGTTTGGAACCCTCTTCCGCAAACGGCAGTTGATGCTGGGTCAATTGTTAATTTTAAATCTGAGATTGATAGATTTTTGTTAACCACAGGTATTAAGGGATATGGGCCAAAGGTGGATATGGAGTTAGGTCGCAGATCAGCCATGATCTCATTGAATGGCGGAACAGGCTCGAGGGGCTGAATGGCCTCCTCCTGTTCCTATGTTAGCACAGCAGAAACTAGCTGATATTACAGACTATAAACAGGATATCAACGACAGATTTGAACATGTCAAGGTGACCCATGCTAACAATTATAAATACGCTATTTAATGGAAGCCTCAAACATTTAGACACACACCTATAATTTGGAGCATGTTCTCTGTCTGCAATGTGTTTATCTCGTACTAGTTTTGACGTTCAATGTAAAATTGGTACAAGCAGACACTTTTGTTTCCCCCCCTTCCCCCTCAGGTATTCAGTGCATTTAAACACGAACAGGCCCTCTGAGCCAGGGGAAGCCTAACTTTCGTTTTTTTTGCTGTTGTTAAAGTTTCTGGCCTGCCTGAGTATCGGAACAGGCAAAGTGAAGTTCGGAGTCAGTCCCTGGGCAGTCATCTTTTGGTTGGAGTCTGTCTGGAATCTCTAACCTCCCAACACACCACGCAGACAACCTGAGGTGTGACCCAGGGGCTGTCTCCGCTCCTGCATGACACGTCTGACCTTCTCATTATTGGAAGTGAGATGGTTTTTATCATGGGGATAACTGTTCAGAAACCATAGTTTGGAAAGTACCACGGAAAGAAAGCTTAATCTCAAGCGTATTTTTTTTTTACTTCAAATGCCTGCAAAATATTTTCCAAATTGGACGCAATTTCATTACATGAATTCAAGATAAGTTAATATTTCCATCTTTTGAGTTAGATTGGAGGGGGTTGGGCGGGGCGGGGGACCATGAATGATCCAATTGCCTTTCAAATGTCTATCTTAAATTCATTGACAAAACAGTGGCAACGATTGATAATATTTTGAAGGGTCTGACGTTCCACAATGCTGACAGCAGGATTGCCTCACATCATACCTGGTGTCACTGAAGTGGGGCTGTGTGTGTGACCCGAGACCTGGAAGGCAGGAGTTTACTGATGGACAACCTAATTGAACATTCCGTTTTTTTAACTTGAGAAGCCGAGCTGAAGAGCCAAGATCCACAGTGCAGGCCACCAGCCAGGTGGGGAAGAGTAGACGAGGGGATTAGGTAGGTAACGTTAAAGGTGACACTGAGCTGGGGGTTTAAAAGACCGTAGCTTGTAGGAGGAAGGGAAAAACTGAGGGGGGGGAGGGGAAATTCCACACACAGTTACGTGGAGAGACTGGAGAAGCTGGGGTTGTTCTCCTTAGAGCAGAGAAGGCTAAGAGGAGATTTGATAGCGGTGTTTCAAATCATGAAGGGTTTAGATAGAGTAAATAAAGAGAAACTGTTTCCAATGGCTGAAGGCTCGATAACCAGAGGGCACAGATTGAAGGTGATTGGCAAAAGAACCAGAGGCGACACGAGGAAAAACTTTTTTACGCAACGAGTGGTTAGGATTTGGAACGCGCCGCCTGATAGGGCGGGGGATACAGATTCAATAGTAGCCTTCAAAAGGGAATTGGATAAACACTTGAAGGAGAAAAAATTGCAGAGATATGGGGAAAGAGCGGGGGGAGTGGGACTAACTGGATTGCTCTTCGAAAGAGCCTGGCGCAGACTCGATGGGCCGAATGGCTTCTTTCTGTGCTGTACTCTTCTATGATTCTAGGATTCTTTTGTCGTGGAAAGAATGAGTTAGAGTAGGAAATGGTGCAATGCCTTGTTGTTTAATCAGAGTGAGAATGCAGAGAGGAGGAAGTAGATGTAAGATGAAGAATTTGGAGGATAAAAGAGGAAAATTAAGAAGACTGACCACAGCAGTATTTATATAATAGAGAGAGAGAGAGAGAGAGAGAGACATGAGAGGTTGAGATGGAGAGAGAGGTGAGAGAAAATTCACCTATCAGATGACAAGCTTTTCTTTGCATTCTGTCTCGAAGTACAGCACTGCACATGTGCAGAAGAAATCAGCTGAAGTGGTTTATCGAGCAACTTCAGGGAGCTCAAGTCTGCCGTTGCTGCTTGAATGGGGACTAAAAGGGCTGAAATCCATGTGGAAAGCAGGCTTAATGTCTCTCAATGTCTCTTAATCTCTCCTTTTGTTCGTTCAACCCCTCCCCCTTTTCCCAGCTTTATCCTTGCTTTAAATCTATTTCATTTCCTGCTTTTTTCCAGTTCTGACGAAAGGTCTTCGACCTGAAACGTTAACTCTCTTTCTCTCTCCACGGATGCTGCCTGGCCTGCTGAGTTTTTCCAGCGTTTTCTGTTGTTATTTTGGATTTCCAGCATCCGCAGTATTTTGCTATCGTAGTAGCAGGTAGTGTTGGGCTGAAGGGCCTCCTTTGTCCAAACCTATCTTGTGATTAGAATAGTGTTCCCTCCACCCCAAAGATTTCATTCATCCTTCCTCCACACCAATGGGCATCTGGGCGTCTGCATTTTCCTGCATGCTTTAATTTTGGCAGCTTAAACATTCAGGTTTAATGCAGTCGCTGTGGGAGCCAAATCCCCCCCTGATTTTTTGTAGTGTGTTTTACTGAGACTTTGCCAGGCTTTCCAAATGGCCCGTTGAGTAATTGGACTGCCTGTTGTGACACTGAGCCGTACACACCTGGTGGAGCCCAGGTTCGATAGCGGACCTCAACAAGGCATCGCTTGGGATGCGACGATTAATTCGTCTCAGTGCCCCAGGCTAGAGAGGGGAAAAAAATTAGCCGGGTTTCCTGTTCCTGATCGCTATCCAGCGACTCCTGCTGGAAAGCATGTGCGTTCCTGGACACCAGAGAGGACAGTTGGATTTAGCCGGGATACTCGCCATGCTTGAATGGTCTGCTGACGCTCACTTGTCTAAGGCTCACACATGAAGAATGGGCGAGGTACTGGATGGACCCTGCTGCCTCGCACCAAGTCCCGTTCACCCATCGCCCCCTGTGCTTGCTGGACTTGGCTCCCGATCCAGCAACGCCTGAATTACAAAATTGTCATTATTGTTTTCAAATCCCTCCATGGCCTCGCCCCTCCCTATCTCTGTGACCTCTTCCAGCCTTACAACTCTCCGAGATCTCTGCGCTCCTCCAATTCTGGCCTTTTGCGCATCTCCTATTATAATCACTCCACCATTGGCGGCCTGTGCCTTCAGCTGCCAAGGCCCTAAACTCTGGAATTCCCTCCCTAAACTTCTCTGCCTCTCTGCCTCTCTCTCCTCCTTTAAGACGCTCCCTAAAACCTACCAAGGTTTTGGTCATCTGTCCTAATATCTCCTTAAGTGGCTCGGAGTCAAATTTTGTTTGATAACGCTCCTGTGAAGCGCCTTGGGACATTTTACTATGTTAAGGGCGCTATATAAATGTAACTTGTTATTCTTGTTGCTGTGAAAGTATAGCTCCGCACCTGTCAGCATTTTCAAGCGAGATGGGGAGAAAACTGTAGGGGGTGGGGACGAGGAGGTGAACTGCCTCAGATTTCCCATTGGCTGTACATTTGCGCCAAAAGTAAATATTCATGCTTTTCGTTGGTTTCAGCCGTGGCTCAGTGGGTAGCACTCTTGCCTCTGAAGGTCGTGGGTTCAAGTCCCACTCCAGAGACTTGAGCACAAAAATCTAGGCTGACACTCCCAGTGCAGAGCTGAGGGAGGGCTGCACTGTCGGAGGTGCCATCTTTCAGGTAAAAGATCCCATGGCGTTATATTGAAGAAGAGCAGGGGAGTTATCCAGTGTCCCGGCCAATATTTATCCCTCAATCAGTGTCACTAAAACAAATTATCGGGTCATTATCACATTGCTGTTTGCGGGAGCTTGCTGTGTGCACAAATTGGCTGCCACTTTTCCTACATTACAACAGTGACTACACTTCAAAAGTACTTCATTGACTGTAAAACGCTTTGGGACGTCCTGAGGTCGTGAAAGGCGCTATATAAATGCAAGTCTTTCTTTCTTTTCAAATGTCGCTCAAACTGGATCCCTGCATAATCTACTGTTTTTGATCAGATTACAACAGTTCCACAGTGATTGGCAGCACTCCCTCCATTAAAGAGAAATGGCTCCCCCCCACCTGTCCCCAATATGACATCTACAACAGTGACTACACTTCAAAAGTACTTCATTGGCTGTAAAGCGCTTTGGGATGTCCTGAGGTTATAAAAGGCACGATATAAATGCAAATCTTTCTTTGTTACCAAGAAAAAATCAAAGCTGTTGGGTTCTAGAAAGAGGGGGTTAAAAAGCTTAGATGCAAGTGAAAAATAAACTGTTAAATGCGTTCCATTTAATGAAGCATTCAGTGAAAAGTGGACCACAGACCAGACTTCCCGGGGGAGTCCTCTTTTCTGAAAGCAAGGCTGGAGCAGGTAATATGATCCTGGTCTGCCTGTCTCACACAGCTCAAGGTCTCCGCTCGCTAAGACGTTTTGAGGCAACATCAAGGACCACAGCTTTCCCTGTCCTTTGCTCTGCTTTCAGCTAAACCTAGATTTCTAAGAAAAAAAACCTTTGGTCATTTCTGCCTTTGTTAAAATAAACCCCATCAGATTTGCAATTTGTCTCCTAAGCTTCAGTGACAGAACATCCAGTAGTGATTGGAGGTTCATCGAAGATGTTTCTTTGGATCATCAATCAAGACGAGGATCCATGGTTGATTTCCCCCTCCCCAGCCCAGTACCCCTCGCTGCCATCCCAGGTCTGCTAACCCAGCACAGACTGAGAATCGAAACTGGCCCATTCTCGATCTGTCTGGCCCAGATTTCTACTGAACTCATTTACAACATCACTACATGACAAAGCAAGAGCTCTACTACACTCCTGTAAATAACGTGACAGTCACACGGTCACAACAGACTGTCCTTTTCGGCTAGCGCTTGGCAATTTTCTTATAGGTTGCACGCAGCGAGGTTCCGGCTGCGATACAGTCTTGGGGGTGAGGTGTCGTCATAAGCAAGTTAAAGTCTCCCCCTCAGCCTGCGGTACCATCCTGAAGTCCGAGAGAAGTGTTGCTCACTTTTTTTATTAAAAATCGGGACTTGCTTGAGGGCTACTCTCACAGATCGACGTGAAGCAACTCCTGCCGCTCTCTCATTCTCCCCCACCCCCCCCCCCCTGCCCGCAGCCCTGCTCCGGCAACAATGAAAGGCGGCGAGCTGTGAAATGAGGGCCACAGACATGTAAAGCTGCAGGTCTGCTGGGGTGAAGGGGAGCCTGCCTGCAAATGGTCCCTGGGGTGGGGGGAATAATGACCACCCCCCCCCCCCCCCACAGTGGTCTGGAGAAACTCACAGCCATCCAGAACTCTAGTTTGAATATTGCTCCCATATCTGGGAAGCTCTTTTAATGCCTCTCACAGTCCTAGATCGAATACAAGAGAAAGCTTGTTGTCTGATAGGTGATCTAGTTCTAATTGTAGCCTCCAAACACATTCTCTGTCTCTGTCACGACCTTTCCTAACTATTTCAACTAATGTCTTCTTGTTCTTCTTAAGCTCCAAGTACAACATCCCACACGGCCTTCCTCCTCCCACAAGATTCACCGTATCTTCAACTCTACCTCATTCTTTTCCCAGACTTCAGTCTTTCCCATCCTTTCCAGTCTTATAAACTCAAAAGCTTTAATGTCACCTTAATCGCGACTCCCCCTAATTCTACCTCCCCTGGCGACGCTCGACTGCTACACAGGTGATAGCTCATAGTCATAGAGTCACAGAGTTATACAGCACAGAAAGAGGCCCTTCGGTCCATTGTGTCTGCGCCGTCCATCAAGCCCTGTCTATTCTAATCTCATTTTCCAGCACTTGGTCCGTAGCTCTGTATGCTATGGCGTTTCAAGTGCTCATCTAAATGCTTCTTGAATGTTGTGAGGGTTCCTGCCTCTACCACCCTTTCAGGCAGTGAGTTCCAGATTCCAACCACCCTCTGGGTGAAAAAGTTTTTCCTCAAATCCCCTCTAAACCTCCTGCCCCTTATCTTGAAACTATGCCCCCTGGTTATTGACCCCTCTACTGAGGGGAAAAGTTCCTTTCTATCTACCCTATCTATGCCCCTCATAATTTTGTACACCTCAATCAGGTCCCCCCTCAGCCTTCTCTGCCCTAAGGAAAACAACCCCAGCCTGTCCAGTCTCTCTTCATAGCTGAAACGCTCCAGCCCAGGTAACATCCTGGTGAATCTCCTCTGCACCCTCTCTAATACAATCACATCCTTCCTATAGTGTGGTGACCAGAACTGTTGGGATTTGGGCGAGGGCTTGTCTGCAGGGCGAGCTGGCACTGTGCTGATTGGGGAGGAGATGGGGAAATCAGCGGCTCCTCCGCAGACCCAAGCAGTCCTGCTCCTCCAGGCTCCTGGCTCATTTGGAAGACTGTTTCCGCAGTGGCCTTTAAGAGCTGGTTAGGCCGCACCGCGCCCATTGATCTCTGAAAATGACACTGAGGTCCTACAACCGGTGTAGGACCCCGATTTAAATATTAAAATAAGTCTCCTGCCAGTTTTGGGGGTGGTGGGGGGTGGGTGGTGGGGGGTGGGGGAGCTGACCGCTCTTTTGCCAGGCGCACTCGAAAATCAAGTCGTCCGGGCCATGGGCAGCCAATGAGCAGTGTGCAATTTTCAGTCGCCATACTGCCCTGTTTTACAGTGTGCGCAGGGCAGCAAAGGAATGAAAATCGGCCCTCCTTTTTCTCTTTGTTACACCGACTGTAGCCAGAACTCGTGAGAGCTTGTCAGAAAACTGTCGGGGGAGAAGGGATCAGAGGTCGTATACATTAAAACAAGGTAATCGTGCCGAGATGGCGGTGCCCCTATTCAGCTCCATTTTTCCTGACTTTGACCTTGCTTAAAAAAAAAGTGTTGCAAGCCAAATTATTTCTAATTTCTCAGGTGAGTTGAGCACAAATTCCGCATTCCTCCTTGGCTCACACCATCTATTCTCCTCTTCCACTTGGCATTCCCTCATGATTGCAGTCTGGGCAGGAAGTCTCTTAGCAACACTTCAAATGACAGCAGCAGCAACAGAAAACATTATTTCTTTATTTATTTTTCTTTATGTGTGTTATGACACCAAAATCTGGACACATAGCAGTCTGACTCACTGGCAGATTATGAGAGAGGGCAAGGCCTTGGACATTTAAAAAAAAAAGAAGAATATTCTCCCCTCATGACTTTTATTTATTTTAATCAATCTATCTTTTTTAGTTAACAGTTTTCTCGAGATTAATAATAATACAGCTGGGTTTCACTGTAACATACCCCAAAGGCTCACAGGCCTGGTGTCGGCCTACCCGAAAGCCCATAAAAGTCACAAAAAGTAAAGAGCTAATCATTAGTTCGGTGCAGTTGGAATAGTAAAGAATGAGCTTGCAATTATGCAGAGCCTTCCATATCCTTGAGATCGCAAACCACTTTGCAAGCAGAAAATTAATTTTGAAGTGTAGTTACTGTTGCTTTGTAGGTAAACACAGTTTGTACACAGCAAGGTCCCACAAACAGCAACAAGATAAACAACCAGTTATCTTCATTCCGCCATTTACACTTCATCTACAGTCATCTTTTGTTTCTTAACTTGTCCCATTACCATCTCCTTTTGGCTCGCACCATCATCCCTCTTTATGTCTCTTAATCGCTCCTGCCTTCCAGCCTATCACAGACCTTCCCTTTTGTTCTTTCCTCCCCTCTCCCCCTTACACTTGCTTAAAAACCTGTTCCATCTCCAACTTTTTCCAGTTCTGATGAAAGAATCATCGACTTGAAACGTTAACTCTTGTTTCTCTCTCCACAGATGCTGCCTGACCTGCTGAGTGTTCCCAGCATTTTCTGTTTTTATTTCAGATTTCCAGCCTCTGCAGTATTTTGCTTTTGGACCAGTTAATCTGTTTTTGGCGGTGTTGGTTGAGGGAAAGTAACATAAGAAATAGGAGCTGGAGTCGGCCAAGCGGCTCCTCGAGCCCACTCCGCCATTCAATAAGATCATGGCTGATCTTCGACCTCAACTCCACTTTCCCGCCCGATCCCCATATCCCTTGATTCCCTTAGTGTCCAAAAATCTAATTATCTTCAATCACTGCACAGGGAGGACTCTCTGCTCTTCTTTGAATTGATCTTTTACATCTACCTGAACAAGAAGATAGGGCTTTGATGTTACATCTCATTCAATAGATGGCAGTTCCAACAGTCCAGCACTCCCTCTGTACTGCACTGAAGAGCCAGCCTGGATTATGTGCTCACATCCCGGAGTGGGGATCAAACCCATGACCTTCTGATGCGAGAGGGCTAGTGCCCAGTTTTAGGCCCCTTATTATAGGAAGGACGCCAAGGTCAAGATTCACGAAGGTGATATGTTTCCCCTCGTGGGGAAATCTAGAACTCGGGGGCACAGTTTCAGAATAAAGGGTCGCCCTTTTAGAACTGAGATGAGGAGGAATTTCTTCTCTCAGAGGGTCGTAAATCTGTGGAATTCTCTGCCCCAGAGAGCTGTGGAGGCTGGGTCATTAAATACATTTAAGGTGGAGATAGACAGATTTTTGCAAGATAAGGGAGTGAAGGGTTACGGGGAGCAGGCGGGGAAGTGGCTTTGAGCCCAAGATCAGCCATTATCTTATTGAATGGCGGAGCAGGCTCGAGGGGCCAAGTGGCCTATTCCTGCTCCTATTTCTTATGTTCTTATGTCAGATGAGAGGCTTTAGTTCTGAGCAGAGGTTAGAGAAACTGGGGCGCTTTTTAAGTTGAACGAAGAAGGTCAAGAGGAGAACTGGTGGAGGTGTTCAAAATTATGAAAGGTTTTAATAAAGTAAATTTGGAAAACCTATTTCTTCTGCTCGGTGAGTCGATAACTAGAGGGAGTGCATAGAACGATGCAGCTCAGAAGGAGGCCATTCGGCCCATCATACCTGTGCCAGTGATGAGATTTAATTTCATCACCAAAAGAACAAAAGGAGAGGTTAGGAGAATTGGTTTATTTTTTTACACAGAATGCCCAACTAGAAATAGCGGAGAAGCAGCTTTTAAGAGGTAAATATTTGAAAAGAAAATTTAAAAGCGTACGGGGAAAGGGCAGGGGAGTGGGACTAGGTGGAGAGCTCCTTCAGAGAGTTGGCACAGGCACAATGGGCCGAATGGCCCATTCCAAGCATGTTGCCTGTTCTTCCTGCCCTACTTAAATATCTGGCACTGTTTTATGAAGATCATTTTCTGTTAAAAGGTCCCTGCAGAAGTAATTCCCGTCCAGAATTCTAAAAGTATTTGCTTTATGAGGCAGAAGGGTCTGAGGGATTTCTGGACATGTGGACATTGTGTGCAAATGATGACACAAAACAAGAAGGACACAATCAGGATCAAAGATAGAACCAGGAATTTCCTGCTCCGAATCCCTCAGTCGCACAATAGGCAGCAAATGTACTAGCTGAACTTTGGGAGATCTAGAATATGTCTTTAAAACTTGAATTCTCTTTTTATGACATAAGATCCTATAGATTGAGACGTTACCTAACACCACATGGTGGAGAGCGATGAGGTTACAAGCCCAATTTCCCAACGATGGAGGGAAGAAAGGGTATGCCACAAGGAATGTGGGATTGGAATTATAATGTGTGGCCCTGGGAAGTAATTAACAAAGAAAGAGTTCCACTTATAAAACACATTATTATGCCACTCAGAAACATATCAAAGCATGTGCACTGAATTACTTTGAAGTGCAGTGACTGTTGTTACGCAGGCAAACACAACATTTGCACACAGCAAGATCCCGGAAACAACAATGAGATAAATGGCCAGATAGTCAGTTTCAGTGGGTGTTGGTTGAGGGATAAATGGTCACCAGGACAACCAAAAGAATTCCTTTGCTCTTCTTTGAATAGTTTAATGGAATTCTTTTATATCCACCCAAACCACTGAAGCAGGAGGAGAGAGCATTGGTTTGACATCTCATCTGTGGGACAGCACTTACTTTAGAACCATGAAGGTTTGCAGGACAGAAGGAGGACATTTGGCCCATTGTGTCTGTGCTAGCTCTTTTCTAAAACAATTGAATTCCAATCCCACTGCCTTGCTCTCTCCTATTGCTTTGTATCTTCCTCTGCTTCAACTATTTCGTGACTTTTCCCTTAAAATATGCAACAGTCTTTGCCTCAACCACTCCCTGTGGTAAAGCATTTCATACTCCAACAACTAGCTGTGCAAAGAAATTCTCCCTAGCCTCTCCTCATTCTGAGACCATTTTAAATTGATGACCTTCATCGCTGACTCCCTCACCAAAGGAAATCGTCTCCCCTATTAAATCATCTCTTCACTGCTCCAGTCCCAGTGCCTCGAGTGCCTCCTCCTAACGAGTTTCTCATCTGGAGAATCTGCAGTGGGTGCCCAAAAATGCACTCGATCTGAGCTCTAACCATTGCCATGTACAAATTCGTCATTACCTCATTGCTCTTGTACTGAGAGTGCAACACTCCCTCAGTCACAAGTTGGAGTGTCAGCCTAGATTATGCACTCAAGTCCCAGAGTGGGGTTTGAACCCACTGCCTTCTAACTCACAAGCAAGAGTGCGGCCAAGCTCATCCCTAATCGGGGGACAGACAGTTCCACTGGACCAGATATCCCCTGGTGGTGTCCTGCACCGTAGGGTTTGGCCGTTTACCTAGGATCCTCAGTAATCCCCCAAAAAAGATTTGATAATAGACAAAAGGCAGTGTGTGTTGGGGAGGGGGTGGACAATACACCACGTGTTGTTCTGCTGGGAGTCTGACTAAGTGAACAAGTTGAGACACAGCCATGACTGACCAACGCTGCAGTCCGACTGTCCTCAGCCAGCAGAGAGAGAGTTCCTGAGGTGGGCCAGCTCCAAATCAGCTCTTAGGTCAGTGGAAATTGCAACGCCCTCCCCCCCACCTCCCCCACATTGCATTCAGTGGAGTGGTACTGGATGTTTCGCCTTCAGTGACATCTTGGAACAGCCGAGAAACCTGCGGGGGTGGGGGGGGGGGTCTCCATAAAAAGACCACATGTATAATTCTGATCATATATTTTTCAATGTGAAAGGGGAGAGCCATTTGAACGGTCCCTCAGGATCTTCGTTCTCCTTTAACCTTTCCTGAGCACTTCCTGATACCCAGAGTCATCTTGGATCAGCTTGCTATCCGCTCTGAGGCAATATTATCCTTCTTATGATTGGGTGAGCGGGGGTGGGGGATGGGGAGGCGGTTAAATTGGTCTTTGACGATAGCGGTAGCGACTCGGCAGCCCGATTGACGCCCGATTTCCTTTTCCAGAAATGGGAACGGAATGGAAAGGAAAACCGGGCGGGCTGCAAAACTGTCTGGCGATTCGCCACCGCCCGCTTTTCTGCGTTGTCGTCGAAGACCGATTCGAGCACCCGCCCCCCCTCCTCCCTGACCCGCCACATGGTACACACACAGTTGTTGTGCACTTCGTAACGTACAAATTTAATTCAGGCAAAAAGCCGTCTCCTCACCTCGGAATCCATTTCCATTCCCATTGGAGCAGGCCGGGGAGGGGGAGTCTTGGGGTCGGATCACCGGTGCAAAGGCGCTCTTCTGTTTCACTGCGGGGAAGACAGAAGATGAGAAGGGAAGAATGGCAGATGTGCTGGAGGAGAGAGGGACTGCAGAGGCCACAGTCGGACTGGAAGGCATAACTGCAAGAAATATAAAAAAAAAAGGGGGAAGAAAAGAACAGCTCTGTCTTAGACATAAAGGACCCATCTCCTGTGGAAGTGGAGTATCAAGACGTGTGAAGTGAGGCGAGTTTATAATTTGGCAAACACTTTTATCCATTTGAAAATACACCAAGTGACCACTTCATTGCACATGTTGAATTTTTACAACCATTTCTTCCCTTTTCTCAGGCGAAAGGTCATCGCCCTGAAACGTTAACTCTGTTTCTCTCACCACAGATGCTGCCTGACCCACTGAGCGTTGCCAGCATTTTCTGTTTTTTTTAGATCAGAATTCCAGCCTCCGCTGTATTTTGCCTTATTGTCTTCCCTTGTCTCCCCTCCTTTCCCCGAATACGCCGACTCTCGTTGGGTTGAGTTGCCCCGGGTGCCAGTGCCTCAAACAAGTGGGCGTTCTTTATGTGTGAGCCTAGATGGTGAGTGTTGTCAAACTATCCAACCATGGAGGGCATCACAGTAGAACCTGACCCTGTCCTCGCTTGATGCATTCTCCAACTTAGCCGCTGGATAGCAATTAGGGTGATTTTCCATTGTTTTGTGGCTTTATAGATTAGAAACTGGACTGAAGTAACGACATTCGAGCTGCTGTATATAGTTTTAAGATGTTCTTTGCACTTTTTAATTAGCACTTATGGTTAGGTAGAACAGGAGGAGGTCATTAAGCCCCTCGAGCCTGTTCCGCCATTCAATGAGATCATGGCTGATCTGCGACCTAACTTCATTTACCCGCATTCATTTGCCACACATCCCTTAATACCTTTAACAAAATCTATCAATCTCAGATTTAAAATTAACAATTGGTCGAACATCGGTTGCCGTTTGCGGAAGAGAGTTCCAAACTCCTACCACCCTTTGTGTGTAGAAGTGTTTCCTAACTTCACTCCTGAAAGGCCTGGCTCTAATTTTTAGACTATGCCCCCTTGTCCTAGACTCCCCAACCAGCGGAAGTAGTTTCTCTCTATCCTATCTGTTCCCCTTAATATCTTGAAAACTTCAATCAAATCACCCCTTAACCTTCTAAATTCCAGGGAATACAGGTTTTCAATCACCACTCTCACTGATTGTGTGTTTTTTTTTGAGCTGCCAAGGTTATTTGTAGCACCACAACTACAGCCGTGATTCAAACCAGCTAACCCAACACAGACCAGGGTTGGGAACCTAGCGCCTTCCTGGTCTGTATTGCTCATTACCGGGCTGGGTAGTCCATTTACCCACGGAGGTAGCTTATGCAGATCACAAGGAACGAAGCAGCCACACATATATCACTTATACTTGAACCACAAAGGGAAGGGGTATAGCTAACAGTCAAAAAACAATGGGGGGAAATTGGGTTGCTTTGCGCCTCCTGTTAGCGCCCCCTAGTGCCCGGGCGCGGTGCAGCTAACGCCTCTCGTGAAATTCAGCGGGAGGTTAGCGGCGGCGGTAGCCGGTAGCGCCCTGCAGTGCTGCACCTCCGATGATGACGTCATCGCCGTGCGCAGCGCCCCGCTACGCGCCCTGGCCGCAAACTTCGCTCGTGCCCCCTGACCTACCGCCGGCCGCTGTGTCCGACAGGGTCAGGGTGCCGTGTTTGCGGCTGGGGCGGCGCAAATTAAAGGGCAGGTGTCGGGCGGACATTTTTTTTTGGGCCACCTGCCAGCACCTGCCCCTTTTCGCCTCCTCCTGCGGGGTGCCGGCCGCGATCAGTCAGTCCGGCGCTCCCCTTGAGTGCTGGGCTCTTTTGCCGGCACCCCGCTCCCCGGTGGTCCAGCAGGGTCCCGGTGCGCGCGGTGCTAGGCCCCTCCCCCTTAATCAGTGGCGGGAGGCCTGCAGTACCACGGCGCTACCTGCCGACGTGCGTGGCGCTGCTGCACGTAGCGCCGCGATATTGAATGGGAGCGCCCCAAGAGGGAGGGGGAGCACTTCCAGTAGCGCCCCGCCTCCTGCTTGGGGTGCTACCACTCAATTTCGGGCGCAGGGGCGCAAATTTTTTCAGGGCGCTAAAAGTAGCGCCCCGGCGAAGTTAGCACCCCTCCCCAAAGGGGGCGCGAACCAATTTTTCCCCCAATGCTTCAAATTTGGCAACAGCTTAAGTCCTAGAAACATCCCATACTCCTCCTTCCCTGCCTTAGGGTCATGATCTTGTATATGCTGGTCCCCATATCCTTTGCATCACAAAGGCCGCCTACTTCCACCTCCATAACATCGCCCGTCTCCGCCCCTGCCTTAGCCCACCTGCTGCTGAAACCCTCATCCATGCATTTGCTACCTCCAAACTCGACTATTCCAATTCTCTCCTCTCCGGCCTCCCATCTTCCACCCTCCATCAGCTTGCGCTCATCCAAAACTCTGCTACCCGTATCCTAACTCGTACCAAGTCCCGTTCAACCATTACCCATGTGGTCACTGACCTACATCGGCTTCCAGTCCATCAACGCCTCGATTTAAAAATTCTCATCCTTGTGTTCAAGTCCCTCCATGGCCTCGCCCCCCTCCCCTATGTCTGTAACCTCCGAGATCTCTGGCCTCTTGTGCCTCCCGATTTTAATCGCTCCACCATTGGCAGCAGTGACTTCAACTGTCTTGGCCCCAAGCTCTGGAATTTCCTGCCCAAACCTCTCCGCCTCTCTACCTCTCTCTCCTCCTTTAAGATGCTCCTTAAGACCTACCTCGTTGACCAAGCTTTTGGTCACCTGCCCTAATTTGTCTACTTCTTTGGCTCAGTGTTTTTTGTCTGATTACGCTCCGGTGAAGCACCCTGGGAGGTTTTACTATGTTAAATGCAAGTTGTTGTTTTAATCCCTGGCATTTCTCTTGCTGGAGACCGAGAGGAAACACTATGGGGAGGTGGCGCTATCCCAGCATTTGTCGCAGTAATTAAAGCTTTCTACAAAGCTATGGGGCTTTCACCACCCCTATGCCAGCTGAGCTAGCCTTGGCTGCATAGCATTCCTCTGGTTTTTTCTGACTATCCAACACTTGAAAATCCTACCGCCAAGTTGGCTGTGAAGAGAGAAAGAATAATAAGAGAACAAGGCAGAAAGGGAAATGCAGGGAACAGGGATAAGAAGGAAGAGAAAAGAATACATGAATGCTAGTTGGGCGTCTCCTGTGGATCGTGTGAGAGATGCGGCTCGCTACTGTCGGCCGTGTTTACGGTTTTTTTGGCGTGAGGCGACACCTCAGATTGTGTGGCCCACGACCGAAAGTCTCACGCCTGAAATTTAAGTTCAAGAACCAGACTTGTCCATTGCTCTGTGACGTGCAGTGATCCTTTCAACAACAGCTGACCCTTTATAAACTCCCTGAGAACGTCGCTTTCGAGGAGCGATGAAGCCACGACTCTGCAATATTGATGTCGATCCTGAGTCAATTTTTGAAATTCAACCAACATTTCTGTTTTAAATTCTTGATGGCGCGCCCCAATGATGCAGTTGATAAATGCATTTCTCAGCTTAAAGCTCAACGTTGCAGACCAGGAGGTAAACGGGAACAATATAAAACGACTTAGTTCCTTGGCTGCTGGTGGGCTGCGGAAAAGTTCGATTTCCCCCCCTCTGCGCTGACCACTTTTGTCTGTTTCTCGCGCACACTCTGCGACCTTGATATAAAACACTAATGCTACTGTAATGAATATACTCAAACATCAGGAAAAGCCCGATTACTGGAATATTAGTCTTAAGCTACTAAAATAGATGCCAAAAAGCACACTTTTACATCAAACTAATCTGTGCTCAATGCTTTTTTTCCCCCATCTATTCTTCCTTCTCCCCTCTTCTTTCCATTTTTAAATTTTAACTTAAAGGATGAAGGATTCTAAATAATTCCAAAAAAAAACCCACACTGCTGTTTGTTTAAATGTGTCTCACTTGCACAGAATTTGAAGATATCGGGCACTACTCTGACAAGTAATCACCAAGGTGGAAATATAATACTAGCCACTCTCCTGCAGGACTTGCTTGCAGGACCAGGTGCAGCAGGGTTAGAGGGTGGGAAAATAATAGAATAATTGGAGCACAAGAGTAAGGAAGTCTTGCTGCAATTGTACTGGGCTTTGGTGAGACCACACCTGGAGTACTGTGCACAGTTTTGGTCTCTGTACCTAAGGAAGGATATACTTGCCTTAGAGGGGGTGCAACGAAGGTTCACTGGATTGATTCCTGGGATGAGAGGGTTGTCCCATGAGGAGAGATTGAGTAGAATGGGCCTATACTCTCTGGAGTTTAGAAGAATGAGAGGGGATCTCATTGAAACATATAAGATTCTGAGAGGGCTTGACAGGGTAGATGCTGAGAGGCTGCTTCCCCTGGCTGGAGAGTCTAGAACCAGGGGTCATAGTCTCAGGAAAAGGAGTCAGCCATTTAGGACTGAGATGAGGAGAAATTTCTTCACTCAGAGGTTTGTGAATCTCTGGAATTCTCTACCCCAGAGGGCTGTGGATGCTCAGTCGTTGAGTATATTCAAGACTGAGATCGATAGATTTTTGGACACTAAGAGAATCAAAGGATGTGGGGATCGGGCAGGAAAGTGGAGTTGAGGTCAAAGATCAGCCATGATCTTATTGAATGACAGAGCAGGCTCGAGGGGATGTATGGCTTACTCCTCCTCCTATTTCTTATGTTCTGATGTTCAAACGTAATTCAGTCCACATTTTAAAGTCATACATTCTATCCTTAGCTTTATATAATATTTTTGATTTTATCTAATTATCTATCGTTAAAAAGCTACATGGCAATTTGGAGAAACACAGAAGTAGAGTTGGTTTTTGCACAGCTGTGGGGAGCTGCAGTGCCACCACTGGCAGAACAGTGTAATTACAGCGTGATACGTTTACATAAATAATTTCCATTGTGAATGTGGACATAGGAATTTATCATGGTAAATTATTCATACAACAGGAGTAAAGTTTTGTAGACAGGGAATTCATGCAGATGTAGGATTTTTAATATGTTATACATATACAGGAGCATTATACGCAGTAACACACAGTGTGTCGTTATATAATACGTACAGGCGTGTCATACCCCAGTAACACACAGTGTGTTCTGCGATATATATACAGGAGAGCTATACCCAATAACACACAGTGTGTTATATAATATAGGCAAGAGCATCATACCCAGTAACACACAATGTGCTTTTATATAATACGTACAGGTGTGTTATACACTCAGTAACATACAGTGTGTTACTATGTAATATACATATATACAGGAACATTATATTACATTATTGTGTAATTAAACAAAGTGTCAGACCAGAAACTTTTAGAAGCACCGCACCCCATGAGAACATGGAGCACCAGATTGCACTGCCATCTACTGCAAATCTGAATGCATGAAACTGTCAGAAACACATTGGAGAACCATGGGAGTCGACTAAACTGCAACTACAATTGGAAGACCATTTATATTGTGAACAAGTAGAAAGTACAAATGAATTAAACACCTTCATCTAATTTTAGAGGGTTAATGAGGACAGGTTTAAGCTGGCTGTGATGCCTACCATGTTGAATACCTTGCCAAGGCTCACAGTCTAGGCTTACACATGAAGAATGACCACCTGGGTGAGGGTACCAGAGGGCAGCGTGCTCCTGTGGAACTGTATCCCAGCCTGCATGGGTCTTCAGGAAAGAAGGGAAGAAAATTGAGGAAGGGGGAGTTCTCTGAATATTACATCAGGTGCAATAGTATAACTCCCTCAACCAATGTTGACCCAAGTATCTGGTGGAGAGTTGATAGTCCAAAGCGGCATGACAGCATGAACCAACAGTGTCCAAACTGGACAGATAGTTAGTCCAATAAAAACAAAGACTGGTGCCATTCTGTGCACTCTTTCCCCACCATGAATCTTCACTGTTTCAAATAAAGGTTCATCACATTATCTCCTATAACTCATTCTTTCCTTGGACCAGAAACCTGTGGAACACCTTATCTCCCTCAGTTTTTCCTTCCTCCTTTAATAAGAGCATAAGAAATAGGAGCAGGAGTCGGCCATACGGCCCCTCGAGCCTGCTCCGCCATTCAATAAGATCATGACTGATCTTCAACCTAACCTCCACTTTCCCACCCGTTCCCCATATCCCTTGAGTCCCTTAGAGTCCAAAAATCTGCCGGTTTCTAAAACCCAAACTTGATGCCACTATTTCTTGACCTATCTCATCTTCTCTTCTATTATCCCCAACCCTGGTGGTGTCTTTACCTCCGACCATGGAGCGTGGCCCTTCATCTAAGTTTCTCAATTAACAATCGTACTGAAGTTCTGCCAAGTAAACACAAACATATGTCACATGTAAAATCATGCCAAGGCTTTCATGGAATAGCGAATCATTTTCTCCACTTGTCTTCTTGGGAGTAGATCTTGACTTTGTTCGATAGTATAAAACAGGTGATAGTGAATCGGCAGCCCGCTTTACATTGAAGTCGATAGAAATAAGAATCGGGAGAGATGTAAAATGGGCTGACTCGCTGTCACCCGTTTTACACTACCACACGAAGTCAAGATCTACCCCTTTGAGTCCAATATTGGACTCCTAAAAAGTGGGACGAGAATTTTAGAAGCCTCTCTGTAGTTCTGCCCCCTGTTTTGGGGAACAATATTCTTCCCTCCTCTCCTGAGGCACTGGTTCACGCTGGGGTACCATGCTATGAAAGCCAGCAGCCCTCCGATACTGTGGCCAATTGGATGTTTTTTGTCATGTGTCTTCACAACAGTGAATGTCTAACAGGCTTTTCGGAATCATCATAAATGAGCCTGATCTGGTCCTTCCCTATAACATCCCCTCCAGCAGGAGTTACTGGACAACGATTAGGAATGGAAATATTGGAAGGGGGGGGGTTTTCTCTCACTCCCTAGTTTAGGACCACTGAGCTCACCTGCACCGTCCCCACCACTAGCCCAGCTTTGAAACCTAACTCAAACCATTCAGAAACTGGACCGTCCATTCCAAAAACTGGACGGATAGCAACCCTATTGACAAGACAAGACACTAAAGGCCCAATATATCACACATGTAAGAACAAAATGGTTGACTCCAGTTTCCAAAAGCCCTCGCCAACCCATCACGCCGGTGTCTGACAATCAAGACAACCAGCAAGCTAATGAGAGCGTAGGCAGTCACGGTCTCCATATCCAGTCCACCACTATGCTTACATTGAGCAAAAATGACACTTACTGCCATAGGGTGAGCTGGCAGGAGAGCTGTTTAGAAATCCAGGGGAACTGGGCACCCCGAGGTTGGACATTGGCACGTTGCTATAGCCATTGATGTTGCCACCGACTGTGCTGTAGTTCGACTGTTGTGGCGAGTGGGTGGGTGCGTACCCACGTGGAGAGATGCTGCTGCTGTTGTGGATATAACCTGCCCACAGAAACAGAGGAAAAGTGGGGTTAGTGTACCAACGCAACGATAGCGGAAGTAGCATACAGGTCAAATACCAAAATTCACGTTTTGGCTTGCAAACAAATACCTGTTCCCGCCTCCATGACTGTGCAGCTTCCACTGCACTGGAGCATTTCACCTGTCAATAGTGGTCACACCCTGGTCAGTTTTTTTTTTTAACTGTTTGCTTGGCAAATGATGAAGTGTGGCGTCGAGGGGCACCGTTCCCTCGGTAACTCAATTGATTAATGCACTTCACTGAGTATAAGTAAACCGTACATCCAGGGAAGGTCCCAAATTGTCTGCGCTGAATTCACCGATCTCTCTTAAAACATAGAAACATAGAAGATAGGAGCAGGAGTAGGCCATTCGGCCCCTCGAGCCTGCTCCGCCATTCGATGAGATCATGGCTGATCATCCAAACTCAGTACCCTGTACCTGCCTTCTCCCCATATCCCTTGATACCTTTAGCTTTAAGAAATATATCTAACTCATTCTTGAATATATTTAATGACTTGGCCTCAACTACCTTCTGTGGTAGAGAATTCCACAGGTTCACCACTCTCTGGGTGAAGAAATTCTTCCTCATTTCTGTCCTAAATGGCTAACTCCTTATCCTTAGATTATGACCCCTGGTTCTGGACTCTCCGACCATCGGGAACATTCTTCCTGCATCTAGTTTGTCCAGACCTGTCAGAATTTTATATGTTTCGATGAGATCCCCTCACATTCTTCTATACTCCAGCGAGTATAAGCCCAATCTTGGTGGGACCGGGATACTGTACCTGGTTTCTGCGTGCCTCTGGGCTAGGGCGGGGTCATTCATGCAGGGACCTGGCTCCTAATCACTGCCCTGTGAACCCTGGAATGTAAGTGTGCGTGGAAGTCTGGCAGACCACAATCGGGATTGGCGATGCATTCCAAGGCTGAATAGCCCGCAATGCTCACTGTTTAGACCCCCACTTGGGTGAGCTATGGGAGGAGGGCCAGTGCTTTTGTTGCAAGGATCCTAGTATGAGACAGTGCCGTCAGGATAGGAGAGGAGACAACAGGAGGAATGGAATTCATTTGATTATCCCAAAGCTAGAGACGTCACCTTGCAAACCATTGACGATCATAGCCACTGATTTGCTTACTGTTGTACTTTGCTCATTTGCACCTCTCCTGAATCCTTCGACGCTTTGTGAGAGGACACAGAGGGATCTTTTCTTGATACCATGTACAGTAGGTTGTAATGGTGCACCAAGGTGATTACTCCATGGTGAATTGTGAACTTGGTGATGATTCGGGGAGTGTTATTCAGGTAAATATTAGACTGAATTATAGAATTCATGTTGTGTTGAAACAAACTCAGGAAAGTTGAAAGAATAAAGACTGAATTCAGGAGTTGCAGTTACTAAATGCGAATGGGACACGAAGTGGGGCCTGACCACTTATGAAAATTAGAATCATTAGAAGAAAGGAAAATCCTTTTTTTTATTCTGAATGAATGAAGCCTCCATCCTGCTTGCAACTCTCGGTGCCTGACCTTGACTGCCTCTCGGACCATGCACGTGCCACAAAAGGTCACAGATTGACAGTGACAAGACGAACACAGCGAGAGACCTCCTGCTCCTCTGCTGTTTCCCCAAACCCCTAGTCTGTTGTGCACAGTGAAAAGCTGGCTTCCACTGCTGTCAAGCTCGGTCCTACCAAAGCGTCTCTTTTTCTCATCAGTTTTAAATGTTGAAGGCATCGCCAGCCAAGCCTGATTCTGTCCTCACCCAACATCCACACACACACACTTTCTAGCAGGCGTCACTGGGGGAGTTTTGATTGATCTTCCCCCTCTCTATTCCAGAAAAGCTGAGGCTTACTGTAGTATCCCTGTGCCTCCTGGATACAAACCAGTGATTGAGCTTGATCTCTATGGCGCAGCTACTCACTGGAGCCACGAGGGAGCTTGGGCAAAACATTTTATTGAGATATTGAGAACTTTGTCCGTGCTAAACTTGAAATCCACCAAAACGCCCAGGTACCTATATAAGTCAACAAATGGGACAGTTGTCCCTTGTATCTTCCAATCAATACCATTGAACCATGCAAAGCCTAATATCATACTCAAGGCCGTCCTCCACCATATCCCATTGGTTTGCCAATTTTTCGAAGTCACGCACACTAGATGCCCTGGCAAGTATGCCAACAACACATCACCTGTGAAAAGAAGTGCTGCCGCTCTATCGGAAATGCCTGGGACAGATGTTCTGAGACCATCCCTTATGATGTTGCCTAGCAAATCATTGATGAAGACATCAGATAGGGTGAGTAACAGTGGGCAACCTCTCCAGGCTCGACCATGATATCCTTGGCCAGTCTCCCATTCACCTTTACATGGATCTTGGAGCTGAAGTATACATCCCATATTTGGCCAGGGACTACCAACCCTTCCAGTTTCATCATGAGAGCTGCTTGAGATACTAGGTCAAAACCCAAATGAAAATCAATGACAACAATGGGAAGTGGATCTTCCCTGGAGTCCTGCAATGGTCAACAATGTTGCATAAAACCACAACCTCCTCCACGCACTCCTCAGAAGAACTGTATCCAGCCTGTTCCTTTTTAAAGCACACGCCTCTAACACACCTGATATAGGTGCCGTGACGACCCAAAGAACCATCTTCAGAGCCACTGATGTCAACGAAATTCCTTGGTAGTTTTTTTGGCCTGACTATGAACCCTCAGGTGAATAGAAACCACAATTGGCTCTGGAACGCCAAGAGTGTCCCATTCACCAAACCTCAGCTTAGTGTGAGGTGACAACCCTTGGTGCTGATCTGTAAAAGCTTTGCCATTCCCCCCAAATCCTACCTGGAGCAGCAACCTTCTGGAATTTGAGATCAACATCGTCCATGCCTGCTGTCAGATATTAGCTTGGCAATTCGGCACAGAGACCACTTCCTTCCACATAAATATACTGATTATAGTCAATGCTTTGTCAGCAAGTTGTTTTGGAGTCCTAAATCTAAAATGGTGTCCTTGGTAACGTCAGAGAGCGAGCAGGTCAATGAAAGCAAGCAACTGGAAGTAAGACACATTTGAACACAAACATTGCACATCAAATCTGTGGGATATTAATTCTAAAATAAAGCTTCTTTGATGTGCAGAAGGCTGAAATAATACTGAATGATTTATGAAGAAGATTGCGGCGCGGAGGAGAGGGAAGAAAATGTGATGGGGGCTGTTTATGTCCATTCCAGTCACTCCAGGTTAGGATGTTCAGAAACAGCCAGAGGTTTTCCATTTACATCTGCCTGAAGGGCTTGTCAAATCTGGAATGCAATCAGCACGTGTTTAACCACAGGGACTTGGCCAAATAACAAGACAAAACAGATGTGAAGCCATTAGCACCAGCAGTAACTCTCTCTCTTTGTCGCTATCTGATCTGCCACTGCTCGGTACCAACGAAGTGCACCGCGACCGGTCTTTGAGTAAACAAACAGATCGTGTGACAGGTCTGCGGAGTCTGATTACAGCTTGTCTGTGGGGGTAATAATAACAAGGGCTAAGTTACAAAGGAGCCCAGTGAGGGCCAACATTTTTTTCATAAGTGTTTGCACAGTTAACAAGCTACTGGAACAGAGTCTATTAGCCAGTTTGTGTGTGTGTGTGTGTGTTAAACTCATTCCCTACACAACACCACCATTGTCGAATGACTTTACGACGCCCTGCGCCCACTCCACACATCTGCAATGTAATGTTGTCACATGATGATTTCCTGGGACCACAGAATCGTGGGTGGGGAACTTTGCCAATGAAGTCTTCAGCAATGACTCTGCTGATAGCTTTTACAGTTTCTTTAAACTGATTCAGAGTAAGGAATGAATGTTACGTGCAGACAAAGTCATCTAAAGGCTCCTGGTCTTAAACATTAGCAAAAACATTTGGTTTGCGTTTATCCGACCCAAAACATAAGAGCCTACGAAATAGGGGCAGAAATAGGCCATACAGCCCCTCGAGCCTGCATTCAATAAGATCGTGGCTGATCTTCTACCTCAATTCCACTTTCCCCTCCAAATCCCATATGCCTTGGTTCCCTTAGTGTCCAAAAATCTATCGATCTCAGCCTTGAATATACTCAACGACTGAGCATCCACAGCCCCCTGGGGTAGAGAACTCCAAAGATTCACCACCCTCTGAGTGAAGAAATTTCTCCTCATCTCAGTCCTTAATGGGCTTATCCTAAGACTATGCCCCCTAGTGCCAGGGGAAACAACCTCTCAGCGTAAAACATTACAGTGCTTCCAACCAACAAACCGAAGCACATTAGTTCAATTTGCTTTATTTCTTACTTGCTGGTTTGTTCAGTTTGCATTTCATGAGACAGGGTTTTAGAAAGGGCTGTTCTCAGCGCTGTTACCTCATTGGTGGATAAATCCTAAATCAGAACACCAAGATATGTTAATATCAGCAACTTGAGATATATGCAAATTACTGGGAGGCGGATTTAAGCTTTCTAAGTGGCCCATGAGGCTTCATGATGTGCACCTAAACAGTCCATGAAGACTAAGAGCTTGGACCCCTGCACTTCAGAGTGTTCGGTGAGATAAATGTGGTGTTCCCATTCTCTCCAGGTTAATTCCAGAGATGAGGGGGTTGACTTATGAAGAAAGGTTGAGCAGGCTGGGCCTATACTCATTGGAGTTTAGAAGAATGAGAGGTGATCTTATTGAAACATATAAGATACTGAGGGAGCTCGACAAGGTAGATGCAGAGAGGATGTTTCCCCTCGTGGGGAAATCTAGAACTCGGGGGCACAGTTTCAGAATAAAGGGTCACCCTTTTAGAACTCAGATGAGGAGGGATTTCTTCTCTGAGGGTCGTAAATCTGTGGAATTCTCTGCCCCAGAGAGCTGTGGAGGCTGGGTCATTAAATACATTTAAGGTGGAGATAGACAGATTTTTGCAAGATAAGGGAGTGAAGGGTTATGGGGAGCGGGCAGGGAAGTGCCTTTGAGCCCAAGATCAGCCATGATCTTATTGAATGGTGGAGCAGGCTCGAGGGGCCAAGTGGCCTATTCCTGCTCCTATTTCTTATGTTCTTAGCTCTTGCCTTAGGAATTGTCCAGGTGAAGGATGGATTCAGCCAAAGAATTCCCATGGCTCTGGGATTCTTGGAGTGAGATCTGAAGAGACGTGCAGCGAGGAAATGGCATTCAGCACGGCCTGCCCTCCGCAGACCCTGTGCACTCCACTTCATCCGGGACGCGACCAAACTCAGGCAAAGGTAGCAAAAGGATGAAAGGATCCAACTTCTTTGGGAAGCAATTATTCAGATACTCCGAAGGGTTACAGTTAAAACTCTTGAGGACCACTCTAATGAAGGCCATCAGCATTAAGCACCCTTCTACACCATTACTTTGAGGAACACTGAAGCCCATACCATTCAGAATCAAGACTTAGGGCTGGATTTTCAATGACCCATGGAGTCGGGTTTGGAGGCGTGTGGGGGGTTAAAGTTGCAGATTTGGGGGTCCCGACCCCATCCCGCCTCCACGCAATTTTGATAAAATCGGTCGCGGGGTTCCCGACTCCGTCCCACCTCCAAGAGGCGGGAGAGGCCATTAAAGCCCTTAACAAGCCCTAAATTGGCTCTGTAATGCCATTTTGAAACATTTTAGCTAGTTTAACCCTTTTCCGACGTGAAGCACGCCTGATGTGAAACACGCCAGTGAAACCTGGCGGGAGCACAAGTGGATAGCTGACTATCAGCTGCAGGTCCACTATTACAACGGAGATGTGATGAAGGTAGTAGTAGTATTGTGATGAAGGTAGTAGTAGTATTAGGTCTGAAAGTCGCCTCTGATGCTACTGCATTGAATGTCTTCAGAGACTGCCTGGGAGGACTTGGTTGCAAAAAAATCTCTCTCTCTCCCTCTCTCTCTCAGATGCTGCTCATTTTGCATCCAGGTCCTCTCACAGCAAAGGCCAGGCGATCTCTGAGACCAGGCAGTCTCTGACCTGCAATGATGACATCATCAGAGGTGACTTTCAGACTGAAACCACTAATTGGTTCATGGGTTCTCACATGCTGGAACTCAATTGCCCAATTAAGTGAAAATTGCATCAATCTCCCACATCCAATTGCAGGCGGGTGGATAACACGAAAAGTGGATGACACGACCCCAACCCGCCCCAGTATCAAAATCCAGCCCTTAGTCTTCGTTCCTGCAGCAGAGGAGGGTTAGAACGGTCGTCACTGCCCGAGTGCCTGGCCTGCGCTCATTCTCTTGCAGCTTACCTTGGCTGTTGCCCTGTGCGGACTCTGAGATGCTGACTCCCAGTTGACTGCTGTAGGAGTTCATCCTCATCATGCTGCTGTGACTGGGAGTGTTGGAGAGAGCAGGAAGCTGGCTGGGAGTCCGAGGCACACTGTACAGAGCTTCTGCAATGTCAGCTGCTCGTTTCAGGATGATTTCCTGCAGAAAATAAGAAATCTTAAGAAGTGGAAAAGGCCATTAAGCCCGAATCATGACACCATATCCTACTTTAATTAATTCTTTCCTGGACATAAAACCTATGGAATTTTTTTTTTACGTCCCTCAGTCGCCCCTTCCTCCCACAATCACGAGGCTATTAAACCCAAGCTTTGTGTTACCTAATTTCCTGCCATTGTGTCTGTGTTACAGACCTTGGCCCCTCACCTGGATTGTTCAATAAAAATACTGTCACTTTATGACAGGTCTGAACCTCACCGACTGACCTTCTGACCATATCCCTCAATGCCTTCCCTCTCCAGAAATGATGTGGAGATGCCGGTGTTGGACTGGGGTGGACAAATGTGAGAAGTCGCACAACGCCAGGTTATAGTCCAACAGCTTTATTTGAAATCACAAGCTTTCGGAGCGCTGCTCCTTCGTCAGGTGATGTAATTGCCTTTTGAATCCACTAATACTTCCACTTCAATAGCCTTCCCTTGTCAGAAATCTCAGGCCATTTCTCACCTCTGATTTTCCAGCGTAAACCCCCCCACCCCCACCCCGAAGATGCTGATTCAGGTGTGAGTACAGCTCCACTGGCTTTGCTTATCCACCATTACCTCACTCCAGTGCAGTGCTGAGGGAGCGCTGCACTGTCGGAGGTGCCGTCTTTCGGATGAGACATTAAACCTGAGGCCCCGTCTGCCCTCTCAGGCGGACGTAAAAGATCCCGCGGCACCATTTCGAAGAAGAGCAGGGGAGTTATCCTCGGTGTCCTGGCCAATATTTATCCCTCAATCAACATCACTAAAACAGATTATCTGGTCATTATCACATTGCTGTTTGTGGGAGCTTGCTGTGCGCAGATTGGCGGCCGCATTTTATACATTACAACAGTGACTACACTTCAAAAAAAAGTCCCTCATTGGCTGTAAAGCGCTTTGGGACGTCCTGAGGTGGTGAAAGGCGCTATAGAAATGCGAGTCTTTCAAGACTTTCTTTCATTCTTCATGTGTGATCACCAACAATGAGTGTTGTCAGGCTTTTCAACATTAGAGAGCACCATAGACAAACATGATCCTGTCCTCACCTGTGGTGATACAAGTGGCACTTTCCAACAGAACCCCTGAATCGCAAGCCCTGGATGATTTTTTTTCTTCTCTAATCCAGTGGCACTGAGATTGTAGCAAACCCCCCCCCAGTAGCAAGTGGCCGAGATTAAGTAACTCAACACATACTAGCGATTGAACCTGGGACCTTCCTGGTCGGAATGGGTCAGCATCAAATCAGGTCACTTTGGAGAAGTTACAATTATTTTCCTCTTACGGTTTTCTTTTGTTGCTGTTGCTAAGTGAGCACCACAGTTTGAAAGTTGTTGGTAACTCTATCCAATCAGGTTGCGAGGATGTGGTGTAACTCAGATTATGAAAGGCATCACTCCCAAAACTGTCATGCAATGTCATCAGAATAGCGTGCTCTTCTAAATAACTCCCCATTAAGAGCCCCATTTAGATCCTACCATGAGAAAAGGTTTACCATTTTCTTGAGAACAGTGTTTCTTTCAACTTTAAAGAACGGTGTGGCAATTTTAAATAGAATATAGAAACTGATAATATTTATACTACTGTCAGGCCAGGGGAAGTCCAGTCTTCCTGGACCGACCAATTTTGTACGTTTTCAGCTCACAACAACAACTTGCATTTATATAGCGCCTTTAACGTAGTAAAACGTCCCAAGGCGCTTCACAGGAGTGTTATAAGACAAAAAATTTGACACCGAGCCACATAAGGAGAAATTAGGGCAGGTGACCAAAAGATTGGTCAAAGAGGTAGGTTTTAAGGAGCGTCTTAAAGGAGGAAAGAGAGGTAGCGAGGCGGAGAGGTTTAGGGAGGGAATTCCAGAGCTTAGGGCCTAGGCAACAGAAGGCACGGCCACCAATGTTTGAGCGATTATAATCAGGGATGCTCAAGAGGGCAGAATTGGAGGAGCGCAGATATCTCGGGGGGTTGTGGGGCTCAAGGAGATTACAGAGATAGGGAGGGGCGAGGCCATGGAGGGATTTGAAAACAAGGATGAGAATTTTGAAATCGAGGTGTTGCTTAACCGGGAGCCAATGTACAACACAGGGGCGATGGGTGAACGGGACTTGGTGCGGTTTAGGTCACGGGTAGCGAAGTTTTGGATGACCTCAAGTTTACGTAGGGTAGAACATGGGAGGCCAGCCAGGAGTGCGTTGGAATAGTCAAGTCTAGAGGTAACAAAGGCATGGATGAGGGTTTCTGCAGCAGATGAGCTGAGGCAGGGGCGGAGACGGACGATGTTACGGAGGTGGAATTAGGCGGTCTTAGTTATGCCGTGGATATGTAGTCGGAAGCTCATTTCAGGGTCAACTATGACACCAAGGTTGCAACCAGTGTGGTTCAGCCTCAGACAGATGTTTGGGAGAGGGATGGAGTCAGTGGTTAGGGAACGGAGTTTGTGGCGGGGACAGAAAACCATGGCTTCGGTCTTCCCAATATTTAATTGGAGAAAATTCCTGCTCATCCAGAACAGTATGTTGGACAAGCAGTCTGACAATTTAGAGACCGTGGAGGGGTCGAGAGGAGAGGTAGTGTGGTAGAGCTGGGTGTCGTCAGCGTACATGTGGAAACTGACTGTGTTTTCGGATGATGTCGCCAAGGGGCAACATGTAGATGAGAAATAGGAGGGGGCCAAGGATAGATTCTTGGGGGACACCAGAGGTAACGATGCGGGAGCGGGAAGAGAAGCCGTTGCAGGTGATTTTCTGGCTATGATTAGACAGATAAGAATGGAACCAGGCGAGTGCAGTCCCACCCAGCTGGACGACGGTGGAGAGGCGTTGGAGGAGGATGGAGTGGTCAACCATGTCAAAGGCTGCAGAGAAGTCGAGAAGGACGAGGAGGGATAGTTTACCTTTGTCACAGTCACAAAGGATGTCATTTGTGACTTTGATGAGAGCCGTTTCGGTACTGTGGCAAGGGCGGAAACCTGATTGGAGGGATTCAAACATGGAGTTGCAGGAAAGATGGGCATGGATTTGGGAGGCGACAACACGTTCAAGGACTTTGGAGGGGAAAGGGAGCTTGGAGATGGTGCGGCAGTTTGCAATGAAGGAAGAGTCAAGGGTTGTTTTTTTGAGAAGAGAGGTCATGACGGCAGATTTGAGTGAGGGTGGACAGTACTCGAGGGAACAGAACCGTTAACAATGTCAGCTAACATGTAACACACCGTTACATTGAAATGTACTCTAATATTACAGTAATAAATCTATTCCAACATCAGGAATGGATTTATTACCGGAATATAGACGGCAAGCAACTAAACTAAACAATTAAAACACAATCTTTAATTTAAAAAGTTCAAAGGCTTGGTGTTTTCCCCCACGGGCTCTTTTCTTCCCCATTTTCTCTCTCCCTTTGTAAAATTTTACTTTTTGAATCTATGCGACCTCTTCCAACCTTTTTTTTTCCCTCCAACTTTAAAACCTTCAACTTTTTTTTTTATCTGCTTCATTGCTCCAACTGTCCAAAAAAAAAACGGACTTTGGGAAACGGCCGTTCAATTAGTTGAAGAGCGGCTCCAAGGACTAGGTTTTTGGCCGGGCGGGCGGGCGGGCGGGCACAGCGCTGAAGCCATGCCCGTGTAATCTTTGTCAGCTATTCCCTGTGGCAAACAGGAAGGAAAAGCTGGTGAGCGAGACAAGGAAGCTCATCACTGGCACCCAGAAACAGAGCGCATCCAGAATAAATCAGTAACAAATCTGCCTTCTTCTTCGCACAGTCCTGAGCTGATCTTTAGCTCATCAGGTTTAATTGTTCCTGTACTGTTGCTTCAGTCCTCCAATGGAAACCACTTGGCAGTAAATCAGCAACCCATTTTCAAACATGATGCCGTTCTTTGTAGTTAGCAGTGAAATTCCTTTTTTTAGTTTCAAGTCTTTGATGGATCATTCCTGATGGATCATTGCAAGCGCATAGCTGGAGTGCTACAGAGCCATACAGATCAGATGGGGGCGATTTTAGCCCTACTCGCTCCGCAGAAACCTGGCGGGTGGGCAGTTAAAATCGCCCCTGGCTCTTCCCTGTCCGAAAGTCGCAACATCTGCAATTTTAACCTGCTCTCCTGAGCAGGCGGCAAGGACAGGCGCCCGGAGCCCAACAGGGGTCCTTCCTTACATAGGCCCGATGACATCATTGAGACCCGACTGTAATTTTAACTCGGGCCTGAGCAGGGAATCCACCTGGAGTTAAAATCGGGGCCGATTTGATAAGTCCCAGGTTTAATTGCTGAGTCAGTTAATCCCAGAGTGTTATTAAGACGCTTCGACTGATCTTTGTATTCTGGGCTTGAGGGGGGGGGAAGAGAAAAATCAGCCACTACCTCCTCTCCTGATCATAATTACAGACTCCTGGGCGAAGTATCAGAGGGCATTCAGAACTGTACCCTAGCAAGAGTCACTACTTTTAGGAATATGTAAGAGAAAAGGCAACGAAAAGCATCCATTTTTCAGCATCCTCAAACAAGCATCCCAACACCAAGGCGTGTCATGTTTCCTCGGCGGTCCCCTGCTATATTTCTGCGATCCATTTGTCAATGACGGGAAGGGTAGTCATCACTCACAAGATCAGCACAGATGATGAAAAAAACAACATCCTGTCACCATAAAATGCCAAGAATGGTTGCTTCTGACAGTATGAATGAGCTGGTACTCCAGCACACTGCTCAGTACAAGATGTACCATTCTGGAATCAAGCCTAAAACCACAGGCCTCAAACCATCTGGATCGAAGCCTAAGACCACACTGGGGCAATGCCAGGCCACTCAGCGGAGCTCAAGTGAACAGAGGCAGCTAAAACCTGTTCATTAATCACACATTTGCTTTACAGCAAGCTATAGATTGTGAGTAAGGTTTCTCTTCGTTGACACTGAATAGGTAAGGCCTGTTGTGGTTATGTTGGTCAATGCCAAACTGATTGTGGTTCTGAACCATTTTAGGCCAGGAAAAGCTCCGGTTTGATTCTCAGTTTGTGCTGAGTTAGTTGCTTTCAGCTGGGCCCAACCTTTGGGCTCTACCATTGGTCTCAGTGGGAGAGAGCGGGACAAAGCAGCCATGGTTTCCCCCCAGCTCATGATCACCATCCAGTGACTCCTGCTGGCGAGTGTGTGCGAACATTGGCTGGAGACATGGCAGCTCGGCTGGTCAGCTGGGCCCCTGGCACTCCACTACGTTGGCTCATGCACCACAGAATGACCTATTGGTTGAGGCACTAGAGGATTGCGGGCACTTGTGGAATGGACTCCAGCAAGTGTCAGGAGGGGAGATTAAATTGGGAAAGGGCCTTTTCTGAGTTTTGACTAGAGTGAGACTCATTGTTGTAAAATGACCCTTGGTATTGGGACGAATGGCCTGTTTCGGTGCTGTATATTTTATGCAATTTATTTAATCCTCCACCGTGTCAGCCGTGGCTCAGTGGGCAATACTCGCCCCTCTGAGTCTGAAGGTTGTGGGTTCAAGTCCCACTTCCAAGACTTGAGCACAAAAATCTAGGCTGACACTGCAGTGCTGAGGGAGTGCTGCACTGTCGGAGGTGCCATCTTTTGGATGAGACGTTAAACCGAGGCCTCGTCTGCCCTCTCAGGTGGACGTAAAAGATCACATGCCACTATTTCGAAGAAGAGCAGGGGAGTTAGCCCCAGTGTCCTGGGGTCAATATTTATCCCTCAATCAACATCACTAAAACAGATTATCTGGTCATTATCACATTGCTGTTTGTGGGAGCTTGCTGTGCGCAATTGGCTGCCGCATTTCCCACATTACGGCAGTGACTACACTCCAGAAGTATCTCATTGGCTGTAAAGTGCTTTGTGAAAGGCGCCATAGAAATGCAAGTCTTTCTTTGTTTTTGCAGTCCTTAAAGTGCCACCATCCAGGAGATTAGAAGGTGCTGTTAAGAAGTACAGGAGAGGTCACCTTTCATTGCCATAGTTCCCCTCAGATAAGCAAGGTATCAGATGGTTAACGACACAATGAAGCTTCTTTGGCAAATTAGTATCTTCTTACTTCTTAGGCAGTCCCTCGGAACCGAGGATGATTTGCTTCCACATTAAAAATGAGTTCTCAGGTGACTGATGAGTCCAATGCGGGACCTACAGTCTCTGTCACAGGTGGGGCAGACGGTGGTTGAAGGGGCGGGTGGGTGGGGTGCTTGGGTTGACGTGCGCTCCTTGCGCTTGGCTTCCGCTTGCTCCCGGCGAAGAGACTCGAGGTGTTTGGCGCCTTCTCGGATGATTCTCCTCCACTTTGTGTGGTCTTGGGCCAGGGATTCCCAGGTGTCGGTGGGGATGTTGCACTTTTTCAAGGAGGCTTTGAGGGTGTCCTTGAAGCATTTCCTCTGCCCACCTGGGGCTCTCTTGCCGTGCCGGAGCTCCGAGTAGAGCGTTTGTTTTGGGAGTCTCGTATCGGGCATGCGGACAATGTGACCCGTCCATCGGAGCTGATCGAGCGTGGTCAAAGCTTCGATGCTGGGGATGTTGGCCTGAGCGAGAACACTGACGTTGGTGCGCCTATCCTGCCAATGGATTTGCAGGATCTTGCGGAGGCAGCGTTGGTGGTACCTCTCCAGTGCTTTGAGGTGCCTGCTGTACGTGGTACATGTCTCTGAGGCATACAGGAGGGCGGGTATCACTACTGCTCTGTAGACCATGAGCTTAGTGCCGGGTTTGAGGTCCTGGTCTTCAAACACTCTCTTCCTCAGGCGACCGAAGGCTGCACTGGCACACTGAAGGCGGTGTTGGACTTCGTCATCGACGTCTGCCCTTGTTGACAGTAGGCTCCCGAGGTATGGAAAGTGGTCCACGTTGTCCAAGGCCTTGTCGTGGATTTTGATAATCGGGGGGCCGTACTGTGTGGCGGGGGCAGGTTGGTAGAGGACCTTTATCTTACGGAGGTTTAATGTAAGACCCATGCTCTCGTACGCTTCGGTGAAGGTGTTGACGATGGTGTGGAGTTCGACCTCCGAGTGAGCGCAGACGCAAGCGTCGTCTGCACACTGTAATTCGACGACAGAGGATGGGACGACCTTGGATCTGGACTGGAGGCGACGGAGGTTGAATAGTTTCCCGTTTGTTCTGTAAATTAGCTCCACTCCAGCGGGGAGCTTACTGAGGGTGAGATGGAGCATTGCAGCCAGGAAGATCGAGAAGAGCGTTGGTATCAGATGGTTAACGACACAATGAAGCTTCATTGGTAAATTAGTGTAGTCCTCTATCGGAGCTATGTGTTGTACAGTGTGAACAAACTAAAGCATTTTTACCTGAGGTTATCATTTCAATATGTACCCATAGCACTTTCTAGCAGCATAACCCAGTTTAGAAAAAAATTAACTTTTATGAATTGCAGTTTTTAAAAACAACAGGCAAACCAAGTTGTTGCTGTTGTTGTTGCTTTAGCAAATATGTTACCAGATGCCCCTCGGAGTCCTGATTTCAAAATGGCTGCTGTGACAATGTTACGGAGAGCCGATCAATAAAACTGATTTAACAGAAAACAGGTTATTCGAACACACTCTTGACACGATTTTGGGGGGGGATTTTAATTGGGGTATGCAGATCCTTGCAAAGCCAGTGGCTTGCCAACATATTTTCATTTTGCACCACTTCCTGACTCCAAAGTTGATTCCCAGATGCCCCATTATATATTATTGTATTGTATATCATGTATGTTCCTGTGAAGGCCTCACTCTATTTGATTGACTGCACTTTCGTCTGAAGGGAGGTACCATTTAACGGTTGTAACAAACATTCAGCTGTACCTGGTTATTTGGTGGTCCTCCATACAAGGCCTCAACAAGATCTGCTGCTCTTTTCAATAACATCTCCTGTGGGACAAAACAGTCAATTAATCTCTAATGCAAGTCCGTGAAAGGATCACAGGAGCTAACTTGAGCCACAAAATGTCTCGGAACTACTGAGCATGTTAATAATACTGGTAATTTGACTATAGTTAGACTGTGCCAATATTTCTATGGCTTGTTAGATAGAGCGTTTGGCCTTCACACTAGCCTCCATTGCCTCTCTCTGTTGACCCTGGCTTGCATTCAGCACAGGAAGAGAGAGAAAGGTTTTCCATTTTAATGAGCGTTACGGGCCAGAAAAATAGGTTGCTTGTGGCCGTGCCTTATCCGCAGCCACATAAACTGCAGGTCGCAGGGAAAGCCCGGCACAAACCACCGCTTGTTCAACCATGTCGTCTTTGAAAGACAGGCCCGGGAGGTCAAAGGTAACCGGTGAATTGTGGGCTACTTCCCTTGAGGGCATAAATATAGGTCACATGGGACACACCAAACATGGCCGCCAATTGAACAGGCCTGACCAAAAAGGCTTTGCGTCATAGAATCATAGAAATTTCAGCACAGGAGGCCAGTCAGCCTGCTGTGCCTGTGCTGTTGCTAAAGTCATCTACTCCAATCCCATTTTTATGCTCTTTTCCCTTCATCCTTTAATATGATACTTCTAGTGCTTACTCTATTTCTCTCTTTAATGTTGTGATTAACTTGGCTTCAGTAGTCACTTGTGTGGTGATATATTCCTTATTCTAATAACCCCTGAGTGAAAAAGTTCCCTCTAATTTTCCCTTTATGACTCTAGTACTGACACGGAGTTTATATCCCCTTGCTACCAATTCACCAACCAGTGGGAATAACCTCTCACTATTTACCTTCTCCAACTCTTTCATATTTTTGAGCACTTCTATTAGATCACCCCATCTTAAATTTACCAGCGAATACAGCCCTAATTTTTTCAAGTCTCTCACTGTAACTATGGGAGAGGTAGTGCAGCCCTGATGCAGCTCTGTGGGACCACTGTTCCTGAGACGCTCCAGGCGCCTGCACCCAAACCTTACTCAATAACGTGAGTTCAGCTCATTTACATATTCTCGTCATGCTCCCGCACTTAGTGCTCGGCATGCTGGGAGTCGGGGACGGAATGGTGAGTGTTAGGATCAATGGAAAGGCTCTCGGCGTAGCGCTCTCAATTTTTTTTGGGCTCAGAGCTCAATGATCCCTTTCATTCATTGACCATTTGAGGTTCAAGAAGCAATGATGAAAGAAGGAAAGGCGGTCCTATTGGACGGAGAGGGCCAGCGTGAAGGCAAAAAAACAAACTAATTTCATAGTGCAGGCCTCCCCTGAAATACCCATTCCAAATGGGTCTGGAGTGGACACCTAATTTTACAAAGTATTACAAAGTATTTACAGCATATATGCTGTGGCTCAGTGGGTAGCACACTTGCCTCTGAGTCAGAAGGTCGTGGGTGCAAGTCCCACTCCAGAGACTTGAGCACAAAAATCTAGGCTGACACTCCCAGTGCAGTGCTGAGGGAGTGCTGCACTGTCGGAGGTGCCGTCTTTCAGATGACCTCTCAGGTGGGCTTAAAAGATCCCGCGGCCGCTATTTCAAAGAGGAGCAGGGGGAGTTCTCCCCGGTGTCCTGGCCAATATTTATCCCTCAACCAACATAACAAAAACTAATTATCTGGTCATTATCACATTGCTGTTTGTGGGACCTTGCTGTGTGCAAATTGGCTGCCGCGTTTCCCACATTACAACAGCGACTACACTTCAAAAGTACTTCATTGGCAGTAAAGCGCTTTGAGACGTCCGGTGGTCGTGAAAGACGCGATAGAAATGCAAGTCTTTCTTTTATAACAGGCCATTCGACCCAACTAGTCCATGCCGGTGTTTATGCTCCACATGAGCCTCCTCCCACCCCTCTTCATCTCACCCCATCAACATATCCTTCTAACTTGCAATACATCTCAGCCCATAATGAGCATAGCACACACTGGGGGTAAAATTGCCTTTGGGAGATAGTGTAAAAGAGGCGATATCCATTCAGCCGCCCCTTATGCACCTCTCCCGATTTACGGGTGACTGAATCCACATCGCCCGTCTTACACTATCATCCAGAGTCAAAATGACCCCCTATTTCGGCACTGGCTCCGAGTGCCAGAGATGGATTCTGAGTAGGCCTCAGGCTTCAGCAGCCCCCTAAGGTGGGCAGTGAGTGCACCAGTGCTGTGAGCGCCGAGCCCCGAATTACTGCCTCGGCCCCCTGTACTCTCTCATTACCGGTATCTGCCATCAGTCTCTGTCAGATATGACCATAATAGTGAAAATGACTTTCTTTACTCTCACTTCATGGTGTGACAGATTGCTTTAAACTATACTTTTCCAGTTCAAACATAATAAAAATTTGGTAAAATTGAACTGCAGTTGACTGGAAACCCAACATGAAGTCACCAGATGCCATATTCGTATTGCAATACTTAATATTGTGGTTTGATATGATCAAGACGTTAAAACTTCCCAAAAATATAGTTGGCTAGTCATATTTTGCGCTGGGTGATTATTGGCAGGACTGTCGTATGAGGAGAGATTGGGTCGACTGGGCCTGTATTCACTAGAGTTTAGAAGAATGAGAGGGGATCTCATTGAAACGTATAAAATTCTGACAGGGCTAGACAGACTGGATGCAGGGAGGATGTTGCCCCTGGCTGGGGGGGGGTCTAGAACGAGGGGTCACAGTCTCAGGATACGGGGTAGGACATTTAGGACTGAGATGAGGAGAAATTTCTTCACTCAGAGGGTGGTGAACCTGTGGAATTCTCTACCACAGAAGGCTGTGGAGGCCAAGTCACTGAATATATTTAAGAAGGAGATAGATAGATTTCTGGACTCAAAAGGCCTCAAGGGGTATGGGGAGAGAGCGGGAATATGGTATTGAGATAGAGGATCAGCCATGATCATCTTGAATGGTGGAGCAGGCTTGAAGGGCCGAATGGCCTACTCCTGTTCCTATTTTTCTATGTTTCTATGTCATGTAACCTTTGTTCACTTATTTCGAAAAGAGCCTCCGTTTCTCTGGGGGGTTTTTTTGTATACTTTTTCCATTATTCCAATATCCTTCAAAAAATTTGAGAAAAGAAAATGATTTTTTGAGGTAAACAGTTTAGAGGGAAAAAAAGAGTTCATTCCAGCCAGCTGTTGCTTTATCAGTGAACTGTCAGATGCAGAGTCATTAATCCCATACTGCGGAGCGTGTGTGCTTTGGTATTAGATGTTCTTGTAAAGTTTGCACGCCAACTTTGCCCACAGACGCTGCTGAATGGAAGCAGTGATTCACCACAGTTTAACTGCACATGTGTTAAAGGTTCATTTGAAAGCCACACCGCACACACCCAGGTCTGCAGTGATATAACCAGCGAACTATGCCAGACCATGTGACAGATTTTTTCACAGCGCTGTAACAACTGATGACACCACGAAGGAATTCAAAAATCTTCTTTGCAGGGGAGAAGAAATGTGGAGCATTTTGGTGATATTTGCAATGCGAGCAGACTCGAATCATTTCAGCGTTTCTGATGTTCTGGCAATGATTCCTGAGATATGTTTGGACAGAACTGTCCACAGTGCTGAAAACAGACAAGTTGCTAGTCATCAAGGCCTGCCAGTGAGGCTTCATGACTCAAACAAGCCCCTTCGCCACTTGAGAACATTTCGAAATGAGTGATTTATTCCTCCACAGCAAAGAGCAGTAAAGTGCACGGGATCCCTTTTCACCGTCCCTCCCTGGCCCTCTGCATTGCAGCTCTGCTCGAGTCTAGGCTCTTTGTTCAATGCTTGCTTTCTCAGGCTGTATTACAGTGTGAAACTGATAGTTTCTGGCTCACAGCTGATGTCTACTTTTTTTTTTCAATGGAAAGCCACAGGAAAGCAAAAAAAAAAAGCAGGGAGCGCAAGTGAGAAATGGCTGAAATAAGCATCGAAAATCGTCAACAAGGAAAAAAGAAATTGGAAACCCGACTCATGACGTATGGACTGAGAAAAGGGCCACATGGCCTGTCAAGCCTTCTCCATCCAATCTGTCCTGGGCTGTTTCCACCTCCCGAGGAGTCTGGCATACTACACAGATCACTTCCAGGAACAGCACCCTGTGTCAAATCGCTCCTCGTCTGTGTCACCCAGTGGGAGTGATGCACAGCATGACATGCACAGTGTCGGGGTCTTCTTCTTAGGCAGTCCCTCGGAACCGAGGATGACTTGCTTCCACATTAAAAATGAGTTCTCAGGTGACTGATGAGTCCAATGCGGGACCAACAGTCTCTGTCACAGGTGGGGCAGACGGTGGTTGAAGGGGCGGGTGGGTGGTGTGCTTGGGTTGACGTGCGCTCCTTCCGCTGCCTGCGCTTGGCTTCCGCTTGCTCCCGGCGAAGAGACTCGAGGTGTTCGGCGCCTTCCCGGATGCTTCTCCTCCACTTTGTGCGGTCTTGGGCCAGGGATTCCCAGGTGTCGGTGGGGATGTTGCACTTTTTCAAGGAGGCTTTGAGGGTGTCCTTGAAGCGTTTCCTCTGCCCACCTGGGGCTCTCTTGCCATGTCGGAGCTCCGAGTAGCGCGCTTGTTTTGGGAGTCTCGTATCGGGCATGCGGACGATGTGGCCCGTCCATCGGAGCTGATCGAGCGTGGTCAAAGCTTCGATGCTGGAGATGTTGGCCTGAGCGAGAATACTGACGTTGGTGTGCCTATCCTGCCAATGGGTTCGCAGGATCTTGCGGAGGCAGCGTTGGTGGTACCTCTCCAGTGCTTTGAGGTGCCTGCGGTACAGTGTTGGGGTACCGCAGTTGGAAGAGGTGGGAGTGTTGGCCCAGCAACATATTCCAATGAGAGCAGGACAATGTGGCTTCCCACAGTGACTCCTCCCGTAACCGTTTACTAAATATTGCCGTTGATGCCTTGGGGAGGTGCTGAGCCGGTGCCAGGTGTCTACTCATCATAGAGGTTCACCACAATCAAACTATTCACCCTTTAGGATCCCCGGATTGCTTAGCTGCTAATGGGCAAGACGGTGGCATAGTGGTTAGCACTGGTGCCTCACAGCGCCAGAGACCCGGGTTCGAATCTGACCTCGGGTGACTGTCTGTGTGGAGTTTGCACATTCTCCCCGTGTCTGCGTGGGTTTCCTCCGGGTGCTCCGGTTTCCTCCCACAGTCCAAAAATGTGTGGGTTAGGTTGATTTGGCTATGATAAATTGACCCTTAGTGTTAGGGGGGATTAAATATGTGGGGTGATGGGATATGTTAGGGGGAATTAAATACGTGGGGTTACGGGGGTAGGGTGGGATATGTGTACTGTGGGGATTAAAGCAGGGACAGGGTACTGGATTTGGATGATCAGCCATGATCGTATTGAATGGCGGAGCAGGCTCGACGGGCCGAATGGCCTACTCCTGCTCCTAGATTCTATGTTTCTAATAGGACTACCCAGTGTAGTGCTGCACCATATAGATGAGGAGGTCCCAGGTTTCGCCCTTGGTGTGCGGCCAGTTATCTGATCTCAGCTGGGGCAGCAGTTGGGTTGCTACAATTGGCCTCAGCACCCTTGTGCTAGGGAGGAGAAATACGTCCAGCTCCTAGTTGCCATCTAGTGAGCCCCTGCTGAGAAAATTGTGCGTGTCTGTGTACATCATGGAAGGGCAAGATTGGGCTTGGGCTGGCCCTTCGTGGTCTAATAGTTCTCTGCTGCTCCTGTGTCTTCGGCAGCACCTCCCAAACTCGCGCCCTCCACCACCTAGAAGGACAAGGGCAGCAGGCGCATGGGAACACCTTCCCCTCCAAGTCACACACACTGTCCTGACTTGGAAATATATCGGCCGTTCCTTCATCGTCGCTGGGTCAAAATCCTGGAACTCCCTCCCTAAGAGCACTTTCAGCACACGGGACTGCAGCGGTTCAAGAAGGCGGCTCACCACTTCCTTCTCAAGGGCAACTAGGGCTGGGCAATAAATGCTGGACTTGCCCAGCGATGCCCACATCCCATGAACGAATTAAAAAAAACTTAGCCCTCAGCTTTCAGGAGAGGAGGGTAGAAGAATGACATGTGGGAAATTTCAGAGGCCCGTTCAGCCTCTGAGGCTTCTTCGGCCTGTGTGTGTCTGCAATATTTGGATTAGAATTTGATGTAAAATAACACACTGAGTGTATGAACTGATTTAATTCTGCATGGAGTGTAAAAGGTGGTTATTACTAACCTTTGCTAGTCTTTCGGGGTCTCCTGGGTGCCTGGGAATGACCTTCTGCAGCCTCTGGAATCCGTAGTCTATTGTGGGCTCATTCAGGGCTGTGGAACCAAGTGAGATATTCAACATTTTAGCTCCTGCATTTGGAATGATATTAAGCATTGTGCATCAGAACATCAAACTCTAGTGATTGTTTTTTTTTTAAATTGAGAAGGCAAAAGTGCAGGACATCACCATTGAAAAGAATCAGAAAGAAGATGGTTAATCGAGACATAGTGCTTGGTTCTAGTTAGGGGATGTCTTAATTTCACTGATGGGAGGAGTAAAAGAAAGACTTGCATTTATATAGCGCCTTTCACAACCATGAGACGTCCCAAAACACTTTACAGCCAATTAAGTACTTTTGAAGTAAAAACAGAAAATGCTAGAAATACTCAGCAGGTCAGGCAGCATCTGTGGAGAGAGAAACAGAGTTAACGTTTCAGGTCGATGACCTTTCTGAAACGTTAAATCTGTTTCTCTCTCCACAGATGCTGCCTGACCTGCTGAGTGTTTCCAGCATTTTCTGTTTTTATTTCAGATTGCCAACATCCGCAGTCTTTTGCTTAAGTGCTTTTGAAGTGTAGTCACTGTCGTAATGTAGGAAACGCGGCAGCCAATTTGCGCACAGCAAGCTCCCACAAACAGCAGTGTGATAATGACCAGATAATCTGTTTTAGTGATGATGATTGAGCAGGACACCGGGGATAACTCCCTTGCTCTTCTTCGAAATAGTGCCATGGGATCTCTTACATCCACTTGAGAGGGCAGACGGGGCCTCGGTTTAACGTCTCATCCGAAAGCCGGCACCTCTGAAAGTGCAGCACGCCCTCTGCACTAAGGGAATCAAGGGATAGGTTGGGAAAGTGGAGTTGAGGTCGATGATCAGCCATGATCTTATTGAATGGCGGAGTAGGCTCGAGGGGCCGTTTGGCCAACTCCTGCTCCTATTTCTTATGTTCTTATGTTTGCAGCATGGAGAGGATGGGTCTTCTGCCTTGGCTTAGTCCACCAGAGGCCCTCTTACAGCCTGTATCCTGTAAATCTGGCCAGCTATACAATCCCATTGCCACACTGGTGGAATGCTTGGGCTATAATAGTCCGGTTTAAATTTCCCCTGTACCTTGAAATCTGTCTGTAGTAACTGCAGCCAGGAATCTCCAGCTCAAAGGAGACCTATAGAATTAGCTTCATTACTTAGTCAGCACCAAGCAACATAAACAACCAGAACCCTGCGTGGGTTGAAAACTACCATCAGGGGCAGCGCAAGGCACGTGTCTCCATCCCAGTGACACTCCAATGGGCTCAACAGGGACTGGAGGTAGACTGCAAGTAAAAACAGGGGAAGTGGTGTTCATCAATCACGAGTCTCTGCTTTACTGTTCCAGCAACCTAACTTGCAAACACAAATTCCGCTTCATTCACCAAACAATAATCGGAGCCGAGACAAATATCTGCAGGAAATGACTCTCTTCTCTTTTCAGTGTCTTAAGAAGACCACTTGTTTTAACAAGGACTGTTCATAGCACAGGCGGCTTGACTGGCTAATGCCCAGAAGACCGAAACACCCAAATTGTTCCCCGTAGTTTTAGCAGTCACTAAAGAGCATGGTGTATATACAGCCAGGTAAGTTACAAAAGCCACAAATCCAACTGCATGTTCCTGGCCGACTCAATTCTCAGCCTCAACCCTATCAGTCCTCATTTGACAGCTTGGCTCAGTCGCAGCATTCTTGCCTCTGAGTCAGAAGCTTGTGGGTTCAAGCCCCACTGCCGGACTTGAGTACCTAATCTAGGCTGACACTTTGGTCAGTACTGAGCAAGTGCCATCTTTCAGCTGAGACACTAAGCTGAGGCCCTGCCTGCCTGTTTATGCGGACATAAAAGATCCCATGACACTATTCGAAGAAGAGCAAGAGAGTTCTCCTAGTGTCCTGGAATCATGGAACGATACAGCACAGAAGGAGGCCGTTCGGCCCATCGTGCCTGTGCCGGCCCTTTGGTAGAGCTATCCAATCAATCCCAACATTTGTTCCTCAAACTACACCAAAAACAGATTAGATGTTATTTAACCAACCCTTGACCCCTCCGTCCTTGCAAACTACCGCCCCATCTCCAACCACCCTTTCCTCTCCAAAGTCCTTGAACGTGCTGTCGCCTCCTAAATCCATGCCCATCTTTCCCGCAATTCCATGTTTGAATCCCTCCAATCAGGTTTCCGCCCTTGCCACAGTACCGAAACGGCTCTCATCAAAGTCACAAATGACATCCTTTGTGATTGTGACAAAGGTAAACTATCCCTCCTCATCCTTCTTGACTTGTCTGTAGCCTTTGACATGGTTGACCACTCTATCCTCCTCCAATGCCTCTCCACCGTTGTCCAGCTGGGTGGGACTGCACTCCCCTGGTTCCATTCTTATCTATCTAATCGTAGCCAGAGAATCACCTGCAACGGCTTCTCTTCCCACTCCTGCATCGTTACCTCTGGTGTCCCCCAAGGATCTATCCTTGGCCCCCTCCTATTTCTCATCTACATGCTGCCCCTTGGCGACATCATCCAAAAACACAGCGTCAGTTTCCACATGTATGCTGACGACACCCAGCTCTACCTCACTACCTCTTCTCTCAACCCCTCAACAATCTCTAAATTGTCAGACTGCTTGTCCGACATGAGCAGAAATGTTCTCCAATTAAATATTGGGAAGACCGAAGCCATTGTTTTTGGTCCCCGCCACAAACTCCGTTCCCTAGCCACTGACTCCAACCCTCTCCCTAACATCTGTCTGAGGCTGAACCACACTGTTCGCAACCTTGGGGTCATATTTGACCCTGAAATAAGCTTCCGACCACATATCCACAGCATAACAAAGACCGCCTACTTCCACCGCCGTAACATCGCCCGTCTCCGCCCCTGCCTCAGCTCATCCGCTGCTGAAACCCTCATCCATGCCTTTGTTACCTCTAGACTTGACTATTCCAACGCACTCCTGGCTGGCCTCCCACATTCTACCCTACGTAAACATGAGGTCATCCAAAACTGGGCTGCCCGTGTCCTAACTCGCACCAAGTCCCGTTCGCCTATCACCCCTGTGCTCGCTGACCTACACTGGATCCCAGTTAAGCAGCGCCTCGATTTCAAAATTCTCATCCTTGTTTTCAAATCCCTCCATGGCCTCGCCCCTCCCTATCTCTGTAATCTCCTTCAGCTCCACAACCCCCCGAGATATCTGCGCTCCTCTAATTCTGCCCTCTTGAGCATCCCTGATTATAATTGCTCAACCATTGGCGGCCGTGCCTTCTGTTGCCTGGGCCCCAAGCTCTGGAATTCCCTGTCTAAACCTGTCTGCCTCGCTACCTCTCTTTCCTCCTTTAATACGCTCCTTAAAACCTACCTCTTAGAAACATAGAAACTAGGAGCAGGAGTAGGCCATTCGGCCCGTCGAGCCTGCTCCACCATTCCATACGATCATGGCTGATCATCCAAATCCAGTACCCTGTCCCTGCTTTCTCACACAGAATCCCCATCGAACCTGCACCGACACATATCCCACCCTATCCCCGTAACCCCACGTATTTAATTCCCCCTAACATATCCCATCCTATCCCCGTAACCCCACATATTTAATCCCCCCCTAACACTAAGGGTCAATTTATCATAGCCAAATCAACCTAACCCGCACATTTTTGGACTGTGGGAGGAAACCGGAGCACCCGGAGGAAACCCACGCAGACACGGGGAGAATGTGCAAACTCCACACAGACAGTTACCCGAGGCCAGATTCGAACCTGGGTCCCTGGCGCTGTGAGGCACCAGTGCTAACCACTATGCCACCGTCTTTGACCAAGCCCTGCCCTAATTTCTCCTTATGTGGCTCGGTGTCAAATTTTTTGTCTGATAACACTTCTGTGCAGCGCCTTGGGACGTTTTACTATGTTAAAGGCGCTATATAAATACAAGTTGTTGTTGTTGTTATTTCATTACTGTTTGTGGGGCCGTGCAGTGTGCAAATTGGTGGTTGTGTTTGCCTACACAGAAACAGCGATAGTTTCATTGTCTGTGAAGCAATTTGAGACATCCTGAGGATGTGACAGGCGCTATATAAATGCTAGTTCTTGCTTTTTTCTAATCACTTGTGGCAGAGTTTTGAATCATATAGTTCTTACTGTCTGGACTCCCTCCTTAAACCTCCTCACTTTGCTATTTTCCTCCATGCCTTTCCAACCATGCTTTTGGTCGACGCCTAATTCGCCCACTACCACTCAGTCCATTGTCTCTGATGTGGAGCAGCTTTTATTATATGTTAAAGATGCTTTACGAATCCAAGCTGTTGTCTTGTGTTTTTTCTTCCTCCAGTTTCCTCTCCTCTCCAGAAGGCACTGCCTCTTGTTGGGGTACAGTCCCATGGGTGCCAAGAGTTCTCTGGTACTTCATCTCAGGAGCCTTTCATAGTGTATGACCTCGAGCGAGTGAGTGATGGGCAGGCTATTAAACAAGGAGGGGGGCAACATAACCCAGCCCTGATCAGGTGACACCCTCACACTCTCATCTCCCGGCAAGAGTCATTGAATAGGAACTCCGGTTAGTTTCCCCTTCCCAGCCCAAATGTGGCGAAGCCCAATATAGTAAACCTATATGTGGGATGAAATCAGCTAAATCAGCACAGACCCGGGCTGGAACCTGAGATCTTCCTGCCCACGCTGCCATTATCAACCCAGCCCCCAGGGCTGTCCTAGTTTTAAAATCATTCCAGCCTTTCAACATATTATGAATGCGAAATCACTGGCTAAACCTTCTCCCATTTTCCCGTTCGTTGTCCTGTAGAATACCAAGTTTTCCTGTAGAATTCCTGTAGATATTGAAGCACTTTGCGTGCAGCGAAAAAGTTGCACCAACTTCAGAAAGAAGATGAACAAAAAAAGCCAAGTAAGGGAAGACTCTATTCATTAAGAACTTGCTAACAATTTCCAACAATTCTCTAGGTGGTGATTTTAATGTTACTGAGAAATATATCCTTGCAAGTAATTTAATAATTCACCAGCGGGAGGAAATGCCAGTGGCAATTACATCATCAGAGAATGTTCATCATCCTGTTTGGGATACTTGCAGGAGAGCTTGCGGTGATAAAGGGCTCCCCAGAGCTCAAGCATGTGGCGCTGGAGGTGAGGGGAGGAGGGGGGAGGGTTTAGTGCTGTTCTGCTCCTTGGGTCCATTGTCCTAATAAATTACTGCCTCCGCAACATACAGCTCGCAGATGGAGCTCAGCAATACAATTGCAGCTACACTCCAGTGGGAAATTAGAGAGTTGGAATGGGTAACCGCGTTTAACCCCTTCTGAGATCCAGGGTAGGCCCATGGCTGGCTGTGGAATGTTGTGGAGAGTCGGAGACCTGTTTCTTAGCCCTGCCCCCAGCCCCCAGAAAGAAAAGATCAGGAAACTGTTTCTAAGCAACCTGATAGGATTGATTGATTGTGGAGCTTAAGCATTTCAGTTCTTCCTATGCTCAAAGCAGCTTTTGTGTTTTCTTATTCCTGCCATTTTTCTCCCTTGTTTTCTGGCCTCCTCATCTGAAGGCAATAACTCGTGCTGGGGTACAGTTTCCCAGTTGCCGGCAGCCTGCCAGTTCCTCACACAAGTGGCCATTCTTCGAGTGTGAGGCTAGACGGTGAATGTCAGCGGGCTTATGCATCTGCTCAGGGACATCACAGCACAGCCTAATCCTGCCCTCACCTGACATTGGAACAAGGTCAACTTCCCAGCGGGAACAGGAACCCAAATTTATTCTCCACTCCATAACCCAAGGATGTTGAGACCAATTTGAATCAGCCTTGCTGCTACCCTGGCTAAGTTCAACGAATTCACCATTGAGTGAACCTGGGATCTTCCTGGCATTTCTCCAACTTCCATGGTTTCACTGCGGAGTGCACTCATGGCTCTTATGCAGTCCTCATTACAAAGTTGCTCCCCAGTCGTCAGCTTTTTGCAAATAACTGAACTGGGCCTATACTCTCTGGAGTTTAGAAGAATGGGAGGTGATCTCATTGAAATATAGAAGATTCTGAAGGGGATTGACAGGGTAGATGCTGAGAGCTTGTTTCCCCTGGCTGGAGAGTCTAGAACTAGGGGGCATAGTCTCAGAATAAGGGGTCGGCCTTTTAAGACTGAGATGAAGAGGAATTTCTTCACTCAGAGGGTGGTGAATCTTTGGAATTCTCTACCCCAGATGGCTGTGGATGCTCAGTCGTTGAGTATATTCAAGGCTGAGATTGATAGATTTTTGGACTCTTGGGGAACCAAGGGATATGGGGAATCGGGCGGGAAAGTGGAGTTGAGGTCGAAGATCAGCCGTGATCTTATTGAATGGTGGAGCAGGCTCGAGGGGCCGTATGGCCTACTCCTGCTCCTAATTCTTAAGTGCTTATGAACAGATCGGCAACGGCATTGCTCATGGTGAGTCAGAGGCTGTGCTGTTGTAAAGAGGGTGGAAGCTCTCAGCTCCAGTGAAAGAATTTGAGAAAGAAGCTTTTAAGAATGTGGAATTTTTCCACACTTTTTTTTTCTCTCCCACATGGCAGCTGTCTTTCATTCCGCCAGCGCAATTTACACTTCATCTAAAGCCATCTTTTGTTTCTTAACCTGTCCCATTACCATCTCCTTTTGCCTTGAATATCTCTCAATGTCTCTTAACCTCTCCTGCCTTCTATCCTATCACAGACCTTCCCTTTTGTTCTTTCATTCCCTCCCCCCTTTCCCAGCTCCCACACTTGCTTAAAAATCTGTTCCATTTCCTGCTTTTTTCCAGTTCTGACGAACGGTCATCGACCTGAAACGTTAACTCTGTTTCTCTCTTCACAGATGCTGCCTGACCTGCTGAGTATCTCCAGCGTTTTCTGTTTTTATTTTAAGAATACACCTTTGACAGAAATTACATATGTGTGACTGGTTGCTAGTAAGTAAACAGTGTTTCTTTACCCATTGCAGGCAGATTAAAAAATAATACATCTACTTTAAATATATTTCTATGAACAATCATTATTTTCTCCAAAAACAATTAAAGTAGCTACCAATTGATAGCAAGATACTTCTCCATTTCCGGTTCTTATTCTCCGTCTCACTGTTTTGTTCTCTGCTCTATCATTTAAAAAAAATCTGTTTCTGTCTCTTTCCCTCTAAGACTTTCGTTGCCAAATAGTTTTCCTGTCAAATCTTAACTCAAGAAGGTCCATGCTTCACCTTGTTTTCAAGCCCTTAGCAAAAAAAAACTAATACCACTGCTCCAGCCTCTGTGCCCTCACGCTTCACGTTATACCGTACAGATCACCTGCGATAATACTGCACATTCTCTGGAGTTTAGCGGAATGAAAGGTGATCTCATTGAAACGTATAAAATTCTGAGAGGGCTTGACAGGGTAGATGCTGAGAGATTGTTTCCCCTGGCTGGAGAGTCTAGAACCAGGGGTCACAGTCTCAGGATAAGGGATCGGCCATTTAGGACTGAGATGAGGAGAAATTTCTTCACTCAGAGGGTTGTGAATCTTTGGAATTCTCTACCCCAGAGGGCTGTGGAGGCTCAGTCGTTGAGTATATTCAAGACTGAGAGCGATAGATTTTTGGACACTAATAGAATCAAGGGATATGGGGATAGGGCAGGAAAGTGGAGATGAGGTAGAAGATCAGCCATGATCTTATTGAATGGCGGAGCAGGCTCGAGGGGCCAAATGGCCGACTCCTGCTCCTATTTCTTATATAATTGCCATTGTGTTGTTCTGTTAAGAATAGGAACTGAATAGGAACGAGGCTTCACAGAAAGGCACAGGTGTCTCATGGAAAATGTTTTTAGACACTTTTTTGCACAGAAAATGCATAGGTAAGCTGATTAATTTTCTTGTAAGTTTTTTTAATTCAATTTTTTATGTAACAAAGTCTTATTGCAGAGCTTGGCTCGGTGCAGAACCCAAGGTGGCTGTTGAAAGGAATTATCAAAAAAATGTTTGGAGTGACTCATCTGCTCCTTCTAATTGCTAGGTGTTGCGGACTGCTGATATTTGATTGGAGGTTTGTCGAAATTGCCAAGTGGTAGTTTCCATTTTTAATTGCTGCATGGGTATTAGCAATGTGCCATGCCGGTTACGTTGTGATTTTTTGCTGATTTAAAAAAAAAATTACAATCAAGTACAAGTGTGATTGAAAATTTGCATCTGGGAAAGTGTAACTCCAAAATGTGACTGACAGACGGGAAATGCACAATTTCTATACGATTAGTTACTGTTATACAAAAAAGTGGGGCGGGAGGCAGGAACGGCTCTTTCATTGCACGTCAAAAAAAGAAAGACTTGCATTTATATAGCACCTTTCACTACCCCAGGACATCCCAAAGCGCTTTACAGTCAGTGAAGCACTTTTTTTTATACGAGACTCCCAAAGCAAGTGCTCTACTCGGAGCTCCGACATGGCAAGAGAGCCCCAGGTGGGCAGAGGAAACGCTTCAAGGACACGCTCAAAGCCTCCTTGAAAAAGTGCAACATCCCCACCGACACCTGGGAATCCCTGGCACAAGACTGCACAAAGTGGAGGAGAAGCATCCGGGAAGGCGCAGAACACCTCGAGTCTCTTCGCCGGAAGCCGAGCGCAAGCAGCGCAAGGAGCGCACGTCAACCCAAGCACCCCACCCGCCCGCCCCTTCAACCACCGTCTGCCCCACCTGTGACAGAGACTGTAGGTCCCGCATTGGACCCATCAGTCACCTGAGAACTCATTTTTAATGTGGAAGCAAGTCATCCTCGGTCCGAGGGACTGCCTAAGAACTGGGAGAAGAACTTTTTTTTAATTCACTCATGGGATGTGGACGTCGCCGGCAAGGCCAGCATTCATTGCCCATCCCTCATTGCATTTATGGGTACGGTAGCATAGTGGTTATGTTACTGGACTAGTGATTCAGAGGCCTGGACTAATGATCTGGAGACATGAGTTCAAATCCCACCATGGCAGCTGGGGAATTTAAATTCAATTAAATAAGTCTGGAATAAAAAGCTAGTATCTGTAATGGTTACCATGAAACTACCGTTGTCGTAAAACCCTATCTGGTTCACTATTTCAAAAAAGAGCAGGGGAGTTAGCCCCGCTCTCCTGGCCAATATTTATCCCTCAATCAATATCACTAAAAACAGATTATCTGGTCATTATCACATTGCTGTTTGTGGGAGATTGCTGTGCGCAAATTGTCTGCCACGCTTTCTACATTACAACAGTAACTACACTCCCCTGCTCTTCTTCAAAATAGTGCCATGGGATCTTTTACGTCCACCTGAGAGAGCAGACGGGGTTTAACATCTCATCCGAAAGACAGCACCTCTGACATAACTCCCTCGGTACTGTACTATCAGCCTAGATCTTCGTGCTCAAGTCTCTGGAGTGGGACTTGAACCCATAACCTTCTGACTCCGAGGCGAGAGTGCTGCCCACTGAGCCACAGCTGACACTCAAAGAGCTCTTGTCGATCTCAATACATAAGGGATTCATTCAAGCTAGGAAGCTGTACTGAAACCCAGGGGTGTTCAAAAAAAATGTAAGGCAAGATTTCTTCCTCAGTTTTACTTCATTGATAGGCTTCTTAGTGCTGGTATTGTCTGCCCACATATTCTTCTCTTGAAACCTGATGGTCCTATCTTTACAGTGTGATTGGTTAGAGAGTCCCAGCAAAGTGGGAAGTGTTGCCATGTGTTGACTGGCAGAAGCGTGAAAAAAGAAATAACTTGCGTTTATACAGCACCTTATCAGGCCTCTCATGTTGTCCCAAAGTGCTTCACGTGCAACAACAACACCTTGTATTTATATAGCATCTTTAATGTAGTAAAACGTCCCAAGGCGCTTCACAGGAGCGTCATCAAACAAAATTTGACACCGAGCCACATAAGGAGATATTAGGGCAGGTGACCAAAAGCTTGGCCAAAGAGGTAGGTTTTAAGGAGTGTCTTAAAGGAGGCGATGGAGTTAAAAAGGCCAGGCGGAGAGATTTAGGGAGGGAATTCCAGAGCTTAGGGCCGAGGCAACTGAAGGCACGGCCGCCAATGGTGGAGTGATTAAAATCAGGGGATGCGCTAGAGGCCAGAATTGGAGGAACACAGAGATCTTGGAGGACTGTGCGGCTGCATGAGGTTACAGAGATAGGGAGGGGCGAGGCCATGGAGAGACTTGAAAACAAGCCTGAGAATTTTAAAATCGAGGCATTGCCGGACCAGGAGCCCATGTAGGTCAGCGAGCACATACAATAAAGTACAACTGTTATTTCTGCGTAGGTAGCTCACAGTTATTTTATACAAAGCATATTCCCATTAAAATCAATGAGGTGAATGACCAGTTAATTTATATGTTGGTTAGGAGAGGAATGTTGGCCAGGATACGAGGACAGTTCCCTGCTCTTCTCCCAGTAGTGTCATGGGATCTACCTGAATCACTAGAAAGGGCCTCGGTTTAACATCGCTCCGACAGTGCAGTGCTGCACTGGAGTGTCAGCCTGGATTAGGTGCTCAAGTCCTGGAGTGGGGCTTAAACCCATAAATTTCTGATCCAGAGATTAGACTGCTGCCAACTGACAGTATTGGGGAACTAACAGCAGAAATAATAGCCAATATGTTTCTTCAGGCAGCATTCTATGTCCTTGGCAACAGTCCACTCACTTCCTCTGTGGCTCTTATGTGACGGCTTTCCTCTGTGCCAACAGCTCCTTAGGTTGCTTTGAGAAGATATTTTCAGATGTATTTCAAATTTGCAGAGACTAAGGAAATCAGAGTAAAGGGAATGGGCTGTGTTTCTGCCGGAAAGCGAAGGAACTCTCAGGGCTAGAGACTGACATTTCATCATTGGAACCCAGGTTTAAAAACCAGCTGAGATCAGATGAAAGCCTTCTCTTTCTGTTGGGCATAAAGGCCCTACATGAAATGAGTTTCAACTCAATTATCAGTGGGTGTGTAACCACGGCAGAAAACGGCTTCAACATTTGGCAAAGTTGGCAAATCTAACGTGAAGGGCCAGCAATGAAAGTTGGTAGAAGGGGAAGATGTAATAAAGTAGGAGTGAGCTACTGAGCTTTGCGTTACGCCACATTGTCAGCCAGAGCAAGTCTTAACGGCGAAGAACAGCTTTACTATGTTATTAGAATAGAATATTTATTAAAAAAAAGAAAGACTTGCATTTATATAGCGCCTTTCACGACCACTGGACGTCTGAAAGCGCTTTACAACCAATTAAGCACTTTTTGAAGTGGAGTCACTGTTGTAATGAGGGAAACGCGGCAGCCAAGTTGCGCACAGCAAGCTCCCACAAACAGCAATGTATTAATGACCCGATAATCTGTTTTTGTTATGTTGATTGAGGGATAAATATTGGCCAGGACACTGGGGATAACTCCCCTACTCTTCTTCGAAATAGTGCTGTGGGATCTTTTATGTCCACCTTAGAAAGCAGACGGGGCCTCGGTTTAACGTCTCGTCTGAAAGAATAGATTCTATTCTATGTTACGAACTCATGCTGAACCCTGACTTGGCAGTGCTTGATGGGGCAAAATAGAAGCAGCTTTACTCTGTGCCTAACCTGTACTATTCCTGATTTGGAAATACTTGATGGGCCAATGTTGAGGAAATAGATAATTTATATATAGATACAGCATGAGTCGCAGGTTGAAATCTAATCGAGGGGTTCGCATGGTTCTGTTGGAATGATCCTGTTGTTTAAGGGTTAATAGGTTGCTGGTTGACCTCTGTTGGTGGGGGCTGTTTTCCTTGGATTTGGGACGCCTGGAAAGCACAACTAAAAGAGGAAAAAGGAAGGAATTGGCCAGCGTGCAGCACTGAGCTGAAGTAATCTTGGGCAGCTGGAGGGGGACTATGGCCACCTTGTTCTGTTAATTCTGCCTACTCCTGCTCCTATTTCTTATGTTCTTATGTTACATAGAATTACATAAGATATACAGCACAGAAACAGGCCATTCGGCCCAACCAGTCCATGCTGGCATATATGCTCCACTCGAGCCTCCTCCCATCCTTCCTCATCTAACTCTGTCAACATATCCTTCTATTCCCTTCTCCCCTATGTGCTTATCTAGCTTCCCCTTAAATGCATCTATACTATTCGCCTCAACCACTCTCTGTGGTAGCGAGTTCCACATTCTCACCACTCTGGGTAAAGAAGTTTCTTCTGAATTCCCTATTGGATTTCTTGGTGACTATCTTCTATTGATGGCCTCTAGTTTTGCTCTTCCCCACAAGTGGAAACTTTGTCTATTCTATCAAAACCTTTCATCATTTTAAAGACCTCTATTAGGTCACCCTCTCCTCATTGGTGAAGAGGCCTAACAGAATCTGAGGAAACTGTTGTTTGTTTTCTCTATCCGTGTTGACATATTGCTTTGCTAGGCCCTTTTGATGTGATAGTGAGACTTGCCTATACTCACAGCGTAATAAAGACAAAGCCATTGTTGTAGATCTACTCTGATTCAATGCGTTGTCCAATGCGGAACTTCCATCTCTCCATAGCCTCACTCCACCTTGTATGAGTGAGCTTCTCCAGCCCTATTTCCCTGCGTGCACCTCTGCTCCTCTGAGTCCATTTTGCTGCTTGTTCTCTGCTTGCTGTGCTCCACCATCGGAGGTTGATCAATCAGTCACTATACCCTGTCTCGTGGATTACTTTTCCCAAGCCACTTTTCTCTTCGACCTGCCTTCAAATGCTTTTAAACACATCTCTTTGTATCTTTGATCCCTTTCTCTTCTCTAATATCGCAGCCAATAAATTCCCCGCTTATCTCTCTGCTTTGTAAAGTGTTCTGACATCTTCTTTTACATGAGAAGTATTATAGAAATGAAAGTAGTCTTCTAACATTCTGTAAGACGACCCCAAGTCAGCCCACAATAACTCGGCTCAATCCTACATCTTTTGCTCCGAATTTGACTCCTAACATTCACACTGATAATAATAGGATGTGAAATGTTGAAACCCTGTTTGATGTTTCTGCAACAAATCCTTAGAGTCGCCATAATGCTAAGATTGTAAAAGGAACATCTATCAGGCCTTTTGTTGCTAATTTCCAGACTCGTTGCTGTACTGTGACTTTTTTTTTGCTGAAGTGATGTCTCAGGACTCCTACTGGCTATTAAATAATCACCGTGTGTGTCGATCACATGAGGTGTAGGAATCCCTAAACGTTTGTTGCACCATGTCTATTCTTTAGGTTCTTGGGTTTAAAGGAAAGGGTGCAGACAGATGGGTAAACCTGTCAGGGGGATGCCCACAGGAGAAAAGTGCATTTGGATGGGTAAACTCCCCTGGCACACCAAAGGTTAAACTGTAAAAATCAATGGGTTCTGCACCTTTCATTGTGACATCCCCCTCATCAAATTAAATGGAAAGTGTATCTGAATTCCTTGTCATATTTATATTACGTTTTATTTAATAACTACAGGATGGCATGAAGTTAAATATTTGACAAGCTGATGTGTTCTTTGGGGAATTGGACTGAGAGCAGCTCAGTGAATATAGTCAATACTATACTTAGCATCACTTAATCCTCCATAGGGAGTGTTAAGGTTTGCTTTAGGACTTTAATAATGCAAATTTCAACTGGATGAAAGTCAACTAATCCATACACGATTGAGCCTGAGAAAGCCTCGGCATTATCCTGAGAATTGGATTTGTTCCCACAGCGATCCCAGTATTGTTTCCATCGCCGCGCATTTTTCCTCTCACTTTCAGTCACTCGTTTTGTGTGTGTGTATATATATATATAAATATACAATAGAGAGCTCCTCTGTCTCTGTTTCTCTTTTGTTGGTACCTTGAGATTTTTATTCTTTACCATAGATGCTTTGCTGTTATTATTTCCTCGTCTCCACCCCCTCGCTTGCTGTTGCCCTCTTTCCATCTCGGCCTCATTCTCTGCGTTTGTCTCTCCCCATTTCTATCACTCTCCACGCACTTGCTTTAATCTCCAACTTAGCGGTAATATTGCTTCGAAAGCGTCCTGGGATGGTACAGTTGGTACACAGGTTCCAGACTTGACTATTCCAATTCTGTTCTGGCCGCATTTCCCACCTTGCACCCCTCCATAAACTTGAGCTGATCCAAAGCTCTGCTGCCCCTGTGTCCTAACTCGCACCAAGTCCCGTTCACCCATCACCCCCTGTGCTCGCTGACCTCCATCAGCTCCTGGTCCGGCAACGCCTCGATTTGAAAGTTCTCATCCTTGCTTTCAAATCCCTCCATGGCCTCTCGCCCCCCCTCCCTATCTCTGCAACCCTTTGAGATCTCTGTGCTCTCCTTCAATTCTTGCGCATCCCCCATTTTCATCACTCCACCATTGACAGCCGTGCCTGCAGCTGCCTGGGCCCTAAGCTCTGAAATTTTCTCCCTCAACCTCTCCACTTCGCTCTCCTCTTTCAAGACGCTCTTTAAAACCGACCTCTTTGACCAAGCTTTTGGTCACCTGTCCTAATATCTCCTTATGTGACTCGGTGTAAAAATCTGTGTGATAACACTCGCATGAGTCTTCTTGGGGCGATTTACTACGTTAAAGGCGCTATATAAATACAAGTTGTTGTTATCTATTTTCCTTAAATACACAACCAGAGAAATGGTAAAACCAATTCAGTACAGAAAAGCAGATTAATAGAACCACAACTTTTGCTCTGTGTCTTATTGCTATTATTAAGTCTCAATAAAAGACATGTGCACAGAGACATCACCCTTGCGTCTCCCTTTCCATCTCTCTTCAAAAGACAGTGTTGTAATATAAGCTTGTCCCCCAGATGCAGCTGGCTTTCCAGGAGTGTTGCTTGATGCTGCTGGCTGCCATTTTTTTATGACTGGGGGGTAATGGATCTCTGCTTGGGGGAATCTGGAGCAGTCACGTTGTGTTATTTTTTCTAACCTGCCCGTGTGCAGCTTTGTACATGTTCAATTGCGTCGGGGTTGTAAATGGTACTCTTAATCCATTCACAATAATAAACAGGGAGAATTCACAGCTTAACACCTCGTGGAACCATTCCCACTCTAATATGAAACGCGTCTTATTCCCACCTCGCTGTGTTCATTGTCTCCTCTCTTGGCTGGCGGTGTGTTTATATTACAGGGCTGCAGTGGGCCACTGTCATGGGATCTACTCCTCCCGGGTGTAGCACTGGTCACTTTCTGTAGTTTGGGTCAGTTTCAATTGGGTGTAGCACGGGTCAGTTTCAGTTGGGTGTAGTACGGGTCAGTTTCAGTAGCACGGGTCAGTTTCAGTTGGGTGTAGTACGGGTCAGTTTCAGTAGCACGGGTCAGTTTCAGTTGGGTGTAGTACGGGTCAGTTTCAGTTGGGTGTAGTACGGGTCAGTTTCAGTTGGGTGTAGTACGGGTCAGTTTCAGTTGGGTGTAGTACGGGTCAGTTTCAGTAGCACGGGTCAGTTTCAGTTGGGTGTAGCACGGGTCAGTTTCAGTTGGGTGTAGTACGGGTCAGTTTCTGTAGCACGGGTCAGTTTCAGTAGCACGGGTCAGTTTCAGTTGGGTGTAGCACGGGTCAGTTTCAGTTGGGTGTAGTACGGGTCAGTTTCAGTTGGGTGTAGTACGGGTCAGTTTCAGTTGGGTGTAGTACGGGTCAGTTTCAGTTGGGTGTAGTACGGGTCAGTTTCAGTTGGGTGTAGCACGGGTCAGTTTCAGTTGGGTGTAGTACGGGTCAGTTTCTGTAGCACGGGTCAGTTTCAGTTGGGTGTAGCACGGGTCAGTTTCAGTTGGCTGCACTCCATGGTGTAAATGCTGTGACACCGAAATGTGGATCACTGAATGTGCCGCCGGGTTAAATGAACCAGTTCACAGGATCCCGCCCAACATATTTACAATCTGAAAAAAGGTCAGTTCCAATCTGTCAAGGTTCCAGCTCTCTTTTTCCTCCCTTCCGCTCGGAGTATTTTTTTAATGTGGAATCCTTTTGGAGAACCGCCCCAGCGGCTGGCACCTCCAGCAGTTGTATTTCCGTATTACACAGTGGAATCGTGCAACCGGCAACAGACTGGAAAGTGAAAGGGGGGGGGGGCGGGGGAGAGCAGCACAAGACAGTGGGCTATAAGCGGTGTTAAAGCACCCTGACCGTCTGTTTGTATCTGAGCAGTGTAATAACACATTTTGTACTGGATGCACTCTGGTCCCATGCACTTTGACATTTATAGCCCATGATTCTAATGCCAATGGCTTCTTTCGCCTTGATTGATGTTGTGTTATATTTGCCTATCTCTGTGATCTCCACCAGCCCCACAAATCCTCCCAGATCTCAGCGCTCCTCCAATTCTGCCCTCTTGAGTATCCCCGATTTTAATCGCTCCACCATTGGTGGCCGTGCCTTCAACTTCCAAGGCCCGAAGCACGGGAACACCCCCCCCCCCCCCCCCCGCCCCTCTCTCCTCCTTTAAGACGCTCCTTAAAACCTATCTCATCTGCCCTAATATCTCCTTATGTGGCTCGGTGTCAAATTTTGTTTTACAAAACCCCTTGGGACGTTTTACTACGTTAATGGCGCTATATAAATGCAGGTTGTTGTTTTTGCTTGTATGCAATGCCCATTCACTGATGTTGGTGCGAGGAATGGTGATGGTAGCACCTCTGCATTTTGTGTAAAAATACCAGGATTAGGAATTCCTTCTAGATTTCAGATACCCAGTATTGGCATCAAGCCCTTCTTAATCCATGATAGCACATGTGGAGGAGAATAATGCTCCCTCCACTCCCATCAGTATCCTACAGCCCTAATCTCAGAAAAGCAATCCCCCTATTGCACTATTGTGGCATTTCTCAATTTCCCACACCGGCCATCCTGTGGTCTTTGAACCACATTGTCGATATAATGTCCATTAGTGTTGAATTAAGGGTAGTTTTGGGTTGTGGGACAACTGGACTGAGGCTACCCACGCAACCAGCCGGCAGAGGAGACTTTCAAACCATTCCCCCAGTCACCCCACCGCACCACCCAATTCCCTGACCGTCCTTTCAACATGACGAGAAGCCAACCCACCTGTGTAGATGAATCTTCCAGGAGCACCTTTGCAAAACTGTTTGGACTTGTAGGACAGTGTGACTTCCACTACTCCCGGGATGTGTCGCGGAGGAGTCTGCACTCGGATGGCATGGGGAGTAATCAGCTGAAAGGCACGAGAAGGGAAAAGCGTTTGGGTTTGAATACAAGCTATCCACAGCCCACCTCCAGCCCTTTTCAAAATCCAACTTTGCTGCCTGTGATCCTTGTGTTAATCATTACAGAATAGATGAGAAACGTTCACAGCAATTAAAAAAGATTCTAATTTAAATTTATTTTCCTTATTAACAGACACCTCCCCCCCAACTCATGTTTCCCCCTTCAACAGACTGATTTCTCTCTGCCTGGTTTCTTCAGGCCTTTTTCTTCTTCTTTGATAATCTTCCTGACCGTCCCAACTCTCTTCCCTTGCACCGTGTGCCAAGTTAGGCACTGCCAATTTTCCCTTTCAACTTCCGTGATAGAAAATGATTCCATTGCTTTATTAAAATATTTTCCCCTCCTCCACTGCTTTTTCACTGGGGTACAGTCCCGCGGGCCCCGGCAGATGGTAGCGAAGTGGTTCTGTTACTGGACGAGTAATTCAGAGGAATAACAACAGAAAATGCTGCAAACGCTCAGCGGGTCAGGCAGCATCGTGGAGAGAGAAACAGAGAGATAATGTTTCGGGTCGATGATCCTTCGTCAGAACCTGAAACTTTAACTCCTGTTTCTCTCTCCTCGATGCTGCCTGACCTGCTGAGTGTTTCCAGCATTTTCTGTTGTTATTTCAGATTTCCAGCATCCGCAGTATTTTGCTATTGTATTAGTAATTCAGAGGCCTGGACTAATGATCCAGAGACATGAGTTCAAATCCCACCACGGCAGCTGGAGAATTTAAATTCAGTTAATTAAATAAATCTGGAATAAAAAGCTAGTATCAGTAATGGTGAGCATGTAACTACCGGATTGTTGTAAAAACCCATCTGGTTCACTAATGTCCTTTAGGGAAGGAAATCTGCCGTCCTTACCCGGTCTGGCCTATATGTGACTCCAGACCCACAGCAATGTGGTTGACTCTTAACTGCCTCTGAAATAGGGCAAGCCACTCAGTTGTATAAGGCGGCTCACCGCCCCCTTCTCAAGGGCCAATCGGGATGGGCAATAAATGCTGGCCTTGCCAGCGACGCCCACATCGCATGAATGAATTAAAAAAAAAAGACCTCCTGTACCTCACCCAATGGGCTATTTTTCTTGTGTGAGGCCCGGGGAGTGAGTCGCTAGCTATTCGACAGGGAGATGCATCACGTTGGGCCCAGTCTCATTCTTCCCTGATGTCTAGACGCACTCATTTTCCAACAGGGGTCACTGAGCATCAATCAGGAGTGGGATCGCTGGCTGACCTTTCCCCTGCCCCCCCCCCAACCAACTCAACCAAAAGCTCCCTGTGTGCTTTTCTGGCTGCTTTCAGCTAACTCAGCATCGAGCTGGGATTGAGCCTTGCGATTCTCTTGATTGGTGTGGCTCAGTTCCACACCAGGCAGTGGCTTTACCAATAGGGAGCCCGGTTATTGCCCGACAGTCTTTGAAAGTCCCGATGACGGCTGGCAGACTGCACCATGAGTTAGGATAATGGGAGCTGAAACAGAATTGGAGGCCATTAAAAGGAATACACAGGTAATTTTCAACTTCAGCCGCCGCCCTTTATCCACCCTGCCTGATCTTCCTTCCATTGAGTTCTATCGAGCGCTGCCAAAATCTAGTAGCAGACGAAGAATTGCTGCTCCAATGGTAACCTACCTCACTCCAAACAAGCATGGTGCCAAATAGAACCTGCAGTCCGTCGAAAAAGTTGTCCCCGATAATGATGACCATGGCACCCCCGGTAGTCCATCCTTCACTGGGGCTGATCGCTTTGATGCATGGTGTAGCTAAGTATGAGAGTAAAGAAAGGAGATTACTTGCATATCATGACTTTCTCTTTTTCCAATCAATACCGCAACATCAGAAATAGGAGCAGGAGTCGGCCATACGGCCCCTCAAGTCTGCTCCGCCATTCAATAAGATCATGGCTGATCTTCTCCCTCAACTATCACCTTCCCGCACTATCCCCCTATCTCTTGATTCCCTTAATATCCAAAAATCTATCGATCTCTGCCTTGAATATACTCAGCGACTGAGCATCCGCAGCCCTCTGGGGTAGAGAATTCCAAAGATTCACAAGCCTCTGAGTGAAGAAATTTCTCCTCATCTCAGTCCTAAATGGCCGACCCCTTATCCTGAGACTGTGACCCCTGGTTCTAGACTCCCCAGCCAAGGGAAACAGCCTCTCAGCATCTACCCTGTCAATCTGCCTCAGAATCGTATATGTTTCAATGAGATAACAGTCATTGTTCCTTTGCCTTTCCTCTGGTTCCTCCTAAGACCCAAACAAGCCACCCTACACTTTTCTCCTCCTCCCTGCATCAGCAGCGGTGAAATCAAGACTCATTGCACAGTCTTCTACTCATTCTCACCCAGGACCTCAAACTGTGTGACTTCTTAACTCTTACTGCTGCAATCTACAGATTCCTAAATCACTATTTTCCTTTTTACCTCCTGCTCTTCTCAAACTTGAGGCTGCCGTGCAATCTGGGCCTTGGCCCTTCACCTACGCTTCTCAATGATAAAGCAACTTGGTGTCAGAAGATAGTGCATTTAAATAGATGGCATCAGCTTCGGTTAGGTTTCTTAAATACAGCACTTGTTGTCAAAGGAACCCTACAGCAACCAAAAACCTTTTGAGTAATGAAGGATGTCAACACCAAAATCATAACGTGACAGGGTTCTTGATTTATGGTGTATTTCAGGAACCCAGTGAGTTGAAATATGTGCCCTACTTAATTCTCCCAAACAATGCTGAGGATGAGAAATTTGAAGAACACAGTTTTGAATGTGTTCGACATCATGTACATTTGGGGGAGCCGGACAGGACAGCCAGTCCTCTCAAAGAGGCAAATAATTCTGCTGTTTGAAATCTAACCAGAGCATTTCTCCCGATTCGCGGTTGCTTTCTCAGGAGCTGACGTCACCAGCTTTATGACAGTGTTTATTTGGTGTGAACTCATGAAGGGGGAGACAAAGCAGTAAAATATATATGTTGCTTTTCTAACACCTCTCAACGAGAATCTTGTAATTCTTCATGACGAGCGCTACAGAGATAATTAATTTGAACACAAAGAAAATTTCCAATAATAAACAACAGGGGTTAGTATCATCTTTCACACACTTTCAACCAGTGATAGCTCCCATTTGTTCTTTTAGGAATGACACAAGATTCCCCTTTTCCAGTAGGAGTGACTCATCGGTTCAACTCTCAACTATTTTTCCAGTCAAAGGTTTTGACTCTCATCGACACTGTGTTCTCTAAGTATAGTCAGCTCTTATCTAAATGAGTCGCTACAGGTACAGGGAAGAGTCTGCGTAGGGCACAGCGGAGTGCTGGGGAGCAGGGAGAGTACAAGTAGCGCAGCACAGAGTTAGACTGCAAGGGAGAGTCGACAAATGGTACAAGCAAGTGATTGCGTTTGGAAGAGTCTACGAATGCTGCAGCACAGTTCAGGATAAAGGGGAGAGTCTACAAATGGTACAACACAGGGAGCAATCAGGGGAGTCTACAAATTCTACAGCACAGGGAGAGTCTGCAAGTGGCAAGTGTTGAGATGCAAGCGAAGGTTCACCAGACTGATTCCTGGGATGGCAGGGCTGTCGTATGAGGAGAGATTGGGTCGACTAGGCCTGTATTCACTAGAGTTTAGAAGAATGAGAGGGGATCTTATTGAAATGTATAAAACTCTGACAGGGCTAGACAGACTGGATGCAGGGAGGATGTTTCCCCTGGCTGGGGGGGCTAGAACCAGGGGTCACAGTCTCAGGATACGGGGTAGGACAATTAGGACTGAGATGAGGAGAAATTTCTTCACTCAGAGGGTGGTGAACCTGTGGGATTCTCTACCACAGAAGGCTGTGGAGACCAAGTCACTGAATATATTTAAGAAGGAGATAGATAGATTTCTAGACGCAAACGGCGTCAAGGGGTATGGGGAGAGAGCAGGAATATGGTATTGAGATAGAGGATCAGCCATGATCATATTGAATGGCGGAGCAGGCTCGAAGGGCCGAATGGCCTACTCCTGCTCCTATTTTTCTATGTTTCTATGAATAGTCTACAAGTGACACAGCGGCACAGTGTTGGGATGCAGGGGACAGTCTGCAAGTAGCCAAGCACAGGTCCATGGTTGATCTGCCCCCTTGATGCTTGGCTTCTGATATCTGCTGTGAGGGGGTCAGAGGCTTCCCAACAGGAAGCGCAGAAAAAATTTAGAGGGAATCTCATTGCCATGTGGCAACTGGTTTCAAAGTTATTGATGGAGGCCTGGAAGGAGTCACTTGTTTGGCCTCCAGACTGTATTCCTTGGAGACCAGGGTAATGGAGGAAATAGGATAACTTGATAAAGGAAGGGTTTGGATATTTTCCTAAACTTCCCTCATGCCTTAGTTGTTAACTCTACTGCCTGATTCCGTACAATCATATAATACACGGCAATCAGTAACAGCAGCAAGGACTGACCAGTATAAAAATTACAGTTCAAAAAACAGCCTGGATACCGGCCTGTTTCCCAGGAGTTAGACTGGAAGTGCAGCGGGACGTCGGGTATCAAGCATTCCTTTTTCTTATTGCATGGGAAAAGTATACAAAGCTCAGTTTGTAGGAATGGTGGATTACTGATGGGAGATGCAAGTGCTGGAGGCACAAGATTGATTTTCTCCAGAAAATGTTGATTTTTTGGACACTTCAGGATGGCAAGCATCACCTGGGCACAGCGGAAGGAAATCAAATCCGGAGGGGAGCATTGCACATCCCTCGCAGAGCCTGCTAGATTTTCTTTCAATGGAAGGAAATTCAGGAGGATTCTGTTACCACTTGTGATCCACCCCACCTAGTTTTCCTTTCTGCACTCTGCCTGGATGATGCTTAACCCCCCAGGTGATTAAAACATAGATCCACCCATTAATTTTATGGGATATTGAAGTCTACTTTAAATGAATTTATCTTGAAATGATTATAGATATTAGGTGGTGGATACAGATTCAATAGTAACCTTCAAAAGGGAATTGGATGAATACTTGAGGGAGATAAAATTGCAGGGATATGAGGAAAGAGCAGGGGGAGTGGGACTAACAGGATTGCTCTTCGAAAGAGTTTGATGGGCCGAGTGGCCTCCTTCTGTGCTGTACTATTCTAAGATTCTATATTCTAAATATATGAAAGTAAAAGCAGTTATTGGGACTTTAATACAACCTTCTGAGATCCAATTCCTTTTATTGCGAATCTAACCCTAGGTACACCGAGTTAATTTTTGAACTGAAACCTCTTCTAACACTAACACACGCTTTTCTACATTCACAAGACAAAACTGGCTCATTGTTGCTGTCCCTGACCCCTTGTCAGGTCAGGGGCAGGTGGGGAATTACCTGGATTTTTAGTGTTAAGTAGCTTTAGGATTATTGTTGGTGAATAAGCACGTTTATATGACATTTCTCCGTCTGTTGTTTAAATGAGCCATTTAAAATAAACAGGTTAACGTTGTGGATGCTGACAGTTTAAAATGCTGATCTTGACCATTTATACCCAACATGTTGCCCCATCACATTTCTCCATAAGGATTGCCTGCCAGTAAAATACAGTGTGCGAGTCACAGTATTAGTGCTGCACCCTATAGGCATTCAGTGCTTATTGGAGTTTAGTATCTCTCTTTCTCTGTGTCCCTTTCACTCTCTCTTTCTCTCTCATTCCTGTCCCCCTTCCCTTTCTCTCTTTCTCTCTCTGTCCCAGAGCTGTGAAGTGTTCACACCCTCTGTAACCACCAAGCAAGACTCCAAGAAGTGGGATAAACTAATTTTGTTTCAGACATCCCAAAGGTGTTGCTGGTAAACCCTAGGATGTAATCCTTCAAGCTTTTCTGACACACATGATAGACTTATCAATGAAATAACACCGGTAATGAAGCTTCAACTATCAAGAGGAAAGCTAAAAACAGAACCGTGCAATCATACAGCTATTGTTAAATAACTCCTCTGCAAAGAAACTCTCTTAACCCGTGGGTCTTTCCAAATTTTCACTCGCATGCGGTCGTATCATCTTCAGACATTCTAGTGAGCTTCATTATGTAGTGGACTGGGATTGAAGTACAGTGCATGCATCACCAGCTGTTAATGCTTCTAAACAACGGCTGTCTGTAAAGCACCAGAACCTCTGACATCTAAGCAATGGGGTTATACATGGAAACATTCAGGGGGCCACGGTGTTACATGGTAAAGAAAGAACGTGCGTTTTTACAGCGCCTTTCATGACCTCAGGACATCCCAAAGCGCTTTACAGCCAATGAAGCACTTTTTGAAGTGGAGTCACTGTTGTAATGTAGGGAAACGTGGCAGCCAATTTGCGCACAGCAAGCTCCCACAAACAGCAGTGTGATAACGACTAGATAATCTGTATTAGTGATGTTGGTTGAGGGATAAATATTGGCCAGGATACCGGGGGGGGGGGAGAATTCCCCTGCTCTTCTTCGAAATAGTGCCGCGGGATCTTTTAAGTCCACCTGTGAGGGCAGACGGGGCCTCGGTTTAAGATCTCATCCGAAAGATGAGATTGAAATGGCCAGAAGACCCATGCACATGCAGAAGCCTTTGCCCAGCAGCATTCTGGGGCAACTCAGGGCAGTGCAGACACTTTAATTCCCATGGTAATTTTTGTCGACAAATGCCTGTTTTATTGGGTATAATGAAACTGCCCCGCACACGCACACACACACACACACACACACACACATTTGTGGGGATAGAATTCCTTCACGGCCTCTTCCCATCTCTCACTGTGACATCAGCCGTTTCTGCCGAACATCCGCCAAAGTTATGGTGGGAGATCAGGAGAACCACGGCAGAAATGCTTAAACAGCAACTATCTTTTATAAATACGAATAGAGGTCTTTAAAATGATGAAAGGTTTCGATAGAGCAGACACACAGTGTGTGTTTCCACTTGTGGGGAAGAGCAAAACGAGAGGCCATCAATATAGGATAGTCACCAAGAAATCCAATAGTGAATTCAGAAGAAACTCCTTTACCCAGAGAGTGGTGAGAATGTGGAACTCGCTACCACAGGGAGTGGTTGAGGCGAATAGTATCGATGCATTTAAGGGGAGGCTGGACAAGGATATGAGGGAGAAGGGAATAGAGGGTTATGCTGAGAGATTTAGATGAGGAAAGATGGGAGGAGGCTCGAGTGGAGCATAAACGCCGGCATGGACTGGGTGAGCCGAATGGCCTGTTTCTGTGCCGTATATTTTATGTAATTCTACGTAAATGGTTGAAGCAGCTGACCAAGGCTCTTGGGTAACTATCATGGGTATAAGAGTCACAAGCCCACACTGCAATGGAAACTCGAGAGCTGTGTAAATACACCACTTGGCACGGGACTGAGTCATGCAAAGCAGTCAGTGGGGATTGCAGCTGAGTCCAATCCGATGTACCTTTCGAGCAGGTGACATTGGACGGTGCTGAGGAGCGGAGATGTTGACTGATGTATTTCGCTGCCCTAACCCAGGAGTGCCAAGGCCAACTGCAGCCCTCGTACAGTCAACCCCACTGAAATCCGCTAACTCGACCCAGAAATGGTCCAAGCTGGAACCTTCCCCACCTCCCGCAGCTACCCGAGAAGCCCCTCTAGCAAACCTTTAGCCGGAAATCGACTCCAGCTCCATTCTAGCTGGGAAATGGATTGAAACTTCAAGGTCCTATCAATAGGAAGTGTACTACAAAAATGCATGCAATTTTTGCACTATGGGGATTCTGATTACAAGAAGCTGACCAGACTGGAGGAAGAAAAAGATTCTCAAGCTCACTCAGGTTACCCTGTCATTCAACCCAACGCGTGGCACCCACTTTCTCTCCCCTCCTCCCATGACACCATGCCCCTTTTTCCTTTGTCCATGTTCTTTGTATGTGATTTTTGTTAACCATGGCTCAGTTGGTAGCATCCTTGCCTATGACTCCGAAGGTTGTGGGTTCAAGCCCCACTCCAGAGACTTGAGCACAAAAATCTGGGCTGACACTCCCAGTGCCGTGCTGAGGGAGTGCTGAACTGTCATTGGTGCCTTCTTTCAGATGAGACATTAAACCAGGTGGATGTAAAAGATCCCATGGCACTATTTCGAAGAAGAGCAGGGGAGTTATCCCTGGTGTCGTGGCCAATATTTATTCTTCAACCAACATCACTTCACCTGACGAAGGAGCAGCGCTCCGAAAGCTTGTGATTTCAAATAAAGCTGTTGGACTATAACCTGGTGTTGTGCGACTTCTCACAACGTCACTAAAAACAGATTATCTGGTCATCATCACATTGCTGTTTGTGGGAGCTTGCTGTGTGCAAATTGGCTGCTGCGTTTCCCACATTACAATAGTGACTGCGCTTCGAAAAGCACTTCATTGGCTATAAAGCGCTTTGGGACGTCCGGTGTTCGTGAAAGGCGCTACATAAATGCAAGTCTTTCTTTTTTTTCATGCTCGTTGCGTGTGATTTGGCAAGAAAATTCTTTCAAAGCAATCGGCTGGAATCCAAATCCGTTGCAGATTATCACTGTTATCTCAGATGTTGTTTGGTTTCAGGTATTATTTCAATGTTCCTCACAGTAAAAGATCCTTCAAACCACAGCTTATGTTAGCTTTTTTTTTTAGCATTCTGGGTTATCTTGGACAAGCTTAATGTGAACTTGGCATGTGAGCAGCTTGCTGAAAATTCACATCACCTTGTAGCGGTTTTACAGCCTCACACTGTCTCAACCGAGCTTACTGCAAGCATTCAGTGAACTCTGCTTGTTCGGTGTGAGCTCCTCCATGGAGCTGACATTTAAGCTCGGGAGCTTGAAGTGCTATGTAAAAGATTACAAGACAGGCACGCTCCATTTCCCCAAAACAGTACCAGAGATACAGAATCTGTGTGGTCCACTCTGCTGTTATTAGGTTCAGCAGTATTCGACACTGTTGCTAACATTATTTAATTTCTCTTCCCCCCCCTAAGTGGCCATTCTTCGAGTGCCAGCAAGGCTATTTGATCTTGCCGTGCATCACAGCCAAGCTTGATGTTGACCTCAGCTATGGGGATGACTTCCTCCACTTGGCTCTGCGCAGCACCATCATTAAAAACGTGGGAAGATTTGGTATTTTTCGTGAAATCATAAAACATGTTCAAAACAATTTAACTACATGTCGTGATTGCAGGAATCAACCCTCCTCATGTTTACACTTCCAACAGGAATCATTTTCTTCCCCCCGCCAGCCCGAGGGACACTGAAGGCCATTGGTGACACGCTAACTAACAGAACAGATCAGAAATTGAACATAAGATAAGAACATAAGAAATAGGAGCAGGAGTCGGCCATTCGGCCCTTCGAGCCTGCCCCATCATTCAATAAGATCATGGCTGATCTTCTACCTCAACGCCACCTTCCCGCATTATCCCCAGATCCCTTGGTTCCCATAATATCCAAAAAATCTATCGATCTCTGCCTTGAATATACTCAGCGACTGAGCATCCACAGCTCTCTGGGGTAGAGAATACCAAAGATTCACCACCCTCTGAGTGAAGAAATTTCTCCTCATCTCAGTCCTAAATGGCCGACCCCTTATTCTGAGACTGTGCCCCCTGGTTCTAGACTTCCCAGCCAGGGGAAACATCCTCCCAGCATCTACCCTGCCAAGCCCCTTAAGAATTTTGTATGTTTCAATGAGCATTCTTCTAAATTCTAGGGAATAGGCCTAGTCTACTCAACTTCTCCTCGTAGGACAATCCCCCACCCCCAACATGGAAAAGGATATTCTTTAAGAAAGAAAAGAAATTCTGAAATGGACAATATAAAGAGTGCTGGCTCTCACAAGCCACCTCTGTGCATGACAAAAAGAGGCAATGGCGTCTATTAGCCACTATAGTATTGATGGTAAGAGGTAAAAATGTGTCTGCTCATATGGCCAGTAGATTAATGACCATGAGGCTCAGTGGAGGCAGGTATTCCTCTCTACTCACTTCCCACTCACATCCTGTTAAAACAGTTCAGTCACCATCGCAGCCATCCCCAGACTAACATTTCCTGAAGTTCAGCTGTACCCACTTAACACGGCATCACGAGGAAACCTGGGTGCACATTTCCACTTGGAGCTGAGCGGATCAGGCAGGGGAGAATCGCAGCCTGTCTTCAACCTCACGATTTCTCACCCTGTCAGAAGCTATATGGTTTCAAGGCCACATCCAAGCTCAATCCATCACCTCCAACTTAGTGCTGACAGGGTCAGAGGAGAGCATGAAGGGTTCTGGCAGCACGCCAAACATTCGAGCTGTGTCTGAGCTGCTAGTCAATCACTTTCAATCAGTCTTGGAGGGGAAAAAAATGGAATGTTTTCTTGCTCTGATTCCTGGGATTTTATTCACTACACAGTGGTCCAGTGACAGGAAATTAACACCACTGCAAATTCTTCACTGATTTAATCATATTTCACAGTAGAATGTTGATGTTTTAACTCTTTAACCCATTAAGTCTTGTTAACACTGTGCAGCCTTGCACAGCATACCTCTGGACAACGCTATCTTTCCAACAAGCATTTTCACCTCTTCCGTGCAAGTGCCTTCAGAGACCTTGCCAACATTCCCACAGCACAGTCAAACTTTTGGGTATCCGAACCATTGAGAGACGTTCCTGCTGATTCTAGAGTGCTGTGGACCCTTTGGAAAACTTAGAAACCTTCAAATGCCTTGCTAAGGTTACCATAGTACCATAGAACCTTTGGGGACCTGGACCCTCTGGAGGCTTCACTAGAATTTCCATAATGCTGTAGGACCTTTGGGATCCAGAACCTTTGGAGACATCCCTAATGTTTGTGTAATATGTCAAACCTATGCACATCTCATTAGCCGTTCCATACTTGCATTAATTCCAAATCCACTGATTTCCATGCGTATTTATAATCTGTGCATTCACTCAAACATAGGCATTGCATAAAGGCTATTAAAAAAAAAAACGTGATCAACAATTCCTATTCTCTGTGGGGAGGGTACTTTGATGTCTGGGAGCCAAAGCTGATGTGTTTAGGAGCTTTCCCCCCCCTCCTCCTTCAGTTACCCTTTGGTGTGTAATGTTTGACTGTCCTTGAACCATTCCTGAAGGTTGTTCACCAAGAGTGCACGGTGATGACTACAAAATATACTGTGCTCTTCAACGCCACTCCTCTCGCCCCCTTTTATTTTGTAAGGACAATTATATTTCCTTTTTTGCAAAAATGTTGCGCTCAAGGTGAGGGACGCTGGTGCTGGGAAATGGGACACTTGCATTTCAGGCCACACCATACAGACAAGTTAATGAAGCACAGAGTAAAACCTCCACCCTCAACCTTAACCTCAGAAAAGCACTCTGTTGCAGTAGTGTGACATTTGTCCATTTCCCACCTCAATGGAAAAAATTGCCATGAGTTCCAGTTAGGGACAATTTATGTTCTGGGCTATGACCTGATGGCCATATCGACCAGGAGTTGGATTGAGACTGTCCTGAATTAATTTCATACAGGACCCTTTACTGCCAACAGGCTGACTTTTATCCCATCAGCCTGGACTGGATTTGAGCCTGGATCCCAGAGCTGAATGGCCGTGGAGTATCACCCTGCATCACGCAGTCCTGTTGGTTCCTTTTTTTTTAACTTCATCTTGACTGCACTCACAAAAAAGTGGATTAGACAGAAAATTCTCTTTTGCTGCTCATTTTTTGAAAAAAAAAAATGCTTTGAATATTGAGTCAGAAACAAATTGTGTCCATAACATATTTTAGGTTTTTTGAGGGCGCGAGTAAATTTAATTCTTCTTGAGGTGAAGGATGTTTGTGCTGGGAATGGGTATTTTTCCATTGTTTGAGTCAAGCACTCGCACTTCAACGGAAGCAATCAACTGTACCCTGACAATGTGCTAAGAGACCAACCTTCGATGAGCACATCCTTTGTTGTGTCGGTGTGATATTTCCATACCAGCCCTCCCTTGTGGTCTGTCTGACTGAATAACACCGCTATTGATGCCAATTTAAGGGCAATTTTGGGGTATCATGGACACCTGCCCCACTAAGAACGTGGCTACTGACCTGAAAAAACTTGACAAATGTTTAAAAGCATGAGACACATTACATCAGCGAGGCCTGTTAAGACTTCCTAATAACACCAACAGTCCTGGCCTAGATTTAAATCTATTTGCCCGAGGTGAAAGGACAATGTGCTGTTTCACCCAGGCACACATGACAAACGTTGTGCATAACATTCATGAAATTAAATAAAAAATTGAAGGACGGTCGAAGTAGCCTTGACTGAGTGGTAACAGTCTTGTCTCAAAGTCAGGCGGTTGTGGGTTCAAGCCCCTACTCCAAGGACTAAGCTGATGTTTCATTGCAGTAGCGAGTGATTGATGTGTTATCAGAGATGTCATCTTTCAAATGAGAGGTTAACCTGTCCAGGTGGACATAAAAGATCCTTTTGCGCTCTGGCCAACTTTTATCCCTCAGCCAACACCACTGTTATTTTCCGATCCCTACGGGTGGGTACGGGCTGTGTGCGCACCCGTAGGGACATCGGAAATGCCGGTTTCAGGCATGCACTGAAAACCGGCATTTCCGATCTGTCAAGAATTCTCTTGACAGATCGGACGCCTGCCCTGGAGATGGGCCCCTGCGGGGGGGAGAGTTCCGCTTTCTGCAGAACCTCCGCCCGCAGAAAATCCTTCAAAATCTTACGCCTGGTAAAAGCCCGATCGGAAATTATGGGCCTTTATCTGGTCAGTTATTTCTTTGCTGCTTGTGGGGCCTCACTGTGTACAAACTAGCTGCCATGTCTGGCTACAATACGACACTTCAAAAGTAATGAATTGTCTCTGAAGTTGGGATCTTTTACGCCCACCTGAGAGATCAGACGGCACCTCCGACAGAGTGCTGCACTACCTCAGCACTGCACTGGAGTGTCAGCCTAGATTTCTGTGCTCAGGTCTCTGGAGTGGGACTTGAACCTACCCTCCACTCTTTCCGATCTTAACCTCTTGATAGGCCTAGGTTTTTGTCATTTTAAACAATTACCCCACAATCAAGTCGTTTTTTTCTGTAAAGTTTGAACATATTGGTGATTTGGCTTGCATTTTTTGGTGTAAGACTCGGGGTTAACTAAAATACCCTTTCCAAAAATATCTTGCAGATCTCTTCTTTTTTTTAAATTGAGCTCCGTGGGACTTTGTTAGATTTTCTCTTTAAAACCTACGAAATGCATCGCTGATCGGATTTAATTTTATCTGTGCCAGGCTCGCCAATTGACTGCTGAGGCCAAAATTCCAGCCACGAATACCACGGCACAGTGCGCCGTGGTCAGCCGTGGCTCAGGGGGCGGCACTCTGGCCTCTGAGTCAGAAGGTTGTGGGTTCAAGTCCCACTCCAGTAGACCTGAGCACAGAAATCTAGGCTGACACTCCCAGTGCAGTGCTGAGGGAGTGCAGCACTCTGTCGGAGGTGCTATCTGCTCTCTCAGGTGGGCGTAAAAGATCCCATGGCACTATTTCGAAGAGGAGGAGGAGGGGAATTCTCCTCGGAATCCTGGGGCCAATATTTATCCCTCAATCAACATCAGTAAAACAGATTATCTGGTCATTATCACATTGCTGTTTGTGGGAGCTTGCTGTGTGCAAATTTGCTGCTGCATTTCCTACATTACAACAGTGGCTACACTTCAAATAAAGTACTTCATTGGCTGTGAAGCGCTTTGGGACGTTCAAAGGCGCTATATAAATGCAAGTCTTTCTTTCTTTTTGATGGGACATGGCTCTGTGCCTATGATTATAAGAACACAAGAAATAGGAGCAGGAATAGGCCACTTGGCCCCTCGAGCCTGCTCCGCCATTCAATAAGATCATGGCTGATCTTGGGCTCAAAGCCATTTCCCTGCCCGCTCCCCATAACCCTTCACTCCCTTATCTTGCAAAAATCTGTCTATCGCCACCTTAAATGTATTTAATGACCCAGCCTCCACGGCTCTCTGGGGCAGAGAATTCCACAGATTCACGACCCTCTGAGAGAAGAGATTCCTCCTCATCTCAGTTCTAAAAGGGCGACCCTTTATTCTGAAACTATCCCCCCTAGTTCTAGATTTCCCCACGAGGGGAAACATCCTCTCTGCATCTACCTTGTCGAGCCCCCTCAGTATCTTATATGTTTCAACAAGATCACCTCTCATTCTTCTAAATTCCAATGAGTATAGGCCCAACCTGTTCAACCTTTCTTCATAAGTCAACCCCCTCATCTCAGGAATCAACCTCGTGAATCGTCTCTGAACGTCTTCACACAGTGAAGTCCTGACTCCAATTATTTGGGCAGTTGCAAAAAATGGAGGCCAGGTGCTTCAACCATATGAAGAGAAAGAAAACATATAGAACATTAAATAGTTTTAATTTGAATAGGGCCCTGCCATAGAAACATAGAAACATAGAAGATAGGAGCAGGAGTAGGCCATTCGGCCCCTCAAGCCTGCTCCGCCATTTGATGAGATCATGGCTGATCATCCAAATTCAGTACCCTGTACCTGCCTTCTCCCCATATCCCTTGATACCTTTAGCTTTAAGAAATATATCTAACTCATTCTTGAATATATTTAATGACTTGGCCTCAACTACCTTCTGTGGTAGAGAATTCCACAGGTTCACCACTCTCTGGGTGAAGAAATTCTTCCTTATTTCTGTCCTAAATGGCTTACCCCTTATCCTTAGATTATGACCCCTGGTTCTGGACTCTCCGACCATCGGGAACATTCTTCCTGCATCTAGTTTGTCCAGACCTGTCAGAATTTTATATGTTTCGATGAGATCCCCTCTTATTCTTCTATACTCCAGCGAGTATAAGCCCAATCGACCCAATCTCTGTCATGTGGAAGCTGGATAATTCACCATTTTCCTTCTTCTCCCGCACAGCAGTAAATGGAAAAGGAACAGCGCTGAATCCAATTCATATCCCACGGTCAGGTAGGCCATTAATCGAGGCCCTGAGACACACAGAGTGGATGGAACTGGGCTCACGGTGGGCGTCGTTACTCTACACCAGAGAAACTATAACGTGCATAGTGTATACACCCTAGAGAAAATAAAGGACGTACCTTCTGTGGGGTCGAGGCGTCGGGCCCGCCGTCCATGTTTAGAGTTGTTGTGCACAAACATGTTGTCGGAGACGGCCAGCACATGACCATCAACGTTAATTGTTGTTGATAAAACGACCTGTGAAGTAAGGTGCAGAGAGTTGGAACTTGGTGTGGATGGAACTTTTTTGAAGACCATTCTTAATGCAGTGATCTGAGTCTCCGAAATCGCGCTCTCCAGCAAGCAATCAACGGCCCCGTGCAAGGGACTTGGAAAGCATGAAAGTAGCTGCTGATGGTTTGTTTGGCTGATGTGGGACTGAACCACCCAGACCGGGAAGGTGCCGAGTTTCATCCATTGTCGGTGTTGATCTAGCTAATCTTAGCCAGGGCAACAGTAGGGCTGTTACAACAACAGAAAACGCTGGAAAAACTCAGCAGGCCAGGCAACATCCGTGGAGAGAGAAACAGAGTTAACGTTTCAGGTCGAAACCCTTCGTCAGAACTGAGAAAAGAGCAGGAAATGAAACAGATAAAAATGCAAGGGGGAGGCTGGGGGAGGAATAACTATGGTAAGTAGGGCTGTTACCTTTGGCCTCCATTTCCTGAGTGAAGGAGGGAAAATACCAGCCAGTATTCCCACTCCTAATTACTATCTAGGGAAGGCCATTGAAGTGGACGGTACAAATGGGTTCAAGAGGCAATTGATGCATTTCTGGAGATAGATAGAGTTAAGAGACAAGGTGCAAAGTTGGGTTGGTTTCTGAAAAAGGGGCAGGTTCGTTGGGGCCCAATGGCTTTGTCCTGTTCATCATCTAAGCTCGCATCCTAGTGCAGTACTGAGGGAGTTCTGTATTGTCAGAGGTGCCATCCTTGTGATGAAACAATAAATCAAGGCCTGCTTAGGTGGCTCAGATGGATGTTGAAGATCCCCTGGCACTATTCAAAGAAGAACAGGGAGTTCTCCCAGTGTCCTGGTCAACATTCCTCCCTTAACCAAAACCACAAAAACTCAATTAACGCCCCTTTCGTTTTGTTGCTGTTTGTGGAACCTTGCTGTGTGCAAATGGTTACCACATTTGCCTCCACTACAGTCCTGTGCTTCAAAGTAATTCATTGTATGTGAAGTTTCTGAAAGATGTGAAAATGCGCTATTTAAGTGCAAATCTTTCTAATGAGGTTGTCTGAAGATGCATCCTGAAAAAATGGTCGCTGTTTCACACAGAGTCAGCAGCTCGTGGCTAATTGAACAGTTTGTGGCAAACACTGAGATCTTGAAAGTTGTGGCTCAGTGGGTGGCCCTCTTGCCTCTGAGTCAGAAGGTCGTGGGTTCAAGTCCCACTCCAGAGACTTGAGCGCAAAGATCTAGGCTGACTCTCTAGTGCAGTGCTGAGGGAGCGCCGCACTGTCGGAGGTGCCGTCTGCTCTCTCAGGTGGACGTAAAAGATCCCATGGCACTATTTCGAAGAAGAGCAGGGGAGTTATCTCTGGTGTCCTGGGCTAATATTTATCCCTCAATCAACATCACTAAAACAGGTTATCTGGTCATTATCACATTGCTGTTTGTGGGAGCTTGCTGTGCGCAAATTGGCTGCTGCGTTTCCTACATTACAACAGTGACTACACTTCAAATAGTACTTCATTGGCTGTAAAGCGCTTTGGGACGTCCTGAGGTCATGAAAGGCGCTATAGAAATGCAAGTCTTTCTTTTTTGAAAATTCTAAACAGTTGTTGAACCTTTTGATACAAAACTAGCTGACAAAAACATTTTTAAAAAAAGGTTAAATGATTAGTAGTTGGGTTAAAGCCTTGAACAGCCAAAGGGAAAGTATACTCTTTGGACATAACGGGTTAGATCATTGTTGCTGATGCTTTGAGATATTTCAAATGAAAATCCTCAGCTAAAATGGGCCCCTTTGTCTTTGATGCTCGCTGGCAGTGAAGAATGGGAGACAGGTAAGAGATAGAGGGACTGGGCCGAGGGATCAAAGTAATGTACAGCACTGGGTGAGACTACTAAAGTCCAGAAAATATTACGCATCACTCCATACCTCACACTTCCTTCACCAAATATCCAACCCTCTCCCTGTTGAATTTGCCAACCTGTTAAACTAGTCTCCCCGGAGCCTGTTCCACACATTCACTGCCTCTATGAAAATGTAGTTAAGTCTAAACCACATGTTCGCCTTCTCTCTTATGAACTTGAGACTGTGGCCCATGAGTCAAATATTATTGGGGTTCAGGTGGTTGGTTTTTTTCTTCCAAAGGCTGATCTGCTGTGAGAGGTATGAGATGCACATCAGTGAGAGGGGTAAGAGGGACAAAAAGAGAACATCTCCGATGAAAGAGGTGAGTTAAAACTGAATAAGGCAAGACTTCTTTTGCCCACTTCCTGAAAAGAAAAGAAAGACTTGCATTTCTATAGCGCCCTTCACGACCACCGGACGTCTCAAAGCGCTTTACAGCCAATGAAGTACTTTTGGAGTGTAGACGCTATTGTAATGTGGGAAACACGGCAGCCAAGTTGTGCACAGCAAGCTCCCACAAACAGCAACGTGATAATGACCAGATAATCTGGGTTTTTTTTCCTTATGTTGGTTGAGGGATAAATATTGGCCAGGGTACTGGGGATAACTCTCTTGCTCTTCTTCGAAATAGTGCCACGGGACCTTTTACGTCCACTTGAGAGAGCAGACGGGGCCTCGGTTTAACGTCTCATCCGAAAGACGGCACCTCCGACTGTGCAGCGCTCCCTCAGTACAGCCTATATTTTTGTGCTCAAGTGTCTGGAGTGGGACTTGAACCCTCAACCTTCTGACTCAGAGGCGAGAGTGCTGCCAACTGAGTCACAGTTGAAACTGTGTCTGCATCTATAAATTACAGTGCTCTGGCAGCTGTGGACCTATCAGTTGAGCAGAAACTCTTAATATATATTTTCTCCTGGCAAAAACATATTTCCCTTTAAGTGGCTGCTGCAGCCCTTTAAGTAGCTGCACCAGTGCCAGCAATCCAGTCTCCCCCACTGTGTGAGCTCCCAGCTGTCGGAGGATCAAACACTGGGGGCTTGCATTGAAAACGTCAATGAACCAAAAGCTCTGACAGGATTGGCTACAGCAAGCATGGATTGGTGCATTACTCTGATGCACACAGGTCCTGCCAATCAAGCACTGGGACTGAAAAGTCCATCCCAGTGTCTCGTATCTAGTAAGCACTAGATATAGTGAAATCCTAAATGGGTTTACAAAGAACTCAGTTATGATTTTGGAATACCAAGTACACAGAGGAAAACTACCCCAGGGTGAGAAAAAGGCTGGAAATTCAGCAGAGAATACAGTTACGTGGATAGACTAGAGAAGCTGGGGTTGTTCTCCTTGGAGCAGAGAAGGCTAAGAGGAAATTTGTTAGAGGTTTTTAAAATCATGAAGGATTCAGATAGAATAAATGAAGAGAAACTGTCTCCAATAGCTGAAGGATCAATAACCAGAGGGCACAGCTTTAAGGTGATTGGCAAAAGAACCAGAGGCGACATGAGGAAAAACTTTTTTTATGCAGCGAGTGGTTAGGATCTGGAATGCACTGCCTGATAGGGTGGTGGATACAGATTCAATAGCAGCCTTCAAAAGGGAATTGGATAAATACTTGAAGGAGAAAAAATTGCAGGGATATGGGGAAAGAGCGGGGGAGTGGGACTGACTGGATTGCTCTTCGAAAGAGCCAGCACAGACTCGATGGGCCGAATGGCCTCCTTCTGTGCTGTACTATTCTATGATTCTATATGAGAGGGTGAATCAACAGAGAAGAGAAGAACTACAACAGAAGGGGGAGAATGAAGATTAATGCAGTGAAATGGAAGAAAATGCTCGCATGATTGATAGGCCAGTAATGTATCAATGATCGGGTGGTAACCAGGATCCGGGGTTATAAGAGCTATTTCTTTAATACATGACGTGCATTAGAACTCAGCACAGTTCACAAAGTCAATTATTTTTTTAGCAGGCACCTGAGATTTTACTGAGTAATGAGTAATTGGGTGTGCGACAGGGTGGAGTGTGGGCGAGGAGTCAGAGGAGACAGACAACATGCCGGTGAGACACCGTGGGGGCCAGTCTTGCTCGTTTTCTTGCAAGCAGCGCTGCGGCGGCTGCGGGAGAGCTCTGTGAACAGGCCGCCCACCTGCCTGCTTTCCGTGCCAGCGGAGCGGGCGCGCGCCATACCGGCAGCTCGTCGAGGGGGGTAGAAGTAATAAACTTCAAAACGGGAGGAGGAGAATTAAAATATTCGTCTCAATTTTTCCTTTCAAAGATCAGCGTTGGAGCTCCCCTGCTGGCCCAGTTGGGAACTGCACTGGCTGGCAGACCGTGAGCTGGGGTGACCCAGGGTCAAGTGCCTCGGCTGTGCAGAGTTAGGTGATCTCAGTTAGGGAAGCAGTAACCATAGAATCATAGAATGATACAGCACAGAAGGAGGCCATTCGGCCCCTTGTGCCCATGCTGGCTCTTTGGTAGAGCTATCCAATTAGTCCCACTCCCCCCGCTCTTTCCCCATAGCCCTGTACTTCTTTTTTTCCCTTTTAGTATTTATCCAATTCTCTTTTGAAAGTTATGATGTGGAGATGCCGGTGTTGGACTGGGGTGGACAAATGTGAGAAGTCGCACAACACCAGGTTATAGTCCAACAGCTTTATTTGAAATCACAAGCTTTCGGAGCGCTGCTCCTTCGTCAGGTGAAGTGAAGAGATGCATATAGGCACAGCATATATAGTCAGAGAACACTGCCAGATGATTACAGTTAATCTTTCCAACTGCCGAGGTGTGATAAAGGGCAGTTGGAAAGATTAACTGTAATCACCTGGCAGTGTTCTCTGACTATATATGCTGTGCCTATATGCATCTCTTCACTTCACCTGACGAAGGAGCAGTGCTCCGAAAGCTTGTGATTTCAAATAAAGCTGTTGGACTATAACCTGGTGTTGTGCGACTTCTCTCTTTTGAAAGTTGCTATTGAATCTGCTTCCACTGCCCTTTCAGGCAGCGCGTTCCAGATCACAATAACTTGCTGTGTAAAAAAAAAACGCTTCCACATGTCGCCTCTGGTTCTTTTGCCAATCGCCTGGAATCTGTGCCCTCTGGTTACCGACCCTTCTGCCACTGGAAACAGTTTCTCCTGCTGCTCGAGTTAGCCTCAGCACCCTGTACTCGGCAAAGAGATTAAAAACCCAGCCATAGTTCCTATCTTGATGGTGTGAGTGGCACCTGGGGAATCCCTGGCCCAAGACCGCACAAAGTGGAGGAGAAGCATCCGGGAAGGCGCCGAACACCTCGAGTCTCTTCGCTGGGAGCAAGCGGAAGCCAAGCGCCAACAGCGCAAGGAGCGCACGTCAACCCAAGCACCCCCACCCACCCGCCCCTTCAACCACCGTCTGCCCCACCTGTGACAGAGACTGTAGGTCCCGCATTGGACTCATCAGTCACCTGAGAACTCATTTTTAGTGTGGAAGCAAGTCATCCTCGGTTCCGAGGGACTGCCTAAGAAGAAGACGAGAGGTAAGAACAGGAACAGGCTGAGCTTTGATGCTACTCACACTCAAAAGTCCAGGCTCGTGCATGAGGAATAGCCACTTGGGTGAGATTACAGAGGACAGCTAGGTTTTTGCAACAAAAAAAAACGCATCCCTGTCTTCAGGAGAGACGAGGAGGGGAATTAACAAAATTAATTTCTTGCATCTGGCAAACATAAAGGCATCTGTGGAAGGCTCCATGTTTGGGATGTAACATAATCTGTGAAATGAGTGAATCAGTCTACTTAATCATTTAAACGAGGTTGCCGTAATGTGTTGCGATTGCTGTGGGGAGGGCCGAGCACTTTGGCCAGTGCCAGCGATTGTCCCTCTTGTCAGTTTCCTGGGTCACTGAAACTGACCCGGTCCCATCTGGAGTCCATCAGTCATCTCCCGACAACTTCCTGAAACACCTCCCTCCATTTCCTGTTCCCTTTTCTTCTGCATTACTCGGCTTTCAAAAAAACTGCAATCCGCTGAACTCGGATCCAGGAGGTGGGAGGGGGGGGGGGGGCGGTCGGACGCGATCCCACACAAATCCCCAAAACACTGGCCATAAATCCTTCCAGCTACAAAAACTTCTTGCATCTTGGAAAAGCAGTTAGGATTGGGATTTCAGGACATATATTTTTTTTTCCCATGGTCTACACTTTCTGCTGGTGTCGTAATCTGTTAAAAAAGACTAGTTCCTGCCAGAGAAGCAGATGAGAACATTGTGATTAAATGCGTTCCATGTGATGGTTTGGGGGGGGGTCTTTGTTGTCTCGTTTACCTCCAGTGGATAATGAGATATTTTTCCAGTCCATTTGATATGTTGTTGAGCTGCCTAATTGTGTGGCTATGACCCTTTTTTTATCAATGTGTGATCCTCAAGATGTGATATTCGTGCTGGGGAATGGAACACTTTGCGTGTCAAGCACCCAGGATCAGGATCAAGCACTCCCAGGTCAGATAAAGCACGGGTATAAAGCTCCCACTACACTGCCCCGTCAAACACTCCCAGCTAAATGACCGCTTGGTTTAGATGCAGAGTGAAGCTCCCGCTACACTGCCCTACCGAGTTTAGGTACAACATGGGTTAGATACAGTAAAGCTCTCTCTAGACTGTCCCATCAGACGCTCCAAGGTCAGGTGCAGCATGGGTGAGATGCAGAATAAAGCTCCCTCCACGCTATCCCAGCAACGTGTCTCAGGCAACATCAGTGAAGCATTCCCACTGGACTAGTCGAAACAATTTTTCCATCTCCCAGCACAGCCATCTGTGGCCTCTCGAAACGAGATTGCTAAATGTCAGGAACCGTTCCCCGTGTGCAGATGATATGAATTAAAGTGAGCGAAACTGGCAGTCCACATTGTATTGTAAGCCAATGCGCAGCAGGAACTGGAGTGAGACCGGCAGAACTGATTTCACATAAGGTTAATGGCCTCCTTCTGTGCCGTTATGACTCTATAAGGTCCTCGGTGGAGATGGATTTGAACCAAGGTTCCCAGAGGTGAAAGGCTGGTGTCACCATCCAGCCCACCCCACCTCCCCCCCACTCAATGCCCGTTAAAACTTTAAAAAAAAACGTAATTTCTGCCTTCAAGAGGAGTTCCTGGTTGGCACGTGAATAAGGCTACTCTCCAATGCGGTACTGAGCCATACAAACTAGGACGTTCTTGGGTGCAGTCCCCTTTTTGGGTTGAGTTAGCCAATCTCAGCTAGGACAGTGGTGGCATGTGCCACAGTTGGCATCACTGGGCTTGGGAGAGGAAAAAAATCAAGCAGTGTTCCCACTCCACAGGAAAAGTATTTTTTATTGTGGGGGGAGGGGAGGGGGGCCACAGTGGGTGCCATGACATCTCTGGTGTGCACCATTGCCCACATTCTCGTCACAAATCTTAAATGAGTTCACTGGGATGATGATATCCCGTTCCAGGGCAACCTTCAGCCTGACCTTTCCCTACTGTGATACAGTTGGAGGCGAGTGTGGAATTTTAAGCAGTACCTGGAATCGGCGCATGTCTCGTGGGTTCCCAGCTGTTTTCAAACAGTTCTGATTGCACTTGAGGAAGAACTTTAAGAAGAATCTGAAAACAAAAAGAAAAATACTTTTTCAATGAAGCAGGCAGAAAACCGTGCGACAAAATCCTCTTGTTCCCGTATCTACAGCAATTTTGTACATCGGGAAATGTTTCCCCGTCTGCAGATCATATGAATTAAAGTGAGCGAAAAATGGCAGTCCACGGCAAAAGACGGAATTGGACAGGATACGAGAGCACAGAGAGGAAGAGTTAAAAGGGGCCGAGAGGAGGAGAGCGGGACGGTGCACAGAAAAAGAAAGTGGAGCAGAGAGGGAGAAAGAGGAGTAGATGGGTGGAGTGAGGATCTAGGGAGGGAAAAGAAAGAGAGGGTCAGGCAGAGGGGAGAGAGAGGCAGGCAGACAGAGGGGCAGATGCATGGAGAGAGAAAAATGAAGGGCAGATGAATGGACAGAATTGGAGCCAAAACAAAGACACAGAGAAGAAAATCCAGGAAAAATATACTGAAAAAATGCTTGGCCTCAGGAAAGACCGAGTCGGTCTCTGTGAAACTTAGAGCAGAATGAGGGCTGACTGACTATTGCTGAATGAGGGGAGGCAGTTTAATAAGTTGATGTTCCTCTTCAGATGACTTGCACTATTTTCACCCAACCAGGTGGAAATGAGCTGCACGGCCTGGGAAGGTCCCAGGGTTCAGCCCCAATCTTGCGTTGAGTTAGCTGCTGCAGCAGTTGAGGGGCTTCAACTGACCTCGGTGGCCCCGCACTAGGGGAGGAGACAACCCAAGGCTCCTGCTCACTATTACTGCACGTATTGAGACACCTGAAGAATGGTCATTTGGACGAGGAACCAGAGAGCTGCCTTAGATAGAATTACACAGAGTTTACAGCGACAGAAACAGGCCATTCGGCCCAACTGGTCCATGCCGGTGTTTATGCTCCACACGAGCGTCCTCCCACCCTACTTCATCTCACCCTATCAGCATAACCTTCTATTCCTTTCTCCCTCATGTGTTTATCTAGCTTCCCCTTGAATGAATCTGTGCTATTCGTCTCGACCACTCCCTGTGGCAGCGAGTTCCACATTCTCACCACTCTCTGGGTAAAGAAGTTCCTCCTTTGCTCTTGGAACCCCTGATTCAGCACGAGTCAACCCTTTTGCGGAGAAAATTGCGGAGAAGAAAAATGATGGGATATATTACATTCCATCACTGATTTTAATGGAAAAATTGACACCACTGTAAAGCCGTGCTCCCCACTTTATACTAACTGAGCGTAAAATATAGCCTCATATTTTAGATTGCGTCAACTATCAGTTTATTGAGAACTGAACTGAACTGAACTGACAGAGGACTAAGTTGTATACATGCTTCTAGAGTACAAAATGTCCTGTTATGTTTCTAACAGCGCCTCATCCGCTCTCATGAATTGAGAGCGAGTCGATAATGAGGGGGCTGGTCGAAACACTGAGGTTAAGTACCCCGGTGTCTGACTCTGCACTCAGCTGTATCCGGCCATTAACACACAGCTCTATTACTGTGATTTACCTTCACACAACACAATGACAAATCCACTGCCATACCAGGTCCTTCTTTGCTCCAGTGTTTACACATGTCTGTGTGTCAGATTCCATACCTGGTTCTCGGTTGCAAAACGAGACCAACATCAAAATATTAACAGAGCAGCCGTACCTGGGGTTTGGCCCCTTTTGACCCAGAACATTTTTAAAAATTAATTGCGCTGTGTGGTGATCCTGGGAATGTCTTACTTTCCTCCCTCAACCGCCCCCCACACCAATGCACTCCCCTCGTCGTCTGAAGGTTCTGACTCTGGGGGCTGTGTTTCATAGATGTTGGCCATTGTCTGGTACCTCGCTCAAGCGCCCATTCTTCATGTGTGAACTTGGACAGTGAGTGTTGACAGGATATTTGATCGCAATTGGTTGGGGGTGGGGGGCGGGATAGGGTAAATTTCTGTCCTCGGTCAGTGTTCCTGCATATGGTGCAGCAACCCTGGCTGGCTTTTTGTTCCTTTGGATAGCTCTAGCAAAGAGCCGGCACAGGCACAATGGGCCGAATGGCCTCCTTCTGTGTTGTCTCATTCTATGATTCTCGATACACAGGCTAATTGTGGCACCCTCTACTGCCACTCTGGCTGAGATCCGCACAGGCCACGGATCAAATCTGGACCTTCTTGTTAGTGACAACATTTGGGGGTGTGGGGTACATTTACCGACAGATTCGCTTTTTAAAAAAATGAGTCACTCAATTGATCAGCTAACTCAGCATAGACTGAGATTGAATCTTAGACCTTCCTGTTCTGTATGCCTCAGTTCTGGAGAAGTCGCCAACTCACAGTCTGTAAGAGCCTGAAGAGTATTATCAATTGGGCTCCTTTCAAAATAGCAAGCAGCGTGGTCGTGGACCTGTAATCTCGCCGTGTAATGGAAGAGGCCAGTACTAGATCTGTTTGGAAGGACTGAATCCGTCCCATAGCCTGTGCGTTTTATCCTCTCTGAGCACAGCACGATTTAGTGCCTCTTGGAATGAAGCAACATTTAATCAATAACTAGTCCAAGCGTCTCTCGATCCATATCCAGTAGACAGCCCCAAATTATAACCTTAAATTGATCTAACAAGAAAAACATACTCTGTTTTCATGTCGCTGTTACTTGGACACTTTCGCAGTCACTTTCCGATGTGATTGCCGGCTGCAAGAGCTGCAGTTTTACTTTGCTGTTAGCGCTTGAGATGGAACGCTCCATTTCAGTCATCCAGATTCAGCATCAAACACTCCCAGGGCAGGTACAGCATGGATTAGATACACAGAGTAAAGTTCCCTCTACACTGTCCCATCAAACACTCCTAGGGCAGGTACAGCACGGGTTAGATACAGAGTAAAGCTCCCTCTACACTGCCCCATCAAACACACCCAGGGCAGGTACAGCACGGGTTAGATACAGAGTAAAGCTCCCTCTACACTGCCCCATCAAACACAAGCTTTCGGCTGAGGAAGGAGCGATAGTTCCGAAAGCTTGTGATTTCAAATAAAACTGTTGGACTATAACCTGGTGTTGTGCGACCTCTCAATTTTGTCCACCCCAGTCCAACACCGGCATCTCCGCATCATGACCATCAAACACTCCCAGGGCAGGTACTGCACGGGTTAGATACAGAGTAAAGCTCCCTCTACACTGCCCCGTCAAACACTCCCAGGGCAGGTACTGCACGGGTTAGATACAGAGTAAAGCTCCCTCTACACTGCCCCACCAAACACTCCCAGGTCTGGTACAGCACGGGTTAGATACAGAGTAAAGCTCCCTCTACACTGTCCCATCAAACACTCCCAGGGCAGGTACAGCACGGGTTAGATAGAGAATAAAGTTCCCTCTACATTTTCATGTGTGTGTCCATCGTAACATTTCTATGGGTTGTATACGAGGTCTCATACTTCCAACCAATTTTCAACAGAATTTTTAAAATATATATAAAGAAACTTCATTTGAGAATCAAGGTACAAGTCTGTCCTGTACTATAGGGTTGGGGTGGTCCGAAACGCAGGCCAAGCCATATTACTCGGAGAGTGGCCAGGGAAAAATACAGAGGGCATGTTGGCCCATCATACTCTCCCATATCTCCTGAGCCCGATGGTGAAGGCACTGAGAGGGCAAAAGCCAAGTCCGTGACGGCCAAATGACATCCATCAGTCATGGGTTGCAAGCACCTCTGGTTGTGGGCCATGTTTAAAGGTGTGCTGAAAGGTTAATAGAAGGATGGACATTACTGCCATGTGCTTGTCGAGGTGTTGAGTGGCAAACTAGTCGAAGATAGCAGCTTGGCCTGAGCGCTGGGTGGCTGCTATTAGTAGATAAAAAAAAAAATTCTGAGGCAATTAAACATGAGCGGGACAGGGGAATAGCTACACCGCCCAGCTGAATTAAATCACTTCGGCCATCACCGAGGCGAGGCAGCATTGCATTGATCACCAGTCCAAGGAGCTGGATGTCAAATTCCATTCAGATGCGGCCTTTGCCGATGTTTGCCCTCAACCCCTCTCGCTCCTCTTCCCCCCCAAAAGGCATTGGCTGCAATCTAAGCCTTATGGGAGATGAGTGACCCCTTTCCATCGACAGAAATGCCCGATTCTCCCGTGCTGTGCTGAGCCTTGGCTCCGTGAGCTCACCAAGAGGGGCGGACACAGCGCACGAACACACGATGGAATAAAAAAACTCTGAACCCGCCAGGTAATATTTTCAAAAAGCAGATTGGAGTTTCCCCAGATAGCTCTGCTGGTAAAAAGGAGTGTGGAGCTGAGCAGGATAGTCCCAGGTTCACTGCCTGCTCTGTGCTTAGTTAGCGGTTGTCAGTGGGAGGCAGGTGGGGTGCTGTAATTGTCTCCAAAATCCCTGGCTAGGGAAGAGGGCGGGGGGGTGGGGGGAATTCGGCCTGATCGCTAACCAGTAACCTCTGCTGGAAAGGCATCTGCCTCGGGATATTGGATGAGGACGGGATTATTCTTGGCTGTGATGCCCCCCTTGGTTGATTGTCCCATTGACGCCGAACGTGCAGGCTTGCGCACGGAGAATGGCCGCTTGGGCGAGGGTACCGCAGGGGGCCGCTGGCCTGCGGAACCGTAACCCCCAGATGGAGCCAGCGCCTTGAGGAGAGGAGGGGGAAAAAATATATCACTAGAAAGGGTTAAGGTGGATTCCAGAAGCCCAGCTCTTAAAATAGCAGATGTGTGGCTGTTGGTCCCAGGTGAACTCAAAGTGGTTTCATTTTTTTCCCGGTCACCATGGCAACCACATTTTGTAGCGCAGTCCCACAACCCCCTCAAGACAGACACAGACACGAACACTGCTTCACAATCTTTCTGCTCTCGAGCTGACAGACAATGGCTCGGGCTCCCAAAGCATTTCGAACAAAAGAACTACTTTCCCAATTTATCGGGAAGGAAAAAAATCTTGGCACTTTTTTAAAAACTTGTGATGAATGCATCTTAAAAAATCCATAGCGATTCAGTTCCAGTTCATTGAAAGCTGAGAGGTCAGAGTTTGAGAGACTGTTCCTTGACGAAGCTGATTAAAGGAGCAACCATTTGTATTTGCTTATTAAAAGCAGCGTTTCTTGGCTTGGCGTGACATATAGTTCTCTTGGCTCTTTTGCCGTAGCCATATTTTAATTTTACTCCTGAAATTTCTTTCAACTTCCCCTCCCGAAAAAGGTTTTGATTTCTCACTAGGTTACAGTTCCGGGGGGGTGGGGTGGGGTGGGGGTGGGTGGTGTGTGCAGGTCGCTCTCCAGTAACTTACCCGAGTGCTTATTTTCCTTGAGTGAGGCTAGACGGTCGGTATTGGGAGTACGTTCAATGATGGAGGGGGCTTTAGAACGAGCCCAAAACTGTTCTTACCCGACCGCCATATACATGCACTCTCTCAGCAGGGAGACTCTTGAAAAAACCCTTGGGAAGAGATAAGGCCCTTAGTGCAGGACGGTAGGGTGGTACTTGGGTTTCTAAAAGCCTGAGAATTGTCGGAGCAAGGGAAGACCGAGGGGAGAAGTACTTCTTTGCTAAATACTCCCGCATGATATCGCTTCCTCTGTTACAAACCCGTTGACCCATAGGCGTAAGTTTGGCCTGGATCTAGTTTAAAAGCTCCTTGCCGCAGTGTGGTGCACATGCGCTGGGTCTCCACCCTACCACCCGCTAGCTCCCTGATCAGCAAACATCTGTTTTCCATGATTCCATAAATCCCACCTCATCCCTTCTCTCACCACAAAAAAAAAGTTATTTTGTGATATGGAGAACGTGCTTGCGGACTGTAAGTCTAGGATTCCTCTGGTCCCAATAGCACAAGAACATGTCCTAATTTCATGGTAGCGGTTTTTGTTAGGGGTGTAAAACAGGTGTGTGAAACTAGGAGGGCACAGGACGGCTAATATAACTGGCAAGTTTGCTTTTTCTCGGCAAGGAAAACAAAGCCAAACAAAATCGAAGGGTGAGTGCCTAATGGTTGGCAAGAACGCCAACGGAATGAGAGACATTCTTAGATTTCCCTTTTATAGACTTCTCCATTCTTTAGGAGCTAACATAATCCAAAGGAGGTGGACTTTTCTTATCCGCAATATTTGAGGGTCATTCAGAAAGGTTACTTCAGTTTTCCAAAGATTCTGGGAAGCTGCTAAGGGATATATTGAGTGCGTATCCCAGGAAAGCAGACAGTCCCGTCCCCTCGCTCGTGTATGTTAATATTTCCATCAACTCTCTCTCTTACTCTCTGACTGTTTCCTATCATTTCTGTGTACGCTCGCTCAGATATCCACAGGCCTGTGTTAACCGCATGACACAAGGGACCACTATTGACTGAACCCAGATGGGGGGGAAGGTTTTGTAGGGAAAACAGGAACCTATAACGGTTAAGGTATTAAATCTCAGAGGTGAGCAGAGCTGACCAGATCCCTCAGTGTATTCAGAAATTCTGCTTTTGCAGTGTAATCAAAGACTTGGAGAAACCCAGTAGTCCAGCAGTATGTGAGCCATCTTGTGCAGCTTTCAGTTCAACATCTGAATTATGACATATATTGGCACTTTGTTTTTTAATTTTAAAACATTATTTTCTCCGCTCCTGACATCTTTCCAGCCAATTCTGTCTCACCTCCAACCTCTAACCTCTAACCTCTCCTCCTCCTTTCTTTGTTTTTTGCAACCTTTCTAGTTTCTCATTTTATTGGTGCCACTATGGCCCCCGCTCCCCCCCCCCCACGAACTATCCTTGCTTGTTCCTTTTACGTTCCAAATACCCTGTCACACACAGTCTTCCTGTATCCTCGACAGCAGCTCCCAAACCCGCGACCTCGACCACCTAGAAGGACAAGGGCAGCAGGCGCGTGGGAACACCACCACCTCCAAGTTCCCCCTCCAAGTCACACACACCATCCCGACTTGGAAATATATCGGCCGATCCTTCATCGTCGCTGGGTCAAAATCCTGGCACTCCCTCCCTAACAGCGCCTTCACCACATGGACTGCAGCGGTTCAAGAAGGCGGCTCACCACCACCTTCTCGAGGGCAAATAGGGATGGGCAATAAATGCTGGCCTTGCCAGCGACGCCCACATCCCAGGAATGAATTAAAAAATCCTCACCATGTTGAAAACAAGACTCATTGCACCGTCTCCCACTCTAGCTTATTCTTTCCCAGGATCTCAAAACTATGGAACTCCTCACCCTCCTTCCCTCCTACAATCCACAGGCTCTCAAAAACCCAAGCTTGCTATAACCCAATCACTAATCCTTGCTTTACCTAGTCTCTGTCCTACCCTTCTCGACCTTGGCGTGCCTCGATCTGTGGGCTTTTGTTTCTTAAAATAAAATACAGGATGGCTGACTCCCAGTGCTGTTCTTAGAAGAAAGATGATTCATAAGCAGAAAATAAGGTTATTGTCTCACAGACTGTGTCTTGCAATCCCCATTCATAAGTGAGGAATATTGGCTTGCGCGTTAATTTTCTTGAAAATGCCATCCATTTAAAAATAAATTGGGTGTGTATCGAAAATTGCTCATTGGAATTGAAGGAGTTAAATACCAGGTGTGTCGTCGATGACTAACAATCCAGTAAGTAATGCTAATGATGATCTTTATTTCCCCAGCCCACCCTCCCCGAAGATGCTGAGATGAACGACAGCACTCCGAATCGCGCCCTGGTTAAGATCACTTAACATAACTAGTACTGAAAGAAGCATCCCAGCAGAAACATTCATCTATCTTTCTGCTTGGCTGACCTGCTGTGCATCTCTTGGCCGAGAAATTCGTCTCGGGCGGTGGTGCAAAGCGGGCGCTATCGGATCGGCCGCCCCTTATACCCAGCGCCTGATATTCAGTTCCATTGCAGATGTGTGCGTAGCCAAGTATCACACCAGATTCCTGCTCCGTGTAAAGTATAACGGCAATCCCTACCATCATAGCCTAAAAACTAGAGCCGGGCCTTTCAGCAGTAAAGTTAGCAAACACTTCCTACACGCAAAGGAGTTTGAAACTCTCTTCTGCAAACAGCAATTGATGCTAGATCAATTGTTAATTTAAAATCTGAGATTGATAGATTTTTGTTAACCAAAGGTATTAAGGGATATGGGGCAAAGGCAGGAGTTCGGTCACAGATCAGCCATGATCTCGTTGAGTGGCAGAACAGGCTCGAGGGGCTGAATGGCCTCCTCCTGTTCCTATCACCGCCCGGTAATAAGACTTGCACTGTACTGATTACACACTGTGCTACGGGTAGAGCCTTATTGTCCATTGTTGCTGCTTGTCACCGAGTGCCAGGTGGGTGGTGTTGGGGAGGACAGGTATCGAGAGCTTTCAGTTACTGTCTCTTATCTGCACTGACATCAGATGGCCACTGGGCGGCTAGAGAACCTCACAAAGCCCGCAAAAAAAATCTTTTGGGGAAGTCTTTTCTTCAATTCGCTTCGTCAGGCTGGCTCCTGCACAAGGTGTTGGGTTTTGCGAAGGCACGGTTATATCACTGGTGGCAGGATGGATATTACTTTATCAATGACCATGGGTGAATGTAAAGATTTAGCACCCTTGGTGCAGAATTTTACTCCGTGGGTCTTTGGGCTGAGCCTGATTTACAGGACTTCCTCTCTATTCATTTAAATGACTTCATTTCAATGGACGGCAAGTCATTCGAGCCATAGCTTGTGCGTGCTTGACCTCGGTCCCTGAATTCCCAGTGCGCATTCCCATCACTAAACCGTAACCTTTACACCCATGTCTGGTGTGGGAAAATTTGAGAGGAGCAGATATTTACTTTTGTTCCAGTTTGCTTCCCCGTCTCCTGAAGGTACTAACTGTTTGAGGTACCGTTCCATAGGTGCCAGGAGCCTTCTACTATCTTGGCCACCTCCCATTCTTCATGTGTGAGACCAGATGTCTCAGTAGGCATTTTGACCGCAGTGGGGGTGGGGGGGGGGGGGGCGCGGGGGGCATCACAGTTGAGCCTGACCCTTTCCTTGGCCAATCTCTGCGTCGTCCAGTACTTCCCCGGAGCGGAGAAACTACGCCATGTTCTTCGCAGCCTCCAATATGTCATCGATGACGACGAACACCTCGCTAAGGCCATCCCCACGCCTCCACTACTTGCCTTCAAACAGCCACCTAACCTCAGAAGTACCATCGTTCGCAGCAAATTACCCAGCTTTCAGGATAACAGCGACCACGACACCACACAACCCTGCCACGGCAACCTCTGCAAGACATGCCAGATCATCAACACGGACACCACCATCACACGTGAGGACACTACCCACCAGGTACATGGTACATACTCATGTGACTCGGCCAACGTTGTCTACCTCATACGTTGCAGGAAAGAATGCACCGCGGCTTGGTACATCGGCGAGACCATGCAGACACTGAGACAACGTATGAACGGACACCGCGCAACAATCACCAGGCAGGAGTGTTCCCTCCCAGTCGGGGAACACTTCAGCAGTCAAGGACATTCAGCCTCGGATCTGCGGGTAAGCGTTCTCCAAGGCGGACTTAGAAACACACAACAACGCAAAATCATCGAGCAGAAACTGATAGCCAAGTTCCGCACTCATGACGACGGCCTCAACCGGGATCTTGGGTTTATGTCACGATACATAACGTGATCCAGACTCGAGTCGTCGTTGGCTTGTTAACAGATGTGATTCCCAGTAAAAAAGTAAAAATTTTAAAGTTTATCGTTTCCCATACTGCGGCTTTTGACACATTGGACCCCCTGTGGCTCCACCTCATTGTCTCAGTTGTATCTTGCTATGTCTTTGATGTGACCTGATTGCCTTTTGTCACACCTCGGCAGATAAACAGTCAGGGTGATTTAAATGTAGTCGTCTGCTTTTTGTAAGTAACACATGCTTTGTTCTCTATCTATATATGCTTTGGCGATTCTGTATCTCTTTACTTCACCTGAGGAAGGGGCGATCGATAGCTCCGAAAGCTTGTGATTTCAAATAAAACTGTTGGACTATAACCTGGTGTTGTGCGACTTATCATTTTAATCTCTGCATAGGTACACTTTCCCAGTGACTAGATAATCTGGGAAATCGCACAACACCAGGTTATAGTCCAACAGTTTTATTTGAAATCACAAGCTTTCGGAGCGCTGCTCCTTCGTCAGGTGAAGTGAAGAGATGTATATCGGCACAGCATATATACATCTCTTCACTTCACCTGACGAAGGAGCAGCGCTCCGAAAGCTTGTGATTTCAAATAAAACTGTTGGACTATAACCTGGTGTTGTGCGACTTCTCACATTTGTCCACCGCAGTCCAACACCGGCATCTCCACATCATAGATAATCTGGATCAGGAACTCTGGTGTATTTTATCCCCCACCCTCCCCCTGGGAGGTAATTAAAAGACCTCGATCGCTGCCTGGCTGAGACTCGCACATGAACACTGGTGAAATAGGCAAGGGACTGGAGGGTGGCAGGTGCCTGTTGACCGATCCCCCTCTCGCCTGCAACTGTTAACTCCCTTCTCTGTGTCGCACCCCTTCTTATCTCTCGACCTCTCACTGATACTATTGTTAGTGGACCTCTGTACTTTCTTCTCTTGTTCCTCCTCAGCTCCCAATTCATTGTTCAATACATGTTTCCTCCTCCCGGCATTCTCACTGTGTTGAAATCAAGACTCACCGCGCCATCTCCTTCTCTAACTCATTCTTCCGCAGGGCTTCAAAACTGTGGAAACGTACCTTCCTCAGTCTCCCCTTCTTCCTACGTTGCACAAGTTTTTAAAACCCACCCTTGATGATGCTCCAATTCTCTTTTTATTCATCCATGGGATGTGGGCGTCGCTGGCAAGGCCAGCATTTATTGCCCATCCCTAGTTGCCCCTTGAGAAAAGTGAGAAGTCGCACAACACCAGGTTATAGTCCAACAGCTTTATTTGAAATCACAAGCTTTCGGAGTGCTGCTCCTTCGTCAGGTGACTATAACCTGGTGTTGTGCGACTTCTCACTTTTGTCCACCCCAGTCCGGCATCTCCGCATCATGACCCCTTGAGAAGGTGGTGGTGAGCCGCCTTCTTGAACCGCAGCAGTCCGTGTGGTGAAGGTAGGGAGGGAGTTCCAGGAATTGGACCCAGCGACGATGAAGGAACGGCCAATGTATTTCCAAGTCGGGACGGTGTGTGTGACTTGGAGGGGAACTTGGAGGTGGTGGTGTTCCCATGCGCCTGCTGCCCTTGTCCTTCTAGGTGGTAGAAGTCGTGGGTTTGAGAGATTCTGTCGACGACTCTCTCCACTCCTAAACAACTGGTCAGGTTAGGAACTGAACTGTGCATTTGTGGGGTTTGCACATTGTTAATGGAAAATGGGGCCCAAAGATGCTCAACTTCAGAAAGCTCCCAAAAGGTGGAAGCCAGCAGTAGAAACTAAATCTGCTTCCAGCAAGATCCTGGAGGTGTTTGGTATCTTCCTAATCTGTGGTAAACAACGTACCGCATCTTTGCTTTGTTGAATAGTTCTTCTATTTTAAAGAGGCTGCTATCTCAAATGGCTTTGGGTCCATGGAACCCCCCTGAGATTAACCCATGCCTGGCTTCTGAAATACTGTTGTTGTCATCAGCAAGTTAATTAAAAATGTTCTTCTGGTCTTTTGTGTCACTCTCTTCGTGCTTCCTAATATTCAGCGATGCAGAAATATTAATTTAGGCCTGTTGAGAGTTAAATTGTATTCTCTTTCTGATTGCAAATAGCTTGCTATAGTCTAATGTCCCAGCATGGATGTCTCAACTGACAGCTCAATGGTTTTATATTCAAATTAAATTCTGACACAATTATTGAAAATAATTCCAAAGCTCCTGGGCTGAGATTTGAGGTGTCGATTTATACCTTAAAGACTCTATGAGTTTGTAATTGCAAATGAAGTGTTCTCAAAAGAAGGTCCAGTGAGAGTTCTTCATCGGATGAGAGAAATTATCTTGTCTAGAACAATATAATTTTATTGCAGAAAAGTGGAGTACATTCCTTCAGGTAAATACTCCCACTAATTACTTGTATGACAGATGAAGTGCAGCAAACCTAGAAAGAAGAACATTTACTCTTACCTCTTTTTTTTTTATAAAGTCTAAATCCATCTAAGACTTAAGAATGCTGCTCCCACATTTGAGAAGGTTTTCTTCTATCTTTATCATGCCACCAGGCATGATACAGAAAAAATCCTTATCATCTAATTATCAATCCCTCCCTCACCTCTAGCCTCCCATTGCCGTTTCTCTATCTGTGCCTGTCTCTCCCTCGCTTTCCCTCAGTCGCCATTTTCTTTAACTTTGCCAAGCTTCTCCCCCCCCACCCCTGCATGCTCCCTGTGTTGAAATCAAGACTCATCGCAACGCCTCCTACTTCAATTCATCCCTTTTCTCCCTTGGCCTGTTCCTTCTGGAATCGGCAGCCTCTTACGTCCAAGCTAGCCATTATTTCTTGATTTTGCGCTTCTACTCTTTTCAGCCCTGGTGGCGTCCTGCGCTCGGAGCCCTGGCTCTTTCAGGTTTTTTCCAACAACAACAAAAAGATGCAGTGACGGAGGACCTGTTACAAAGCTAGAACAGAAACCATCAAGGCTGTGCACCGTTTGGAATCCCATCCTAAACTGGGAGTGCTCTGGTTGAAGTAGAATGAATCAGAAGTTCACTGGAGTGCAGAACACGACCACAAAGTGCAAGTGAAATATTCTTGGACTGAACACCCAAAAGTGCATTAAAAGCTATCTGCAAAGCAACAATGCACTGCGAGTTGGAACTCTTTGGACTGAATCTTATATAACATGTAAGAGCTTTAGGTACTGAACCCAAACCCATACGTTTGAACCTTACAGGCTGGAATTTATATAATACATAGGAACTATGTGGACTTGAAACTCGTAGACTACACCCAGTGGCATATAAACAAACGTAATACCTAGGAAGAGTTTGGATTGAACCCATGACGATGCATTGAAGATCTACGGTTAATTACTATATACAGTTGACCCTGCATATAACAAATGTCTATTTACCTATGCATGCGATCCATAGGTCTTTGTTGAATGGGGGTTGACTGTATTTCACTGTAGTGTATGCACCATCATACAGCTTAAACATTGACTACTAGAAAAACATGGCAGCTGGAGAAATAATTGATTATTTGGTTGACGCATTCCTATGAAATTCCTTTATTTGCTATTTTAATGAAAGTTTGAACCCATTTACTACGCAAAATCCTGCAAATTCATTGGCAGGATAGGCGCACCAACGTCAGTGTTCTCGCTCAGGCCAACATCCCCAGCAGCGAAGCTTTGACCACGCTCGATCAGCTCCGATGGACGGGCCACATCGTTTGCATGCCCGATACGAGACTCCCAAAACAAGTGCTCTACTCGGAGCTCCGGCACAGCAAGAGAGCCCCAGGTGGGCAGAGGAAACGCTTCAAGGACACCCTCAAAGCCTCCTTGAAAAAGTGCAACATCCCCACCGACATCTGGGAATCCCTGGCCCAAGACCGCACAAAGTGGAGGAGAAGCATCCAGGAAGGCGCCGCACACCTCGAGTCTCTTCGCCGGGAGCAAGCGGAAGCCAAGCGCAAGCAGCGCAAGGAGCGCACGGCAACCCAAGCACCTCACCCACCCGCCCCTTCAACCACCGTCTGCCCCACCTGTGACAGAGACTGTAGGTCCCGCATTGGACTCATCAGTCACCTGAGAACCATTTTTAATGTGGAAGCAAGTCATCCTCGGTTCCGAGGGACTGCCTAAGAAGAAGACTAAGAACAATATCCAGTTTTGTCCTTGCCTCGATTGCAGGCTTTGCACTGTAAAGTCCCACCTCTGTACTCACTGCTGTATGTTCAGGCCATGGCTTTTAACCCCGGCACTAACGTCTCAGTTAACATTGTGGAAAGCAAGATTCCGTACAAACGCATTTGAGCTCGAGTCCCAGCTTGGATCATTTGGTGGCACTCTCACCTCTGAGTCACAATGGTTGTGGGTTCAAACCCCACCCCAGGACTTGAGCCTGTGCCAAAGCAGTACCGAGGGGGTGCTGCATTGGATGAGAAATAACATGAGGCCCTGTCTGAAGGTAGAAGATCCCATGGCACTCTTCAAAGAAGAGCAGAGAGAATTCTCTTGTTTTCCTGACCAACATTCCTCCTTCAACCAACACCACCAAAACAGCCTATCTGGTCACTAATTAATTTGTGGGAGGCTGTAGTTGCCTATAAACCAATTGTGGTGCACTTCAAAAGTAACCCATTGGCTGTAAAGCATGTTGTGATGTCTTGAGGATATGATGAGATGTTATGTGCAAGCTCTTTGATATCATACAGTGAGATTTCAACTCTAGGCAAGTTGAAGTGAAAGCGGAATTTAACTGCACGGAGAAGCTGAAAATACTTAAATACAAACCCTATCTTCACTTCACGGAGAAGAAGGATGCCTTTAATGTGATGTGGAGTATAGGAAGAGAGCACAGGCATCGATCCTGAGTACCACTGGAGGACTTTGGCGACCGAGAAACAGTTTCAAATGTCCCGAATTGCATCTAATACCACTAGCATGCAATGCTGTAAGCAGATAGTCTGCTCTTTATACACAAGCTGGTAACATTGTGCACAACTTGGGACTTTAAATCTGTACCTCGTAAGCATGGGTTCATTAAAAAGGGGCACTTAATAAGTAGCGATGACTGTAATACATAAGAGCTGTATAGATTGAACCAAACATTATATATAGGGGCTGCATACACGAGATAAAGGAGATGTATGGACATTGGAGCTATATGGGTTACTCCACATGTTGGAACTGTATGGACTGAACCTGACCTTGTACAAGGGATTTCTAAAGACTGGACCTTGGATGATGAACTAGAACGGCATAAACTACACAATGGAGCTATATAGATTGAACCCAACATTATAGATAAGAGTCGTATGGAGTGAATATCGAATTGTATACAGGAACACCGCAGGGCACATGGGAGCTGTATGAACTAAACATTGCATAAAAGCTACCTCAATACACTAAATAATGTATTGCACATGTGATAGTCTACAGACTAGTGAATGCACAGTGGCACTCCACTGCACTTAGTCTGTTATGTAATCACGAGGCTTTGCTTCCCAACGCAGAACCATTTCGAAGTATTACAGCAAACATTTAACTGCACTGACAGAAATTGGATCTGCGTACTACAAGCTCCAGCTTCCCAGAAAATAGCTGCAGAAAAAAATATTTGAGTTCCAAATGCGATGGCTTTTTAAGAATACAAATCTGTTTCTCATCAGCAAACATCGTCAGTGATGGGCTCTCCAACAAACCTGGGCCAGTATGTGAGGCAGTAAAAGCAGATATTCTCACTGGAGGGAGAGAGAGGAGTAGATGAGGCTGAAGGGACGGGGCTCCGCATTGCTCAGGAAAAGGAACAGCTGGAGAAAGAGAGTCCAGGGATTGCTGCAGAGCTGGAAACATATTTGTGGCCAAAAAGATGAAAACAAGAGAACAAAGGACAGAGAAAGGAAAAGAGCAAAGGGGGAAATGAGAACAAAAAATAAGAGAATTTAGGGATGTTTTAATGGAGGGTAACAAACACATAAACACACAGAAGTGAAAATGGCTGTCACATTTGCCTGTGTAACAACAGTCGGTGCACTTCCAAAAAAAAAATGAATTGCGTGCAAAAAAGTGTGAGACATTTCTGAGTGACGTGATTTGTGATCGCGAGAGGGATTGACACCACTGATTTGAGCAAACCGTTCATTATGGCAAAGGGCTCAAACATCGAGGTACAAGAGTTAAACATTTGGAGGCCATCAGTGAGAAGTCAGGCAGAACAGTTTCAACGAAAGAGTAATGGAGTAGTGGTACAAGCTACCAGAGAAAGTCACAGAAGCAGCTGGCGAAAATGGGTTCAAGCATCAGTTAGATGTGTTTCTGGAAAGAGAGTTTACACCGGGGGACATGGCGAGTAGGTGGGTTGATTTATCCTGTTGAACCTAATGGCCTTTTCTTAAAGGTTCTTATGTTCTGATCTAACTCAATGATGCATTTTGTAAGGCACTGCCAATGCAGAGCTCGTGTTGGCTTGCAGAGTTTTAGAATGGTAATTCCTGGCATCTTCCCAGGGCAGAGAACGCTGTAGATACCAGGGTTAATGCCCAGTGAATGAAAGGGTAATTAACTTTGATTGGAACTCTGTTTGTGGGTTGAAAATTCACTGGTCACTGCAGTCACTTTCTCAAGCTGAGTAACGTAATCCACCGTCACTACCTTGACTCTGTTCCGAGAGGTAGCCATGCAGTTGAGGGCTGAAAGTTCCTGTTCTGAGTGTTCGCTGTACCAGACAGGAAGTCCTGTTGCTCACATTCCTCTCCCTGGCTATTCATAAAGTCAGACACGGCTAAATAAAGATAAAGGATCAAAAGCATTCCGAAATTCAAGATTAGCTGTCCCACCCAATACTAAAAGGAACCTTCTATTCCAAAAAAAAACCCGGGGTTAAAGGCCAGAGCCTATGGTGCTGGACATCACCAAGATTGAAAAGAGTAAAAAGAAATTCTTGAAAAACTGCATTTTTATATTCCATTTCTCAAATGTCTCGAAGCGTTTCACATGCAATGAATTACTTTAAAGTGTTGTGACTATTTTACAGGCAAACATGCCAGCTGTTTTGTGCAGAGCAAGATCCCACAAACACTAGAATTATAGACTCATAGAAAGTTACAGCACAAAAGGAGGCCATACCAATAAGTTGATGTTTGGTAATGTTGGTTGAGGGAGGAACGTTGGCGAGGACAATGGAAGGATTTGCTCTTCTTTGAATGATGGCATGGGATCCCTAACCTCCACCTGGACCTTCAGAAGGGGCGGTCAGAACCTCAATTTAACGTCTCTTCTTAAGGACACAGTAAGAGAGAAGGCAAGGTAAATCAGCAAGTACTGGTTGGGTGATTCCATGCTTGCATTTTAAAGGCTGTATGAAGAAGGAAAGACTGAAGGAGGAAAGGTAATGACATCACCTTCAGTCAATAACAGGCTAAGATCGTGATGGTCCAGTGTTACCCAAGGGCTCAAGTGGAAAGTGCACTTCCTAGTCTGGATCTAAGGCACAGAGACCAAGACAGTAGGAGGGTTGTAACTCAGTACATGCTGAGTTTCCTGATCTTAGCTGAGGAAGGCACTACAGTTGACCTCTCCGCTCTTGGACTAAAGAGGAAAAAAATCAGCCTGGCCTCCCTCTCCTGATAGCCTGGCCTTCCTCTCCTGATAGCCTGCCTCCCTCTCCTGATAGCCTGGCCTTCCTCTCCTGATAGCCTGGCCTTCCTCTCCTGATAGTCTGGCCTTCCTCTCCTGATAGCCTGGTCTTCCTCTCCTGATAGCCTGGCCTTCCTCTCCTGATAGCCTGGTCTTCCTCTCCTGATAGCCTGGTCTTCCTCTCCTGATAGCCTGGCCTTCCTCTCCTGATAGCCTGGTCTTCCTCTCCTGATAGCCTGGTCTTCCTCTCCTGATAGCCTGGTCTTCCTCTCCTGATAGCCTGGTCTTCCTCTCCTGATAGCCTGGTCTTCCTCTCCTGATAGCCTGGCCTCCCTCTCCTGATAGCCTGGCCTCCCTCTCCTGATTGCCTGGTCTTCCTCTCCTGATAGCCTGGCCTCCCTTCCCTGATAGCCTGGCCTCCCTCTCCTGATAGCCTGGTCTTCTTCTCCTGATAGCTTGGCCTCCCTCTCCTGATAGCCTGGCCTTCCTCTCCTGATAGCCTGGTCTTCCTCTCCTGATAGCCTGGCCTTCCTCTCCTGATAGCCTGGCCTTTTTCTCCTGATAGCCTGGCCTCCCTCTCCTGATAGCCTGGTCTTCCTCTCCTGATAGCTTGGCCTCCCTCTCCTGATAGCCTGCCTCCCTCTCCTGATAGCCTGGTCTTCCTCTCCTGATAGCCTGGCCTTCCTCTCCTGATAGCCTGGTCTTCCTCTCCTGATAGCCTGGCCTTCCTCTCCTGATAGCCTGGCCTTCCTCTCCTGATAGCCTGGCCTCCCTCTCCTGTTAGCCGGCCTCCCTCTCCTGATAGCCTGGTCTTCCTCTCCTGATAGCCTGGTCTTCCTCTCCTGTTAGCCGGCCTCCCTCTCCTGATAGCCATTCAATGAGTCTTAAGAACATAGGAACATAGAACTTGAAAACAGAAGGCTGAGGGGTGACCTAATAGAGGTCTTTAAAATTATGAGAGGTTTTGATAGAGCAGATACACAGAGAGAGTGTTTCCACTTGTGGGGAAGAGCAAAACTAGAGGCCATCAATATAAGATAGTCACCAAGAAATCAAATAGGGAATTCAGAAGAAACATCTTTACCCAGAGAGTGGTGAGGATGTGGAACTCGCTACCACAGGGAGTGGTTGAAGTGAATAGTATAGATGCATTTAAGGGGAGTCTAGATAAGCATATGAGGGAGAAGGAATAGAGGATTATGCTGATAGAGTTAGATGAGGAAAGATGGGAGGAGGCTCGAGTGGAGCATAAACGCCGGCATGGACTGGTTGTGCTAAATGGCCTGTTTCTGTGCTGTATACCCTATGTAATTCCTAGGTAATAGGAACAGGAGGAGGCCATTTAAGCCCCTTGAGCCTGTTCCGCCATTCAATGAGCTCATGGCTGATCTGTGGCCTAACTCCATCTACCCGCCTTTGCCCCACATCCCTTACTACCTTTGGTTAACAAAAATCTATCAATCTCAGGTTTAAAATTAACAATTGACCTGGCATCGACTGCCGTTTGCGGAAAAGAGCTCCAAACTTCTGCCACCCTCCTAGTCTTGCTGGAGAGCCCATGTGCCAGTTTGGGGACAGGATCAGGCTCGACTGTAAGTCCCCTACGGCGTTGATACTCACTGCCTGGTCTCACATTGTAGAATGGCCACTCGAGTGAGGTACTGGGTGAGTTGTGGCCACCACCATAAAACCTAAGCCACCTCGACCCAGTGCCTACCGGAGAGGTGGGGAGGGAAAGTGTAGGGCATTTCTGAAAAATCACACATTCTAATTGTCTTGTTGGACTTTAGTTAGTCATCATTGTGCATTCTATCAATCTTCACATTTACATGACACACCGAGTTGTTTAGAGTCGGGATTAATCAATGGAAGGAAAAATTATCCTTGATCAATACATTCCCACTGACAGTGCCTCATCGAATGTTTGTCAGCTTCATTTAACATAAACTGACTTTTCACCTGCTCCTATACCATATGCAGCTGCAAATTTCGAATTAAAGTTAGAAAATGTGCATACATTATCATATATTATGCTCCAATCCCTCCATTTAACATGCAAATTTCCCAGAATGTTTCTGCACGCCTTCTGTTGCAAATTAATTTTGCAGAATTATAATTAGACTAATCCTGCATAATTAATAAGCAGCCTCTTATTTATTTGTGAGGGAGCTGACAGGATCTTTACCCAGCTCTGTAAACTGATAAGTGACTGTTAGAGAAAAAAAAACTGGAAAGCAAAGCTCGTGCTGGTTTCCAGGATGCTGTGGGGAAGCGGGATTTATGCTCACAGAACAAGATCGTCAGTTTTTGCCAGCTCTGAGGGCTTTTAGCTTCCCTTGAGCTTGGAGAGCGGAGAGAATGTTGACCACACTGCAGTAATCATTCTGTCACAAGACTGGAATTGTCACTGCCATTACAAATGTTGATGCCAGAAGCTAATGGAACCTGAAATTAATATTTCCCCCCAAAAACTTCAGGCCTGTGAGGAGGAATTGGATCCCAGATGTCCTTTTCTCTCCTCTCTCATACTTGTTCACTTTCTCTGCAGTCTTTCTCTGTTGCTGCTGTTTATTTTCTCCATCACTCCCCTTTTTGATGATCTATCCCCCTTTTTCTTTTTCTCCCCTTTTCTCTGACTCTCTATACTTTCTCTTTTTCCTTCTTGTCTTTTTCTCTGAACGTCTCTCTCTCTCTATCTTTCTGTCTTTTTTTCTCGGTCTCAATTTTAATGTTCTTTTTCTTTGCTTGCCCCTTTACTTGCTCATCTTTTCTTTTTCTCAATTTTTTTTTGCTATCTCCCATTTTCCTTCTCACTTTATCGTCTTTTGTTTCTTCCCTTTTACTTTATCTCTCCTTTGTTTTGCGCTGTTCCTTTCTTTCTTTATCTCCGCCCTCTCAGGTGGACGTAAGCGATCCCACGGCCACTATTTCGAAGAAGAGCAGGGGGAATTCTCCCCGGCGTCCTGGCCAATATTTATCCTTCAGTCAGCATCACTAAAACAAGTTATTGGGTCATTATCACATTGCTGTTTGTGGGAGCTTGCTGTGCGCAATTTGGCAGCCACGTTTCCTACATTACAACAGTGATGACACTTCTAAAAGTACTTCATTGGCTGTAAAGCGCTTTGGGACGTCCTGAGGTTGTGAAAGGCGCTATATAAATGCAAGTCTTTCTTTTCTCCCTCCTCTTTCCACTTTGAATTGCCAGATTCCTCTGAGATAATTCTAGTCATGAACTGTTGTCATCCCAAATCTCTCTGATCCATAGACTGACACTCTGAAAGACTTATACTTTCAAGCATTGCAAGCTTGTCTGCTGTGTGAAGGGAAAGGAATTCCCTTTTTGTAGCGTTTACCCTCATTGACAAGTGCTGGAGAATGGAACATATTCCGACTTGGAACATTCATGTATCAAGCACTCCCAGGTAAGGGTTCGATGTAGAGCAAAACTGCCTCTAGGTAGTCCATCAAACACTCTCAGATTAAGTGCAGCGTGGGTCAGAGGTGGAGTAACAGTCTCCCTACCACTGTCCCATTCCGTATTCCTTGGTCAGGTACAGCACAAGTTAGATTGGCACCCCATCCACCACCTTAAACATCCACTCCCTCTGCCACTGGCGCACCGTGGCTGCAGTGTGTACCATCTACAAGATGCACTGCAGCAACTCGCCGAGGCTTCTTCGGCAGCACCTCCCAAACCCGCGACCTCTACCACCTAGAAGGACAAGGGCAGCAGGCGCATGGGCACACCACCACCTCTAAGTTCCCCTCCAAGTCACACACCATCCTGACTTGGAAATACATTGGCCGTTCCTTCATCGTCGCTGGGTCAAAATCCTGGAATCCCTCCCTAACAGCACTGTGGGAGCATCTTCACCACACGGACTGCAGCGGTTCAAGAAGGCGGCTCACCACCACCTTCTCGAGGGCAATTAGGGATGGGCAATAAATGCTGGCCTTGCCAGCGACACCCACATCCCATAAAAACGAATAAAATAAAGATGCTCCCTCGACATCGTTCAACAACATGTCTCAGCCCTGACCTCAGAAGAGTGCCTCCTACTGCACCAGTGAAAAACATTTCTATTTTCCACAGATCGCCTGATAAATATAGACAATGGCGGCCATTTAGCCCATCTTAGCTCATCACCAGAGAGAATAAAACTCCCATTCCCCTCCCCCATCAGACCATCTAACTGGATCTTGAAGGAATTAAACGTTTTTGCCTCCACTGACCCGTTCAGAAAAATGTCCCCAGTGTTGACCATTCTTTGGAAAGAAGTTTTTCCCAACATCTGTCTTAAGTAGCCTGATGTGGAGATGCCGGTGTTGGACTGGGGTGGACAAAAGTGAGAAGTCGCACAACACCAGGTTATAGTCCAACAGCTTTATTTGAAATCACAAGCTTTCGGAGCGGCTGCTCCTTCGTCAGGTGAAGTGAAGAAATACAAATGGGCACAGCATATATAGACAGAGAACAATGCCAGATGACTACAGTTAATCTTTCTAACTGCCCTTTATCACACCTCGGCAGAGAGACAATCACGGCAATCAAATCATTAAGTAGCCTGCCCATCAGTTTCAGCCTTTCCCCCCATTGTTCTTGAGTCTTAGCTCACTTTGAAGTGGTACTCCGGCTTTATCTTGGCTTGCAGTCCTGTGGCCTCTGCCTGGTACTGCCACTTTAAGGGTCAAATCTCCTCTGGTGCACTCCCGGCGGGGAAATCACCCTCACACAGCCCGCAAAATCCATGCGCGCAATTTCCTGATGCATTCTGCCCCTGGATGAGGCTCCACACCAGGAAAACAAAGTGGAAAATTTACCCTTTAGTGCCGAACAATACCGATTAGGGGAGAATTATGGTGTTAGGAACTTAGGAACTGGAGGAGGCCATTCAGCCCCTCGAGCCTGTTCTGCCATTCAATGAGATCATGGCTGATCTGCGGCCTAACTCACCTTTGCCCCATATCCCTTGCTACCTTTGGTTAACAAAAATTTATCAATCTCAGATTTACCGCCCCCCACAGGCGCTAACGGGAGGCGCAAAACAGCCAAATTTCTAGCCTCGAGAGTCCCCAACTAGCGGAAATAGTTCTATCTATCTATCCTATCAGTTGCCCTTAATATCTTGAAAACTTCAATCAAATCACCCCTTGACCTTCTAAATTCCAGGGAATACAACCCTAGTTTGTGCAATCTCTCCTTGTAATTTAACCCTTGAAATCCCGGTATCATTCTGGTAACTCCATGCTGCACTCCCTCCAAGGCCAATATATTCTTCCTAAGGTGTGGTGCCCAGAACTGCTCACAGTACCCCATGCGTGGTCTAACCAGGTCTTTAACAATTGACCTAGCATCAATTGCCTTGGGGCCAAAGACATAAGAACATAAGAAATAGGAGCAGGAGTAGGCCATTCGGCCCTTCGAGCCTGCTCCGCCATTCAATGAGATCATGGCTGATCCTCTTCCTCAACACCATTCACCAGCCCTATCACCATATCCCTTGATGCCCTTACTAGTCAGAAATCTATCGACTTCTGTTTTGAATATACCCAATGACTGAGCCTCCACAGCCCTCTGGGGTAGAGAATTCCAAAGATTCACCACCCTCTGTGTGAAGAAATTTCTTCTCATCTCAGTCCTGAATGGCCTACCCTTTATCCTGAGGCTGTGGTCCCTGGTTCTAGACTCCCCAGCCGATGGAAACATTCTCCCAGCATCCACCCTATCAAGCCCTGTAATAATTTTGTATGCTTCAATGAGATCCCCTCTCATTCTTCTGAATTCAAGAGAATACAGGCCTAGTTTACTCAATCTCTTCTCATACGACAGTCCAGCCATCCCAGGAATCAATCTCATGAACCTTCATTGCACTCCCTCTGTGGCAAGTATGTCCTTCCTTAGGTAGGGAGACCAAAATTGTACACAGTACTCCAGGTGTGGTCTCACCAAGGCCCTATGAAGTCACCAAGACAACCATGAACTGGTCTCAAATTACCCAAAGTTCATTTTACATAGGATCCCTAATGATAGCAACCTGAAGGGTCATTTACCCTAAGACCATCAGAGGTAAAAGGAGCTGTCCCATTACACTACACACTCAAAACATGAAACAAAGCGAGAAGAATCTTGCAAAACATTGAACAGAAAAGAAAGACGGTGGTGCGGAGGCCCCAGGCGGCATCCTACCCAACAGGAACTTTGCAACTTCCAGTAACTTCTTCAAAAGATTTCTGTCTTGTGATTGATGGAGATTAAGGTGCTACGCCCCAGATCATCTCACTCTTGCTGAAAGCGCGGCCTTCGTTGCACGCCCTCTGATGGGAACCGGGTGGAATTAACAGCGCACCACTAACTACCGCCACTTGTGCGCAATCAATTCAGGGGCCACCTCAACCAACGGTGGCCAGCAGAGTGGACTTTTCGGACTCGTGCCAAGGCTCTTTTAACATGACGTGTTCTACCCATTCAGAACCGCACATTCACGGCACTAAATCGGAGCACAAGGTAATACAGTGTGTGCGGCAAGTTTTTTTTCCACAGAAGTCAGTCCAAAGTGATGGGGGGGGGGTGTTGGCAGGCATAATGTTGGCATGGGTGTGTGCCCACAGCCATTTGGCTGCACTGTTTCCTTCAATTACAGTTACATGGATAGACTGGAGAAGCTGGGGTTGTTCTCCTTAGAGCAAAGAAGGCTAAGAGGAGATTTGATAGAGGCGTTCAAAATCATGAAAGGTTTAGATAGAAAAACTGTTTCCATTGGGAGAAGGGTCAATAACCCGAGGGCTCAGAGTTAAGGTGATTGGCAAAAGAACCAGAGACAACATCAGGAAAAACTTTTTTATGCAACGAGTGGTTAGGATTTGGAAGGCACTGCCTGATAGGGTGGCTTAGACACTGAGGGCTGGATTTTGTGAATGGAGGCGAGTTGGAGGCGGGTCTGCTGCTTGTCGTGTCAATGTCCCGCCTCCATCCTCGCCTGACCATTCAGAGGGATTTTCCCCTGATTGAGCTGGTTAAGCCCGCCTGGCGGGCTCAGCAAGCCAATTAGGGAAGAAGTCACTGACAGATCACGTCAACGTCCGACGTGCTATCTGTCAAGACTTCTTGAAAGAAGAAATGACAGCGTTTGACAGCTCTGTGAAGCTGTCAAACACTGACATTCTCTTGAGTTTGATTCGTTTTTGTGGTGAGGACTGAAAAAACATTGTGAAAAAGTAAATTTCAGATGTCTGATGGATCGGAGGGTCCATCAGCCATTACCTGAAATAGACAAGGTGGATGTCCGCTCTCCTGATCCAGCCCGGCTAAAGGATATAGAAGGAAAACAAGGTATCACCTTGCATACTGACCACTCCACACTTGCACCCATCACTCACCTCTACACCTTACTTCCTCTGCCTCCGACCACCGCAGACCTCCTCCTTGTCTCCTCCAACCCGGCGGGCTTCTGCGAGGTCAGGAAGCCTTTACCTGTGAAGGTAAAATGGCACTAATCCCTTTTTCTGCCTGTTAATTACCTGTTAACAGGCAGTTAAAAGGATTAAAAGCCTTTCCCGCCTCCAGGAGACGGGACCCGAAGCTGCACATCTTCCCGCCTCCTGGCAAAAGGGCACGGAGGCGGGATGGGGGCCCGCCCCCAATTTCTCCGATTTTACCACCTCACACGCCTCCAATCCCGCCCCCTCGGGGCTTGGAAAATCCAGCCCTGAGTGTCAGCAGGCTATTTGGCCAAGGGGGGGGGGGGGGGGGGGGCAAATAGCCTGCTGATTCTGTAGTAGCCTTCAAAAGGGATTGGATAAATACTTGAAGGAGAAAAAATTGCAGGGATCTGGGGAAAGAGCGGGGGAGTGGGACTAATTGGATCGCTCTTCGAAAGAGCCGGCGCAGACTGGATGGGCCGAATGGCCTCCTTCTGTGCTGTACTATTCTATGATTCTAATTGGATGGGCAGGAAGACCTGAACGAGACCGGTTCAGCACAATTAAGAAAATCACCAACCTTGGGAATGTCCTGATCCGCCCTTATTGATGCAACAAAACTTAACTGACTTTGGCAAATAGAGACTCCCCTGCTGGTTTAGTTGTTAAAATGCAGTGGGTGTGCAAACTGGGGACGGCCAGAGCAGGGAGGTCCCCATTCTGTGCTGAGTTAGCTTGTGTCGGGTGAGGCAGTGGTTGAGATGCTACAAGTGGCTTCGGCCCCTATTCCGGGGGGGGAGGGAAGGGAAGAAAAATAAATCAGCCAGGGATCCCACTCCGAATTGGTTCTCAGTAAACCCCTGCTGCAAAGTGCGCCTGTGGATGTCGGATGAGAACAGGACGCGGTTTGACAATTGATATCCCCCGCGCCGCCCCCCGTGGCCAAATAGCCTGCCGACACCCAGGCCGCGATTTTCCCAGCCCCTGAGGAGGAGACGGGTTTTGGAGGCGGGGGGCAAAAATGGCAAAAAAAAATTGAGCGCGGGTTGGGAACCCGCCTCCAATGGGAAAATCGCCCCCTGGTCAGTGTCGAAGTTCACAAGTGGCCACTTGGACGGGTTACTGAAGGGCAGCTGTCACCCAGCAAGGAATCAACACCTTCGGGAGAAGAAGAAGAAAAACAGGAACGGCATTAAAAAATGAAGCATTTTTGGATGCCACAAATTTTTTTCAAAAAGAATGCCAAGAAAAAAAAAATCCACAATTTGACTGTAATATTAATGTCGCTCCCCTGTCATGTCTCGTCCAATTTAACAGAAAGGCAAGGATTCTACAAAACTTGATGGTGTTCTGCTCGCACTTAATAAAGAGTGATGGATGAATTTTATTTTTATTCCGACTCTCCTGCACTCGTTACACTGTATGAAGTCTTTAAGGGAAATATTGCCCAATCTTTCTTTCTCAGACAAGCACCCCCAGCGGAGAGCTCACCATATTTAATTCATGATCTCCATAAAGCCGACTGGCTGCAGCAACACGGAGCCTTCCATCAATTAGGCAATTTTGGAAGCCGTGTAAAAAAAAATCAATCCGCTTGCTATTGACTGGAATTGAGGCCTTGCACATTGTAAAACAAACACATACGCTGCCTCTACCACTGTTTACAGGCAGAACATCACCAACTGAGAGCCTGGCTGTTTCACTTTAGATGATTCTAACCTGGTTGGGTTAGCGGAGCAAGTGCGATGACTGACCTTAAAAATCTATTGCCGTTTCGCAAATATAAATGTGTCCGCTGTATTGATTGCTTGTGTAAGTCAGTCCAGAGGTTAGAGCCAAATGTTCCTGGGGATTGGCGTGAGTGTACCCAGGTCTTCCCTTTAATTCAATTACATGTTGATGCGTTTCGTGATTTATGGAGGATAATGCACAGGCTGGAGTGTATTACACAGGTTAATGCACAGGCTGGAGTGTATTACACAGGACAATGCACAGACTGGAATGTATTACACAGGATAATAGACAGGCTGGAGTATATTACACCGGCGAATCCAGAGACTGGAGTGTATTACACAGAATAATGCACAGACTGGAGTGTATTACACAGGATAATGCACAGACTGGAGTGTATTACACAGGATAATGCACAGGCTGGAGTGTATTACACAGGTTAATGCACAGGCTGGAGTGTATTACACAGGATAATGCACAGACTGGAGTGTATTACACAGGATAATGCACAGACTGGAGTGTATTACACAGGATAATTCACAGACTGGAGTGTATTACACAGGATAATGCACAGACTGGAGTGTATTACACAGGATAATGCACAGACTGGAGTGTATTACACAGGATAATGCACAGACTGGAGAATATTACACAGGATAATGCACAGACAGGAATGTATTACACAGGATAATTCACAGACTGGAGTGTATTACACAGGATAATGCACAGACTGGAATGTATTACACAGGATAATGCACAGACTGGAGTGTATTACACAGGATAATGTACAGGCTGGTGTATTTTACACAGGATAATGCACAGACTGGAGTGTATTACACAGGATAATGCACAGACTGGAGTGTATTACACAGATTAATGCACAGGCTGGCGTGTATTACACAGATTAATGCACATATTGGAGTGTATTACACAGGATAACCAAGAGACTAGAGTGTATTACACAGGATAATGCATAGACTGGAGTGCATTACACAGGTTAATGCACAGGCTGGGTTAGGTTGATTTGGCTATGATAAATTGACCCTTAGTGTTAGGGGGGGATTAAATATATGGGGTTACGGGGATAGGATGGGATATGTTAGGGGGAATTAAATACGTGGGGTTACGGGGATAGGGTGGGATGTGTGTCGGTGCAGGCTCGATGGGGATTCTGTGTGAGAAAGCAGGGACAGGGTACTGGATTTGGATGATCAGCCATGATCGTATTGAATGGTGGAGCAGGCTCGACGGGCCGAATGGCCTACTCCTGCTCCTAGTTTCTATGTTTCTATGTTTCTATTACACAGGATAATGCACAGACTGGAGTGTATTACACAGGATAATGCACAGACTGGAGTGTATTACACAGGATAATGCACAGACTGGAGTGTATTACACAGGATAATGCACAGACTGGAGTGTATTACACAGGTTAATGCACAGACTGGAGTTTATTTCACTGGATAATGCACAGGCTGGAGTGTATTTCACAGGATAATTCACAGCCTGGAGTGTATTACACAGAATAATTCACAGACTGGATTGTGTTACACAGGATAATAGATAGGCTGGAGTGTATTAAACAGGCAAATCCAGTGATTGGAGTGTATTACACAGGATAATGCACAGACTGGAGTGTATATCACAGGATAATTGACAGGTTGGAGTGTATTACACAGGATAATTCACAATCTGGATTGTGTTACACAGGATAATAGACATGCTGAAATGTATTACACCGTATAATTCACAGACAGGAGTGTATTACACAGGATAATTCACAGCCTGGATTGTGTTACACAGGATAATGCAAAGGCCGCAGTGTATTACACAGGATAATGCACAGACTGGAGTGTAATCCACAGGATAACAGACAGGCTGGAGAGTATTACACAGGATAATTCACAGTCTGGATTGTGTTACACAGGATAATAGACAGGCTGGAGTATATTACACAGGCGAATCCAGAGACTGGAGAGTATAACACGGGATAATGCACAGACTGTATTGTGTTACACAGGGTAATGCACAGGCTGGAGTGTATTGCACAGACTGGTGCATATTACACAGAATAATGCACAGACTGGAGTGTATTACACAGGATAATTCACAGTCTGGATTGTGTTACAAAGGGTAATGCACAGACTGGAGTGTAATCCACAGGAAAACAGACAGGCTGGAGTGTATTACACAGGATAATTCACAGTCTGGATTGTGTTACACAGGATAATAGACAGGCTGGAGTATATTACACCGGCGAATCCAGAGACTGGAGTGTATTACACAGAATAATGCACAGACTGGAGTGTATTACACAGGATAATGCAGACAAGAGTGTATTACACAGGATAATATACAGGCTGCAGTGTATTACACAGGATAATAGACAGGCTGGAGTGTATTACACAGGATAATGCTCAGACAGGAGTGTATTACTCAGGATAATGCAGACGAGAGTGTATTACACAGGATAATATACAGGCTGCAGTGTATTACACAGGATAATGCACAGGCTGTAGTGTATTACACAGAACAATGCACAGGCTGGAGTGTATTACACAGGATAATGCAAAGATTGGATTCTATTACACAGGATAATGCACAGACTGGAGTGTATTACACAGGATAATGCACAGGCTGGAGTGTATTGCAAATGATAATTCACAGGCTGGTGTGTATTACACAGGATAATGCACAGACTGGACTGTATTGCACAGGATAATGCACAGTTGGATTCTATTACACAGGATAATTCACAGACTGGTGTACATTACACAGAATAATGCACAGACTGGAGTGTATTACTCAGGACAATGCAGACAAGAGTGTATTACACAGGATATTTCACTGACTGGAGTGTATTACACAGGATAATGCACGGATTGGAGTCTATTACACAGGATAATGCACAGGCTGGAGTGTGTTACACAGGATAATGCAGATGAGTGTGTATTACACAGGATAACAGACAGGCTGCAGTGTATTACACAGGTTAATGCACAGACTGCAGTTTATTTCACAGGATAATAGACAGCCCAAAATGTATAAAACAGGCAAATCCAGAGACTGGAGTGTATTTCACAGGATGATTCACAGACTGGAGTGTATGACACCGGATAATTCACATACTGGAGTGTATTACACAGGATAATTCACAGACTGGAGTGTATTTCACAGGATAATTCACAGACTGGAGTGTATTTCACAGGATAATTCACATACTGGAGTGTATTACACATGATAATTCACAGACTGGAGTGTATTTCACAGGATAATTCACAGACTGGAGTGTATTTCACAGGATAATTCACAGACTTGAGTGTATTTCACGGGATAATTCACGGGCTGGAGTGTATTACACAGAATAATTCACACACTGGAGTGTATTTCACAGGTTAATTCACAGGCTGCAGTGGATTACACAGGATAATTAACAATCTGGATTGTGTTATACAGGATAATAGACAGGCTGGAATGTATTACACCGGATAATTCACAGGCAGGAGTGTATTACACCGGATAATTCACAGAGTGGAGTGTTTCACAAAGGATAATTCACAGGCTGGAGTGTATTAAATGGGCAAAATCAGAGACTGGAGTGTATTACACAGGATAATGAACAGACTGGTGTGTATTATACAGGAGAATGCACAGACTGAAGTTTATTACACAGGATAATTCACAGGCTGGAGTGTATTACACAGGATAATTCACAGCCTGGATTGTGTTACACAGGATAATAGACAGGCTGCAGTGTATTACACAGGATAATGCACAGACTGTATTGTGTTACACAGGATAATGCACAGACTGGAGTGTATTGCACAGACTGGAGCGTATTACACAGGATAATGCTTAGACGGGAGTGTTTTACTCAGGAAAATGCAGACGAGAGTGTATTAAACAGGATAATATACAGGCTGCAGTGTATTACACAGGATAATGCACAGGCTGTAGTGTATTACACAGAACAATGCACAGGCTGGAGTGTATTACACAGGATAATAGAAAGACTCGAGTGTATTACACAGGATAATGCACAGATTGGAGTCTATTACACAGGATAATGCTTAGACAAGAGTGTATTACTCAGGATAATGCAGATGAGAGTGTATTACACAGGATAACAGAAGGGCTGCAGTGTATTACACAGGTTAATGCACAGACAGGAGTTTATTTCACTGGAAAATGCACAGGCTGGAGTGTATTTCACAGGATAATTCACAGACTGGAGTGTATTTTACAGGATAATTCACAGACTGGAGTGTATTTCACAGGATAATCCACAGACTGGAGTGTATTTCACAGGATAATTCACAGACTGGAGTGTATTACACAGGATAATTCACAGACTGGAGTGTATTTCACAGGATAATTCACAGACTGGAGTGTATTTCACAGGATAATTCACATACTGGAGTGTATTACACATGATAATTCACAGACTGGAGTGTATTTCACAGGATAATTCACAGACTGGAGTGTATTTCACAGGATAATTCACAGACTTGAGTGTATTTCACGGGATAATTCACGGGCTGGAGTGTATTACACAGAATAATTCACACACTGGAGTGTATTTCACAGGTTAATTCACAGGCTGCAGTGGATTACACAGGATAATTAACAATCTGGATTGTGTAATACAGGATAATAGACAGGCTGGAATGTATTACACCGGATAATTCACAGGCAGGAGTGTATTACACCGGATAATTCACAGAGTGGAGTGTTTTACAAAGGATAATTCACAGGCTGGAGTGTATTAAATGGGCAAAATCAGAGACTGGAGTGTATTACACAGGATAATGAACAGACTGGTGTGTATTATACAGGAGAATGCACAGACTGAAGTTTATTACACAGGATAATTCACAGGCTGGAGTGTATTACATAGGATAATTCACAGCCTGGATTGTGTTACACAGGATAATAGACAGGCTGCAGTGTATTACACAGGATAATGCACAGACTGTATTGTGTTACACAGGATAATGCACAGGCTGGAGTGTATTGCACAGACTGGAGCGTATTACACAGGATAATGCTTAGACGGGAGTGTTTTACTCAGGAAAATGCAGACGAGAGTGTATTAAACAGGATAATATACAGGCTGCAGTGTATTACACAGGATAATGCACAGGCTGTAGTGTATTACACAGAACAATGCACAGGCTGGAGTGTATTACACAGGATAATAGAAAGACTCGAGTGTATTACACAGGATAATGCACAGATTGGAGTCTATTACACAGGATAATGCTTAGACAAGAGTGTATTACTCAGGATAATGCAGATGAGAGTGTATTACACAGGATAACAGAAGGGCTGCAGTGTATTACACAGGTTAATGCACAGACAGGAGTTTATTTCACTGGAAAATGCACAGGCTGGAGTGTATTTCACAGGATAATGCACAGACTGGAGTGTATTTTACAGGATAATTCACAGACTGGAGTGTATTTCACAGGATAATCCACAGACTGGAGTGTATTTCACAGGATAATTCACAGACTGGAGTGTATTACACAGAATAATTCAGAGACTGGAGTGTATTTCACAGGATAATTCACAGACTGGAGTGTATTACACAGGATAATGCACAGACTGGATTATGTTACACAGGATAATAGAGAGGCTGGAATGTATTACACCGGATAATTCACAGGCTGGAGTGTAATACACAGAATAATGCACAGGTTGGATTCTATTACACAGGCTAATTCACAGACTGGAGTGTATTACTCAGGATAATGCAGAGGAGAGTGTATTACACAGGATAATAGACAGGCTGGAGTGGGTTACACAGGATAATTCACAGGCTGTTGTGTATTACACCGGATAATTCACAGGCTGGAGTGTATTACACAGGATAATGCACAGACTGGAGTGTATTGCACAAGATAATGCACAGACTGGTGTATGCTATACAGATTAATGCACAGACTGGAGTGTATTACTCAGGATAATGCAGAGGAGAGTGTATTACACAGGATAATAGGCATCTGGAGTATGTTACACAGGATAATGCACAGACTGCAGAGTATTACACACGATAATGCACAGACTGGAGTGTATTACTCAGGATAATGCAGAGGAGAGTGTGTTACACAGGATAATGCACAGACTGGAGTGTATTACACAGGACAATGCACAGACTGGAGTGTAATACAAAGGATAATACAGAGACTGCATTGTATTACGCGGGATAATGCACAGATTGGAGTCTATTACACAGGTTAATGCACAGACTGGAGTGTATTACACAGGATAATGCAAAAACTGGTGTGTATTACACAGGATAATACACAGACTGGAGTGTATCACACAGGATAATACACAGACTGGAGTGTATTACACAGGATAATGCACAGACTGGAGTGTATTACACAGGATAATGCAAAGACTGGAGTGCATTACTCAGGATAATGCAGACGAGTGTGTATTACACAGGATAATAGACAGGCTGCAGTATATTACACAGGTAAATGCACAGACTGCAGTTTATTTCACAGGATAATAGACAGGCCAAAATGTATTAAACAGGCAAATCCAGAGACTGGAGTGTATTTCACAGGATAATTCACAGACAGGAGTGTATTACACAGGATATTTCACAGCCTGGATTGTGTTACACAGGATAATAGACAGGCTGCAGTGTATTACACAGGATAATGCACAGACTGGAGTGTAATCCACAGGCTAACAGACAGGCTGGAGTGTATTACACAGGATAATTCACAGTCTGGATTGTGTTGCACAGGATAATAGACAGGCTGGAGTATATTACACAGGCGAATCCAGAGACTGGAGTGCATTACACAGGATAATGCACAGACTGTATTGTGTTGCACAGGATAATACACAGGCTGGAGTGTATTGCACAGACTGGAGAGTATTACACACGATAATGCACAGACTGGAGTGTATTACTCAGGATAATGCAGAAGAGAATGTATTACACAGGATAATATACAGGCTGCAGTGTATTACACAAGATAATGCACAGGCTGTAGTGTATTACACAGAACAATGCACAGGCTGGAGTGTATTACACAGGATAATAGACAGACTCGAGTGTATTACACAGGATAATGCACAGGCTGGAGTATGTTAAACAGAATAATGCACAGATTGGAGCCTATTACACAGGATAATGCACAGACAGGAGTGTATTACACAGGATAATGCACAGACTGGGGTGTATTACACAGGATAATGCACAGACAGGAGTGTATTACACAGGATAATAGACAGGCTGGAGTGTATTACACAGGATAATGCTTAGACAGGAGTGTATTACACAGGATAATGCAGACGAGAGTGTATTACACATGATAATATATAGGCTGCAGTGTATTACACAGGTTAATGCACAGACTGGAGTTTATTTCACTGGAAAATGCACAGGCTGGAGTGTATTTCACAGGATAATTCATAGACTGGAGTGTATTTTCAGGATAATTCACAGACTGGTGTGTATTTCACAGGATAATCCACAGACTGGAGTGTGTTACACAGGATAATTCACAGCCTGGATTGTGTTACACAGGATAATAGACAGGCTGCAGTGTATTACACAGGATAATGCACAGACTGGAGTGTTATCCACAGGCTAACAGACAGGCTGGAGTGTATTACACAGGATAATTCACAGTCTGGATTGTGTTGCACAGGATAATAGGCAGGCTGGAGTATATTACACAGGCGAATCCAGAGACAGGAGTGTATTACACAGGTTAATGCACACACTTGGGTGTATGACACAGGATAATAGACAGGCTGGAGTGTATTACACAGGATAATGCAGACGAGACTGTATTACACAGGATAATTCACAGGCTGGAGTGTATTACACAGGTTAATGCACAGACTGGATTATGTTACACAGGATAATAGACAGGCTGGAATGTATTACAGTGGATATTTCACAGGCTGGTGTGTATTACATAGGATAATGCACAGACTGGAGTGCATTACACAGGATAATGCACAGACTGGAGTGTTTTACACAGGATAATGCACAGACTGGTGTGCATTACATAGGATAATGCACAGATTGGAGTCGATTACACAGGATTATGCACAGACTGGAGTGTATTACACAGGATAATGCACAGACTGGATTGTATTACACAGGATAATGCACAGATTGGAGTCTACTACACAGGTTAATGCACAGTCTGGGATGTATTACACAGGATAATCCACAGGCTGGAGTGTATTTCACAGGATAATTCACAGACTGGAGTGTATTACACAGGATAATGCACAGACTGGATTATGTTACACAGGATAATAGACAGGCTGGAATGTATTACACAGGATAATGCACAGACTGGTGTGTATTACACAGGATAATGCAGAGGAGAGTGTGTTACACAGGATAATGCACAGACTGGAGTGTATTACACAGGACAATGCACAGACTGGAGTGTAATACAAAGGATAATACAGAGACTGGATTGTATTACACAGGATAATGCACAGGTTGGAGTCTATTACACAGGTTAATGCACAGACTGGAGTATATTACACAGGATAATGCAAAGACTGGAGTGTATTACACAAGATAATACACAGACTGGAGTGTATTACACAGGATAATACACAGACTGGAGTGTATTACACAGGATAATGCACAGACTGGAGTGTATTACACAGGATAATGCAAAGACTGGAGTGCATTACACAGGATAATTGACAGGCTGGTGTGTATTGCACAGGATAATGCTCAGACCGGAGTGTATTACTCAGGATAATGCAGGCGAGTGTGTATTACACAGGATAATAGACAGGCTGGAGTGCATTACACAGGATAATAGACAGGGTGGAGTGTATTACACAGGATAATGCTCAGACAGGAGTGTATTACACAGGAGAATGCAGACAAGAGTGTATTACACATGATAATATATAGGCTGCAGTGTATTACACAGGTTAATGCACAGACTGGAGTTTATTTCACTGGATAATGCACAGGCTGGAGTGTATTTCACAGGATAATTCACAGACTGGAGTGTATTTTCAGGATAATTCACAGACTGGTGTGTATTTCACAGGATAATCCACAGACTGGAGTGTGTTACACTGGATAATTCACAGCCTGGATTGTGTTACACAGGATAATAGACAGGCTGCAGTGTATTACACAGGATAATGCACAGACTGGAGTGTTATCCACAGGCTAACAGACAGGCTGGAGTGTATTACACAGGATAATTCACAGTCTGGATTGTGTTGCACAGGATAATAGACAGGCTGGAGTATATTACACAGGCGAATCCAGAGACAGGAGTGTATTACACAGGATAATGCACACACTTGGGTGTATTACACAGGATAATAGACAGGCTGGAGTGTATTACACAGGATAATGCTCAGGCAGGAGTGTATTACACAGGATAATGCAGACGAGACTGTATTACACAGGATAATTCACAGGCTGGAGTGTATTACACAGGTTAATGCACAGACTGGATTATGTTACACAGGATAATAGACAGGCTGGAATGTATTACAGCGGATAGTTCACAGGCTGGTGTGTAATACACAGAATAATGCACAGACTGGAGTGTATTACACAGGATAATTCACAGACTGGAGTGTATTACATAGGATAATCCACAGGTTGGAGTGTATTTCACAGGATAATTCACAGACTGGAGTGTATTACACAGGATAATGCACAGACTGGATTATGTTACACAGGATAATAGACAGACTGGAGTGTATTACACAGAATAATGCACAGACTGGAGTGTATTACACAGGATAATTCACAGACTGGAGTGCATTACACAGGATAATGCACAGACTGGAGTGTTTTACACAGGATAATGCACAGACTGGTGTGTATTACATCGGATAATGCACAGATTGGAGTCGATTACACAGGATTATGCACAGACTGGAGTGTATTACACAGGATAATGCACAGACTGGATTGTATTACACAGGATAATGCACAGACTGGAGTGTATTACACAGGATAATGCACAGACTGGATTATGTTACACAGGATAATAGACAGGCTGGAATGTATTACACAGAATAATGCACAGACTGGAGTGTATTACTCAGGATAATGCAGAGGAGAGTGTGTTACACAGGATAATGCACAGACTGGAGTATATTACACAGGATAATGCAAAGACTGGAGTGTATTACTCAGGATAATGCACAGACTGGAGTGTATTACACAGGATAATGCAAAGACTGGAGTGCATTACACAGGATAATTGACAGGCTGGTGTGTATTACACAGGATAATGCAAAGACTGGAGTGTATTACACAAGATAATACACAGACTGGAGTGTATTACACAGGATAATACACAGACTGGAGTGTATTACACAGGATAATGCACAGACTGGAGTGTATTACACAGGATAATGCAAAGACTGGAGTGCATTACACAGGATAATTGACAGGCTGGTGTGTATTGCACAGGATAATGCTCAGACCGGAGTGTATTACTCAGGATAATGCAGGCGAGTGTGTATTACACAGGATAATAGACAGGCTGGCGTGCATTACACAGGATAATAGACAGGCTGGAGTGTATTACACAGGATAATGCTTAGACAGGAGTGTATTACACAGGATAATGCAGACGAGAGTGTATTACACATGATAATATATAGGCTGCAGTGTATTACACAGGTTAATGCACAGACTGGAGTTTATTTCACTGGATAATGCACAGGCTGGAGTGTATTTCACAGGATAATTCACAGACTGGAGTGCATTTTCAGGATAATTCATAGACTGGTGTGTATTTCACAGGATAATCCACAGACTGGAGTGTGTTACACAGGATAATTCACAGCCTGGATTGTGTTACACAGGATAATAGACAGGCTGCAGTGTATTACACAGGATAATGCACAGACTGGAGTGTTATCCACAGGCTAACAGACAGGCTGGAGTGTATTACACAGGATAATTCACAGTCTGGATTGTGTTGCACAGGATAATAGACAGGCTGGAGTATATTACACAGGCGAATCCAGAGACAGGAGTGTATTACACAGGATAATGCACACACTTGGGTGTATTACACATGATAATAGACAGGCTGGAGTATATTACACAGGCGAATCCAGAGACAGGAGTGTATTACACAGGATAATGCACACACTTGGGTGTATTACACAGGATAATAGACAGGCTGGAGTGTATTACACAGGATAATGCTCAGGCAGGAGTGTATTACACAGGATAATGCAGACGAGACTGTATTACACAGGATAATTCACAGGCTGGAGTGTATTACACAGGTTAATGCACAGACTGGATTATGTTACACAGGATAATAGACAGGCTGGAATGTATTACAGCGGATAGTTCACAGGCTGGTGTGTATTACATAGGATAATGCACAGACTGGAGTGCATTACACAGGATAATGCACAGACTGGAGTGTTTTACACAGGATAATGCACAGACTGGTGTGTATTACATAGGATAATGCACAGATTGGAGTCGATTACACAGGATAATGCACAGATTGGAGTCTATTACACAGGTTAATGCACAGTCTGGGGTGTATTACACAGGATAATCCACAGGCTGGAGTGTATTACACAGGATAATGCACAGACTGGATTATGTTACACAGGATAATAGACAGGCTGGAATGTATTACACAGGATAATGCACAGACTGGAGTGTATTACTCAGGATAATGCAGAGGAGAGTGTGTTACACAGGATAATGCACAGACTGGAGTGTATTACACAGGACAGTGCACAGACTGGAGTGTAATACAAAGGATAATACAGAGACTGGATTGTATTACACAGGATAATGCACAGATTGGAGTCTATTACTCAGGTTAATGCACAGACTGGAGTGTATTACACAGGATAATACACAGACTGGAGTGTATTACACAGGATAATACACAGACTGGAGTGTATTACACAGGATAATGCACAGACTGGAGTGTATTACACAGGATAATGCAAAGACTGGAGTGCATTACACAGGATAATTGACAGGCTGGTGTGTATTGCACAGGGTAATGCACAGACTGGAGTGTATTACTCAGGATAATGCAGAGGAGAGTGTGTTACACAGGATAATGCACAGACTGGAGTGTATTACACAGGACAGTGCACAGACTGGAGTGTAATACAAAGGATAATACAGAGACTGGATTGTATTACACAGGATAATGCACAGATTGGAGTCTATTACTCAGGTTAATGCACAGACTGGAGTGTATTACACAGGATAATACACAGACTGGAGTGTATTACACAGGATAATACACAGACTGGAGTGTATTACACAGGATAATGCACAGACTGGAGTGTATTACACAGGATAATGCAAAGACTGGAGTGCATTACACAGGATAATTGACAGGCTAGTGTGTATTGCACAGGATAATGCTCAGACCGGAGTGTATTACACAGGACAATGCACAGATTGGAGTCTATTACACAGGTTAATGCACAGACTGGAGTATATTACACAGGATAATGCAAAGACTGGAGTGTATTACACAAGATAATACACAGACTGGAGTGTATTTCACAGGATAATCGACAGACTGGAGTGTATTTCACAGGATAATTCAAAGACCGGAGTGTATTGCACAGAATAATTCACAGACTGGAGTGTATTACACAGGATAATGCAGAGACTGGATTATGTTACACAGGATAATAGAGAGGCTGGAATGTATTACAGCGGATAATTCACAGGCTGGAGTGTATTACACAGGATAATGCACAGACTGGAGTGTATTTCACAGGATAATGCACAGACTGGAGTGTATTACACAGGATAATTCACAGACTGGAGTGTATTACAGCGGATAATTCACAGACTGGAGTGTATTACACAGGATAATGCACAGACTGGAGTGCATTACACAGGATAATGCACAGACTGGGGTGTTTTACACAGGATAATGCACAGACTGGACTGTATTACATAGGATAATGCACAGATTAGAGTGTATTACACAGGATAATGCAAAGACTGGAGTGTATTACATAGGATAATGCACAGATTGGAGTGTATTACATAGGATAATGCACAGATTGGAGTGTATTACACAGGATAATGCAAAGACTGGAGTGCATTCCACAGGATAATAGACAGGCTGGAGTGTATTGCACAGGATAATGCTCAGACCGGAGTGTATTACTCAGGATAATGCAGGCAAGTGTGTATTACATAGGATAATAGACAGGCTGCAGTGTATTACACAGGTTAATGCACAGACTGCAGTTTATTTTACAGGATAATAGACAGGCCAAAATGTATTAAACAGGTCAAATCCAGAGACTGGAGTGTATTACACAGGATAATTCACAGACTGGAGAGCATGACACCGGATAATTCACAGGCTGGAGTGTATTTCACAGGATAATTCACTGACAGGAGTGTATTACACAGGATAATTCACAGCCTGGATTGTGTTACACAGGATAATAGACAGGCTGCAGTGTATTACACAGGATAATGCACAGACTGGAGTGTAATCCACAGGCTAACAGACAGGCTGGAGTGTATTCCATAGGATAATTCACAGTCTGGATTGTGTTGCACAGGATAATAGACAGGCTGGAGTATATTACACAGGCGCATCCAGAGACTGGAGTGCGTTACACAGGATAATGCACAGGCTGGAGTGTATTACACACGATAATGCACAGACTGGAGTGTATTACTCAGGATAATGCAGACGAGAGTGTATTGCACAGGATAATAAACAGGCTGCAGTGTATTACACAGGATAATGCACAGGCTGGAGTGCATTACACAGGATAATTGACAGACTCGAGTGTATTACACAGGATAATGCACAGGCTGGAGTGTGTTAAACAGGATAATGCACAGATTGGAATCTATTACACAGGATAATGCACAGACAGGAGTGTATTACACAGGATAATGCACAGACTGGGGTGTATTACACAGGATAATGCACAGACTGGAGTGTATTACACAGGATAATAGAGAGGCTGGAGTGTATTACACAGGATAATGCTCAGACAGGAGTGTATTACACAGGATAATGCAGACGAGAGTGTATTACACAGGATAATATACAGCCTGCACTGTATTACACAGGTTAATGCACAGACTGGAGTTTATTTCACTGGGTAATGCACAGGCTGGAGTATATTTCACAGGATAATTCACAGACTGGAGTGTATTACACAGAATAATTCACAGACTGGAGTTTATTACACAGGATAATGCACAGACTGGATTATGTTACACAGGATAATGCACAGAATGGAGTGTTTTACACAGGATAATGCACAGACTGGATTGTATTTCACAGGATAATTCACAGATTGGAGTCTATTACACAGGTTAATGCACAGGCTGGAGTGTATTACACAGGATAATGCACAGACTGGATTATGTTACACAGGATAATAGACAGGCTGGGATGTATTACAGCGGATAATTCACAGGCTGGAGTGTATTACACAGGATAATGCACAGTCTGGGGTGTATTACACAGGATAATCCACAGGCTGGAGTGTATTTCACAGGATAATTCCCAGACTGGAGTGTATTACAGAGGATGATGCACAGACTGGATTATGTTACACAGGATAATAGACAGGCTGGAATGTATTACACAGGTTAATTCATAGGCTGGATTGTATTACACAGGATAATGCACAGACTAGAGTGTATTACTCAGGATAATGCAGAGGAGAGTGTGTTACACAGGATAATGCACAGACTGGAGTGTATTACAAAGGATAATGCACAGATTGGAGTCTATTACACAGGATAATGCACAGACTGGAGTGTATTACATAGGGTAATGCACAGACTGGAGTGTATTACACAGAACAATGCACAGACTGGAGTGTATTACAAAGCATAATGCACAGATTGGAGTCTATTACACAGGTGAATGCACAGACTGGAGTGTACTACACGGAATAATGCACAGACTGGAGTGTATTACACAGGATAATACACAGACTGGAGTGTATTACACAGGATAATGCACATACTGGAGTGTATTACACAGGATAATTCACAGCCTGGATTGTGTTACACAGGATAATAGACAGGCTGCAGTGTATTACACAGGATAATTCACAGACTGGAGAGAAATCCACAGGCTTACAGACAGGCTGGAGTGTATTACACAGGATAATTCACAGTCTGGATTGTGTTGCTCAGGATAATAGACAGGCTGGAGTATATTTCACAGGCGAATCCAGAGACTGGAGTGCATTACACAGGATAATGCACAGACTGTATTATGTTACACAGGATAATGCACAGGCTGGAGTGTATTGCACAGACTGGAGTGTATTACACAGGATAATGCACAGATTGGAGAGTATTACACACGATAATGCACAGACTGGAGTGTATTACTCAGGATAATGGAGACGAGAGTGTATTCCACAGGTTGCAGTGTATTACACAGGATAATGCACAGGCTGTAGTGTATTACGCAGAACAATGCACAGGCTGGAGTGTATTACACAGGATAATAGACAGACTCGAGTGTATTACACAGGATAATGCACAGGCTGGAGTGTGTTAAACAGGATAATGCACAGATTGGAGTCTGTTACACAGGATAATGCACAGACTGGAGTTATTACAGAGGATAATAGACAGGCTGGAGTGAATTACACAGGATAATGCTCAGACAGGAGTGTATTACACAGGATAATGCAGACGAGAATGTATTACACAGGATAATATACAGGCTGCAGTGTATTACACAGGTTAATGCACAGACTGGATTTTATTTCACTGGATAATGCACAGGCTGGAGTGTATTTCACAGGATAATTCACAGACTGGAGTGTATTTTCAGGATAATTCACAGACTGGAGTGTATTTCACAGGATAATACACAGACTGTAGTGTATTTCACAGGCTAATTCACAGACCGGAGTGTATTACACAGAAAAATTCACAGACTGGAGTGTATTACACAGGATAATTCACAGACTGGAGTGCATTACACAGGATTATTCACAGACTGGATTATGTTACACTGGATAATAGGCAGGCTGGAATGTATTACACAGGATAATTCACAGGCTGGAGTATATTACACAGGATAATGCACAGACTGGAGTGTATTACACAGGATAATGCACAGACTGGATTGTATTACACAGGATAATGCACAGATTGGAGTCTATTACACAGGTTAATACACAGACTGGAGTGTATTACACAGTATAATGCACAGTCTGGGGTGTATTACACTGGATAATCCACAGGCTGGAGCGTATTTCACAGGATAATTCACAGACTGGAGTGTATTACACAGGATAATGCACAGACTGGATTATAGTACACAGGATAATAGACAGGCTGAAATGTATTGCACCGGATAATTCATAGGCTGGAGTGTATTACACAGGATAATGCAGAGGAGAGTGTGTTACACAGGATAATAGACAGGCTGGAGTGTGTTACACAGGATAATGCACAGACTGGAGTGTTTTACAAAGGATAATGCAGAGACTGGATTGTATTACACAGGATAATGCACAGATTGGAGTCTATTACCCAGGGTAATGCACAGACTGGATTGTATTACACAGAATAATGCACAGACTGGAGTGTATTACACAGGATAATGCACAGACTGGATTGTATTACACAGGATAATGCAAAGACAGTAGAGTATTACACAGAATAATAGACAGGCTGGAGTGTATTGCACAGGATAATGCTCAGACCGTAGTGTATTACTCAAGATAATGCAGACGAGTGTGTATTACACAGGATAATAGACAGGCTGCAGTGTATTACACAGAATAATTCACAGACTGGAGTGTATGACACCGGATAATTCACAGGCTGGAGTGTATTACACAGGATAATTCACAGACTGGAGTGTATTACACAGAATAATTCACAGACTGGAGTGTATTTCACAGGATAATGCACAGACTGGAGTGTATTACTCAGATAATGCAGGCGAGTGTGTATTACACAGGATAATAGACAGGCTGCAGTGTATTACACAGGTAAATGCACAGACTGCAGTTTATTTCACAGGATAATAGACAGGCCAAAATGTCTTAACCAGGCAAATCCAGAGACTGGAGTGTATTTCACAGGATAATTCACAGACTGGAGTGTATGACACCGGATAATTCACAGGCTGGAGTGTATTACACAGGATAATTCACAGACTGGAGTGTATTACACAGAATAATTCACAGACTGGAGTGTATTTCACAGGATAATGCACAGACTGGAGTGTATTACACAGGATAATTCACAATCTGGATTGTGTTACACAGGATAATACACAGGCTGGAATGTATTGCACCTGATAATTCATAGGCTGGAGTGTATTTCACAGGTTAATGCACAGACTGGAGTGTATTACACAGGATAATGCACAGACTGGATTGTATTACACAGGATAATGCACAGATTGGAGTCTATTACACAGGTTAATACACAGACTGGAGTGTATTACACAGTATAATGCACAGTCTGGGGTGTATTACACTGGATAATCCACAGGCTGGAGCGTATTTCACAGGATAATTCACAGACTGGAGTGTATTACACAGGATAATGCACAGACTGGATTATAGTACACAGGATAATAGACAGGCTGAAATGTATTGCACCGGATAATTCATAGGCTGGAGTGTATTACACAGGATAATGCAGAGGAGAGTGTGTTACACAGGATAATAGACAGGCTGGAGTGTGTTACACAGGATAATGCACAGACTGGAGTGTTTTACAAAGGATAATGCAGAGACTGGATTGTATTACACAGGATAATGCACAGATTGGAGTCTATTACCCAGGGTAATGCACAGACTGGATTGTATTACACAGAATAATGCACAGACTGGAGTGTATTACACAGGATAATGCACAGACTGGATTGTATTACACAGGATAATGCAAAGACAGTAGAGTATTACACAGAATAATAGACAGGCTGGAGTGTATTGCACAGGATAATGCTCAGACCGTAGTGTATTACTCAAGATAATGCAGACGAGTGTGTATTACACAGGATAATAGACAGGCTGCAGTGTATTACACAGAATAATTCACAGACTGGAGTGTATGACACCGGATAATTCACAGGCTGGAGTGTATTACACAGGATAATTCACAGACTGGAGTGTATTACACAGAATAATTCACAGACTGGAGTGTATTTCACAGGATAATGCACAGACTGGAGTGTATTACTCAGATAATGCAGGCGAGTGTGTATTACACAGGATAATAGACAGGCTGCAGTGTATTACACAGGTAAATGCACAGACTGCAGTTTATTTCACAGGATAATAGACAGGCCAAAATGTCTTAACCAGGCAAATCCAGAGACTGGAGTGTATTTCACAGGATAATTCACAGACTGGAGTGTATGACACCGGATAATTCACAGGCTGGAGTGTATTACACAGGATAATTCACAGACTGGAGTGTATTACACAGAATAATTCACAGACTGGAGTGTATTTCACAGGATAATGCACAGACTGGAGTGTATTACACAGGATAATTCACAATCTGGATTGTGTTACACAGGATAATACACAGGCTGGAATGTATTGCACCTGATAATTCATAGGCTGGAGTGTATTTCACAGGTTAATGCACAGACTGCAGTTTATTTCACAGGATAATAGACAGGCCAAAATGTATTAAACAGGCAAATCCAGAGACTGGAGTGTATTTCACAGGATAATTCACAGGCTGGAGTGTATTACACAGGCACATCCAGAGACTGGAGTGTATTACACAGGTTAATGCACAGACTGGATTGTATTACACTGGACAATGCACAGATTGGAGTCTATTACACAGGTTAATGCACAGACTGGAGTGTATTACACAGAATAATGCACAGACTGGAGTGTATTACACAGGTTAATTCACAGACTGGAGTGCATTTCACAGGATAATTCACAGACTGGAGTGTATTACACAGGATAATTCACAGACTGGAGTGTATTACACAGGATAATTCACAGCCTGGATTGTGTTACACAGGATAATGCACAGGCTGCAGTGTATTACACAGGATAATTCACAGCCTGGATTGTGTTACACAGGATAATAGACAGGCTGGAGTGTGTTACACAGGACAATGCACAGACTGGATTATGTTACACAGGATAATAGACAGGCTGGGATGTATTACAGCGGATAATTCACAGGCTGGAGTGTATTACACAGGTGAATGCACAGACTGGAGTGTATTACACGGAATAATGCACAGACTGGAGTGTATTACACAGGATAATACACAGACTGGAGTGTATTACACAGGATAATGCACATACTGGAGTGTATTACACAGGATAATTCACAGCCTGGATTGTGTTACACAGGATAATAGACAGGCTGCAGTGTATTACACAGGATAATTCACAGACTGGAGAGAAATCCACAGGCTTACAGACAGGCTGGAGTGTATTACACAGGATAATTCACAGTCTGGATTGTGTTGCACAGGATAATAGACAGGCTGGAGTATATTTCACAGGCGAATCCAGAGACTGGAGTGCATTACACAGGATAATGCACAGACTGTATTATGTTACACAGGATAATGCACAGACTGTATTATGTTACACAGGATAATAGACAGGCTGGAATGTATTACACAGGATAATTCATAGGCTGGATTGTATTACACAGGATAATGCACAGACTAGAGTGTATTACTCAGGATAATGCAGAGGAGAGTGTGTTACACAGGATAATGCACAGACTGGAATGTATTACAAAGGATAACGCACAGATTGGAGTCTATTACACAGGATAATGCACAGACTGGAGTGTATTACATAGGGTAATGCACAGACTGGAGTGTATTACACAGGACAATGCACAGACTGGAGTGTATTACACAGGATAATTCACAGCCTGGATTGTGTTACACAGGATAATAGACAGGCTGCAGTGTATTACACAGGATAATTCACAGACTGGAGAGAAATCCACAGGCTTACAGACAGGCTGGAGTGTATTACACAGGATAATTCACAGTCTGGATTGTGTTGCTCAGGATAATAGACAGGCTGGAGTATATTTCACAGGCGAATCCAGAGACTGGAGTGCATTACACAGGATAATGCACAGACTGTATTATGTTACACAGGATAATGCACAGGCTGGAGTGTATTGCACAGACTGGAGTGTATTACACAGGATAATGCACAGATTGGAGAGTATTACACACGATAATGCACAGACTGGAGTGTATTACTCAGGATAATGCAGACGAGAGTGTATTCCACAGGTTGCAGTGTATTACACAGGATAATGCACAGGCTGTAATGTATTACGCAGAACAATGCACAGGCTGGAGTGTATTACACAGGATAATAGACAGACTCGAGTGTATTACACAGGATAATGCACAGGCTGGAGTGTGTTAAACAGGATAATGCACAGATTGGAGTCTGTTACACAGGATAATGCACAGACTGGAGTTATTACAGAGGATAATAGACAGGCTGGAGTTTATTACACAGGATAATGCTCAGACAGGAGTGTATTACACAGGATAATGCAGACGAGAATGTATTACACAGGATAATATACAGGCTGCAGTGTATTACACAGGTTAATGCACAGACTGGATTTTATTTCACTGGATAATGCACAGGCTGGAGTGTATTTCACAGGATAATTCACAGACTGGAGTGTATTTTCAGGATAATTCACAGACTGGAGTGTATTTCACAGGATAATCCACAGACTGGAGTGTATTTCACAGGATAATTCACAGACCGGAGTGTATTACACAGAAAAATTCACAGACTGGAGTGTATTACACAGATTAATTCACAGACTGGAGTGCATTACACAGGATTATTCACAGACTGGATTATGTTACACTGGATAATAGGCAGGCTGGAATGTATTACACAGGATAATTCACAGGCTGGAGTATATTACACAGGATAATGCACAGACTGGAGTGTATTACACAGGATAATGCACAGACTGGATTGTATTACACAGGATAATGCACAGATTGGAGTCTATTACACAGGTTAATGCACAGACTGGAGTGTATTACACAGTATAATGCACAGTCTGGGGTGTATTACACTGGATAATCCACAGGCTGGAGCGTATTTCACAGGATAATTCACAGACTGGAGTGTATTACACAGGATAATGCACAGACTGGATTATAGTACACAGGATAATAGACAGGCTGAAATGTATTGCACCGGATAATTCATAGGCTGGAGTGTATTACACAGGATAATGCAGAGGAGAGTGTGTTACACAGGATAATAGACAGGCTGGAGTGTGTTACACAGGATAATGCACAGACTGGAGTGTTTTACAAAGGATAATGCAGAGACTGGATTGTATTACACAGGATAATGCACAGATTGGAGTCTATTACCCAGGGTAATGCACAGACTGGATTGTATTACACAGAATAATGCACAGACTGGAGTGTATTACACAGGATAATGCACAGACTGGATTGTATTACACAGGATAATGCAAAGACAGTAGAGTATTACACAGAATAATAGACAGGCTGGAGTGTATTGCACAGGATAATGCTCAGACCGTAGTGTATTACTCAAGATAATGCAGACGAGTGTGTATTACACAGGATAATAGACAGGCTGCAGTGTATTACACAGAATAATTCACAGACTGGAGTGTATGACACCGGATAATTCACAGGCTGGAGTGTATTACACAGGATAATTCACAGACTGGAGTGTATTACACAGAATAATTGACAGACTGGAGTGTATTTCACAGGATAATGCACAGACTGGAGTGTATTACTCAGATAATGCAGGCGAGTGTGTATTACACAGGATAATTCACAGACAGGCTGCAGTGTATTACACAGGTAAATGCACAGACTGCAGTTTATTTCACAGGATAATAGACAGGCCAAAATGTCTTAAACAGGCAAATCCAGAGACTGGAGTGTATTTCACAGGATAATTCACAGACTGGAGTGTATGACACCGGATAATTCACAGGCTGGAGTGTATTACACAGGATAATTCACAGACTGGAGTGTATTACACAGAATAATTCACAGACTGGAGTGTATTTCACAGGATAATGCACAGACTGGAGTGTATTACACAGGATAATTCACAATCTGGATTGTGTTACACAGGATAATAGACAGGCTGGAATATATTACACCGGATAATTCACAGGCTGGAGTGTATTACACAGGATAATTCACAGACTGGAGTGTATTACATTGGATAATGAACAGGCTGGAGTGTATTACACAGGATAATTCACAGACTGGAGTGTATTACATTGGATAATGAACAGACTGGAGTGTATTACACAGGATAATGCACAGACTGGATTATATTACACAGGATAATACACAGGCTGGAATGTATTGCACCTGATAATTCATAGGCTGGAGTGTATTTCACAGGTTAATGCACAGACTGCAGTTTATTTCACAGGATAATAGACAGGCCAAAATGTATTAAACAGGCAAATCCAGAGACTGGAGTGTATTTCACTTGATAATTCACAGGCTGGAGTGTATTACACAGGCACATCCAGAGACTGGAGTGTATTACACAGGTTAATGCACAGACTGGATTGTATTACACTGGACAATGCACAGATTGGAGTCTATTACACAGGTTAATGCACAGACTGGAGTGTATTACACAGAATAATGCACAGACTGGAGTGTATTACACAGGATAATTCACAGACTGGAGTGCATTTCACAGGATAATTCACAGACTGGAGTGTATTACACAGGATAATTCACAGACTGGAGTGTATTACACAGGATAATTCACAGCCTGGATTGTGTTACACAGGATAATAGACAGGCTGGAGTGTGTTACACAGGATAATGCACAGGCTGCAGTGTGTTACACAGGATAATTCACAGCCTGGATTGTGTTACACAGGATAATAGACAGGCTGGAGTGTGTTACACAGGACAATGCACAGACTGGAGTGTATTCCACAGGATAACAGACAGGCTGGCGTGTATTACACAGGATAATAGACAAGCTGGTGTGTATTACACTGGCAAATCCAGAGACTGGAGTGTATTACACAGGATAATGCACAGACTGTATTGTGTTACACAGGATAATGCACAGTTGGGAGTGTATTGCACAGACTGGAGCATATTACACAGAATAATGCACAGATGAGACTGTATTGCACAGAATAATAGACAGGCTGGAGTGTATTACACAGGATAATGCAGACGAGAGTTTATTACACAGGATAATATACAGGCTGTAGTGTATTACACAGGGTAATGCACAGGCTGGAGTGTATTACACAGGATAATGCACAGACTGGAGTGTATTACACAGGATAATGCACAGACTGGATTGTGTTACACATGATAATAGACAGGCTGTAGTGTATTATACAGAACAATGCACAGGCTGGAGTGTATTACACAGGATAATAGATAGACTGGAGTGTGTTACACAGGATAATCCAGAGATGGAGTGTATTGCACAGGATAATGCACAAATTGGAGTGTATTATACAGGCTAATGCACAGACTGGAGTGTATTACACAGGATAATGCACAGGCTGGTATATATTACACAGAATAATGCACAGATGAGAGTGTATTACTCAGGATAGTGCACAGACTGGAGTGTATTTCTCAGGATAATCCAGAGACTGGAGTGTTTTACAAAGGATAATGCACAGACTGGAGTGTATTACTCAGGATAATGCAGACGAGAGTGTATTACAGAGGATAATAGACAGACTGGAGTGTATTACACAGAATAATGCTCAGACCGGAGTGTATTACTCAGGATAATGCAGACGAGAGTGTATTACACAGGATAATGCACAGACTGCAGTGTATTGCACAGGATAATGCACAGATTGGAGTGTATTACACAGGATAATGCACAGACTGGAGTGTATTGCACAGATTGGAGTGTATTACAAAGGATAATGCACAGACAGGAGTGTATTACTCAGGATAATGCAGACAAGAAAGTATTACAAAGGATAATATACAGGCTGCAGTATATTACACAGGATAATTCACAGACTGGAGTGTATTACATTGGATAATGAACAGACTGGAGTGTAGTACACAGGACAATGCACAGACTGGAGGGTATTACACTGGATAATACACAGACTGGATTGTATTACACAGGATAATGCACAGATTGGAGTCTATTACACAGGTTAATGCACAGACTGTAGTGTATTACACAGGATAATGCACAGTCTCGGGTGTATTACACAGGATAATGCACAGACTGGATTATATTACACAGGATAATACACAGGCTGGAATGTATTGCACCTGATAATTCATAGGCTGGAGTGTATTTCACAGGTTAATGCACAGACTGCAGTTTATTTCACAGGATAATAGACAGGCCAAAATGTATTAAACAGGCAAATCCAGAGACTGGAGTGTATTTCACAGGATAATTCACAGGCTGGAGTGTATTCCACAGGCACATCCAGAGACTGGAGTGTATTACACAGGTTAATGCACAGACTGGATTGTATTACACTGGACAATGCACAGATTGGAGTCTATTACACAGGTTAATGCACAGACTGGAGTGTATTACACAGAATAATGCACAGACTGGAGTGTATTACACAGGATAATTCACAGACTGGAGTGCATTTCACAGGATAATTCACAGACTGGAGTGTATTACACAGGATAATTCACAGACTGGAGTGTATTACACAGGATAATTCACAGCCTGGATTGTGTTACACAGGATAATAGACAGGCTGGAGTGTGTTACACAGGATAATGCACAGGCTGCAGTGTATTACACAGGATAATTCACAGCCTGGATTGTGTTACACAGGATAATAGACAGGCTGGAGTGTGTTACACAGGACAATGCACAGACTGGAGTGTATTCCACAGGATAACAGACAGGCTGGCGTGTATTACACAGGATAATAGACAAGCTGGTGTGTATTACACTGGCAAATCCAGAGACTGGAGTGTATTACACAGGATAATGCACAGACTGTATTGTGTTACACAGGATAATGCACAGTCTGGAGTGTATTGCACAGACTGGAGCATATTACACAGAATAATGCACAGACGAGACTGTATTGCACAGAATAATAGACAGGCTGGAGTGTATTACACAGGATAATGCAGACGAGAGTTTATTACACAGGATAATATACAGGCTGTAGTGTATTACACAGGGTAATGCACAGGCTGGAGTGTATTACACAGGATAATGCACAGACTGGAGTGTATTACACAGGATAATGCACAGACTGGATTGTGTTACACATGATAATAGACAGGCTGTAGTGTATTACACAGAACAATGCACAGGCTGGAGTGTATTACACAGGATAATAGATAGACTGAAGTGTGTTACACAGGATAATCCAGAGATGGAGTGTATTGCACAGGATAATGCACAAATTGGAGTGTATTATACAGGCTAATGCACAGACTGGAGTGTATTACACAGGATAATGCACAGGCTGGTATATATTACACAGAATAATGCACAGATGAGAGTGTATTACTCAGGATAGTGCACAGACTGGAGTGTATTTCTCAGGATAATCCAGAGACTGGAGTGTTTTACAAAGGATAATGCACAGACTGGAGTGTATTACTCAGGATAATGCAGACGAGAGTGTATTACAGAGGATAATAGACAGACTGGAGTGCATTACACAGAATAATGCTCAGACCGGAGTGTATTACTCAGGATAATGCAGACGAGAGTGTATTACACAGGATAATATACAGGCTGCAGTGTATTACACAGGATAATGCACAGACTGCAGTGTATTGCACAGGATAATGCACAGATTGGAGTGTATTACACAGGATAATGCACAGACTGGAGTGTATTGCACAGATTGGAGTGTATTACAAAGGATAATGCACAGACAGGAGTGTATTACTCAGGATAATGCAGACAAGAAAGTATTACAAAGGATAATATACAGGCTGCAGTATATTACACAGGATAATGCACAGGCTGTAGTGTATTACACAGAACAATGCACAGGCTGGAGTGTATTACACAGGATAATAGACAGACTTGAGTGTATTACACAGGATAATGCACAGACTGGAGTGTGTTAAACAGAATAATGCACAGATTGGAGTCTATTACACAGGATAATGCACAGACTGGAGTGTGTAACACAGGATAATGCACAGACTGGAGTGTATTACACTGGATAATAGAAAGGCTGGAGTGTGTAACACAGGATAATGCACAGATTGGAGTCTATTGCACAGGATAATTCACAGACTGGAGTGTATTACACAGGATCATGCACAGACTGGAGTGTATTACCCAGGATAATGCACAGACTGGAGTATATTACACAGGATAATGCACAGACTGGAGTGTATTACACAGGATCATGCACAGACTGGATTATATTACACAGGATAATGCACAGACTGCAGTGTATTACACAGGATAATACACAGACTGGGGTGTATTACACAGGATAATGCACAGATTGGAGGCTAGTACACAGAATAATAGACAGACTGGAGTGTATTACACAGGAGAATGCACAGACTGGGGTGTATTACACAGGATAATACACAGACTGGAGTGTATTACACAGGATAATGCACAGACTGGAATGTGTTACACAGGATAATAGACAGCTGGAGTGTATTAAACAGGTGAATCCATAGCCTGGAGTGTATTACACAGGATAATGCACAGGCTGGATTATACCACATGGGATAATACACAGGCTGGAGTGTGTAACACAGGATAATGCACAGATTGGAGTCTATTACACAGGATAATTCACAGACTGAAGTGTATTACACAGGATCATGCACAGACTTGAGTGTATTACACAGGATAATGCACAGACTGGAGTGTGTTAAACAGAATAATGCACAGATTGGAGTCTATTACACAGGATAATGCACAGACTGGAGTGTGTAACACAGGATAATGCACAGACTGGAGTGTATTACACTGGATAATAGAAAGGCTGGAGTGTGTAACACAGGATAATGCACAGATTGGAGTCTATTGCACAGGATAATTCACAGACTGGAGTGTATTACACAGGATCATGCACAGACTGGAGTGTATTACCCAGGATAATGCACAGACTGGAGTATATTACACAGGATAATGCACAGACTGGAGTGTATTACACAGGATCATGCACAGACTGGATTATATTACACAGGATAATGCACAGACTGCAGTGTATTACACAGGATAATACACAGACTGGGGTGTATTACACAGGATAATGCACAGATTGGAGGCTAGTACACAGAATAATAGACAGACTGGAGTGTATTACACAGGAGAATGCACAGACTGGGGTGTATTACACAGGATAATACACAGACTGGAGTGTATTACACAGGATAATGCACAGACTGGAATGTGTTACACAGGATAATAGACAGCTGGAGTGTATTAAACAGGTGAATCCATAGCCTGGAGTGTATTACACAGGATAATGCACAGGCTGGATTATACCACATGGGATAATACACAGGCTGGAGTGTGTAACACAGGATAATGCACAGATTGGAGTCTATTACACAGGATAATTCACAGACTGAAGTGTATTACACAGAATCATGCAGAGACTGGAGTGTATTACACAGGATAATGCACAGGCTGGAGTGCATTACATCGGATAATGCACAGACTGGAGTGTATTACACAGGATAATGCACAGACTGGAGTGTATTACACAGGATCATGCACAGACTGGAGTGTATTACACAGGATAATGCACAGATTGGAGTCTAATACAGAGGATAATGAATAGACTGGAGTATATTACACAGGATAATGCTCAGACTGGAGTGTATTACACAGGATAATGCACAGACTGGAGTGCATTACATAGGATAATGCACAGATTGGCGTCTATTGCATAGGATAATGAACAGACTGGAGTATATTACACAGGATAATGCTCAGACTGGAGTGTATTACGCAGGTTAATGCACAGACTGGAGTGCATTATACAGGATAATAGACAGGCTGGAGTAAGTAAAACAGGATAATGCACAGATTGGAGTCTATTACACAGGATAATTCAGAGACTGGAGTGTATTACACAGGATAATGCACAGACTGGAGTATATTACACAGGATAATGCATAGACTGGAGTGTATTACACAAGATTATGCACAGACTGGAGTGTATTAAACAGGATAATGCACAGACTGGAGTATATTACACAGGATAATGCACAGACTGGAGTGTATTACACAGGATCATGCACAGACTGGAGTGTATTACACAGGATAATGCACAGATTGGAGTCTATTAGGGAGGATAATGCACAGACTGGAGTGTATTACATAGGATAATGCACAGACTGGAGTATATTACACAGGATAATGCACAGACGAGTGTATTACACAGGATAATAGACAGGCTGGAGTGTGTAACACAGGATAATGCACAGATTGGAGTCTATTATACAGGATAATTCACAGACTGGAGTGTATTACACAGGATAATGCACAGACTGGAGTATATTACACAGGATAATGCATAGACTGGAGTGTATTACACAGGATTATGCACAGACTGGAGTGTATTAAACAGGATAATGCATAGACTGGAGTATATTACACAGGATCATGCACAGACTGGAGTGTATTACACAGGATAATTCACAGACTGGAGTGTATTACACAGGATAATGCACAGGCTGGAGTGTATTAAATCGGATAATGCACAGACTGGAGTGTATTACATAGGATAATGCACAGATTGGAGTGTATTACATAGGATAATGCACATATTCGAGTGTAGTAAATAGGATAATGCACAGATTAGAGTCTATTACACAGGATAATGCACAGACTGGAGTGTATTACACAGGATAATGCATAGACTGGAGTGTATTACATAGGTAATGCACAGATTGGAGTCTATTACAGAGGATAACGCACAGGCTGGAGTGTATTACACAGGATAATGCACAGGCTGGAGTATATTAAACAGGATAATAGACAGCCTGGAGTGTATTACACAGGATAATGCACAGACAGGGGTGTATTGCAAAGGATAATGCACAGGCTGGAGTTCATTGCACAGGTTAATGCACAGACTGGAGTGTATTACACAAGATAATGCACAGGCTGGAGTGTATTACGCAGGATAATAGAGAGGCAGGAGTGTATTACACAGAATAATGCTCAGACTGGGGTGTATTGCTCAGGATAATGCAGACGAGAATGTATTACACAGTATACTAGACAGGCTGCAGTATATTACACAGGATAATACACGGACTGTATTGTGTTACACAGGATAATACACAGGTTTGATTGTATTACATGGGATAATGCACAGATTGTCATGTATTACACACGATAATGCAAAAACTGGAGTGTATTACAGAGGACAATAGACAGGCTGGAGTGTATTACAAAGGATAATACACAGGCTTGAGTGTATTACACAGGATAATGCACAAACTGGATAGTATTACACAGGTTAATGCACAGACTGGATTGTATTACACAGGATAATGCACAGACTGGAATGTGTTACACAGGAAAAAGCACAGACTGGAGTGTATTACACAGGATAATGTACAGACCGGAGTGTATTACACAGGTTAATGCACAGACTGGAGTGTATTACACAGGTTAATGCACAGACTGGAGTGTATAACACAGGATAACACACAGACTGGAGTGTGTTACACAGAATATTGCACAGGTTGGATTCTATTACACAGGACAATCCAGAGACTGTCGTGCATTACACAGGATAATGCACAGACTGGAGTGTATTACACAGGATAATGGACAGACTGTCGTGTATTACACAGGATAATGCACAGGCTGCAGTGTATTACATACGATAATGCACTGGCTGACGTTTATTACACAGGATAATGCACAGACTGGAGTGTATTACACAGGTTAATGCACAGACTGGAGTGTATTAAACAGGTTAATGCAGAGATTGGAGTGTATTACACAGGATAATGCTCAGACAGGTGTGTATTGCAAAGGATAATGCACAGACTGGAGTGTATTACAGGACAATGCAGAGACTGAAGTGTATTACACAGGATAATGCACAGACTGGAGTGCATTACACAGGATAATGCACAGATTGGCGTCTATTGCATAGGATAATGAACAGACTGGAGTATATTACACAGGATAATGCTCAGACTGGAGTGTATTACGCAGGTTAATGCACAGACTGGAGTGCATTATACAGGATAATAGACAGGCTGGAGTAAGTAAAACAGGATAATGCACAGATTGGAGTCTATTACACAGGATAATTCAGAGACTGGAGTGTATTACACAGGATAATGCACAGACTGGAGTATATTACACAGGATAATGCATAGACTGGAGTGTATTACACAAGATTATGCACAGACTGGAGTGTATTAAACAGGATAATGCACAGACTGGAGTATATTACACAGGATAATGCACAGACTGGAGTGTATTACACAGGATCATGCACAGACTGGAGTGTATTACACAGGATAATGCACAGATTGGAGTCTATTAGGGAGGATAATGCACAGACTGGAGTGTATTACATAGGATAATGCACAGACTGGAGTATATTACACAGGATAATGCACAGACGAGTGTATTACACAGGATAATAGACAGGCTGGAGTGTGTAACACAGGATAATGCACAGATTGGAGTCTATTATACAGGATAATTCACAGACTGGAGTGTATTACACAGGATAATGCACAGACTGGAGTATATTACACAGGATAATGCATAGACTGGAGTGTATTACACAGGATTATGCACAGACTGGAGTGTATTAAACAGGATAATGCATAGACTGGAGTATATTACACAGGATCATGCACAGACTGGAGTGTATTACACAGGATAATTCACAGACTGGAGTGTATTACACAGGATAATGCACAGGCTGGAGTGTATTAAATCGGATAATGCACAGACTGGAGTGTATTACATAGGATAATGCACAGATTGGAGTGTATTACATAGGATAATGCACATATTCGAGTGTAGTAAATAGGATAATGCACAGATTAGAGTCTATTACACAGGATAATGCACAGACTGGAGTGTATTACACAGGATAATGCATAGACTGGAGTGTATTACATAGGTAATGCACAGATTGGAGTCTATTACAGAGGATAACGCACAGGCTGGAGTGTATTACACAGGATAATGCACAGGCTGGAGTATATTAAACAGGATAATAGACAGCCTGGAGTGTATTACACAGGATAATGCACAGACAGGGGTGTATTGCAAAGGATAATGCACAGGCTGGAGTTCATTGCACAGGTTAATGCACAGACTGGAGTGTATTACACAAGATAATGCACAGGCTGGAGTGTATTACGCAGGATAATAGAGAGGCAGGAGTGTATTACACAGAATAATGCTCAGACTGGGGTGTATTGCTCAGGATAATGCAGACGAGAATGTATTACACAGTATACTAGACAGGCTGCAGTATATTACACAGGATAATACACGGACTGTATTGTGTTACACAGGATAATACACAGGTTTGATTGTATTACATGGGATAATGCACAGATTGTCATGTATTACACACGATAATGCAAAAACTGGAGTGTATTACAGAGGACAATAGACAGGCTGGAGTGTATTACAAAGGATAATACACAGGCTTGAGTGTATTACACAGGATAATGCACAAACTGGATAGTATTACACAGGTTAATGCACAGACTGGATTGTATTACACAGGATAATGCACAGACTGGAATGTGTTACACAGGAAAAAGCACAGACTGGAGTGTATTACACAGGATAATGTACAGACCGGAGTGTATTACACAGGTTAATGCACAGACTGGAGTGTATTACACAGGTTAATGCACAGACTGGAGTGTATAACACAGGATAACACACAGACTGGAGTGAGTTACACAGAATATTGCACAGGTTGGATTCTATTACACAGGACAATCCAGAGACTGTCGTGCATTACACAGGATAATGCACAGACTGGAGTGTATTACACAGGATAATGGACAGACTGTCGTGTATTACACAGGATAATGCACAGGCTGCAGTGTATTACATACGATAATGCACTGGCTGACGTTTATTACACAGGATAATGCACAGACTGGAGTGTATTACACAGGTTAATGCACAGACTGGAGTGTATTAAACAGGTTAATGCAGAGATTGGAGTGTATTACACAGGATAATGCTCAGACAGGTGTGTATTGCAAAGGATAATGCACAGACTGGAGTGTATTACAGGACAATGCAGAGACTGAAGTGTATTACACAGGATAATGCACAGACTGGAGTGCATTACACAGGATAATGCACAGACTTTGAGTGTATTACACAGAATAATGCGCAGGCTGGTGTCTATTACGCAGGATAATAGACAGGCTGCAGTGTATTACACAGGATAATGCACGGACTGTATTGTGTTACACAGGATAATGCAGAGGCTTCATTGTATTACATGGGATAATGCACAGGTTGTAATGTGTTACACAGGATAATGCACAGGCTGGAGTGTATTACAAAGGATAATGCACAGACTGGATTGTATTACATAGGATAATACACAGACTGGAGTGTATTTAACAGGATAATACACAGACTGTATTGTGTTACACACGATAATGCACAGACTGGAATTTATTACACAGGATAATGCTTAGGTTGGAGTGTATTTAACTGGATAATGCTCAGGTTGGAATGTATTACACAGGATAATGTGCAGGCTGGAGTGTATTGCACAGACTGGAGTGTATTATACAGGATAATGCACAGGCTGGAGTGTATTGCACAGACTGGAGTGTATTATACAGGATAATGCACAGGCTGCAGTGTATTACATACGATAATGCACTGGCTGACGTTTATTACACAGGATAATGCACAGACTGGAGTGTATTACACAGGTTAATGCACAGACTGGAGTGTATTAAACAGGTTAATGCAGAGATTGGAGTGTATTACACAGGATAATGCTCAGACAGGTGTGTATTGCAAAGGATAATGCACAGACTGGAGTGTATTACAGGACAATGCAGAGACTGAAGTGTATTACACAGGATAATGCACAGACTGGAGTGCATTACACAGGATAATGCACAGATTGGCGTCTATTGCATAGGATAATGAACAGACTGGAGTATATTACACAGGATAATGCTCAGACTGGAGTGTATTACGCAGGTTAATGCACAGACTGGAGTGCATTATACAGGATAATAGACAGGCTGGAGTAAGTAAAACAGGATAATGCACAGATTGGAGTCTATTACACAGGATAATTCAGAGACTGGAGTGTATTACACAGGATAATGCACAGACTGGAGTATATTACACAGGATAATGCATAGACTGGAGTGTATTACACAAGATTATGCACAGACTGGAGTGTATTAAACAGGATAATGCACAGACTGGAGTATATTACACAGGATAATGCACAGACTGGAGTGTATTACACAGGATCATGCACAGACTGGAGTGTATTACACAGGATAATGCACAGATTGGAGTCTATTAGGGAGGATAATGCACAGACTGGAGTGTATTACATAGGATAATGCACAGACTGGAGTATATTACACAGGATAATGCACAGACGAGTGTATTACACAGGATAATAGACAGGCTGGAGTGTGTAACACAGGATAATGCACAGATTGGAGTCTATTATACAGGATAATTCACAGACTGGAGTGTATTACACAGGATAATGCACAGACTGGAGTATATTACGCAGGATAATGCATAGACTGGAGTGTATTACAGAGGATTATGCACAGACTGGAGTGTATTAAACAGGATAATGCACAGACTGGAGTATATTACACAGGATCATGCACAGACTGGAGTGTATTACACAGGATAATTCACAGACTGGAGTGTATTACACAGGATAATGCACAGGCTGGAGTGTATTAAATCGGATAATGCACAGACTGGAGTGTATTACATAGGATAATGCACAGATTGGAGTGTATTACATAGGATAATGCACAGATTCGAGTGTAGTAAATAGGATAATGCACAGATTAGAGTCTATTACACAGGATAATGCACAGACTGGAGTGTATTACACAGGATAATGCATAGACTGGAGTGTATTACATAGGTAATGCACAGATTGGAGTCTATTACAGAGGATAACGCACAGGCTGGAGTGTATTACACAGGATAATGCACAGGCTGGAGTATATTAAACAGGATAATAGACAGCCTGGAGTGTATTACACAGGATAATGCACAGACAGGGGTGTATTGCAAAGGATAATGCACAGGCTGGAGTTCATTGCACAGGTTAATGCACAGACTGGAGTGTATTACACAAGATAATGCACAGGCTGGAGTGTATTACGCAGGATAATAGAGAGGCAGGAGTGTATTACACAGAATAATGCTCAGACTGGGGTGTATTGCTCAGGATAATGCAGACGAGAATGTATTACACAGTATACTAGACAGGCTGCAGTATATTACACAGGATAATACACGGACTGTATTGTGTTACACAGGATAATACACAGGTTTGATTGTATTACATGGGATAATGCACAGATTGTCATGTATTACACACGATAATGCAAAAACTGGAGTGTATTACAGAGGACAATAGACAGGCTGGAGTGTATTACAAAGGATAATACACAGGCTTGAGTGTATTACACAGGATAATGCACAAACTGGATAGTATTACACAGGTTAATGCACAGACTGGATTGTATTACACAGGATAATGCACAGACTGGAATGTGTTACACAGGAAAAAGCACAGACTGGAGTGTATTACACAGGATAATGTACAGACCGGAGTGTATTACACAGGTTAATGCACAGACTGGAGTGTATTACACAGGTTAATGCACAGACTGGAGTGTATAACACAGGATAACACACAGACTGGAGTGAGTTACACAGAATATTGCACAGGTTGGATTCTATTACACAGGACAATCCAGAGACTGTCGTGCATTACACAGGATAATGCACAGACTGGAGTGTATTACACAGGATAATGGACAGACTGTCGTGTATTACACAGGATAATGCACAGGCTGCAGTGTATTACATACGATAATGCACTGGCTGACGTTTATTACACAGGATAATGCACAGACTGGAGTGTATTACACAGGTTAATGCACAGACTGGAGTGTATTAAACAGGTTAATGCAGAGATTGGAGTGTATTACACAGGATAATGCTCAGACAGGTGTGTATTGCAAAGGATAATGCACAGACTGGAGTGTATTACAGGACAATGCAGAGACTGAAGTGTATTACACAGGATAATGCACAGACTGGAGTGCATTACACAGGATAATGCACAGACTTTGAGTGTATTACACAGAATAATGCGCAGGCTGGTGTCTATTACGCAGGATAATAGACAGGCTGCAGTGTATTACACAGGATAATGCACGGACTGTATTGTGTTACACAGGATAATGCAGAGGCTTCATTGTATTACATGGGATAATGCACAGGTTGTAATGTGTTACACAGGATAATGCACAGGCTGGAGTGTATTACAAAGGATAATGCACAGACTGGATTGTATTACATAGGATAATACACAGACTGGAGTGTATTTAACAGGATAATACACAGACTGTATTGTGTTACACACGATAATGCACAGACTGGAATTTATTACACAGGATAATGCTTAGGTTGGAGTGTATTTAACTGGATAATGCTCAGGTTGGAATGTATTACACAGGATAATGTGCAGGCTGGAGTGTATTGCACAGACTGGAGTGTATTATACAGGATAATGCACAGGCTGGAGTGTATTACACAGGATAATACACAGGCTGGAGTGTATTACACAGGATAATGCACAGAATGGAGTGTATTGCACAGAATGGAGTGTATTATACAGGTTTATGCTCATACTTGGGGTGTATTACGCAGGATAATGCACGGACTGGAGTGTATTGCATAGACTGGAGAGTATTACACAGAATACTACACAGACTGGAGTGTATTACCCAGGATAATGCACAGACTGGAGTTTATTACACAGGATAATAGACAGGCTGGAGTGAATTACACGGGATAATGCACAGACTGGAATTAATTACACAGGATAATAGACAGGCTGGAGTGTATTACACAGGATAATACACAGACTGGAGTTTATTGCACAGGATAATTCAGAGACTGGAGTTTATTACACAGGATACTTCAGAGACTGGAGTGTATTACACAGGATAACGCACAGGCTGGAGTGTGTTACACAGGATAATCCATAGACTGGAGTGTATTTCACTGGATAATTCACAGACTGGAGTGTATTACACAGGATAATTCACAGACTGGAGTGTATTACACAGGATAATTCACAGCCTGGATTGTGTTACACAGGATAATAGACAGGCTGGAGTGTGTTACACAGGACAATGCACAGACTGGAGTGTATTCCACAGGATAACAGACAGGCTGGCGTGTATTACACAGGATAATAGACAAGCTGGTGTGTATTACACTGGCAAATCCAGAGACTGGAGTGTATTACACAGGATAATGCACAGACTGTATTGTGTTACACAGGATAATGCACAGTCTGGAGTGTATTGCACAGACTGGAGCATATTACACAGAATAATGCACAGACGAGACTGTATTGCACAGAATAATAGACAGGCTGGAGTGTATTACACAGGATAATGCAGACGAGAGTTTATTACACAGGATAATATACAGGCTGTAGTGTATTACACAGGGTAATGCACAGGCTGGAGTGTATTACACAGGATAATGCACAGACTGGAGTGTATTACACAGGATAATGCACAGACTGGATTGTGTTACACATGATAATAGACAGGCTGTAGTGTATTACACAGAACAATGCACAGGCTGGAGTGTATTACACAGGATAATAGATAGACTGAAGTGTGTTACACAGGATAATCCAGAGATGGAGTGTATTGCACAGGATAATGCACAAATTGGAGTGTATTATACAGGCTAATGCACAGACTGGAGTGTATTACACAGGATAATGCACAGGCTGGTATATATTACACAGAATAATGCACAGATGAGAGTGTATTACTCAGGATAGTGCACAGACTGGAGTGTATTTCTCAGGATAATCCAGAGACTGGAGTGTTTTACAAAGGATAATGCACAGACTGGAGTGTATTACTCAGGATAATGCAGACGAGAGTGTATTACAGAGGATAATAGACAGACTGGAGTGCATTACACAGAATAATGCTCAGACCGGAGTGTATTACTCAGGATAATGCAGACGAGAGTGTATTACACAGGATAATATACAGGCTGCAGTGTATTACACAGGATAATGCACAGACTGCAGTGTATTGCACAGGATAATGCACAGATTGGAGTGTATTACACAGGATAATGCACAGACTGGAGTGTATTGCACAGATTGGAGTGTATTACAAAGGATAATGCACAGACAGGAGTGTATTACTCAGGATAATGCAGACAAGAAAGTATTACAAAGGATAATATACAGGCTGCAGTATATTACACAGGATAATGCACGGACTGGAGTGTATTGCATAGACTGGAGAGTATTACACAGAATACTACACAGACTGGAGTGTATTACCCAGGATAATGCACAGACTGGAGTTTATTACACAGGATAATAGACAGGCTGGAGTGAATTACACGGGATAATGCACAGACTGGAATTAATTACACAGGATAATAGACAGGCTGGAGTGTATTACACAGGATAATACACAGACTGGAGTTTATTGCACAGGATAATTCAGAGACTGGAGTTTATTACACAGGATACTTCAGAGACTGGAGTGTATTACACAGGATAACGCACAGGCTGGAGTGTGTTACACAGGATAATCCATAGACTGGAGTGTATTTCACTGGATAATTCACAGACTGGAGTGTATTACACAGGATAATGCACAGGCTGCAGTGTATTACACAGGATAATTCACAGCCTGGATTGTGTTACACAGGATAATAGACAGGCTGGAGTGTGTTACACAGGACAATGCACAGACTGGAGTGTATTCCACAGGATAACAGACAGGCTGGCGTGTATTACACAGGATAATAGACAAGCTGGTGTGTATTACACTGGCAAATCCAGAGACTGGAGTGTATTACACAGGATAATGCACAGACTGTATTGTGTTACACAGGATAATGCACAGTCTGGAGTGTATTGCACAGACTGGAGCATATTACACAGAATAATGCACAGACGAGACTGTATTGCACAGAATAATAGACAGGCTGGAGTGTATTACACAGGATAATGCAGACGAGAGTTTATTACACAGGATAATATACAGGCTGTAGTGTATTACACAGGGTAATGCACAGGCTGGAGTGTATTACACAGGATAATGCACAGACTGGAGTGTATTACACAGGATAATGCACAGACTGGATTGTGTTACACATGATAATAGACAGGCTGTAGTGTATTACACAGAACAATGCACAGGCTGGAGTGTATTACACAGGATAATAGATAGACTGAAGTGTGTTACACAGGATAATCCAGAGATGGAGTGTATTGCACAGGATAATGCACAAATTGGAGTGTATTATACAGGCTAATGCACAGACTGGAGTGTATTACACAGGATAATGCACAGGCTGGTATATATTACACAGAATAATGCACAGATGAGAGTGTATTACTCAGGATAGTGCACAGACTGGAGTGTATTTCTCAGGATAATCCAGAGACTGGAGTGTTTTACAAAGGATAATGCACAGACTGGAGTGTATTACTCAGGATAATGCAGACGAGAGTGTATTACAGAGGATAATAGACAGACTGGAGTGCATTACACAGAATAATGCTCAGACCGGAGTGTATTACTCAGGATAATGCAGACGAGAGTGTATTACACAGGATAATATACAGGCTGCAGTGTATTACACAGGATAATGCACAGACTGCAGTGTATTGCACAGGATAATGCACAGATTGGAGTGTATTACACAGGATAATGCACAGACTGGAGTGTATTGCACAGATTGGAGTGTATTACAAAGGATAATGCACAGACAGGAGTGTATTACTCAGGATAATGCAGACAAGAAAGTATTACAAAGGATAATATACAGGCTGCAGTATATTACACAGGATAATGCACAGGCTGTAGTGTATTACACAGAACAATGCACAGGCTGGAGTGTATTACACAGGATAATAGACAGACTTGAGTGTATTACACAGGATCATGCAGAGACTGGAGTGTATTACACAGGATAATGCACAGGCTGGAGTGCATTACATCGGATAATGCACAGACTGGAGTGTATTACACAGGATTATGCACAGACTGGAGTGTATTAAACAGGATAATGCACAGACTGGAGTATATTACACAGGATAATGCACAGACTGGAGTGTATTACACAGGATCATGCACAGACTGGAGTGTATTACACAGGATAATGCACAGATTGGAGTCTATTAGAGAGGATAATGCACAGACTGGAGTGTATTACATAGGATAATGCACAGACTGGAGTATATTACACAGGATAATGCACAGACGAGTGTATTACACAGGATAATAGACAGGCTGGAGTGTGTAACACAGGATAATGCACAGATTGGAGTCTATTATACAGGATAATTCACAGACTGGAGTGTATTACACAGGATAATGCACAGACTGAAGTATATTACACAGGATAATGCATAGACTGGAGTGTATTACACAGGATTATGCACAGACTGGAGTGTATTAAACAGGATAATGCACAGACTGGAGTATATTACACAGGATCATGCACAGACTGGAGTGTATTACACAGGATAATTCACAGACTGGAGTGTATTACACAGGATAATGCACAGGCTGGAGTGTATTAAATCGGATAATGCACAGACTGGAGTGTATTACATAGGATAATGCACAGATTGGAGTGTATTACATAGGATAATGCACAGATTCGAGTGTAGTAAATAGGATAATGCACAGATTAGAGTCTATTACACAGGATAATGCACAGACTGGAGTGTATTACACAGGATAATGCATAGACTGGAGTGTATTACATAGGTAATGCACAGATTGGAGTCTATTACAGAGGATAACGCACAGGCTGGAGTGTATTACACAGGATAATGCACAGGCTGGAGTATATTAAACAGGATAATAGACAGCCTGGAGTGTATTACACAGGATAATGCACAGACAGGGGTGTATTGCAAAGGATAATGCACAGGCTGGAGTTCATTGCACAGGTTAATGCACAGACTGGAGTGTATTACACAAGATAATGCACAGGCTGGAGTGTATTACGCAGGATAATAGAGAGGCAGGAGTGTATTACACAGAATAATGCTCAGACTGGGGTGTATTACTCAGGATAATGCAGACGAGAATGTATTACACAGTATACTAGACAGGCTGCAGTATATTACACAGGATAATGCACGGACTGTATTGTGTTACACAGGATAATACACAGGTTTGATTGTATTACATGGGATAATGCACAGATTGTCATGTATTACACACGATAATGCAAAAACTGGAGTGTATTACAGAGGACAATAGACAGGCTGGAGTGTATTACAAAGGATAATACACAGGCTTGAGTGTATTACACAGGATAATGCACAAACTGGATAGTATTACACAGGATAATGCACAGACTGGATTGTATTACACAGGATAATGCACAGACTGGAATGTGTTACACAGGAAAAAGCACAGACTGGAGTGTATTACACAGGATAATGTACAGACCGGAGTGTATTACACAGGTTAATGCACAGACTGGAGTGTATTACACAGGTTAATGCACAGACTGGAGTGTATAACACAGGATAACACACAGACTGGAGTGTGTTACACAGAATATTGCACAGGTTGGATTCTATTACACAGGACAATCCAGAGACTGTCGTGCATTACACAGGATAATGCACAGACTGGAGTGTATTACACAGGATAATGGACAGACTGTCGTGTATTACACAGGATAATGCACAGGCTGCAGTGTATTACATACGATAATGCACTGGCTGACGTTTATTACACAGGATAATGCACAGACTGGAGTGTATTACACAGGTTAATGCACAGACTGGAGTGTATTAAACAGGTTAATGCAGAGATTGGAGTGTATTACACAGGATAATGCTCAGACAGGTGTGTATTGCAAAGGATAATGCACAGACTGGAGTGTATTACAGGACAATGCAGAGACTGAAGTGTATTACACAGGATAATGCACAGACTGGAGTGCATTACACAGGATAATGCACAGACTTGAGTGTATTACACAGAATAATGCGTAGGCTGGTGTCTATTACGCAGGATAATAGACAGGCTGCAGTGTATTACACAGGATAATGCACGGACTGTATTGTGTTACACAGGATAATGCAGAGGCTTCATTGTATTACATGGGATAATGCACAGGTTGTAATGTGTTACACAGGATAATGCACAGGCTGGAGTGTATTACAAAGGATAATGCACAAACTGGATTGTATTACATAGGATAATACACAGACTGGAGTGTATTTAACAGGATAATACACAGACTGTATTGTGTTACACACGATAATGCACAGACTGGAATTTATTACACAGGATAATGCTTAGGTTGGAGTGTATTTAACTGGATAATGCTCAGGTTGGAATGTATTACACAGGATAATGTGCAGGCTGGAGTGTATTGCACAGACTGGAGTGTATTATACAGGATAATGCACAGGCTGGAGTGTATTACACAGGATAATACACAGGCTGGAGTGTATTACACAGGATAATGCACAGAATGGAGTGTATTGCACAGAATGGAGTGTATTATACAGGTTTATGCTCATACTTGGGGTGTATTACGCAGGATAATGCACGGACTGGAGTGTATTGCATAGACTGGAGAGTATTACACAGAATACTACACAGACTGGAGTGTATTACCCAGGATAATGCACAGACTGGAGTTTATTACACAGGATAATAGACAGGCTGGAGTGAATTACACGGGATAATGCACAGACTGGAATTAATTACACAGGATAATAGACAGGCTGGAGTGTATTACACAGGATAATACACAGACTGGAGTTTATTGCACAGGATAATTCAGAGACTGGAGTTTATTACACAGGATACTTCAGAGACTGGAGTGTATTACACAGGATAACGCACAGGCTGGAGTGTGTTACACAGGATAATCCATAGACTGGAGTGTATTTCACTGGATAATTCACAGACTGGAGTGTATTACACAGGATAATGCAGAGACTGGAGTGTATTAAACTGGATAATGCACAGACTGGAGTGTATTACACTGGATAATGCACAGACTGGAGAGTATTACACAGGATAATGCACAGGCTGGAGCATATTACACAGAATAATGTACAGAATGGAATGTATTACACAGGATAATGCACAGACTGGAGTATATTACACAGGCAAAGGCACATACTGGAGAGTATTACACAGGTTTCTGCACAGGCTGGAGTGTATTACACAGGATAATGTACAGACTGGATTGGATTACACAGGATAATGCACAGACTGGAGTTTATTGCACTGGATAATGCACAGGCTGGAGTCTGTACACAGGATATTGCACAGTCTGGAGTGTATTACACAGGCGAATCCAGAGACTGGAGTGTATTATACAGGATAATGCACAGACTGTAGGGTATTACACAAGAAAATGCACAGCCTGGGGTGTATCACAACGGATCATGCACAGGCTGGTCTGTATTGCACAGCATAATTCACAGACTGGAGTGTATTACACAGGATAATGCACAGACTGGAGTGTATTACACAGGATAATGCACAAGTTGGAGTGTATTGTACAGGCTAATGCACAGAATGGAGTGTATTACACAGGATAATACACAGACTGGATGGTATTGGACAGACTGGAGTGTTTTACACAGAATAATCAACAGACTGGAGTGTGTTACACAGGATAATCCATAGACTGGAGTGTATTTCACTGGATAATTCACAGACTGGAGTGTATTACACAGGATAATGCAGAGACTGGAGTGTATTTCACTGGATAAAACACAGACTGGAGTGTATTACACAGGATAATGCAGAGACTGGAGTGTATTACACTGGATAATGCATAGATTGGAGTGTCTTGCACAGGATAATGCACAGGCTGGAGCGTATTACACAGAATAATGTACAGACTAGAATGTATTACACAGGATAATGCACAGACTGGAATATATTACACAGGCAAAGGCACAGACTGGAGTGTATTACACAGGATAATACAGAGACTGGAGTGTATTATACAGGATAATGCACAGACTGTCGTGTATTACACAAGAAAATGCACAGCCTGGAGTATATCACAACGGATAAAGCACAGGCTGGTCTGTATTACACAGCATATTTCACAGACTGGAGTGTGTTACACAGGATAATGCACAGACTGGAGTGTATTACACAGGATAATTCACAGACTGGAGTGTATTACACAGGATAATGCACAGACTGGAGTGTATTACACAGGATTATGCACAGACTGGAGTGTATTATAAAGGATAATGCACAGACTGGATTGTATTATAAAGAATAATGCACAGACTGGAGAGTGTTACACAGGTTAATGCACAAACTGGAGTGTATTACACAGGATAATGCACAGACTGGAGTGTAATACACAGGATAATAGACAGACTGGAGTGTATTACAAAGGATAATGCACAGACTGGAGTGTATTACACAGGATAATGCACAGACAAGAGTGTATTACACAGGATAATGCACAGACTGGAGTGTATTACACAGGATAATGCACAGACTGGAGTGTATTACAAAGGATAATGCACAGACTGGAGTGTATTAAACAGGATAAGACACAGACTGGAGTGTATTATAAAGGATAATGCACAGACTGGAGTGTATTACACAGGTTAATGCACAAACTGGAGTGTATTACACAGGATAATGCACAGACTGGAGTGTATCACACAGGATAATGCACAGACTGGAGTGTATTACACTGGATAATGCACAGACTGAAGTTTATTACACAGGATAATGCACAGACTGGACTGTATAACACAGGATAATGCACTGTCTAGAGTGTATTACACAGGATAATGCAGCAGACTGGAATATATTACACAGGCAAAGGCACAGACTGGAGTGTATTACACAGGATAATACAGAGACTGGAGTGTATTATACAGGATAATGCACAGACTGTCGTGTATTACACAAGAAAATGCACAGCCTGGAGTATATCACAACGGATAAAGCACAGGCTGGTCTGTATTACACAGCATATTTCACAGACTGGAGTGTGTTACACAGGATAATGCACAGACTGGAGTGTATTACACAGGATAATTCACAGACTGGAGTGTATTACACAGGATAATGCACAGACTGGAGTGTATTACACAGGATTATGCACAGACTGGAGTGTATTATAAAGGATAATGCACAGACTGGATTGTATTATAAAGAATAATGCACAGACTGGAGTGTGTTACACAGGTTAATGCACAAACTGGAGTGTATTACACAGGATAATGCACAGACTGGAGTGTATTACACAGGATAATAGACAGACTGGAGTGTATTACAAAGGATAATGCACAGACTGGAGTGTATTACACAGGATAATGCACAGACAAGAGTGTATTACACAGGATAATGCACAGACTGGAGTGTATTACACAGGATAATGCACAGACTGGAGTGTATTACAAAGGATAATGCACAGACTGGAGTGTATTAAACAGGATAAGACACAGACTGGAGTGTATTATAAAGGATAATGCACAGACTGGAGTGTATTACACAGGTTAATGCACAAACTGGAGTGTATTACACAGGATAATGCACAGACTGTAGTGTATTAAGGAGCCTAATACCCAGGCTGGAGTGTATTACACAGGAAAATGCACAGACTGGAGTTTATTACACAGGATAATGCATGGACTGGAGTGTATTGCACTGGGTAATGCACAGACTGGAGTGTATTCTAAAGGATAATTCACAGCCTGGTGTGTATTACACAGGCTAATGCACAGACTGGAGTTTATTACACCGGATAATGCACAGACTGGAGTGTATTACACAGGATAATGAACAGACTGGAGTTTATTACACAGGATAATGCATGGACTGATGTGTATTACACTGGGTAATGCACAGACTGGAGTTTATTACACAGGATAATGCACAGACTGGAGTGCATTACACAGGATAATGCACAGACTGGAGTGTATTACACAGGACAATGCACAGACAGATGTGTATTACACAGGATAATGCACAGACTGGAGTTTATTACACAGGTTAATGCAAAGACTTGAGTGTATTACACAGGATAATGCACAGACTGGAGTGTATTACACAGGTTAATGCACAGACTGGAGTTTATTACACGAGATAATGCACAGACTGGAGTGTATTACACAGGATAATGCACAGACAGAAGTGTATTACACTGGATAATGCACAGACTGAAGTTTATTACACAGGATAATGCACAGACTGGACTGTATAACACAGGATAATGCACTGTCTAGAGTGTATTGCACAGGATAATGCACAGATTGGAGTGTATTACACAGAATATAGCACAGGTTGGATTCTATTACACAGAATAATGCACAGACTGGAGTGTATTTCACAGGTTAATGCACAGACTGGAGTTTATTGCACTGGATAATGCACAGGCTGGAGTCTGTACACAGGATAATGCACAGACTGGAGTGTATTACACAGGCGAATCCAGAGACTGGAGTGTATAATACAGGATAATGCACAGACTGTAGTGTATTACACAAGAAAATGCACAGCCTGGGGTGTATCACAACGGATAATGCACAGACTGGATTGTATTATAAAGAATAATGCACAGACTGGAGTGTATTACACAGGTTAATGCACAAACTGGTCTGTATTACACAGAATAATGCACAGTCTGGAGTCTGTACACAGGATAATGCACAGACTGGAGTGTATTAAAGAGTCTAATACCCAGGCTGGAGTGTATTACACGGGATAATGCACAGACTGGAGTTTATTACACAGGATAATGCATGGACTGGAGTGTATTGCACTGGGTAATGCACAGACTGGAGTGTATTCTAAAGGATAATTCACAGCCTGGTGTGTATTACACAGGATAATGCACAGACTGGAGTTTATTACACAGGATAATGCACAGACTGGTGTGTATTACACAGGATAATGAACAGACTGGAGTTTATTACACAGGATAATGCATGGACTGATGTGTATTACACTGGGTAATGCACAGACTGGAGTTTATTACACAGGATAATGCACAGACTGGACTGTATAACACAGGATAATGCACTGTCTGGAGTGTATTACACAGGATAATGCACAGATTGGAGTGTATTACACAGAATATAGCACAGGTTGGATTCTATTACACAGAATAATGCACAAACTGGAGTGTATTTCACAGGTTAATGCACAGACTGGAGTTTATTGCACTGGATAATGCACAGGCTGGAGTCTGTACACAGGATAATGCACAGACTGGAGTGTATTACACAGGCAAATCCAGAGACTGGAGTGTATTATACAGGATAATGCACAGACTGTGGTGTATTACACTAGAAAATGCACAGCCTGGGGTGTATCACAACGGATAATGCCCAGGCTGCCCAATATTGCACAGAATAATGCAGACTGGAGTGTGTTACACAGGATAATGCGCAGACTGGTGTTTATTGCACAGACTGGAGTATATTACACAGGTTAATGCACATACTGGAGTGTATTGCACAGACAGGTGTGTATTACACAGAATAATTCACAGGCTGGAGTGTATTACACAGGATAATGCACAGACTGGAGTGTATTACACAGGATAATGCACAGACTGGAGTGTATTACACAGGATAATGCACAGACTGGAGTGTATAACACAAGATAATGCACAAGTTGGAGTCTATTATACAGGCTAATGCACAGAATGGAGTGTATTACACAGGATAATGCACAGACTGGAGTGTATTGGACAGGCTGGAGTGCTTTACACAGAATAATCAACAGACTGGAATTTATTACACAGGATAATGCACAGGCTGGAGTGTATTACACAGGATAATGCACAGACTGGAGTTTATTGCATTGGATAATGCACAGGCTGGAGTGTATTACACAGGATAATAGACAGGCTGGAGTCTGTACACAGGATAATGCACAGACCTGAATGTATTACACAGGATAATGCACTGACTGGAATGTATTGCACAGGATAATGCACAGACTTGAATGTATTACACAGGATAATGCACAGACTGGAGTGTATTACACAGGAGAATGCACTGACTGGAATGTATTACACAGGATAATGCACAGACTGGAATGTATTACACAGGATAATGCACAGACTGGAGTTTATTGCACTGGATAATGCACAGGCTGGTGTGTATTACACAGGCGAATCCAGAGACTGGAGAGTATTACACAGGTTAATGCACAGACTGGAGTTTATTGCACTGGATAATGCACAGGCTGGAGTCTGTACACAGGATAATGCACAGACTGGAGTGTATTACACAGGCGAATCCAGAGACTGGAGTGTATTATACAGGATAATGCACAGACTGTAGTGTATTACACAAGAAAATGCACAGCCTGGGGTGTATCACAACGGATAATGCACAGGCTGGTCTGTATTACACAGCATAATGCACAGACTGGAGTGTATTTCACAGGATAATGCACAGACTGGAGTGTATTACACAGGATAATGCACAGACTGGAGTGTATTAAAGAGCCTAATAGCCAGGCTGGAGTGTATTACACGGGATAATGCACAGACTGGAGTTTATTACACAGGATAATGCATGGACTGGTGTGTATTACACTGGGTAATGCACAGACTGGAGTTTATTACACAGGATAATGCACAGACTGGACTGTATAACACAGGATAATGCACTGTCTAGAGTGTATTACACAGGATAATGCACAGATTGGAGTATATTACACAGAATATTGCACACGTTGGATTCTATTACACAGAATAATGCACAGACTGGAATGTATTACACAGGATAATGTTCAGACTGGATTGGATTACACAGAATTATGCACAGACTGGAGTTTATTGCTCTGGATAATGCACAGACTGGAGTGTATTACACAGGCGAATCCAGAGACTGGAGTGTATTATACAGGATAATGCACAGACTGTAGTGTATTACACAAGAAAATGCACAGCCTGGGGTGTATCACAACGGATAATGCCCAGGCTGCCCAATATTGCACAGAATAATGCACAGACTGGAGTGTGTTACACAGGATAATGCGCAGACTGGAGTTTATTGCACAGACTGGAGTGTATTACACAGGTTAATGCACATACTGGAGTGTATTGCACAGACAGGTGTGTATTACACAGAATAATTCACAGGCTGGAGTGTATTACACAGGATAATGCACAGACTGGAGTGTATTACACAGGATAATGCACAGACTGGAGTTTATTACACAGGATAATGCACAGACTGTAGTGTATTAAGGAGCCTAATACCCAGGCTGGAGTGTATTACACAGGAAAATGCACAGACTGGTGTGTATTACACAGGATAATGCACAGACTGGAGTTTATTACACAGGATAATGCACAGACTGGTGTGTATTACACAGGATATTGAACAGACTGGAGTTTATTACACAGGATAATGCATGGACTGATGTGTATTACACTGGGTAATGCACAGACTGGAGTTTATTACACAGGATAATGCACAGACTGGACTGTATAACACAGGATAATGCACTGTCTAGAGTGTATTGCACAGGATAATGCACAGATTGGAGTGTATTACACAGAAGATAGCACAGGTTGGATTCTATTACACAGAATAATGCACAAACTGGAGTGTATTTCACAGGTTAATGCACAGACTGGAGTTTATTGCACTGGATAATGCACAGGCTGGAGTCTGTACACAGGATAATGCACAGACTGGAGTGTATTACACAGGCAAATCCAGAGACTGGAGTGTATTATACAGGATAATGCACAGACTGTAGTGTATTACACAAGAAAATGCACAGCCTGGGGTGTATCACAACGGATAATGCCCAGGCTGCCCAATATTGCACAGAATAATGCAGACTGGAGTGTGTTACACAGGATAATGCGCAGACTGGTGTTTATTGCACAGACTGGAGTGTATTACACAGGTTAATGCACATACTGGAGTGTATTGCACAGACAGGTGTGTATTACACAGAATAATTCACAGGCTGGAGTGTATTACACAGGATAATGCACAGACTGGAGTGTATTACACAGGATAATGCACAGACTGGAGTGTATTACACAGGATAATGCACAGACTGGAGTGTATAACACAAGATAATGCACAAGTTGGAGTCTATTATACAGGCTAATGCACAGAATGGAGTGTATTACACAGGATAATGCACAGACTGGAGTGTATTGGACAGGCTGGAGTGCTTTACACAGAATAATCAACAGACTGGAATTTATTACACAGGATAATGCACAGGCTGGAGTGTATTACACAGGATAATGCACAGACTGGAGTTTATTGCATTGGATAATGCACAGGCTGGAGTGTATTACACAGGATAATAGACAGGCTGGAGTCTGTACACAGGATAATGCACAGACCTGAATGTATTACACAGGATAATGCACTGACTGGAATGTATTGCACAGGATAATGCACAGACTTGAATGTATTACACAGGATAATGCACAGACTGGAGTGTATTACACAGGAGAATGCACTGACTGGAATGTATTACACAGGATAATGCACAGACTGGAATGTATTACACAGGATAATGCACAGACTGGAGTTTATTGCACTGGATAATGCACAGGCTGGTGTGTATTACACAGGCGAATCCAGAGACTGGAGAGTATTACACAAGAAAATGCACAGCCTGGGGTATATTGCACATGATAATGCACAGATTGGAGTCTATTACACATGATAATGCACAGACTGGAGTGTATTACACAGGATAATGCACAGACTGGAGTGTATTACACAGGAGAATGCACAAGTTGGAGTGTATTACACAGAATATAGCACAGGTTGGATTCTATTACACAGAATAATGCACAGACTGGAGTGTATTTCACAGGTTAATGCACAGACTGGAGTTTATTGCAATGGATAATGCACAGGCTGGAGTCTGTACACAGGATAATGCACAGACTGGAGTGTATTACACAGGCGAATCCAGAGACTGGAGTGTATTATACAGGATAATGCACAGACTGTAGTGTATTACACAAGAAAATGCACAGCCTGGGGTGTATCACAACGGATAATGCACAGGCTGGTCTGTATTACACAGCATAATGCACAGACTGGAGTGTATTTCACAGGATAATGCACAGACTGGAGTGTATTACACAGGATAATGCACAGACTGGAGTGTATTAAAGAGTCTAATACCCAGGCTGGAGTGTATTACACGGGATAATGCACAGACTGGAGTTTATTACACAGGATAATGCATGGACTGGTGTGTATTACACTGGGTAATGCACAGACTGGAGTTTATTACACAGGATAATTCACAGCCTGGTGTGTATTACACAGGATAATGCACAGACTGGAGTTTATTACACAGGATAATGCACAGACTGGTGTGTATTACACAGGATAATGAACAGACTGGAGTTTATTACACAGGATAATTCATGGACTGATGTGTATTACACTGGGTAATGCACAGACTGGAGTTTATTACACAGCATAATGCACAGACTGGACTGTATAACACAGGATAATGCACTGTCTAGAGTGTATTGCACAGGATAATGCAGATTGGAGTGTATTACACAGAATATAGCACAGGTTGGATTCTATTACACAGAATAATGCACAAACTGGAGTGTATTTCACAGGTTAATGCACAGACTGGAGTTTATTGCACTGGATAATGCACAGGCTGGAGTGTATTACACAGGATAATGCACAGACTGGAGTATATTACAAAGGATAATGCACAGACCAGAGTGTATTATAAAGGATAATGCACAGGTTAGATTCTATTACAGAGGATAATGCACAGGCTGGAGTGTATTACACAGGATAATGCACAGACTGGAGTGTATTACACAGGATAATGCACAGACTGGAGTGTATTACACAGGCAAATCCAGAGACTGGAGTGTATTATACAGGATAATGCACAGACTGTAGTGTATTACACTAGAAAATGCACAGCCTGGGGTGTATCACAACGGATAATGCCCAGGCTGCCCAATATTGCACAGAATAATGCAGACTGGAGTGTGTTACACAGGATAATGCGCAGACTGGTGTTTATTGCACAGACTGGAGTGTATTACACAGGTTAATGCACATACTGGAGTGTATTGCACAGACAGGTGTGTATTACACAGAATAATTCACAGGCTGGAGTGTATTACACAGGATAATGCACAGACTGGAGTGTATTACACAGGATAATGCACAGACTGGAGTGTATAACACAAGATAATGCACAAGTTGGAGTCTATTATACAGGCTAATGCACAGAATGGAGTGTATTACACAGGATAATGCACAGACTGGAGTGTACTGGACAGGCTGGAGTGCTTTACACAGAATAATCAACAGACTGGAATTTATTACACAGGATAATGCACAGGCTGGAGTGTATTACACAGGATAATGCACAGACTGGAGTTTATTGCATTCGATAATGCACAGGCTGGAGTGTATTACACAGGATAATGCACAGACTGGAGTATATTACAAAGGATAATGCACAGACCAGAGTGTATTATAAAGGATAATGCACAGGTTAGATTCTATTACAGAGGATAATGCACAGGCTGGAGTGTATTACACAGGATAATGCACAGACTGGAGTGTATTACACAGGAGAATGCACTGACTGGAGTGTATTACACAGGATAATGCACAGACTGGAGTGTATAACACAAGATAATGCACAAGTTGGAGTCTATTATACAGGCTAATGCACAGAATGGAGTGTATTACACAGGATAATGCACAGACTGGAGTATATTACAAAGGATAATGCACAGACTGGAGTGTATTATAAAGGATAATGCACAGGTTAGATTCTATTACAGAGGATAATGCACAGGCTGGAGTGTATTACACAGGATAATGCACAGGCTGGAGTGTATTACTGAGGATAATGCACAGACTGGAGTGTATAACACAAGATAATGCACAAGTTGGTGTCTATTATACAGGCTAATGCACAGAATGGAGTGTATTACACAGGATAAGGCACAGACTGGAGTTTATTGCACAGACTGGAGTGTATTACACAGGATAATGCACAGGCGGCTCTATATTGCACAGAATAATGCACAGACTGGAGTGTGTTACACGGAAAAATGTGCAGACTGGAGTGTATTACACAGGATAAATCATAGCCTGTAGTGTATTACACAGGATAATGCACAGACTGGAGTGTATTGGACAGGCTGGAGTGCTTTACACAGAATAATCAACAGACTGGAGTTTATTACACAGGATAATGCACAGGCTGGAGTGTATTACACAGGATAATGCACAGACTGGAATGTATTACACAGGATAATGCACAGACTGGAATGTATTACACAGGATAATGCACAGACTGGAGTTTATTGCACTGGATAATGCACAGGCTTGTGTGTATTACACAGGCGAATCCAGAGACTGGAGAGTATTACACAAGAAAATGCACAGCCTGGGGTGTATTGCACAGGATAATGCACAGATTGGAGTCTACTACCCAGGATAATGCACAGGCTGGAGTGTATTACACAGGATAATGCACAGGCAGGAGTGTATTACACATGATAATGCATAGACTGGAGTGTATTACACCGGATAATGCACAGACTGGAGTGTATTACACAGGACAATGCACAGACAGAAGTGTATTACACAGGATAATGCACAGACTGGAGTTTATTACACAGGATAATGCACAGACTGTAGTGTATTAAGGAGCCTAATACCTAGGCTGGAGTGTATTACACAGGAAAATGCACAGACTGGAGTTTATTACACAGGATAATGCATGGACTGGAGTGTATTGCACTGGGTAATGCACAGACTGGAGTATATTCTAAAGGATAATGCACAGACTGGAGTGTATTACACAGGATAACTCACAGCCTGGAGTGTATTACACAGGATAATGCACAGACTGGAGTTTATTACACAGGATAATGCACAGACTGGAGTGTATTACACAGGATAATGCACAGACTGGAGTTTATTACACAGGATAATGCATGGACTGATGTGTATTACACTGGGTAATGCACAGACTGGAGTTTATTACACAGGATAATGCACAGACTGGACTGTAGAACACAGGATAATGCACTGTGTAGAGTGTATTGCACAGGATAATGCACAGATTGGAGTGTATTACACAGAATATAGCACAGGTTGGATTCTATTACACAGAATAATGCACAAACTGGAGTGTATTTCACAGGTTAATGCACAGACTGGAGTTTATTGCAATGGATAATGCACAGGCTGGAGTCTGTACACACAATAATGCACAGACTGGAGTGTATTACACAGGCGAATCCAGAGACTGGGGTGTACTATACAGGATAATGCACAGACTGTAGTGTATTACACAAGAAAATGCACAGCCTGGGGTGTATCACAACGGATAATGCCCAGGCTGCCCAATATTACACAGAATAATTCACAGGCTGGAGTGTATTACACAGGATAATGCACAGACTGGAGTGTATTACACAGGATAATGCACAGACTGGAGTGTATTACACAGGATAATGCACAGACTGGAGTGTATAACACAAGATAATGCACAAGTTGGAGTCTATTATACAGGCTAATGCACAGAATGGAGTGTATTACACAGGATAATGCAGAGACTGGAGTGTATTGGACAGTCTGGAGTGCTTTACACAGAATAATCAACAGACTGGAGTTTATTACACAGGATAATGCACAGGCTGGAGTGTATTACACAGGATAATGCACAGACTGGAGTTTATTGCATTGGATAATGCACAGGCTGGAGTGTATTACACAGGATCATAGACAGGCTGGGGTCTGTACACAGGATAATGCACAGACCTGAATGTATTACACAGGATAATGCACTGACTGGAATGTATTGCACAGGATAATGCACAGACTTGAATGTATTACACAGGATAATGCACAGACTGGAGTGTATTACACAGGAGAATGCACTGACTGGAATGTATTACACAGGATAATGCACAGACTGGAATGTATTACACAGGATAATGCACAGACTGGAGTTTATTGCACTGGATAATGCACAGGCTGGTGTGTATTACACAGGCGAATCCAGAGACTGGAGAGTATTACACAAGAAAATGCACAGCCTGGGGTATATTGCACAGGATAATGCACAGATTGGAGTCTATTACACAGGATAATGCACAGGCTGAAGTGTATTACACAGGATAATGCACAGGCAGGAGTGTATTACACATGATAATGCACAGACTGGAGTGTATTACACAGGATAATGCACAGACTGGAGTGTATTACACAGGAGAATGCACAAGTTGGAGTGTATTATACAGGCTAATGCACAGAATGGTGTGTATTACTCAAGATAATGCACAGACTGGAGTTTATTACACATACTGGAGTGTATTACACAGGTTAATGCACAGACTGGAGTGTATTGCACAGGATAATGCACAGACTGGAGTGTATTACACAGGATAATGCACAGACTGGACTGTATTACACAGGATAATGCACAGACTGGAGTGTATTACACAGGATAATGCACAGACTGGAGTGTATTCTAAAGGATAATGCACAGACTGGAGTGTATTACACAGGATAATTCACAGCCTGGAGTGTATTACACAGGATAATGCACAGACTGGAGTTTATTACACAGGATAATGCACAGACTGGAGTGTATTACACAGGATAATGCACAGACTGGAGTTTATTACACAGGATAATGCACGGACTGGACTGTATAACACAGGATAATGCACTGTCTAGAGAGTATTGCACAGGATAATGCACAGATTGGAGTGTATTACACAGAATATAGCACAGGTTGGATTCTATTACACAGAGTAATGCACAGACTGGAGTTTATTTCACAGGTTAATGCACAGACTGGAGTTTATTGCACTGGATAATGCACAGGCTGGAGTCTGTACACAGGATAATGCACAGACTGGAGTGTATTACACAGGCGAATCCAGAGACTGGAGTGTATTATACAGGATAATGCACAGACTGTAGTGTATTACACAAGAAAATGCACAGCCTGGGGTGTATCACAACGGATAATGCACAGGCTGGTCTGTATTACACAGCATAATGCACAGACTGGAGTGTATTTCACAGGATAATGCACAGACTGGAGTGTATTACACAGGATAATGCACAGACTGGAGTGTATTAAAGAGTGTAATACCCAGGCTGGAGTGTATTACACGGGATAATGCACAGACTGGAGTTTATTACACAGGATAATGCATGGACTGGTGTGTATTACACTGGGTAATGCACAGACTGGAGTTTATTACACAGGATAATGCACAGACTGGACTGTATAACACAGGATAATGCACTGTCTAGAGTGTATTACACAGGATAATGCACAGATTGGATTCTATTACACAGAATAATGCACAGACTGGAGTGTATTACACAGGATAATGTTCAGACTGGATTGCATTACACAGGATAATGCACAGACTGGAGTTTATTGCTGTGGATAATGCACAGTCTGGAGTCTGTACACAGGATAATGCACAGACTGGAGTGTATTACACAGGCGAATCCAGAGACTGGAGTGTATTATACAGGATAATGCACAGACTGTAGTGTATTACACAAGAAAATGCACAGCCTGGGGTGTATCACAACGGATAATGCCCAGGCTGCCCAATATTGCACAGAATAATGCACAGACTGGAGTGTATTACACAGGATAATGCACAGACTGGAGTATATTACAAAGGATAATGCACAGACCAGAGTGTATTATAAAGGATAATGCACAGGTTAGATTCTATTACAGAGGATAATGCACAGGCTGGCGTGTATTACACAGGATAATGCACAGGCTGGAGTGTATTACACAGGATAATGCACAGACTGGAGTGTATAACACAAGCTAATGCACAAGTTGGAGTCTATTATACAGGCTAATGCACAGAATGGAGTGTATTACACAGGATAATGCACAGACTGGAGTTTATTGCACAGACTGGAGTGTATTACTCAGGTTAATGCACAGACTGGAGTGTATTGGACAGGCTGGAGTGCTTTACACAGAATAATCAACAGACTGGAGTTTACTACACAGGATAATGCACAGGCTGGAGTGTATTACACAGGATAATGCACAGACTGGAGTTTATTGCATTGGATAATGCACAGGCTGGAGTGTATTACACTGGATAATAGACAGGCTGGAGTCTGTACACAGGATAATGCACAGACCTGAATGTATTACACAGGATAATGCACTGACTGGAATGTATTGCACAGGATAATGCACAGACTTGAATGTATTACACAGGATAATGCACAGACTGGAGTGTATTACACAGGAGAATGCACTGACTGGAATGTATTACACAGGATAATGCACAGACTGGAATGTATTACACAGGATAATGCACAGACTGGAGTTTATTGCACTGGATAATGCACAGGCTGGTGTGTATTACACAGGCGAATCCAGAGACTGGAGAGTATTACACAAGAAAATGCACAGCCTGGGGTATATTGCACAGGATAATGCACAGATTGGAGTCTATTACACAGGATAATGCACAGGCTGGAGTGTATTACACAGGATAATGCACAGGCAGGAGTGTATTACACATGATAATGCACAGACTGGAGTGTATTACATAGGATAATGCAAAGACTGGAGTGTATTACACAGGAGAATGCACAAGTTGGAGTGTATTATACAGGCTAATGCACAGAATGGTGTGTATTACACAAGATAATGCACAGACTGGAGTTTATTACACATACTGGAGTGTATTACACAGGTTAATGCACAGACTGGAGTGTACTGCACAGGATAATGCACAGACTGGAGTGTATTACACAGGATAATGCACAGACTGGAGTGTATTACACAGGATAATGCACAGACTGGAGTGTATTACACAGGATAATGCACAGACTGGAGTGTATTCTAAAGGATAATGCACAGACTGGAGTGTATTACACAGGATAATTCACAGCCTGGAGTGTATTACACAGGATAATGCACAGACTGGAGTTTATTGCACTGGATAATGCACAGGCTGGAGTCTGTACACAGGATAATGCACAGACTGGAGTGTATTACACAGGCGAATCCAGAGACTGGAGTGTATTATACAGGATAATGCACAGACTGTAGTGTATTACACAAGAAAATGCACAGCCTGGGGTGTATCACAACGGATAATGCCCAGGCTGCCCAATATTGCACAGAATAATGCACAGACTGGAGTGTGTTACCCAGGATAATGCGCAGACTGGAGTTTATTGCACAGACTGGAGTGTATTACACAGGATAATGCACAGACTGGAGTATATTACAAAGGATAATGCACAGACCAGAGTGTATTATAAAGGATAATGCACAGGTTAGATTCTATTACAGAGGATAATGCACAGGCTGGCGTGTATTACACAGGATAATGCACAGGCTGGAGTGTATTACACAGGATAATGCACAGACTGGAGTGTATAACACAAGCTAATGCACAAGTTGGAGTCTATTATACAGGCTAATGCACAGAATGGAGTGTATTACACAGGATAATGCACAGACTGGAGTTTATTGCACAGACTGGAGTGTATTACACAGGTTAATGCACAGACTGGAGTGTATTGGACAGGCTGGAGTGCTTTACACAGAATAATCAACAGACTGGAGTTTACTACACAGGATAATGCACAGGCTGGAGTGTATTACACAGGATAATGCACAGACTGGAGTTTATTGCATTGGATAATGCACAGGCTGGAGTGTATTACACTGGATAATAGACAGGCTGGAGTCTGTACACAGGATAATGCACAGACCTGAATGTATTACACAGGATAATGCACTGACTGGAATGTATTGCACAGGATAATGCACAGACTTGAATGTATTACACAGGATAATGCACAGACTGGAGTGTATTACACAGGAGAATGCACTGACTGGAATGTATTACACAGGATAATGCACAGACTGGAATGTATTACACAGGATAATGCACAGACTGGAGTTTATTGCACTGGATAATGCACAGGCTGGTGTGTATTACACAGGCGAATCCAGAGACTGGAGAGTATTACACAAGAAAATGCACAGCCTGGGGTATATTGCACAGGATAATGCACAGATTGGAGTCTATTACACAGGATAATGCACAGGCTGGAGTGTATTACACAGGATAATGCACAGGCAGGAGTGTATTACACATGATAATGCACAGACTGGAGTGTATTACATAGGATAATGCAAAGACTGGAGTGTATTACACAGGAGAATGCACAAGTTGGAGTGTATTATACAGGCTAATGCACAGAATGGTGTGTATTACACAAGATAATGCACAGACTGGAGTTTATTACACATACTGGAGTGTATTACACAGGTTAATGCACAGACTGGAGTGTATTGCACAGGATAATGCACAGACTGGAGTGTATTACACAGGATAATGCACAGACTGGAGTGTATTACACAGGATAATGCACAGACTGGAGTGTATTACACAGGATAATGCACAGACTGGAGTGTATTCTAAAGGATAATGCACAGACTGGAGTGTATTACACAGGATAATTCACAGCCTGGAGTGTATTACACAGGATAATGCACAGACTGGAGTTTATTACACAGGATAATGCACGGACTGGACTGTATAACACAGGATAATGCACTGTCTAGAGTGTATTGCACAGGATAATGCACAGATTGGAGTGTATTACACAGAATATAGCAGAGGTTGGATTCTATTACACAGAATAATGCACAGACTGGAGTTTATTTCACAGGTTAATGCACAGACTGGAGTTTATTGCACTGGATAATGCACAGGCTGGAGTCTGTACACAGGATAATGCACAGACTGGAGTGTATTACACAAGAAAATGCACAGCCTGGGGTGTATCACAACGGATAATGCACAGGCTGGTCTGTATTACACAGCATAATGCACAGACTGGAGTGTATTTCACAGGACAATGCACAGACTGGAGTGTATTAAAGAGTCTAATACCCAGGCTGGAGTGTATTACATGGGATAATGCACAGACTGGAGTTTATTACACAGGATAATGCATGGACTGGTGTGTATTACACTGGGTAATGCACAGACTGGAGTTTATTACACAGGATAATGCACAGACTGGACTGTATAACACAGGATAATGCACTGTCTAGAGTGTATTACACAGGATAATGCACAGATTGGAGTGTATTACACAGAATATTGCACAGGTTGGATTCTATTACACAGAATAATGCACAGACTGGAGTGTATTACACAGGAGAATGCACTGACTGGAATGTATTACACAGGATAATGCACAGACTGGAATCTATTACACAAGATAATGCACAGACTGGAGTTTATTACACAGGATAATGCATGGACTGGAGTGTATTGCACTGGGTAATGCACAGACTGGAGTTTATTACACAGAATAATGCACAGACTGGACTGTATAACACAGGATAATGCACTGTCTAGCGTGTATTGCACAGGATAATGCACAGACTGGAGTTTATTGCATTGGATAATGCACAGGCTGGAGTGTATTACACTGGATAATAGACAGGCTGGAGTCTGTACACAGGATAATGCACAGACCTGAATGTATTACACAGGATAATGCACTGACTGGAATGTATTGCACAGGATAATGCACAGACTTGAATATATTACACAGGATAATGCACAGACTGGAGTGTATTACACAGGAGAATGCACTGACTGGAATGTATTACACAGGATAATGCACAGACTGGAATGTATTACACAGGATAATGCACAGACTGGAGTTTATTGCACTGGATAATGCACAGGCTGGTGTGTATTACACAGGCGAATCCAGAGACTGGAGAGTATTACACAAGAAAATGCACAGCCTGGGGTATATTGCACAGGATAATGCACAGATTGGAGTCTATTACACAGGATAATGCACAGGCTGGAGTGTATTACACAGGATAATGCACAGGCAGGAGTGTATTACACATGATAATGCACAGACTGGAGTGTATTACATAGGATAATGCAAAGACTGGAGTGTATTACACAGGAGAATGCACAAGTTGGAGTGTATTATACAGGCTAATGCACAGAATGGTGTGTATTACCCAAGATAATGCACAGACTGGAGTTTATTACACATACTGGAGTGTATTACACAGGTTAATGCACGGACTGGAGTGTACTGCACAGGATAATGCACAGACTGGAGTGTATTACACAGGATAATGCACAGACTGGAGTGTATTACACAGGATAATGCACAGACTGGAGTGTATTCTAAAGGATAATGCACAGACTGGAGTGTATTACACAGGATAATTCACAGCCTGGAGTGTATTACACAGGATAATGCACAGACTGGAGTTTATTACACAGGATAATGCACAGACTGGAGTGTATTACACAGGATATTGCACAGACTGGAGTTTATTACACAGGATAATGCACGGACTGGACTGAGAACACAGGATAATGCACTGTCTAGAGTGTATTGCACAGGATAATGCACAGATTGGAGTGTATTACACAGAATATAGCAGAGGTTGGATTCTATTACACAGAATAATGCACAGACTGGAGTTTATTTCACAGGTTAATGCACAGACTGGAGTTTATTGCACTGGATAATGCACAGGCTGGAGTCTGTACACAGGATAATGCACAGACTGGAGTGTATTACACAGGCGAATCCAGAGACTGGAGTGTATTATACAGGATAATGCACAGACTGTAGTGTATTACACAAGAAAATGCACAGCCTGGGGTGTATCACAACGGATAATGCACAGGCTGGTCTGTATTACACAGCATAATGCACAGACTGGAGTGTATTTCACAGGACAATGCACAGACTGGAGTGTATTAAAGAGTCTAATACCCAGGCTGGAGTGTATTACATGGGATAATGCACAGACTGGAGTTTATTACACAGGATAATGCATGGACTGGTGTGTATTACACTGGGTAATGCACAGACTGGAGTTTATTACACATGATAATGCACAGACTGGACTGTATAACACAGGATAATGCACTGTCTAGAGTGTATTACACAGGATAATGCACAGATTGGAGTGTATTACACAGAATATTGCACAGGTTGGATTCTATTACACAGAATAATGCACAGACTGGAGTGTATTACACAGGAGAATGCACTGACTGGAATGTATTACACAGGATAATGCACAGACTGGAATCTATTACACAGGATAATGCACAGACTGGAGTTTATTACACAGGATAATGCATGGACTGGAGTGTATTGCACTGGGTAATGCACAGACTGGAGTTTATTACACAGGATAATGCACAGACTGGAGTGTATTACACAGGATAATGCACAGACTGGAGTATATTACAAAGGATAATGCACAGACCAGAGTGTATTATAAAGGATAATGTACAGGTTAGATTCTATTACAGAGGATAAATCACAGGCTGGAGTGTATTACACAGGATAATGCACAGGCTGGAGTGTATTACACAGGATAATGCACAGACTGGAGTGTATAACACAAGATAATGCACAAGTTGGAGTCTATTATACAGGCTAATGCACAGAATGGAGTGTATTACACAGGATAATGCACAGACTGGAGTATATTACAAAGGATAATGCACAGACTGGAGTGTATTATAAAGGATAATGCACAGGTTAGATTCTATTACAGAGGATAATGCACAGGCTGGAGTGTATTACACAGGATAATGCACAGGCTGGAGTGTATTACACAGGATAATGCACAGACTGGCATGTATAACACAAGATAATGCACAAGTTGGTGTCTATTATACAGGCTAATGCACAGAATGGAGTGTATTACACAGGATAATGCACAGACTGGAGTTTATTGCACAGACTGGAGTGTATTACACAGGTTAATGCACAGACTGGAGTGTATTGCACAGACAGGAGTGTATTACATGGAATAATGCACAGACTGGAGTGTATTACACAGGATAATGCACAGGCTGCTCTATATTGCACAGAATAATGCACAGACTGGAGTGTGTTACACAGAAAAATGTGCAGACTGGAGTGTATTACACAGGATAAAGCATAGCCTGTAGTGTATTACACAGGATAATGCACAGACTGGAGTGTATTGGACAGGCTGGAGTGCTTTACACAGAATAATCAACAGACTGGAGTTTATTACACAGGATAATGCATAGGCTGGAGTGTATTACACAGGATAATGCACAGACTGGAGTTTATTGCACTGGATAATGCACAGGCTGGAGTGTATTACACAGGATAATGCACAGGCTGGTCTGTATTACACGACATAATGCACAGACTGGAGTGTATTTCACAGGATAATGCACAGACTGGAGTGTATTACACAGGATAATGCACAGACTGGAGTGTATTAAAGAGTCTAATACCCAGGCTGGAGTGTATTACACGGGATAATGCACAGACTGGAGTTTATTACACAGGATAATGCATGGACTGGTGTGTATTACACTGGGTAATGCACAGACTGGAGTTTATTACACAGGATAATGCACAGACTGGACTGTATAACACAGGATAATGCACTGTCTAGAGTGTATTACACAGGATAATGCACAGATTGGAGTGTATTACACAGAATATTGCACAGGTTGGATTCTATTACACAGAATAATGCACAGACTGGAGTGTATTACGCTGGATAATGTTGAGACTGGATTGGATTACACAGGACAATGCACAGACTGGAGTTTATTGCTCTGGATAATGCACAGTGTGGAGTCTGTACACAGGATAATGCACAGACTGGAGTGTATTACACAGGCGAATCCAGAGACTGGAGTGTATTATACAGGATAATGCACAGTCTGTAGTGTATTACACAAGAAAATGCTCAGCCTGGGGTGTATCACAACGGATAATGCCCAGGCTGCCGAATATTGCACAGAATAATGCACAGACTGGAGTGTGTTACACAGGATAATGCGCAGACTGGAGTTTGTTGCACAGACTGGAGTGTATTACACAGGTTAATGCACATACTGGAGTGTATTGCACAGACAGGTGTGTATTACACAGAATAATTCACAGGCTGGAGTGTATTACACAGGATAATGCACAGACTGGAGTGTATTACACAGGATAATGCACAGACTGGAGTATATTACAAAGGATAATGCACAGACCAGAGTGTATTATAAAGGATAATGTACAGGTTAGATTCTATTACAGAGGATAAATCACAGGCTGGAGTGTATTACACAGGATAATGCACAGGCTGGAGTGTATTACACAGGATAATGCAAAGACTGGAGTGTATAACACAAGATAATGCACAAGTTGGAGTCTATTATACAGGCTAATGCACAGAATGGAGTGTATTACACAGGATAATGCACAGACTGGAGTATATTACAAAGGATAATGCACAGACTGGAGTGTATTATAAAGGATAATGCACAGGTTAGATTCTATTACAGAGGATAATGCACAGGCTGGAGTGTATTACACAGGATAATGCACAGGCTGGAGTGTATTACACAGGATAATGCACAGACTGGCATGTATAACACATGATAATGCACAAGTTGGTGTCTATTATACAGGCTAATGCACAGAATGGAGTGTATTACACAGGATAATGCACAGACTGGAGTTTATTGCACAGACTGGAGTGTATTACACAGGTTAATGCACAGACTGGAGTGTATTGCACAGACAGGAGTGTATTACATAGAATAATGCACAGACTGGAGTGTATTACACAGGATAATGCACAGGCTGCTCTATATTGCACAGAATAATGCACAGACTGGAGTGTGTTACACAGAAAAATGTGCAGACTGGAGTGTATTACACAGGGTAAAGCATAGCCTGTAGTGTATTACACAGGATAATGCACAGACTGGAGTGTATTGGACAGGCTGGAGTGCTTTACACAGAATAATCAACAGACTGGAGTTTATTACACAGGATAATGCATAGGCTGGAGTGTATTACACAGGATAATGCACAGACTGGAGTTTATTGCACTGGATAATGCACAGGCTGGAGTGTATTACACAGGATAATGCACAGACTGGAGTGTATTACACAGGAGAATGCACTGACTGGAATGTATTACACAGGATAATGCACAGACTGGAATGTATTACACAGGATAATGCACAGACTGGAGTTTATTGCACTGATAATGCACAGGCTGGTGTGTATTACACAGGCGAATCCAGAGACTGGAGAGTATTACACAAGAAAATGCACAGCCTGGGGTATATTGCACAGGATAATGCACAGATTGGAGTCTATTACACAGGATAATGCACAGGCTGGAGTGTATTACACAGGATAATGCACAGGCAGGAGTGTATTACACATGATAATGCACAGACTGGAGTGTATTACACAGGATAATGCACAGACTGGAGTGTATTACACAGGATAATGCACAAGTTGGAGTGTATTATACAGGCTAATGCATAGAATGGTGTGTATTACACAGGATAATACACAGCCTGGAGTTTATTACACAGGATAATGTATGGACTGAAGTTTATTACACTGGATAATGCACAGATTGGAGTGTGTTACACAGGATAATGCATGGACTGGACTGTATAACACAGGATAATGCACCGTCTAGAGTGTCTTGCACAGGATAATGCACAGATTGGATTCTATTACACAGGATAATGCACAGGTTGGATTCTATTACACAGGGTAATGCACAGACTGGAGTGTATTACATTGGGTAATGCACAGACTGGAGTTTATTACACCGGATAATGCACAGACTGGACTGTATAACACAGGATAATGCACAGATTGGAGTGTATTACACAGGATAATGCACAGACTGGACTGTATAACACAGGATAATGCACTGTCTAGAGTGTATTGCACAGAATAATGCACAGACTGGAGTGTATTTCACAGGTTAATCACAGACTGGAGTGTAATACACAGGATAATGCACAGACTGTATTGTGTTATGCAGGATAATGCACAGGTTGGATTCTTTTTCAAACGATAATGCAGAGAGTGGAGTGTATTATACAGGAGAATGTACAGAATGGAGTGTGTTACAAAGGATAATGCACAGACTGGAGTGTATTACACAGGATAATGTACAGACTGGATTGTTTTACACAGGATAATGCACAGACTGGAGAGTATTACACAGGATAATGCAGAGACTGGAGTGTATTACACAGGATAATGCCCAGGCTGGTGTGTATTAAACTGGATAATGCACAGGTTGGAGTGTATTACACAATATAATGCACAGGCAGGAGTGTATTAAACCGGATAATGCACAGTCTGGAGTGTATTACACAGGAGAATAGACAGGCTGGAGTGTATTACACAGGATAACAAACAGACTGGAGTGTATTACACAGGATAATGCACAGACTGGAGTGTATTACACAGGATAATGCACAGACTGGAGTGCATTAAAGATGCAAATCCAGAGACTGGAGTGTATTACACGGGATATTGATATTGTTGCTATCACGGAGACATGGTTGAGGGAGGGACAAGACTGGCAGCTCAATATTCCGGGGTACAGAATCTTCAGGCGAGACAGAGGGGGAGGTATAAGAGGAGGGGGTGTCGCAATATTAATTAAGGAATCAATTACTGCCATAAGGAGGGATGATATATTAGCAGGTTCCTCCAATGAGGCTATATGGGTGGAGCTTAAAAACAAAAAGGGGGCAAGCACTTTGCTGGGAGCGTACTATCGGCCCCCAAACAGTCAGGGGGAGATAGAGGAACAGATATGTAGGCAAATCTCAGAGAAATGTGCAAATAATAGGGTAATAATAATGGGGGATTTCAACTTCCCCAATATTAACTGGGATAGTCAGAGTGTGAAAGGCTTAGAGGGTTCAAAATTCTTCAAGTGCATCCAGGAGAGCTTTTTGAGCCAGCATGTAGAAAGTCCTACAAGAGAGGAGGCGGTACTGGACCTAATTCTAGGGAATGTGGCCGGCCAAGTGGAAGAAGTGCTAGTAGGTGAGCACTTTGGTGACAGTGACCATAATACGGTGAGATTTAAGGTGGTCATGGAAAAGGACAGGGATGGGCCGGAAATAAAGGTTCTAAATTGGGGGAAGGCCGATTTTAATAGGATAAGGCAGGATCTGGCCAAAAGGGACTGGGATCAGCTACTTGTAGGAAAATCCGCATCGGAGCAATGGGATTCTTTCAGAAGGGAGATTGAGATCATACAATGGCAGCATGTTCCCGTAAAGGTCAAGGGTGGTTCCAAAAACCACAGGGAACCTTGGATGTCAGGGGATATACGAGAATGGATCAGGAAAAAAAGGAGGGCTTTTGGCAGATACAAAATGCTAAAGACGGAGGAAGCACTAGAGGAGTACAAAAAGTGCAGGGGGATACTTAAAAAAGAAATTAGGAGATCAAAGAGGGGCCATGAAATAACACTGGCGAGCAAAATAAAGGAAAATCCTAAGATGTTTTATAAGTATATTAAGGGTAAGAGGATAACTAGGGAAAAAATAGGGCCCATTAGGGACAAAAGTGGCAATCTGTGTGTGGAGCCGGAAGATGTAGGTGGGGTTCTAAATGAATTTTTTGCATCTGTTTTCACTATGGAGAAGGACGATGCAGACATAAAATTAGGGCAGGGGGACTGTGATATACGCGAACATTTTAACATCAAGAGGGAGGAGGTATTGGCGGTTTTAGCAGGTCTAAAAATGGATAAATCCCCAGGTCCGGACGAAATGTATCCCAGGCTGCTGTGTGAGGCAAAGGAGGAGATTGCGGGGGCTCTAACACAGATATTCAGAACCTCTCTGGCCACAGGGGATGTGCCAGAGGACTGGAGAACCACTAATGTAGTACCATTATTCAAGAAAGGGAGTAGGGAAAAACCAGGGAACTACAGGCCAGTGAGCCTAACATCAGTGGTAGGAAAATTATTGGAAAAAATTCTGAGGGACAAAATCAGTCTCCACTTGGAGAGGCAAGGATTAATCAGGGTTAGCCAACATGGCTTTGTCAAGGGAAGATCATGTCTGACTAATTTGATTGAATTTTTTGAGGGGGTGACTAGGTGTGTGGATGAGGGTAACGCAGTGGATGTGGTATACATGGATTTCAGTAAGGCCTTCGATAAAGTCCCGCACAGGAGACTGGTCAAGAAGGTAAGAGTCCATGGAATCCAGGGTGCCTTGGCACATTGGATACAAAACTGGCTCAGTGGCAGAAGGCAGAGGGTGATGGTCGAAGGTTGTTTTTGTGACTGGAAGCCTGTGGCCAGTGGGGTACCACAGGGATCGGTGCTGGGTCCCTTGCTGTTTGTGGTCTACATTAACGACTTGGATATGAATTTAAAAGGTATGATCAGTAAGTTCGCGGATGATACAAAAATTGGTAGGGTGGTAAATAGCGAGGAGGGTAGCCTCAGTCTGCAGGACGATATAGATGGGTTGGTCAGATGGGCGGAACAATGGCAAATGGAATTTAATCCGGAAAAGTGCGAGGTGATGCACTTTGGAGGGACTAACAAGGCAAGGGAATACACAATGAATGGTAAGACCCTAGGCAAGACGGAGGGTCAGAGGGATCTTGGTGTGCAAGTACACAGATCCCTGAAGGCGGCGGAACAGATGGATAAGGTGGTAAAAAAGGCATATGGGATACTTGCATTCATTAGCTGAGGCATAGAATATAAGAGCAAGGAGGTTATGATGGAGCTGTATAAAACACTGGTTAGGCCACATCTGGAATACTGTGTGCAGTTCTGGTCGCCACACTACAGGAAGGATGTGATCGCTTTGGAGAGGGTGCAGAGGAGATTCACCAGAATGTTACCTGGGCTGGAGTGCTTCAGCTATGAAGAGAGACTGGGCAGATTGGGTTTGTTTTCCTTGGAGCAGAGCAGGCTGAGGGGCGACATGATTGAGGTGTACAAAATTATGAGGGGCATAGATAGGATGGATTCTAAGGAGCATTTTCCCTTAGTAGAGGGGTCTATAACAAGGGGGCATAGATTCAAGGTAAAGGGCGGGAGGTTTAGAAGATTTTTGAGAAAGAACTTTTTCACTCAGAGGGTGGTTGGAGTCTGGAACTCACTGCCTGAAAGGGTTGTAGAGGCAGGAACCCTCACAACATTCAAGAAGCATTGGGATTAGATTAGACAGGGCTTGATGTCCGGCGTGGACACGATGGGCCGAAGGGCCTCTATCCGTGCTGTATAACTCAATGACTCTATGACTGTATGATAATGCACAGACTGGAGTGTATTACATAGGATAATGCACTGACTGGAAAGTATTACACAGGATAATGCACAGACTGGAATGTATTACACAGGATAATGCACAGACTGGAATGTATTACACAGGATAATGCACAGACTGTAGTGCATTACACAGGATAATGCACAGACTGGAGTGTATTACACAGGATAATGCACAGACTGAAGTGTATTACACAGGATAACGCACAGACTGGAGTGTATTACAAAGGATAATGCACAGGTTGGATTCTATTATACAGGATATTGCACAGGCTGGAGTGTATTACACAGGATAATGCCCAGGTTGGATTCTTTTACACAGGATAATGCACAGGCTGGAGTGTATTACACAGGACAATGCACAGACTGGAGTGTATTACACAGGATAATGCACAGGCTGGAGTGTATTACACAGGATAATGCACAGGTTGGATTCTATTACACAGGATAATGCACAGACTGGAGTGTATTACACAGGATAATGCACAGACTGGAGTGTATTTCACAGGATAATGCACAGACTGGATGTATTACACAGGATAATGCACAGGCTGCAGTGTATTGCACAGGATAATGCACAGGCAGCTCTATATTGCACAGAATAATGTACAGACTGGAGTGTATTACACAGCATAATAGACAGGCTGGAGTGTGTTACACAGGATATGGCTCAGACTGGAATTTTTTCCACAGGTTAATGCACAGACTGGAGTTCATTACACAGGATAATGCACAGACTGGAGTGTATTACACAGGATAATGCACAGACTGGATTGTATTGGACAGGCTGGAGTGTTTTACACAGAATAATCAACAGATTGGAGTTTATTACACAGGATAATGCACAGACTGGAGTGTATTACACAGGATAATGCACTGACTGGAATGTATTTCACCGGATAATGCAGAGACTCGATTGTATTACACAGGATAATGCACAGACTGCAGTTTATTTCACTGGATAATGCACAGGCTGGTGTGTATTACACAGGATAATAGACAGGCTGGAGTCTGTACACAGGATAATGCACAGACTGGAGTGTATTACACTGGATAATGCACAGACTGTAGTGTATTACACAAGAAAATGCACAGCTTGGGGTGTATTACAACGGATAATGCACAGGTTGGATTCGATTACACAGGATAATTCACAGGCTGGAGTGTGTTACACAGGATAATGCACAGACTGGTGTGTATTACAGAGGATAATGCACAGACTGGAGTGTATTTCACAGGATAATGCACAGACTGAAGTGTATTACAGAGGATAATGCACAGACTGGAGTGTATTACACAGGATAATGCACACAATGGATTGTATTACATGATAATGCTCAGACTGCAGTGTATTACACAGGATAATGCACAGGCTGGAGTGTATTACACAGGATAATGCACAGACTGGAGTGTATTACACAGGATTATCCAGAGACTGGAGTATCTTACACAGGATAATGCACAGACTGGCGTTTATTACACAGGATAATTCACAGACTGGACTGTATTACACAGGATAATTCACAGACTGGAGTGTACTACACAAGATAATGCACAGACTGGAGTGTTTTTCATGAAATAATTCACAGACTGGATTGTATTTCACTGGATAATTCACAGACTGGTCTGTATTACACAAGATAATGCACAGACTGGAGTGTATTACACAGGATAATGCACAGACTGCAGTGCATTACACAGGATACTGCACAGACTGGAGTGTGTTACACAGGATAATGCACAGACTGGAGTATCTTACACAGAATAATGCACAGACTGGAGTGTATTACACAGGATACTGCACAGACTGGAGTGTGTTACACAGGATAATGCACAAACTGGAGTGTATTACACAGGGGCAATTCACAGACTGGAGTGTATTACACAGGATAATTCACAGACTGAGGTGTATACATGACAATGCAGAGACTGGAGTGTGTTATACGGGAGAATGCACAGACTGGAGTGTGTTACACAGAATAATGAACAGACTGAAATGTATTACACAGGATAATTTTCAGCCTGGAGTGTATTACACAAGATAATTCACAGACTGGGGTGTATTACACAGGATAATTCACAGACTGGGGTGTATTATACAGGATAATTCACAGACTGGAGTGTATTACACAGGATAATTCACAGACTGGAGTGTGTTACACAGGATAATGGACAGAATGGAGTGTATTACACAGGATAATTCACAGACTGGAGTGTATTACACAAGATAATGCACAGACTGAGTGTATTACACAGGATAATTCACAGACTGGAGTGCGTTACACAGGATAATGGACAGAATGGAATGTATTACACAGGATAATTCACAGACTGGTGTGTATTACAGAGGATAATGCACATTCTGGAGTGTATTACACATGATAATGCACAGACTGGAGTGTATTTCACAGGAAATTCATAGACTGGAGTGTATTACACAGGATAATCCAGAGACTGGTGTGCATTTCACGGGGTAATGCACAGACTGGAGTGTTTTACACAGGATAATGCCCAGACTGGAGTGTATTACACAGGATAATCCAGAGACTGGGGTGTATTACACAGGATAATGCACAGACTGGAGTGTATTACACAGGATAATGCACTGACTGGAGTGTATTACACAGGATAATGCACAGACTGGAGTGTATTACATAGGATAATTCACAGACTGGAGTGTATTGCACAAGATAATGCACAGACTGGAGTGTATTTCACAAAATAATTCACATACTGGTGTGTTTTTCACTGGATAATTCACAGACTGGTCTGTATTTTACAGGATAATGCACAGTCTGGAGTGTATTACACAGAATTATCCAGAGACTGGAGTGTATTACATAGGATAATCCAGAGGCTGGAGTGTATTGCACAGAATAATACACAGACTGGAGTATCTTACACAGAATAATGCACAGACTGGAGTGTTTTCCACAGGATAATGCACAAACTGGAGTGTATTACACAGGGCAATTCACAGCCTGGAGTGTGTTATACGGGAGAATGCACAGACTGGAGTGTGTTACACAGGATAATGAACAGACTGAAATGTATTACACAGGATAATTTTCAGCCTGGAGTGTATTACACAAGATAATTCACAGACTGGAGAGTATTTCACTAGATAATTCACAGACTGGTGTGTATTACAGAGGATAATGCACATTCTGGAGTGTATTACACATGATATTCACAGACTGGAGTGTATTACATAGGATAATTCACAGACTGGAGTGTATTACACAGGATAATTCACAGACTGGAGTGTGTTACACAGGATAATTTACAGCCTGGAGTGTATTACACAGGGCAATTCACAGACTGGGGTGTATACAGGACAATGCAGAGACTGGAGTGTGTTACACAGGATAATGCACAGACTGGAGTGTATTACACAGGATAATTCACAGACTGGAGTGTATTACACAGGATAATTCACAGACTGGGGTGTATACAGGACAATGCAGAGACTGGAGTGTTTTACACAGGATAATGCACAGACTGGAGTGTATTACACAGGATAATGCACAGACTGAAGTGTATTACACAGGATAATCCACAGCCTGGGGTGTATTACACAGGATAATTCACAGACTGGAGTGTATTTCACAGGATAATTCACAAACTGGAGAGTATTTCACTGGATAATTCACAGACTGGTGTGTATTACAGAGGATAATGCACATTCTGGAGTGTATTACACATGATAATGCACAGACTGGAGTGTATTACACAGAATTATCCAGAGACTGGAGTGTATTACATTGGGTAATCCAGAGACTGGAGTGTATTGCACAGGATAATTCACAGACTGGAGTATCTTACACAGGATAATCAACAGACTGGAATGCATTACACAGGATAATGCACAGACTGGAGTGTGTTACACAGGATAATTCACAGACTGGAGTGTGTTTCACTGGATAATGCACAGACTGGAGTGTATTTCACGGGTTAATGCACAGACTGGAGTGTATTACACAGGATAATTCACAGACTGGAGTGTATTACACAGGATAATTCACAGACTGGAGTGTATTGCACAGGATAATTCACAGACTGGAGTGTATTACACAGAATAATTCACAGACTGGAGTATCTTACACAGAATAATGCACAGACTGGAGTGTATTACACAGTATAATGCACAGACTGGGGTGTATTACACAGCATAATAGACAGGCTGGAGTGTGTTACACAGGATATGGCTCAGACTGGAATTTTTTCCACAGGTTAATGCACAGACTGGAGTTCATTACACAGGATAATGCACAGACTGGAGTGTATTACACAGGATAATGCACAGACTGGATTGTATTGGACAGGCTGGAGTGTTTTACACAGAATAATCAACAGATTGGAGTTTATTACACAGGATAATGCACAGACTGGAGTGTATTACACAGGATAATGCACTGACTGGAATGTATTTCACCGGATAATGCAGAGACTCGATTGTATTACACAGGATAATGCACAGACTGCAGTTTATTTCACTGGATAATGCACAGGCTGGTGTGTATTACACAGGATAATAGACAGGCTGGAGTCTGTACACAGGATAATGCACAGACTGGAGTGTATTACACTGGATAATGCACAGACGGTAGTGTATTACACAAGAAAATGCACAGCTTGGGGTGTATTACAACGGATAATGCACAGGTTGGATTCGATTACACAGGATAATTCACAGGCTGGAGTGTGTTACACAGGATAATGCACAGACTGGTGTGTATTACAGAGGATAATGCACAGACTGGAGTGTATTTCACAGGATAATGCACAGACTGAAGTGTATTACAGAGGATAATGCACAGACTGGAGTGTATTACACAGGATAATGCACACAATGGATTGTATTACATGATAATGCTCAGACTGCAGTGTATTACACAGGATAATGCACAGGCTGGAGTGTATTACACAGGATAATGCACAGACTGGAGTGTATTACACAGGATTATCCAGAGACTGGAGTATCTTACACAGGATAATGCACAGACTGGCGTTTATTACACAGGATAATTCACAGACTGGACTGTATTACACAGGATAATTCACAGACTGGAGTGTACTACACAAGATAATGCACAGACTGGAGTGTTTTTCATGAAATAATTCACAGACTGGATTGTATTTCACTGGATAATTCACAGACTGGTCTGTATTACACAAGATAATGCACAGACTGGAGTGTATTACACAGGATAATGCACAGACTGCAGTGCATTACACAGGATACTGCACAGACTGGAGTGTGTTACACAGGATAATGCACAGACTGGAGTATCTTACACAGAATAATGCACAGACTGGAGTGTATTACACAGGATACTGCACAGACTGGAGTGTGTTACACAGGATAATGCACAAACTGGAGTGTATTACACAGGGGCAATTCACAGACTGGAGTGTATTACACAGGATAATTCACAGACTGAGGTGTATACATGACAATGCAGAGACTGGAGTGTGTTATACGGGAGAATGCACAGACTGGAGTGTGTTACACAGAATAATGAACAGACTGAAATGTATTACACAGGATAATTTTCAGCCTGGAGTGTATTACACAAGATAATTCACAGACTGGGGTGTATTACACAGGATAATTCACAGACTGGGGTGTATTATACAGGATAATTCACAGACTGGAGTGTATTACACAGGATAATTCACAGACTGGAGTGTGTTACACAGGATAATGGACAGAATGGAGTGTATTACACAGGATAATTCACAGACTGGAGTGTATTACACAAGATAATGCACAGACTGAGTGTATTACACAGGATAATTCACAGACTGGAGTGCGTTACACAGGATAATGGACAGAATGGAATGTATTACACAGGATAATTCACAGACTGGTGTGTATTACAGAGGATAATGCACATTCTGGAGTGTATTACACATGATAATGCACAGACTGGAGTGTATTTCACAGGAAATTCATAGACTGGAGTGTATTACACAGGATAATCCAGAGACTGGTGTGCATTTCACGGGGTAATGCACAGACTGGAGTGTTTTACACAGGATAATGCCCAGACTGGAGTGTATTACACAGGATAATCCAGAGACTGGGGTGTATTACACAGGATAATGCACAGACTGGAGTGTATTACACAGGATAATGCACTGACTGGAGTGTATTACACAGGATAATGCACAGACTGGAGTGTATTACATAGGATAATTCACAGACTGGAGTGTATTGCACAAGATAATGCACAGACTGGAGTGTATTTCACAAAATAATTCACATACTGGTGTGTTTTTCACTGGATAATTCACAGACTGGTCTGTATTTTACAGGATAATGCACAGTCTGGAGTGTATTACACAGAATTATCCAGAGACTGGAGTGTATTACATAGGATAATCCAGAGGCTGGAGTGTATTGCACAGAATAATACACAGACTGGAGTATCTTACACAGAATAATGCACAGACTGGAGTGTTTTCCACAGGATAATGCACAAACTGGAGTGTATTACACAGGGCAATTCACAGCCTGGAGTGTGTTATACGGGAGAATGCACAGACTGGAGTGTGTTACACAGGATAATGAACAGACTGAAATGTATTACACAGGATAATTTTCAGCCTGGAGTGTATTACACAAGATAATTCACAGACTGGAGAGTATTTCACTAGATAATTCACAGACTGGTGTGTATTACAGAGGATAATGCACATTCTGGAGTGTATTACACATGATATTCACAGACTGGAGTGTATTACATAGGATAATTCACAGACTGGAGTGTATTACACAGGATAATTCACAGACTGGAGTGTGTTACACAGGATAATTTACAGCCTGGAGTGTATTACACAGGGCAATTCACAGACTGGGGTGTATACAGGACAATGCAGAGACTGGAGTGTGTTACACAGGATAATGCACAGACTGGAGTGTATTACACAGGATAATTCACAGACTGGAGTGTATTACACAGGATAATTCACAGACTGGGGTGTATACAGGACAATGCAGAGACTGGAGTGTTTTACACAGGATAATGCACAGACTGGAGTGTATTACACAGGATAATGCACAGACTGAAGTGTATTACACAGGATAATTTTCAGCCTGGAGTGTATTGCACAAGATAATTCACAGACTGGCGTGTATTACACAGGATAATCCACAGCCTGGGGTGTATTACACAGGATAATTCACAGACTGGAGTGTATTTCACAGGATAATTCACAAACTGGAGAGTATTTCACTGGATAATTCACAGACTGGTGTGTATTACAGAGGATAATGCACATTCTGGAGTGTATTACACATGATAATGCACAGACTGGAGTGTATTACACAGAATTATCCAGAGACTGGAGTGTATTACATTGGGTAATCCAGAGACTGGAGTGTATTGCACAGGATAATTCACAGACTGGAGTATCTTACACAGGATAATCAACAGACTGGAATGCATTACACAGGATAATGCACAGACTGGAGTGTGTTACACAGGATAATTCACAGACTGGAGTGTGTTTCACTGGATAATGCACAGACTGGAGTGTATTTCACGGGTTAATGCACAGACTGGAGTGTATTACACAGGATAATTCACAGACTGGAGTGTATTACACAGGATAATTCACAGACTGGAGTGTATTGCACAGGATAATTCACAGACTGGAGTGTATTACACAGAATAATTCACAGACTGGAGTATCTTACACAGAATAATGCACAGACTGGAGTGTATTACACAGTATAATGCACAGACTGGGGTGTATTACACAGGATACTGCACAGACTGGAGTGTGTTGCACAGGATAATCCAGAGACTGGAGTGTGTTACACAGGATAATGCACAGGTTGGAGTGTATTGTACAGGATAATGCACAGACTGGAGCATGTTACACAGGATAATTTACAGCCTGGAGTGTATTACACAGGGCAATTCACAGACTGGAGTGTATTACACAGGATAATTCACAGACTGGGGTGTCTTCAGGACAATGCAGAGACTGGAGTCTGTTATACAGGAGAATGCACAGACTAGAGTGTGTTACACAGGATAATGCACAGACTGGAGCATGTTACACAGGATAATTTTCAGCCTGGAGTGTATTACACAAGATAATTCACAGACTGGGGTGTATTACACAGAATAATTCACAGACTGGGGTGTATTACACAGGATAATTCACAGACTGGAGTGTATTACACAGGATAATTCACAGACTGGAGTGCGTTACACAGGATAATGGACAGAATGGAGTGTCAGCCTGACATCGGTGGTGGGTAAAATGATGGAATCAATTATTAAAGATGTCATAACAGACCATTTGGAAAGTGGCGACATGATAGGTCCAAGTCAGCATGGATTTGTGAAAGGGAAATCATGCTTGACAAATCTTCTGGAATTTTTTGAGGATGTTTCCAATAGGGTGGATGGGGGGGAACCAGTAGATGTGGTATATTTGGACTTTCAGAAGGCCTTCGACAAGGTCCCACACAAGAGATTGGTGTGCAAAGTTAAAGCACATGGGATTGGGGGTAATGTGTTGACGTGGATTGAGAACTGGTTGGCACACAGGAAACAAAGAGTAGGAGTAAATGGGTACTTTTCAGAATGGCAGGCAGTGACCAGCGGGGTACCGCAGGGTTCGGTGCTGGGACCCCAGCTGTTTACATTATATATTAATGATTTGGACGAAGGGATTAATTGTAATATCTCCAAATTTGCGGATGACACTAAATTGGGAGGCAGTGTGAACAATGAGGAGGATGCTAGGAGGCTACAGAGTGACTTGGACAGGTTGGGTGAATGGGCAAATGTATGGCAGATGAAGTACAATGTGGATAAATGTGAGGTTATCCACTTTGGTGGTAAAAATAGGGAGGCAGACTATTACCTGAATGGTGGCAGATTAGGGAAAGGGGAGGTGCAACGAGACCTGGGCATCATGGTACATCAGTCACTGAAGGTGGGAAGGCAAGTGCAGCAGGCAGTCAAGAAAGCAAATGGCATGATGGCCTTTATAGCAAGGGCATTTGAGTACAGGAGTAGGGAGGTGATGATACAGTTGTACAGGGCCTTGGTGAGGCCACACCTGGAGTATTGTGTGCAGTTTTGGTCTCCTAACTTGAGGAAGGACATTCTTGCTATTGAGGGAGTGCAACGAAGGTTCACTAGATTGATTCCTGGGATGTCCAGACTGACATATCAAGAAAGACTGGATCAACTGAACTTGTATCCTCTGGAGTTCAGAAGAATGAGGGGGGATCTTATAGAGACGTTTAAAATCCTGACTGGTTTAGACAAATTAGATGCGGGCAGAATGTTTCCAATGTTAGGGAAAACTAAAACCAGGGGTCACAGTCTAAGGATAAAGGGGAAGCCATTTAAGACTGAGATGAGGAGGAATTTCTTCACCCAGAGAGTGGTGAATCTGTGGAATTCTCTACCACAGAAGGTTGTTGAGGCCAGTTCGCTAAATATATTCAAAAGGGAGTTAGATATAATACTCACAACTAGGGGGATCAAGGGGTATGGCGAGAAAGCAGGAATGGGGTACTGAGGTAGCACGTTCAGCCATGAACGCATTAAATGGCGGTGCAGGCTCGAAGGACCGAATGGTCTACTCCTGCACCTATTTTCTATGTTTCTATGATTACACAGGATAATTCACAGACTGGAGTGTATTTCACAGGAAATTCACAGACTGGAGTTTATTACACAGGATAATGCACAGGCTGGAGTATATTACACAGGATAATCCACAGACTGGTGTGCATTTCACGGGGTAATGCACAGTGGAGTGTTTTACACAGGATAATGCACAGACTGGAGTGTATTACACAGGATAATCCAGAGACTGGAGTGTATTACATAGGATAATGCACAGACTGGAGTGTATTACACAGGATAATGCACAGACTGGAGTGTATTACACAGGATAATTCACAGACTGGAGTGTATTACACAAGATAAAGCACAGACTGGAGTGTATTTCACAGGATAATTCACAGACTGGAGTGTATTGCACAGGATAATGCACAGGCTGGTGTGTATTATACAGGATAATTGACAGACTGGAGTGTATTACACAGGATAATGCACTGACTGGAGTGTATTGCACAGGATAATGCAGAGACTGGAGTGTATTACACAATATAATGCACAGACTGGAGTGTATTACACAGGATAATGCACAGACTGGAGTGTATTACACAGGATAATTCACAGACTGGAGTGTATTACACAAGATAAAGCACAGACTGGAGTGTATTTCACAGGATAATTCACAGACTGGAGTGTATTGCACAGGATAATGCACAGGCTGGTGTGTATTATACAGGATAATTGACAGACTGGAGTGTATTACACAGGATAATGCACTGACTGGAGTGTATTGCACAGGATAATGCAGAGACTGGAGTGTATTACACAATATAATGCACAGACTGGAGTGTTTTACACAGGAGAATGCACAGGCTGGCGTGTTTTACACAGGATAATTACACTGGCTTCACCACGCCATCTCCAACTCTAATTCATTCAAATCCCTATTTAAATAATACTCTACCTTTCTGTTTTTCTTGCCGAAGTGGATAACTTCACATTTCTCCACGTTATACTGCATCTGCCATGTATTTGCCCACTCACTCAACTTGTCTAAATCGCCTTGAAGCCTCTTTGCATCCTCCTCACATCTCACAATCCCACCAATTCCATGTCGTCAGCCAACTTGGAAATATTGGCCCAGAAATTGATCTCGCTCTGTTCCCGCGGGGGTAAGCCTTTCCCGCGATGTCTCACCTCGCTTATGCTTTTTCTGATCCAGCTCGCACGAAATTGATGTTCCAGACATCAGCTGTGCTGGGCTTGCGTATCCCAGCGGCGTAGTTAATTCGTGCGAGCTGTGGGATCACGTGACTCAGTTAGAGCCAATGGCAGCACACCATCTTCCATTCATAAGTCTCACAGCATGGCTGAGAGACTTATGAATCTTACACCCCCCAAAATAACAGCTAAACCTCAATTAAATTTAAAAAAAAACCCATCACATTAATAAAATAAGTATAGTTAATTAAATTAACCATTTTAAATAAAAAATTAAATTTTTGAAAAAATTTAAAATCTTTTAAAAAGTTATAAAAATAAACTTACCTGTCTTTAAAGTCTATAAAAAAGATATACCTGTAAAAAAAAATTCAAAAAAATACTTAATTCACTACTTACCTTCTTAAAAGCGGGTCTTACTCCTCCTTTTTACATTTCCAAAATCTTCCCTACTTACCTGCGCGTCCAAAGCATGAAGTGCACAGCGTGCGCGCAGCCTGTAGCGCGCACGCGATGCACTCAGGCCCCGCCCCCTTTTCGGAAGAGCAATTGCCGGTTTTCAGCGCATGCGCAGGGCATGCAGAAAACCGGCAATTGGAGTGGGAATACGCGAGAGTATGCAGTGCGTACTCTCGCGTCCCGGGATCAATTTTCGGCCCATTATATTTGGTTCCCTCATCCAAATCATTGATATATATTGTGACTAGCTGGGGCCCAAGCACTGATCCCTGCGGTACCCCACTAGTCACCACCTGCCACCCCGAAAAAGACCCATTTATTCCTACTCTGTTTCCTGTCTGTTAACCAATTTTCAATCCATGCCAGTATATTACCCCCAATCCTATGTGCTTTAATTTTGCACACTAACCTCTTATGTGGGTGTTTATCAAAGGCCTTCTGAAAATCCAAATACACCACATCCACTGGTTCTCCCTTATCTATTCTACCAGTTACATCCTCACAAAACTCCAGGAGGTTTGTCAAACACGATTTCCCTTTCATAAATCCATGTTGACTTTGTCTAATCTCATTGATATTTTCTAAGTGTCCTATTATCACATCCTTTAAAATCGACTCTAGCATTTTCCATACTACTGATGTTAGGCTAACCGGTCTGTAGTTCCCTGTTTTCTCTCTCCCTCCTTTTTTAAATAGTGGGGTTACATTTGCCACCCTCCAATCTGCAGGAACTGTTCCATAATCTATAAAATTTTGGAAGATGACAACCAATGCATCCAGTATTTCCATGGCTACCTCTTTTATTACTCTGTGATGCAGATTATCAGGCCCAGGGGATTTTACATCTTTCAGTCCCATTAATTTCTCCAGCACTATTTTTTTTCTAATACTAATTTCCTTTAAATTCCTCCTTCTCACTAGACCCTTGGTTCCCTAGCATTTCTGGGAAGTTATTTGTGTCCTCTTCTGTGAAGACAGAACCAAGTAATTGTTTAATTGCTCAGCCATTTCCTTGTTCCCCATTATAAATTCTCCCGTTTCCGACTATAAGGGACCTACATTTGTCTTCACTAATCTTTTTCTTTTTACATACTTGTAGAAGCTTTTACAGTCTGCTTTTATGTTCCTCGCAAGTTTACTCTCATACTCTATTTTTCCCCTCTTAATCAATCTCTTGGTCCTTTTTTGCTGAACTCTAAACTGCTCCCAATCCTCAGGCTTGCTACTTTCTCTGGCAACTTTATATGACTCCTCTTTGGATCTAATACTATCCTTTATTTATTTTGTTAGCCATGGTTGGGCCGCTTTTCCTTTTGTGTTTTTGTGCCAGAAAGGAATGTATAACTGTTGCAATGCATGCATTCGTTCCTTAAATGTTAGTCATTGCCTATCCACCGTCATGCCTTTTAATGAAGCTCCCCAATCTATCATAGCCAACTGACTCCTCATACCTTCGTAGTTTCCTTTGTTTAGATTTAGGACATTAGTTTCAGATTGAACTTCTTCACTTAATGAAGAATTCTATTATGTTATGGGCACTCTTCCCTAAAGGACCCCGCACAACAAGATTATTAATTAACCCCTTCTCATTGCACAATACCCAATCTAGGATAGCCTGTTCCCTAGTTGGCTCCTCAACGTACTGGTCTAAAAAACTATCTCGTACACACTCCAGGAATCATCCTCCACAGTATTATTGCTAATTTGGTTTGTCCAGTCTATATGTAGATTAAAGTCACCCATGATTACTGTAGTACCCTTGTTACATGCATCTCTAATTTCCTGTTTGATGCTGTCCCCTACATTACCACTACTGTTTGGAGGCCTTTAGACAACTCTCACCAATGTTTTCTGCCCCTTGGTGCTTCTTAGCTCCACCCCGACTGATTCTACATCTTGATTTTCTGAGCCAATATCCTTTCCCACTATTGCTCTAATTTCATCCTTTACTAACAACTCCACCCCAACTCCTTTTCCTTTTTGCCTGTCCTTCCTAAATATTGAATATCCTTGGATATTCAGCTCCCAGCCTTGGTCACCCTGCAGCCATGTCTCCGTAATCGCAATTATATCGTATCCGTTTACATCTATTTGCGCTGTTAATTCGTCTACCTTATTATGAATGCTTTGTGCATTCAGATACAGTGCCTTTAGATTTGTCTTTTTAACATTTTTAGACATCTTGACATTTTTTTGTACTATGGCCCTATTTGTCTTATTACCATTTTTTCTTACCCGGACCCTATTTGTTAGTACACTCCTTTGTACGCTCTATCCCTTCCTGACACAATTTGGTTATCCTTACCCCAATCACTTTCCTGCACTGCTTCCTTGCCTTTTCTCTTTAGCATTCTAGATTTCTCTCCACTGGGACCCTCCCCCCACCCCTTATTTAGTTTAAAGCCCTATCTACCTCCCTAGTTATTCGATTCGCTAGAACTCTGGTCCCAGCATGGTTCAGGTGTAGTCCGTCCCAATGGAACAGCTCTTTCTTTCCCCAGTACTGTGCCAGTGCCCCACGAATCGAAATCCACTTCTCTCACATCAATCTTTGAGCCACGCATTCATCTCCCTAATCCTATTGACCCTATGCCACTTTGCTCATGGCTCCGATAATAACCCAGAGATTATGACCTTTGTGGTTCTGCTTTTTAATTTAGTCCCTAGCTGCTCAAACTCTCTCAGCAGAACCTCTTTCTTGGTCCTACCTATGTCGTTGGTACCTATGTGGACCAAAGAGACTTGGGTGTCCTTGTGCACCAGTCACTGAAAGCAAACATGCAGGTGCAGCAAGCAATTAGGAAGGCAAATGGTATGTTGGCCTTCATTGCAAGAGGATTTGAGTACAGGAGCAAGGATGTCTTACTACAGTTATACAGGGCCTTGGTGAGACCACACCTGGAGTACTGTGTGCAGTTTTGGTCTCCTTACCTAAGAAAGGATATACTTGCCATAGAGGGAGTGCAGCGAAGGTTCACCAGACTGATTCCTGGGATGGCAGGACTGTCGTATGAGGAGAGATTGGGTCGACTAGGCCTGTATTCACTAGAGTTTAGAAGAATGAGAGGGGATCTCACTGAAACGTATAAAATTCTGACAGGGCTAGACAGACTGGATGCAGGGAGGATGTTTCCCCTGGCTGGGGGGGTCTAGAACGAGGGGTCACAGTCTCAGGATACGGGGTAGGACATTTAGGACTGAGATGAGGAGAAATTTCTTCACTCAGAGAGTGGTGAACCTGTGGAATTCTCTACCACAGAAGGCTGTGGAGGCCAAGTCACTGAATATATTTAAGAAGGAGATAGATAGATTTCTAGACACAAAAGGCATCAAGGGGTATGGGGAGAGAGCGGGAATATGGTGTTGAGATAGAGGATCAGCCATGATCATATTGAATGGCGGAGCAGGCTCGAAGGGCCGAATGGCCTACTCCTGCTCCTATTTTTCTATTTTCTATGTTTCTCCCCTGCTTCTGTCGCCACTGGGATACAGCTCCATGTATACCACTTGTTTTCCATTAGCTTGTCCAACTGACCATTCTTCACATATGAGCCTAAACAGTGAGTATTTCCAGGTTGTTCAACCATGGGAGCAGCAACAGCCAAGCCCAATCTTGACCTCGCGCAATGTGTGCTTTGCAGCAGGAGCCTCTCGACAGTAATGGCAAATAGGTGACCTCCTTAGCCCAGGTTCACCGAGACCAATTGTACCACCGCTACAGCCACCCTGGCTAATTCAGCACAGACCAGGGCACTCAATCTGGGACCTTCTGGTTTGTGTGGCCGAGCTGGACCTGTTTCTGGCTGGGGCGGAGATCCAGAAGGTAGATATTGCAGGGAATTCAGGACCAGAGTGATCTCCTGGACTAGTTTCGATCGCCTAGGTGGATCGGAGAGGAATTTCCCAGATTTCTTCTTCCCCAAATTGGCCTGGGTTTTTTTAATTTGTTTTTTTCGCCTCTCCCAGGAGATCACGTGCTTTCGGGTGGGGGTGGAGAGTGTAAATAATGTGATACGCAAGGCATCGCGTGGGACAGGCTCGATGGACCAGAGTGTCTTTACCTGTCCCTCATTGTTCGTGTTCGTGCGTTACATGCTAACATTAACATCTGAGCCACTGATGGACCTTTTCCGTGGTTTTCAACACGGGTCGTGTCCTGGAATTCGGGCCTCGTCCCAGCACCTAGGATTCTCAATAATAAAACACGAGCCTTCTCTCAGAGGTAGCGCCCTCGCCTCTGAGTCAGATGATCAGCCATGATCTCATTAAATGGCGGAGCAGGCTCGAGGGGCCGAGTGGCCTACTCCTGCTCCTATCTTCTATGCTAAGGTAGTGCGTTCAACCCTCTGCTTCGGGGCTTTGAGCGCATAATCTAGGCTGACACTCCAGTGTAGTACTTGGATGGTGTTACACCAAGACTGTTCGGGTGGATGGTTTAACAACAAGGGCTGTGATGGTAGGGTTGGTAGACGATGTATCTGAAGGGCCATCATCTCAACCTATCTTGTGACATCTCCTTTAAACCAAACAATGATTTTCTTTTGCAAAGTTTCTCTAATGTCCAATTAGAGCAAGCAAACTAACAAGCACGTTACTTTTTTTTGGCAGTCGAGATAACAAAGTGGTGTAATCATCTCTTCTGTCAATATTTTCTCCAATATTGCCCTGATCCCTGGAGTGCATTCACCGCTTTATTGACGATGAAGGGCTGAGGTATTACAACAAAATAAATATTTTATTGGCCATTGAAGACTTGACAGTTTATTGCAACAGTCTGCAATGTTATTAAAACAACACACCCGTCAAACACTGCGGCTGCATCCACGACCCCAAATATGTAATGTGTTTCCCGTTGATAAAGTGGTGGTGGAATTGAGACGTTGAACTTGTTGGCGCTGTTGTTTGTGTGTGAAATGATGCTGTGCTGTTCTTATCCTTTGGAAACTAGGGGCTGGATTTTCCCAGCCCTGGGGAGGAGGGTTTGGAGGCGGGACTGCCAGGAAAATGGCAGAATTTATGGGCGGGTGCCCAACCCGCCCCCAACCCGCCTCCGTGCCATCTTGCCAGGAGGCGGGTAGCTGTCCCGCGCCGGGTCCCGTCTCCTTGGAGGCGGGAAGGGGATTAAAGCCTATTAACTGCCTGTTAGCAGGTAGTTAACAGGCAGAAAATAGGCTTATCCCCATTTCGCCCACACAAGTGTGGGCTTCCCGAAGGCTCCGAAACCCGCCAGGGTCACCGAGGCGAGCAGTGGGTCTGCGGGGGTCTGCGGGGTGCAAAAGTGTGCTGTGAAGGTAAGTGATGGGTGCAAGTGTGGAGAGGTGAGTATCTGAGGTAAGTGGAAAGTGATAGAAAAAGTGTACTTACTTTTGTTTCTTCCTGCAGGCTTCAGTCGGTGGGTATGCGGAGAGTCTCGCACCTCCGCGGTAGAGATGACAGATGGCCGTTGCATTCTCCAATGCAGCAACCATCTAATTTCTACAAAAGAAAGAGGTTTGATGGGGTCTTGAATTCAAGAACTCATCAAACTACAGAGAATGTCAGTGTTTGACAGCTTCACAGAGCTGTCAAACGATGACAATTCATCTGCCAAAAATTTTTTTTGACAGATGAAACGTCATAGGCTGACTTTCTCTGTAACCGGCTTCCCCTTAATTGGCCTGCTAAGCCCGCTGGGCGGGCAAGGTCAATCAAGGGAAAATAGCGTGGGTTGGCCAGAAGTTGATGGAGGCGGGACTGAAACCCGACAAGTGGGAGTCCCGCCTCCAAAAGCTCCCCATTGGCAAAATCCAGCCCTAGGGTCAGTACCTGCTCTGATCGTCAGCGAGTTAATGCACCGCCTATTGTGGAACGGAGCTATGCATACAACAACAACAACTTGCATTTATACAGCGCTTTTAACGTAGTAAAACGTGCCAAGGCTCTTCACCGGAGTGTTATCAAACAAAGTTTGACACCGAGCCACATGAGGAGCTAACAGGACAGATAGGTTTTAAGGAGTGTCTTAACGGAGGAGAGAGAGGCCGAAAGATATAGGGAGGAATTCCAGAGTTTAGGGCCTAGACAGCTGAAGGCAAAATCTCGGAGGATTGTAGGGCTGGAGGAGGTTACAGAGATAGGGAGGAACAAACGGGACCTGGGCTCGGTTTTTAGTCAGTTATCTGATCTCCAATTGGGGAGTAGTAGGGAGGCTACACTTGACCTCATGGCTGTGGGTCAGGAAGGGGAAAATATATCCAGAGATCCTTGGGGAAGTGCATGCACATGGATGATGTCTGAGGGCAGGATTGGGCACGCCAATGGGTGAATATCCTGCCCTCTCCTATCTGGCATCACTTGAGTGGGATACGAGAGAGCTGCCAATACCCATGCAACTGGACTTCAGCCATGGCTCAGTGGGTAGCACTCTCTCGCCTCTGAGTCAGAAGGTTGTGGGTTCAAGTCCCACTCCAGAGGCTTGAGCACATCATCTAGGCTGACACTCCAGTGCGGTGCTGAGGGAGCGCTGCACTATCGGAGGTGCCATCTTTCAGATGAGACGTTAAACCGAGCTCCTCTCGGGTGGACGTGAAAGATTCCCATGGCACTATTCGAAGAAGAGCAGGGGAGTTATCCCCGGTGTCCTGGGGCTAATATTTATCCCTGAGCCAACACCTAAAAACAGATTAACTGGTTATTACCTCATTGCTGTTGGTGGGAGCTTGCTGTGTGCAAATCGGTTGCCGTGTTTCCAACATTACAACAAAGACTACACTTCAAAAAGTATTTCATTGACTGTAAAGCATTGTTGGACATCCTGAAGTTGTGAAAGGCGCTATATAAATGCAAGTTTTTTATTTCTTTCTTGTACCCAATTAAGAGTCAGCACATTGTGGAGAGGAAGGGCAGAAATGTGTGTCAGAAAAAGAGAGAAAAGAATTACAATTACTAACTGATAGAGATTGATTGCTGTGATTAGTCAACAAGTCCATTATCATTGTATCGTGCAACTACCAGGATGGTAGAAGGCGAACTAGATGAACCTTAAGGCTGGATTTTCCCAGCCCTGAGGAGGCGGGTTTGGAGGCGGGACTGCCGGGAAAATGGCAGAAACTGGGAGCGGGCACCGAACCCTGCTCCCATCCCGCCTCCGTGCCATCTTCCCGGGAGGCGGGTCCCCGAGTCGCGCAGGGACCCGTCTCCTCGAGCCGGGAAAGGGATTAGAGCCAAGTAACTGCCTGTTAACAGGTAGTTAACAGGTAGCTAACAGGCAGTTTTGAGGCTTTTCCCCATTTTACGCCTGCAATTGCGGGCTTCCCGACGGCTGCGAACCTCGCCAGGGTCAGCGAGGCGAGCAGTGGGTCTGCAGGGGTGAGAGGGGTCGAAATGTCCGCTGTAGAGGTGAGTGATGGGTGCAAGTGTGGGGAGGTAAGTATGAGGGGTGAGTGTAAAGTGATGGAGAAAGTTTCCTTACCTTTGCTTCTTTCTGCAGGCTTCAACCGTTGAGGATCCGGAGGTGCCTCATCTCAACGGCAGAGATGACAGAATGGCTGCTGCATTCTCAGATGCAGCAGCCATCTGCTTTCTGCTGAGGAGAGAGGTCTTGGTGAGCCTTTGTGCAAGGGCTCACCTTAGGACCTTCTCAAAGCTGTCAAACGCTGACAATTCATCTGTCAAAACTTTTTCGATAGATGAAGCGTCATACGCTGACGTCCTCTGTCACCGGCTTTCCCTTAATTGAGGCTTTTCCCCATCAAGGGAAAATAGCGTGGGTTCATCAGACGTCACTGGGGGCGGGACTAGAACCCGGAAAGCAGCAGTCCCGCCCCCAACTCGTCGCGGCTGGCAAAATCCAGCCCTTCGTCTTTTCACGTCGAGCAGGTCCTACCTACACAATCTGGAGTAGGTGCTCCTGCAATGGCTAATTGCACCTCCTGCTGCGATACTGAGCTGTGAAGGCCAAAAGCCCCCAGGTTTAACGTTCGCACGCGCGCACTTTGCGACAGGGATCGCCGGGTAGCGGTCACGAGCGGGAACGCTGGCTTACGTCTCTCCTTTATTGCCGAGGGTCACTGAGCCCACTGACAATGTCCCTTCCGCTGCACCAATGAGATTAGCCAACTCAGTGTCGGTCAGCAACCGAACCTGGAAAACCCTCCCGGTTTGTACGGCCAACTACCAGACAGAGCACAGGGTGTCTGACAAAGAACAAGCATTTCTACTCCATTTGAAGCCAAATATGCTCACTTCTGACAAACGTAATACCATCAGAATGTTACTTTCCCGGATAAACTGGACAGACCGCTGACAGGAAGTCTGGCGGTGAAAGGGTTAATGAGATGGTAATCTAGTAACAGCATTCTTGATAGCTCTGGGGCAATGGTAATTGAACAGTGATGTTGCGATGGTCGCTGGAGATCACTGCCTCCCCATCTGTTGTGTAACACTGGTTCAACGATCCAAACAATGACAGAAGCATTACAGAAAGCCGTGACTTTGAGTCATTCCGCTCCACAGTCACCATTTGGCTTTTCTACCACAATACCTGGTTTAAAGGTGCCAGGTGGCCACCTTATCAAAGCGGGTGCAGATTACGGATTGTGGCAAACTCTCTTTGGGGTGACACAGTAGCCCTGGCAGCTGTACTGGGATTGGCAGGAGAGCATTGGTAAATCAATAGCGTAATCGGTTGGGCACTTGTAAACTGTTTCAATTTATGTTTTCACTCTCTCGCCTCTGAGTCAGCAGGTTGTGGGTTCATAGTCCCACTCCAGAGACTTGAGCACAAAAATCCAACTGACACTCCACTGCAGCACTGAGGGAGCGCTGCACTGTCGGAGGTGCTGTCTTGGAGACGTTAAACCGAGGCCCCGTCTGCCCCCTCAGGCGGACGGAAAAGATTCCATGGCACTATTTCGAAGAAGAGCAGGGGAGTTATCCCCGGTGTCCTGGGCCAATATTTATCCCTCAATCAACTGCACTAAAAACAGATTATCTGGTCATTAATTGATTGCTGTTTGTGGGAGCTTGCTGTGCACAAATTGGCTTCCGCGTTTCCTACGTTACAACAGTGACGACACTCCAAAAAAAAAGTACTTCATTGGCTGTGAAGCGCTTTTGGGACGTCCTGAGGTTGTGAAAGACGCTATAGAAATGCAAGACTTTCTTTCTTTTAAATGTTTATCGAAAATAAAATGGCCCCATAGTTAATTGTGCCACCCGGTGTGGTAATAAGCCACTCGGACCACAAGGCCCAAGAGCTCAGTCCCTGTTCTCTGCTTGTGTAAGCTGACCTCTGCCAGATCAGCAATAGGCGAGCTGCGATTACCTCAACACCCCTGGGTTTGGGAAGGGACAATCAGCCAGGCTGCCCATTCCTGATTATTATGTTGCGTGTGTGCGTGCGTGCGTGCGGACATCTGGTGAGAAGAGAGATCGGACTTGGATGTGCAGCCCTCCACAGCGGAATAACACAGTCGGCATTCACACATGAAGGGGTTTAGATAGAGTAAATAAAGAGAAACCGTTTCCAATGTCTGAACGGTCGGTAAGCAGAGGGCACAGATTCAAGGTGATTGGCAAAAGAACCAGAGGCGACATGAGGAAAAACTTTTAGAAACATAGAAACATAGAAGATAGGAGCAGGAGTAGGCCATTCGGCCCCTCGAGCCTGCTCCGCCATTCGATGAGATCATGGCTGATCATCCAAACTCAGTACCCTGTACCTGCCTTCTCCCCATATCCCTTGATACCTTTCGCTTTAAGGAATATATCTAACTCATTCTTGAATATATTTAATGACTTGGCCTCAACTACCTTCTGTGGTAGAGAATTCCACAGGTTCACCACTCTCTGGGTGAAGAAATTCTTCCTCATTTCTGTCCTAAATGGCTTACCCCTTATCCTTAGATTATGACCCCTGGTTCTGGACTCTCCGACCATCGGGAACATTCTTCCTGCATCTAGTTTTTTACGCAGCGAGTGGTGAGGATTTGGATTGCACCGCCTGATAGGGCGGTGGATACAGATTCAATAGTAGCCTTCAAAAGGGAATTGGATAAATACTTGAAGGAGAATAAATTGCAGGGATATGGGGAAAGAGCGGGGGGAGTGTGACCAACTGGATCGCTCTTCGAAAGAGCCGGCGCAGACTCGATGGGCAGTGTTGTACTATTCTATGATTCTATGAAAGCACGGTCTCTTGGGTACGGTTCTGCAGGGCAGCTGCCACCTCTGGAACCTCAGAGAGGAGGTGGAGAGTGAAAGTTGCCCAACCTGTTTCTTTCAGGATGAACCTCCGCCTTGAAATCTCAGCTCAGGACAGGGAACAAACTGATGGGCCGAGCTCGGGCCACTTCATTCCAGCTGTCCTGTGCTCTGGGCAGCCGTATTGTATCACTCGGACTCTGAAACCCGTGACACACTGGCGCTTTCCGAGTGTAACGCGTGACTGCCGAGCAACTAGAAAATGGGAGATGAGATAATAATGGTTCAATTCAGTGTCTCTGTGCTGGCAGGTGGGAACTGCCAGGGGCTTCGGTGGGGATAGACAGATGCGCATTTAAATGCTATTGCACAGAGAATGAAAGACAGCTGGCGAGGAATGTGCTACGAGACTGGCTTGCTGAGGCTGCCCGGACTGTGTTGCTCTCTTAAGTTCCGTTCAGAAAGTTACAAGTGGAAAGTACGATATCTCACCTATTTACAATACACAAGGTGATCGTATATGGTATTCCCACGTTATATTTTATACAAAGGACTGCGTTCCACGGCTGTGCAGTGTAGCTTCCCTCTGCTCTGGATACCCTCTGGCCCAGAAATTCATCTCGGACCCGGTGACGCAAAAACCGGGCAGTATCGGATCCTTTTTTCATTCACGGGATGTGGGCGTCGCTGGCAAGGCCGGCATTTATTGCCCATCCCTAATTGCCCTGAGGAGGTGATTGGTGAGCGCCACCTTCTTGAACCGCTGCAGTCCGTGTGGTGAATTCCTTGTCGTGGTTTGAAAGAACTCGCTGGGCCATTTCAGAATCAACCACTTTGCTGTGGGTCTGGAGTCACATATAGGCCCAGACCGGGTAAGAATGGCAGGTTTCACTTCCCTAAAGGGACATTTAGTGAACCAGATGGGTTTTGACGACAATCCGACAGCTTCATGGTCACCATTACTGATACTAGCTGCTTATTCCAGATTTATTTAATTAACTGAATTCAGATTCATAAACTGCCGTGGTGGGATTTGAACTCACGTCTCGGTGGATCATTAGTCCAGGGACTCTGGATTACTAGTCCAGTAACATAACCACTATGCTACCGTATCGTCCACCCGTTACACGCAGTGCCTGGTATTCCGTTCTATTGACTGCAGTGGAACTGAATATCAGGTGCTGCGTATAACGGGCAACCGATCCGCCATCGCCCGAGGCAAATTTTTAGGCCACTATATCACAGCAAAGTGAATTGTCCACTCATATATTTTGAGTCGGAGGACTCAGTGCGCCTGCAGACTGCCCTTCACTCTCTAGCTAGCCTGGACATGACCTGGGAGTGTTTGATGGGACAGTGTAGAGGGAGCTTTACTCTGTATCTAACCCGTGCTGTACCTGCCCTGGGAGTGTTTGATGGGACAGTGCAGAGGGAGCTTTACTCTGTATCTAACCCGTGCTGTACCTGCCCCGGGAGTGTTTGATGGGACAGTGTAGAGGGAGCTTTACTCTGTATCTAACCTGTGCTGTACCTGCCCCGGGAGTGTTTGATGGGACAGTGTAGAGGGAGCTTTACTCTGTATCTAACCCGTGCTGTACCTGCCCTGGGAGTGTTTGATGGGACAGTGTAGAGGGAGCTTCACTCTGTATCTAACTCCTGCAGTGGATTTGCGAGAGTGTTTCATGATTACCAAGTTAAGCCACAGCCTGCCTACCGCTCCAGTGTATGTTTAAAGTCTTACATATCCATTCGAAACATATTTTCGTTTATTCTTTGCAAAAAGCAATGGTTTTTTTTGCCACCGGGCTTTCCCTGTTGGATTTTTCGTCTTGCAGGGTTGTGTCATAGAGGATTTATTTTTTGTGAAATTAAGACACTCGGGATGGGTGTCTCCCTCTTCTGTGCTCATTAACCCCTGATTTACTTTTAAAGGGTGAGCACAGAAGAAGCCAAGTGGTTCTGTTTTAACTAGAAAGTAAAATATTTTGTTTGCCACTGCCTGCCCCTTGTTTATTATTTCGAACAATGGACTTAAAACAGAGGCTAGGTTGGCAGCTAAACAACATTACCGCGCTCCAAATCCCAGACAGCCCAATGAACAATGCGTGATGTATAATATATATGTATGTGTGTGTAATATATATACGTGTATGTGTGCAATATATATATATATATATATAAAACACACATTTTTTATTCGCTCCTGGGATGTGGATGTTGCTGGCAAGGCCAGCATTTATTGCCCATCCCTAATCACCATTGAGAAGGTGGTGGTGAGCCGCCTTCTTGAACCGCTGCAGTCCGTGTGGTGAAGGTGCTCCCACCGCGCTGTTAGGGAGGGAGTTCCAGGATTTGAACCCAACGACGATGAAGGAACGGCCGATATATTTCCAAGTCAGGATGGAGTGTGACTTGGAGGGGAACTTGGAGGTGGTGGTGTTCCATATCTGATATATGACATACACATGATTCTAGCTGAGATGCCTAGCCAGAACGTGGCCAGATCGGGCGACTCTCGGTCAGGCTCAGGTCTGAAGTGTATACTTGAACATAAGATAATGTCTAAAGGATATACTTACCATAGAGGGAGTGAAACGAAGGTTCCTGGGACAGGGGGATTATCCTATGAGGAGAGATTGAGTAGACTAGGCCTATATTCTCTAGAGTTTAGAAGAATGAGAGGTGATCTCATTGAAACATACAAAATTCTTACAGGGCTTGACAGGGTAGATGCAGGGAGGATGTTTCCCCTGGCTGGGGAGTCTAGAACCAGGGGTCACAGTCTCAGAATAAGGGGTCGGCCATTTTGGACTGAGATGAGGAGAAATTTCTTCACACAGAGGGTGGTGAATCTTTGGAATTCTCGACCCCAGAGGGCTGTGGAGGCTCAGTCGTTGAGTATATTCAAGACAGAGATCGATAGATTTTTGAATATTAAGGGAATCAAGGGATATGGGGATCAGGCGGGAAAGTGCAGTTGAGGCAGAAGATCAGCCATGATCTTATTGAATGGCGAAGCAGACTCGAGGGGCTGAATGGCCGACTCCTGCTCCTATTCCTTATGTTCTTGTGTTCTTATGCTCTAGAACACCACCCTGACTGATATCAGGGACTGGCCTACCAGTGAGGAAACATGGCCCTGACCAGTCTCAGACATATTTGATGCTTTTTATTAAGAAAAAATACCAGTCAAAGTTTTTCTAAATATGTTCCTCACTAGGTATCTATTCTCCTTTAAAAATGCCGCTGTACAGCAACACGGTGGCACTAATCTCCACCACTCCTGTGTGAGGCCCCTTTCTTCACCAATGAGTCCTCATTGGTGCTATCGATTTCATCATTTTAACAGCCTTCTATTTTTCCAATGTGTTTTTAACTGTCGCGCAACAATCGAACACAGATTGTCTGTAAATGCATCATATGCCGCTTGTTCACGCAGGATGCAAAATGGCTCGCCCATAATTACAGTGGAGCCCTGAACAGGTTTGCTCCTAATTGGAGAGTTCTGTTCAAGGCGGCATTAAAGCAAATTGACAGTCGTTATGGTGGTATCAAAATGATGATGCTAATTAGCACCAGCTCAGATGGAAAGGGTTTCAGTGCCTGCGCAGGCTGGCAGGAGAGTCAACTGAGGATCATTTTCAGCAAATGAGTAACTTGTGCCTCCAACCCAATGTCAGGCCACAGAACGGTTGGCCTGCTGTAACGCTTCTCCTTGCCAGCTTTTGATGAACCAAGATCTGGATGAGGGGGAGGGGGAGGGGGAGAGGACACAGAAGTAGGCGCAAGAAGCGACAGGAGGCACAGTCAAGTTTTTTTTTAACTCATTGAGGTAAAGGCTCTAGGCCGACAGTGCAGGGCATCACCAAAGTTGACAAGGGTAGGCGAGAAGTTGAGGTAATCAGGGAGCAGTTCATAGCTAACGCCAAGCTTTTATTTTGTTGTTGAAGAAACCTGTCGATTATATCGAAGGAAAAGAAAACTCAGAGAGGGAGCCCGAGTGTTGGGCAAGAATGAATCAGAGTGAGAGATATTGTGATCGACATAAGAACGGAAGAAATAGGAGCAGGTGTCGGCCATTCAGCCCCTCGAGCCTGCTCCGCCATTCAATAAGATCATGGCTGATCTTCGACCTCAACTCCACTTTCCCGCCTGATCCCCATATCCCTTGATTCCCTCAGTGTCCAAAAATCTAGTGATCTCTGTCTTGAATACACTCAACGACTGAGCATCCACAACCCTCTGAGGAAGAGAATTCCAAAGATTCACCGCCCTCTGAGTGAAGAAATGTCTCCTCATCTCGGTCCTGAATGGCCGACCCCTTATCCTGAGACTATGACCTCCTAGTTCTAGACTCTCCAACCAGGGGGAAATAGTCTCTCAACATCTACCCTGTCAATCCCCCTCAGAATCTTATATGTTTCAATGAGATCACCTCTCATTCTTCTAAACTCCAGAGAGCATAGGCCCATTCTACTCAATCTCTCCGCCTAGGACAACCCTCTCATCCCAGGAATCAATCTAGTGAACCTTCGTTGCACCGCCTCTAAGGCAAGTATAATTGTACAACTGCAGCAGGACTCCTTACTCTTGTACTCCAAACCACTTGCAATAAGGTCAACATACCATTTTACCAACTGCTTGCTGCACCTGCAAGTTTCGTGTCCAAGGACACCCAAATCCCTCAGAACACCAACAGTTAATAGTTTCTCACCATTTAAAAAAATTCTGTTCTTCTGTTCCTCCTACCAAAGTGACTAACCTTACATTTCCCCACATTATACGACATATCAACCCAGGTTTCAATACGCAGAGGATGCATGAAGGAGGAAGCATGTGTAGAATGATGTGTTTGTAGCTTTGGAGGAACAGGAGAGGAAAGTCCAACATTGGGATGAAGGAGGGAGGTCCACTGTACAATTTGTATTGTTAGTGGTAATAATTGCTTTACCCACAATTTAATAGGGTTCCTAGACTCCGGGTTTTCCTAAATATTGGGGGAGGTAGTCCATGGTCGTTTCGAAGAAGAGCAGGGAGTGTCCTGGGGCCAATATTTATCCCTCAATCAAATCCCCAAAACCAATTATCTGGTCATTATCACATTGCTGTTTGTGGGAGCTTGCTGTACGCAAATGGGCTGCCGCGTTTCCTACATTACAACAGTGACTACACTTCAAAAAGTACTTCATTGGCTGTAAAGCGCTTTGGGACGACCTGAGGTGGTGAAAGGCGCGGTAGAAATGCAAGTCTTTTTTTTTCTTCCTGAAGGCTGGGGAGATGGTTCTGAATCTTTATCGAATACAGGAGAGCGAGCCCTGTACTTAACTTGAAATGTAGCAATAATCCAGGTCTTCTCCTGATCGTCGGGCGTTTTCTCTGGTGCAAAGTTGTCGGGGATTATTATGTTGCATTCCCGCTAACATTTACATCTCCTTTTGGCATTTATAATTCATTCCACACAAACCTGCTCGACCTTGTGAGACATTACACTCTTTCTGGAACATTCTGAATGATGTGCTTCAAAGCCCAAGTCGATGTTTTTGATGTAGTAAAAATCCTGTTGAATTGAGACCTTGCTGAATATGGTCTAATTAAATCATAGAGAAGGCCTTGACAGGCTGCAGTGCAATGCTGCTTGCTGCGGGATCCAAGGGGATTTTTCCCCCTAAAATGAACGCGAATTACCTGTAGGATTTTTTTTTTTATATATATATATATAACAGGATTCTTTTGCGAAATAATAGACACCGAAATAAATCCCTGGATTAGGCCACTGGCCTCCTGCAACAGGGGAATTCCATTAGATGATTCCTTGTTTACCTTGCCTGTTCCTGCGGGATTCGCCGCACAGCCGTATCAATAGGCCTGAGCAGATGTCAGAGGCAGGGAGATGCCAACTGCAGTACAGCTATCGGGGAGAGAGGGGAACAAAGGGAAAGACAGCTGGAGCGTGAAACATTGATGCCCGGGTCAGGTTTTGCCAGCTTGCCACGGTCTGGCCTCCCTTTATATCCAAGGCCATTGTCTACACCGTTCTCTTGTATAGGAAAGCTGACACTTCTGTCTCTGAAAGGAGAAGGGAGGAGACGCATGTGGTGACAATTCTATCGTTGGAACATGAACATTAGGGCAGGCAAAGTTTTGACCCTATGCGTGTGTGTGTGTGTGTGTGTGTGTGTGTGTGTGTGTATGAGGGTGTGAAGACCCGATTTTAACTCGTGGCGGTAGTCGGACAGGCGGGGACTGAGACGGGCGGCAAACGGTCACCCACCTTGGCGGCGTGAGGCCCCGGGAGGCTTCGACCCCAGGCCTCGTCAGCGTTGCCTCAGTTAGACTCCTGCCCGAATGCAGTGGGAAGCAGCAGGAGGGAGAGCAACGTTGGCCGTTGCTTCAGTTCCCGGCACGCGGGTAAGTGACCTGGAGGGGATATGGGAGGGCTCGCGGTCAGGGGGAGGGAGGGGGAAGCTCAGGACAAGTGGTGGACTAAACATTCCTTGAGGGGGCCAGGAGGAGCACTCTTGCACCTCCAGGCCCCACAGAGGGAGCCAAGAAAAGTCAAATAAAATATCTTTGGGGCCTCTTCTGGCCCTGACTCCTCTTCCTGCTAGCTTGGCCTAGCAGGAAAACCACAACGGCTTCCCCAGCGTAGATCTCTGGTTAAAATAGCAGTCGGACCCAGATGACATTATCCCAGCCCAATCGGCCTATGTAAAGAGGACCAAGCTGTGTTTTAGCGGGTGTTCTGAAATCGGAACAACAACAACAGCTTGTATTGATATAGTGCCTTTACCATAGTAAGACGTCCCACGGTGCTTCACAGGAGCGTCATCAAACAAAGAAATTGACACCGAGCCACATAAGGGCAGATGACCAAAAGCTTGGTTTATGACGTAGGTTTAAAGGAGGAAAGAGAGGTCGGGAGACGGAGAGGTTGAGGGAGGGAATTCCGGAGCTCAGGGCCCAGGCAGCTGCAGGATGGAGGTGGGATGAAAGGAGGAAGCCTGCTCTGCCAGGTGTGGTTTTGGAGATGGAGGTAGCCACTTGGTTTCGATTGCAGGCAGACTGAAGTTTCAGCAGGTGATTCTCTTATTACTGGCCCACACTGAGCGAACCCTGGCATTGCAGGGTGCCCACAGACCGAAACTGTAATGTTTGGCAAATCCCTTGCACAGGTCCAGTTGTTTTAGTCTTGCTGCCAGCACGCTGAACCCACCCTGGAGTAGAAACAAAAAAAACCTCCAACACCAGGCCCTCCACCTCGTCTTGTTTAAATGGGGCCGTGCACGCGATCGTTGATTTTTGTTGAATACTCTGGGTTCTCGTCTATAAAATGTTCCCACTATAGAATCATAGAAGAGTACAGCACAGAAGGAGGCAGTTCGGCCCATCGAGTCTGCTCCGGCTCTTTCGAAGAGCAATCCAGTTAGTCCCACTCCCCCGTTCTTTCCCCATATCTCTGCAGTTTGTTCTCCTTCAAGTATTTATCCAATTCCCTTTTGAAGGCTACTATTGAATCTGTGTCCACCGCCCTATCAGGCAGCGCATTCCAAATCTTAACCACTCGTTGCGTAAAAAAGTTTTTCCTCATGTCGCCTCTGGTTCTTTTGCCAATCACCTTAAATCTGTGCCCTCTGGTTATCGACCCTTCAGCCATTGGAAACAGTTTCTCTGTATTTACTCTATCTAAACCCCTCATGATTTTAAGCAACTCTATCAGATCTCCACTTAGCCTTCTCTGCTCCAAGGAGAATTGCAGCATCATCCACTACGCAGGACTTCTTCCCCCCCCCCCGAATTTACTGTTGTGTGTTTTTGTTGCGAACATACCTCACTTTCCTCAAACTGCATTGAAAAGCTAAAGGAGGCGCAAATGGCTCGTAATTCCCTGTAAGATTCATGGCTTATGCGGCTCAATGGCTAAGAGCACCGCCCAGTGCGGCACTGAACCAACACAGACCAGAAGGTTCAGTCTGAGCGGAGTAAGCTTGCTTATGTGTGGAGGCAGTCGGCGTGATAAAAGTAACTTCAGCTTCCCCAGCGAGGCAGTACAATTAACCCAGGTTCCAGGCATTGATCATGCTGCAAAGTGTGTGTGTGTGAGAGAGCGAGGGAGAGCTTGTCAAGTGAGAACAGGGTAGGACATTTAGGACTGAGATGAGGAGAGATTTCTTCACTCAGAGGGTGGTGAACCTGTGGAATTCTCTACCCCAGAAGGCTGTGGAGGCCAAGTCGCTGAATATATTTAAGAAGGAGATCGATAGATTTCTAGACACAAAAGGCATCAAGGGGTATGGGGAGAGAGCGGGAATATGGTATTGAGATAGAGGATCAGCCATGATCATATTGAATGGCGGAGCAGGCTCGAGGGGCCGAATAGCCTACTCCTGCTCCTATTTTTCTATGTTTCTATGTTTCTAAGATGGGGAGGTCTTCCAACAACAACAACTTGCATTTGTACAGCGCCTTTACAGTGAAACGTCCCAAGGTGCTTCACAGGAATGTTAACGAACAGAATTTGACACCGAGCCACATAAGGAGATATTAGGACAGGTGACCAAAGGCTTGGTCAGAGGGGTAGGTTTTAAGGAGCATCTTAAAGGAGGAGAGAGAGGCGGAGAGGATTGGCGGGGGGGTGGGGTGGGGAATTCCAGAGCTTGGGGGGGGGCCTGGGGTTGAATTCCATGGTTGAATAGCCTGCCTACGCTCACTGACTAAGCTTGCATCGGGAGAACAGACACTTGGTGGAGGTCCCAGTGCTGAAAGGTCCCTGTGGAAAGCCCTCCAGGAATCAGCACCTACCAGAGCGGAGGAGGGCAGAAAGATGGAAAAAGGCAGCGACGGAAAAAAAAAAATGCCCGTTTTCAATCGGCACGTTGATTCCTTCCCAGCATGGCAATACATTGCAAACAATGCCAATCAGAGAGGTCAAGGGATCGCTTGTTCAGTAATCCTTCATCTCGATGCAGGACACACGTTCACCATCCACTGTGACAGCAAGCAAAATAAAAAAATACCTTGAACTCTGCAGGATGTATACGCTTTAAAAAGAAATTAAATAATTGATGACCTGGAGTAATATCAAAGCTGTACTCTCAGGCTGCTATGTCTCACAGTGTGAAATATTATTATGAATCTGTTTTTTTCGATAGTGATTATTTTAAACTGCCTCCAGTTCAGGATATTGCTGAGCACCATGTTACAACATCAATAGCCACTTATTTCATTTATATAGCGACTTTAAGCAAAACGTCCCAGGGCATGTCACAGGAGCGACTATCAAACAATATTTGACACCGAGCCGCGTAAGGAGATATTAGGGCAGGTGACCAAAAGCTTGGTCAATGAGGTAGGTTTTAAGGAGCGTCTTAAAGAAAGGAGAGAGAGAGGTAGAGAGGCGGAGAGGTTTAGGGAGGGAATTCCAGAGCTTGGGGTCCAGGGAACAGAAGGCACGGCCGCCAATGGTGGAGCGATTGAAATCGGGGAAGCGCAAGAGGTCAAATTGGAGGAGTGCAGAGATCGCGGAGGGTTGTCGGGCTGGAGGAGGTTACAGAGATAGGGAGGGGGGGCGAGGCCATGGACACAAGTCTGAGAATTTTTTTAATTGAGGCGTTGCCCGATTTAAGGATCGAGCACAGGACTGAGAGTGGCAGGGGCGTTCATTTGTTTATTTGCCATCACCAGTACGCCATGTGGTTCCCCTCCCACAGCACCCAACAGTGTCAAAGAGGTGAACTCTACCTCTCCAATGGCATCCGGGCCCCAAATTTCTGTGGGCATCTGAGACCAGGGCCTCCTTTGTAAAGGGGTGCTGTCGAGACCAGCAACACACCCCGAGGAAAAAGGGGGAAAGTGTCACTCGGTGGTTACGCATCTGGGCTCTTCTGCCACCCTAACCCAGAACAACAACAACAACTTGCATTTATATAGCACCTTTGACATAGTAAAATGTCCCAAGGTGCTTCACAGGAGCATTATCAGACATTGAAATGGGGTTCACAGGGGGTAAATTCTGAAACTGGGCCAAAGTAAAGTCATTTCACACTTCTTTTAGCCTCAACCTGTCACATTAACACCTCCTCCTGCCTTGATCATCTCTTACTGTCTCTCAATGTCTCTTAATCTCTCCTTTTGTTCTTTCATCCCCTCCCCCTTTTCCCAGCTTTACCCTTGCTTTAAATCTATTTCATTTCCTGCTTTTTTCCAGTTCTGACAAAAGGTCTCCGACCTGAAACGTTAACTCTGTTTCTCTCTCCACGGATGCTGCCTGGCCTGCTGAGTTTTTCCAGCGTTTTCTGTTGTTATTTCGGATTTCCAGCATCCGCAGTATTTTGCTATCGCCAAAGTAAAGTTATCCTCACTGATAGAAGCTGAATTCAGTATAATTGTATTGTTTTTATTTCTGGATGCTATTTGTTTCCCCGTCCCCCGCGCCCCCCCCCCCCCCCCCCCCCCCACCCCCCGCCGCACCCAGCCCCCCGGCTCCCGTGATCTCTCCAGGCCATGCACCATCTGTGGGTGGGAGGCTTATTCTCAGGCCTCTGCCAATATCACTTCGGAATGCAGTCTCTCGGGAGGAACAGCCTCAGGGATCAGCTCCCTTCAAGTTTCCCACCCTCCCTGTGCCTGTGCTTTTTGTGTTTAAAAGGGGCGACGGGTCTGCCCGGGCAGCGCGGCCGAGATCAGGCACCTAATCCCTTCGGGGGTCAAATGTCGCACGTCGAAAATGAACTCTCTGAGCACCCCCAGCAAAGCCAAGCCTCCGGCAGCGATGACCAACCAGCTCGTCGGCATATTTTTATATTCAAGAATCTTGCCTTTAAATCGGCTGGGAAAAAAATCCTGTTTTCAGTCAATAAAAACCCCTCAGGAAAAAAATCCCTCTCCCTGTTCTAAAATGGATGGTAGGGAGAAGCAGGGCAGCAGAATAAAAGTGGCAGGTTTTAAACTTAAAACACAAAGAAAAAGGTTAGAATTGGGTGCATGAGTTCGATTAAGTGTCAATTTTATTTTTATAAAAAAAGGAAATGTAAAATTCTGCCTGCACTTGCCCTCCTTGCCTTCAACATCCTTAATCTGTTTGTAAATGTTTGGAGCAGTGAGCCTGATCGCCAATGTTCCCTGTAATTTTTTTCGGGCCACGAGGCTCATTCAAAATACCGCACGTGCGCGGTTTTTCTATTGAAAGGCCGGCCGCGCGGGACCCGTGGCCGCGCAGCTTATAGGGAACCTTGGTGGTCGGATAAAATCGTATCTTGCGGTGAAAAAAAAAAATCAAACTGCAAGCGGGATATGTTTGACATTAAAGACATACATTTATGAGCGCTGTCCTGGCCCAATATCTATCCCTCAATCAACATCACTGAAAGCAGATTATCCGGTCATTACCCCATCGCTGTTTATGGGAGCTTGCTGTGCGCAGATTGGCTGCCGCGTTTCCCACATTACAACAGCGACTCCACTTCGAAAAGTACTTCATTGGCTGTGAAGCGCTTCGAGACGGCCGGTGGTCGTGAAAGGCGCTATAGAAATGCAAGTATTTCTTTCTTTATTACATCTCTCAGATGAATCTCAAAAGGGCTTCAATTATGCTGAATTACTTCGAAGAGCAGTGACTGTTGCTATGTTGGCAAAGAGCAGCCATTTTGCACAGCAAGATCCCACAAATGGTAACGAGATGACTGACCGGTTCATTGGGGGGGTTTTTTTTGTGTTGTCGGTTGACAGAAGAATGCTGCGGTCAGGTCACTAGGAGAACTCCCTGCTCTTCAAATCGGGACATGGGATCTTTAACATTGACCCGAATAGGCCTCCGATAACTGTCTCATCTGAAGCGCTCTTTTGGTACTGCACTGGAGTGCCAGCCTTGGTTCTGTGCTCAGTCCCTGGAGTGGGAGCTCGAACCCGCAACCTTCTGACTGAGAGTTGAGGGCAATACCGACCAAGGCAACCCATTAAATGCATTGAAAGGAGCCATTTGGATCTGCAATGCCAGACGAGCGTCTTGTCAAACTGTGGTCGCATGGAAACCTATCCCCACCCCCACCATCAGTCAATCTCATCAGATGTCCAACACTTGATGAAGGAATGTCCTGAGGTTTGAAATATTTATCTGAGAGGGAAATCTCTCGTGCTCACCGAATTATTGTAAATTAAAGTTTGACTTGACCCTGATCTGTAGGGAAATCACGACCGCTGTCAGTTGTTAACGAAAAAATTGTTGAGAACTTCAATTTGGTTGCTTCTGTTCAATTCTGTCCTCTCCTCACTCGAAGCCGCTGATTCTTGCTAGGGTACGGTTGTGGAGAGACCCGCAGTGCCCAAGTATCTGGCCCGAGTATCCATAAATACACGATAGTTACGGATAAATCCAATAGGGAAATAAGGAGAGGTTTCTTCACTCAGAGAGCGGTTAGAATGTGGAACTCGCGACCACAGGAAGTGGTTGAGACAAATAGCTTAGGTGCTTTCAAAAGGAAACTAGATGAGTACATGAGAGAAAAGGGAATAGAAAGATATGCTGACAGGCTGAGATGAGGCAGATGGAATGAGAAGAGACTCGTACGGAGTATAAACACCAGCAGAGACGAGTTGGGCCAAATGGCCTGTTTGTGGGCTGTATATTCTACGTAATTCTTCATATGTGAGTTTAGATAGTGGCTGGTAACAGGCTATTTTACATGGAGGTCATCAAAACTAAACCAAATCCTGCTCCCACCCAACATACATCCAACAGCCTGAATGGGAACTTACTAAACTAAGTGGAACGTTGGATTAATTCGAGATCTTTCAATCCTTCCTGTGACTCTTGGTCACTAGACAAGCTATCTTTCACCACCTTACACCCAATTTTTAAAAAATGACTGCCCTGGACTCAGTTGACAGAGGTGTGCACTGTCCCTTTGGCACAGAAGAAATTATTTTTATAAAATGAATACCTCATTGAGTTAAAAAGAAGTGTTCAAGATCCTGATGAGAATAGACAAATTGAGCCCTGATAATGTGTTTGAGATTGCCACAAACTCTAGAACCCAGGGCACAGGATATTCTACAAGTCACAGCAATAGTGAAAGCCATGGATCAACACTAGAGAGCCTGTCCCATCAAGCATGCTCAGGTCAGGTACAGTAAGGGTTAGATGCTGATTAAGCCCCACTGTACACTGTTCCACCAAACACTCCCAGGACAGCACGGGTTAGATGCAGAGTAAAACTCCGCCTATTCTGCAGCAAGAGTGTGCCTTGGCCTCAACCTCCGAAGAGTCACAACTGCCAGCGTATGGTCGCCCTGAGTGTGAAAGCCATTGAGTGCCAGTTGGTGTTAAATTAGGGGCACTCTATGCTTTGGGCTGTTCGAAAGTGAGGAAATCCTTTTGATTCTGTTACATAGAGTTACACAGAGTCTACAGCACAGAAACAGGCCATTCGGCCAAACTGGTCTACACTGGTGTTAATGCTCCACACCAGCCTCTTCGAATCCCTCTTCATATCTTTCCATATGGAGTTTACTTTTCTACTCCTGCTATTGAGCGGGGGGGGGGGGGGGGTGGAGGGGGGCAGCGATATATGTACTTGCAGTATGTTATTCACCATCTTGTATAATGTACATTGTACTGAAGTTTGATGCATCATGCACGCATCAATTTAACTATTGTGATAAAAACCCTGTCTTTCTGATAATTGAAACACAATCATATGCAAAGCAACACCCCCAACAACCGTTGGAACATTCAAGAGGAAACCAAACGTGTTTGCAGGTAGCAAAGGGGTGGACGCTAAATTTGAAATTGCAATGAGACCATTCTCATCGCAATTACATGACCAACACTGTCTGGCTCGTCCTAAACAACAACAACAACAACTTGCATTTATATAGCGCCTTTAACGTAGTAAAACGTCCCAAGGCGCTTCAGAGGAGCGTTATAATACAAAATTTGACACCGAGCCACATGAGACATTAGGGCAGGTGACCAAAAGCTTGGTCAAAGAGGTCGGTTTTAAGGAACGTCTCAAAGGAGGTAGAGAGAGGTAGAGAGGCGGAGAGGTTTAGAGAGGGAATTCCAGAGCTTAGAGCCTTGGCAGCTGAAGCCACGGCCGCCAATGGTGGAGCGATTAAAAATCGGGGATGCTCAAGAGGCCGGAATTGGTGGAGCGCAGAGATCTCGGAGGGTTGTAGGGCTGGAGGAGATTGCAGAGATAGGGAGGGGAGAGGCCATGGAGGGATTTGAAAACAAAGATGAGAATTTTAAAATCGAGTGATCAGACCTCCCCTTTAAAAAGACGATACTGACACTAACATTCTTTAGCTTAAATTTGTATTTAAATACGAGTAGTTCTCATATAAACACTGAACCCACTTGTACGACACCCCTGTGTGTGCTATTTGTCAACGGATGTTAACCCCTTTAAAATGTAAATTTTCCATTTGTGATTTCTGCCCTGTAAAGTCAAAAATCTTTTATTGGACAGAATGGGATATAAGCCACAACTGGACAGAAGGTAGATCATTTGCGGGTGCAGTGAAAACAGGGATTACTTTGTTATCACCAACCAGAAATATTCAGTTCTTACTCCGTGTCTAATTAATTGCCCCATTTTACCGTACGGAGTGCTCTCCAATGTTAAATGTGCCATCGGAGACAAGCCTGTTCAGATCTGCCACCATCGAAACCCCCACCAGGAGTTTGTTTCACTGGGTGCCTTTGAGGGCAAAAATGCCTCAGATGCAGCATTTTTAATTCAAGGTTTTTGGGTGGGCTATGCACCTTTTACTCAAGGGTTTTTGATGAGTAAATAAGAAGAAACTGGTTCCAGCGGGAAAATAGTCGGTAACCAGGGGACACAGATTTAAGGTGATTGGCAAAAGAACCAGAGGCGAGAACAATTGTTACGCAGCGAGTTGTTGTGATCTGGAACGCGCTGCCTGAAAGGATGCTGGAAGCCGATTCAATAGTAACTTTCAAAAGGGAATTGGATAAATACTTGAAGGGAAATTTTTTTTTACAGGGCTATGGGGAAAGAGCGGGGGACAGCTCTACCAAAGAGCCAGCACAGGCACGATGGGCCGAATGGCCTCCTTCAGTGCTGTATCTGAGGGGGCTCGACAAGGTAGATGCAGAGAGGATGTTTCCCTTCGTGGGGAAATCCAGAACTCGGGGGCACAGTTTCAGAATAAAGGGTCGCCCTTTTAGAACTGAGATGAGGAGGAATTTCTTCTCTCGGAGGGTCGTAAATCTGTGGAATTCTCTGCCCCAGAGAGCCGTGGAGGCTGGGTCATTAAATACATTTAAGGTGGAGATAGACAGATTTTTTGCAAGATAAGGGAGTGAAGGGTTACGGGGAGCGGGCAGGGAAGTGGCTTTGAGCCCAAGATCAGCCATGATCTTATTGAATGGCGGAGCAGGCTCGAGGGGCCAAGTGGCCTATTCCTGCTCCTATTTCTTATGCTCTTATCTTACTACACTATGACATGAGGGAATGCCGTTAGCCAGAATACTGTTGAGCAGCTCCACTCCTGCAAATATTTTTTTAGTTGAATGAAGGGCAGATAAAAGAAGACGGTATTTGGGCCCTAGGAGTTTGGCGCTGGAAAGCGGCTTTCTGGAAGTTTCCACCTTGCAAGCGCGCGCCGAGCCCAGTTAGCATTTTAAGGAGAGGGAAAAAAAAACACGGGTTTACCTGACACGCGACATGGTTTTGTATTAATGTAAAGAGGAACAAAATGACAAAGAGAGGCGTACAAAATACACACAGCGAGCAGCCATGAAACATTCCTGGGAATTGGGACTTCTATCTTCCCCGAAAATGAATATTAAACATGAGCTGTGATTTTCCATCTGGCTCCGTTGTTTCAGACAGCGCTCCCAGGAAAGAATTCAGCTGTCCATCAGCTGTCAGAATCTCTCATACTCCAGTCCCAGGGTAACTCGGCCCACCTCATACGAATCGCCTGGGTGAGCGAGGTATTCCGCAGCCTTATTATTGCATTAGATGCAAGTGATGGGATTATTTGACGATGTAGAAGATTAATTTTCTCTTTAGAGCCCAGCTTGAGGCAGCTCTAATCACCGGGAGATCAAATTACCCACTTCTTGTCCTGTCAGTCTTCCTAACTCTGTCTGACAAGAGACATACCACATCTGCTCAAGCCATCGACTACCTGAGTGTTGCATGTATGACCTGCCGTCAAATATAACCAGATATCTGTTTAATGTCTCCAGTAATAATACGGAAAGAAAATCAGTTTGTAAATCCTGGCAGCTATATATTCACAGGAGATTAGGTTCGCCCACCCAATCTTTCCGTGACCTTGGTTGGTTTTACACCCGGGCTAACTTCTTTTTTTTTTTTTACATTTCGAATGTTTTTTTTTCTTTAAAACGCGAAAGTAAACACGCTTTGTCTGCTTCTCGTCCACTGGCTCCGTCGGTAAACATACCTCCCACTTTGGAACTCAGGATTGCAGACCAGGAAGATCCCAGGTTCGATTCGTGCTGGATTAGCTGAGTCTTGAAAAGCCTCCATTTTAAAATTCTCAGCCTTGTTTTCAAATCCCTCCACGGCTTCGGCCCCCCTCCCTATCTCTGTCATCTCCTCCAGCCCCACAACCCGCCGAGATCTCTGCGCTCCTCCGGTTCTGCCCTCTTGAGCATCCCCCATTTTAATGGCTCCACCATTGGCGGCCGGCCCTAAGCTCTGGAATTCCCTCCCTAAAACTCTCTGCATCTCTCTTTCCTCCTTTAAGATGTCCCTTAAAACCGACCTCTTTGACTAAGCTTTTGGTCATCTGCCCCAATATCTCCTTATGTGGCTCGGTGTCTAATTTTGTTTGATAATCGCTCCTGTGCAGCACCTTGGGACGTTTTACTACGTTAATGGCGCTATATAAATGCAAGTTGTTGTTGTTGTTCAACTGGTGTAATCGTGGGGGAACTACAATTGGTTACAGCCTTTGCCCTCCGCCTCCCCCCCCATGTTAGGGAGAGGGGAAACTCAGCTAGGATTGCTGCTCCTCATTTCCGTACAGGTGAGAAAGACAAAATAGTTTAAGTACAGCTGACTGCTGTACTGGGACAGTCCAGGACAGACTTCAGTCGGGTGAATGACCTTCTCTTGTCTGGTTTTCTTACAGTAGATCTTGCTGAGTTGGAGTATGCACCATTTTATAGTGTCAGGTGTGTTAGATCCTGGAATATAATGGAATATAAAATGACGAAGGGAGTGCTTACCTCTTGATAGCCATTTCAGGAGAGAGACTGTCTTCTGCCAAGATGGAGTTCTATTGAACCTGGCCTGCCCTTTAAGGTCATAAAGTGAAACTGGTAGACGCAAAAATCTGATATTTCCCTTGCTCGGTTATTTCCCTGTGAGAAAGTGCTGTGAATAGTCACATCCTGAGATCATTTTGAGGCTAATTGCTGTTGCTGAGGGAAATATGTCTGTTAACGGCTGCATTGCCACCTCTACTCCCGGAAACTTGGCATTCGGCAATGGTTCATTGGTCTCCTGGCACTGTAGAGTGGCGGCTGCTTGTAAATTCAGACTTTGTTTCTTGGAGAGAGACCAACGTCGGAAATTACTGGATTTCGGTTTTTTTAAGGATTGTTCAGCTGTGTATTTGCTGTTTTAGGAACATGATATTTGAGTCAATCAAGTGCGAGTGTAATGCACACATTGCGGGATGGCAATTACAAGTGTGACATTTGGGGGGGGGGGAGGGAATTTTTATGCCGTATGCCCGTTTGTTGGGTGTAAAACAGATGCAAAGCAGATTAATTTAGCAGTGGGACGGCTTGTGCCCAATCTGCGCAGACATAAGAACATAAGAAATAGGAGCAGGAGTAGGCCATTCGGCCTCTCGAGCCTGATCCACCATTCAATGAGATCATGGCTGATCTTCGACCTCGACTCCACCTTCCCGCACTATTCCCATATCCCTTGATTCCCTTAATATCCAAAAAATCTATCGATCTCTGTCTTGAATATACTCAACGACTGAGCCTCCACAACCCTCTGGGGTAGAGAATTCCAAAGATTCACCACCCTCTGAGTGAAGAAATTTCTCCTCATCTCAGTCCTAAATCACCGACCCCTTATTCTGAGACTGTGACCCCTGGTTCTAGACTCCCCAGCCAGGGCAAACATTCTCCCTGCATCTACCCAGTCAATCCCTGTAAGAATTTTGTATGCTTCAATGAGATCACCTCTCATTCTTCTAAACTCTAGAGAATATAGGCCTAGTCTACTCAATCTGTCTTCATAGGACAATCCCCCCATCCCAGGAATCAGTCTGGTGAACCTTCGTTGCACTCCCTCTATGGCAACTATATCCTTCCTTAGGTAAGGAGACCAAAACTGCACACAATACTCCAGGTGTGGTCTCACCAGGGCCCTATATAATTGCAGTAAGACATCTTTACTCTTATACTCAAATCCTCTTGTAATAAAGGCCAACATACCATTTGCTTTCCTAATAGCTTGCTGTACCTGCATGTTAACTTTCAGTGATTTGTGTACATTCATCACACTGCTAAATTTGTGGGGCCAATTTGTCAGGCGTCCTGGGCGGACCCCTGGAACAGGCGTTAGGTCCTTAATGAACATATTCATGCCCCCAACGCCTGTTGCAGGATCTGTCTTCATATTGGCTTCCAATAACCAGGAAAAGAAAAAGACAGACTTGCATTTATATAGCGCCTTTCACGACCTCAGGACGTCCCAAAGCGCTTTACAGCCAATGAAGTACTTTTTGAAGTGTTGTCACTGTCGTAATCGAGAAAATGTGGCAGCTAATTTGCGCACAGCAAGCTCCCACAAACGGCAATGTGAAAATGACCAGATAATCTGGGTTTAATTTAGTGATGTTGATTGAGGGATAAATATTGGCCCCAGGACACTGGGGATAACTCCCCTGCTCTTCAAAATAGTCATGATGCGGAGATGCCGGTGTTGGACTGGGGTGGACAAAATTGAGAGGTCGCACAACACCAGGTTATAGTCCAACAGTTTTATTTGAAATCACAAGCTTTCGGAGCTATCGATTGCTATGGCGATTCTGTATCTAATTTACTTCACCTGAGGAAGGAGCAATCGATAGCTCCGAAAGCTTGTGATTTCAAATAAAACTGTTGGACTATAACCTGGTGTTGTGCGACTTCAAAATAGTGCCATGGGATCTTTTACGTCCACCTGAGAGAGCAGACGGGGCCTCGGTTTAATGTCTCATCTGAAAGACGACACCTCCGACAGTGCAGCGCTCCCTCAGCACTGCACTGGAGTGTCGGCCTGGATTTTTGTGCTTAATTCTCTGGAGTGGGACTTGAACCCACAACCTCCTGACTCAGAGGTGAAAGTGCGACCCACTGAGTCACGGCTGACACAAGATTCTTCAGCGCCCCCTAGCGGCCGCCAACATAGGTAAGTTTGAGATATTTTTTTAAAAGCCTACCTGTGAAAAGGAGGAGCAGGAGTGCTACCCCAATTCCACAGGCATTTTTTTGACTATTGATTTCCTAGACAGTACTCAAGAAAAAACTCTTGTCAGATAGGTGATATCCCTCTCACATGGCACAAGTCAGGCGTGCGATGGAATACTCTCCACTTGCCTGGATGAGTGCAGCTCCAACAACAACTCAAGAAGCTCGACACCATCCAGGACAAAGCAGCCCGCTTGATTGGCATCCCATCCACCACCTTAAACATTCACTCCCTCCACCACTGGCGTACCGTGGCTGCAGTGTGTACCATCTACAAGATGCACTGCAGCAACTCGCCAAGGCTTCTTCGGCAGCACCTCCCAAACCCGCGACCTCTACCACCTAGAAGGACAAGGGCAGCAGGCACATGGGAACACCACCACCTCCAAGTTCCCCTCCAAGTCACACACCATCCTGACTTAGAAGTATATCGTCGATCCTTCAACATCGCTGGGTCAAAATCCTGGAACTCCCTCCCTAACAGCACTGAGGGAGTACCTTCACCACACGGACTGCAGCGGTTCAAGAAGGCGGCTCACCACCACCTTCTCAAGGGGCAGTTAGGGATGGGCAATAAATGCCCACGTCCCATGAATTAATAAAAAATTTTAAATCCTCTGGCCTACACTCTTCATTTCTTCATCTCAATTATTCTTTCTCGAGTTGATCAATACTATGGTGGACATTGCTTCCCCAAACCTTCCTCTCTTGTTAAGAACATAAGAACATAAGAAATAGGAGCAGGAGTAGGCCCCTCGAACCTGCTCCGCCATTCAATACGGTCGTGGCTGAACATCTACATCAATTCCACTTTCCCGCCCTATCCCCATATCACTTGATTCCCTTAGTGCCCAAGAATCTATCGCTCTCTGTCTTGAATTCAATGACTGAGCATCCACAGCCCTTTGGATTAGAGAATTCCAAAGATTCACAACCCTCTGAGTGAAGAAATTTCTCCTCATCTCAGTCCTAAATGGTCGACCCCTTATCCTGAGACTGTGACCCCTAGTTCTAGACTCTCCAGCCAGGGGAAACGGCCTCTCAGCATTTACCCTGTCAAGCCCTCTAAGAATATTATACCAATGAGATCACATCTCATTCTTCTAAACTCCAGAGAGTATAGGCCCATTCTACTCAATCTCTCCTCATAGGACAACCCTCGCATCCCAGGAATCAATCTAGTGAACCTTCGTTGCACCCCCTCTAAGGCAAGTATATCCTTCCTTAGGCAAGGAGACCAGGTGTGGTCTCACCAAAGCCCTATATAATTGCAGCAAGACTTCCTTACTCTTATACTCCAACCCCCTTGCAATAAAGGCTAACATACCATTTGCCTTCCTAATTGCTTGCTGTACCTGCATGTTCTTCCCAAGCTCTGAATACTTTGCCCGACATACTGCTCCTCCTTTCATCATCCTCATTGTGTTGAAAGCGAGACCCATTAGACCGTCTCCTACTTTACCAAGATAAGGGGTAAGCCATTTAGGACAGAAATGAGGAGGAATTTCTTCACCCAGAGAGTGGTGAACCTGTGGAATTCTCTGCCACAGAAGGCAGTAGAGGCCAATTCATTAAATAGATTCAAGAAGGAGTTGTATATATATCTTAAGGCTAAAGGGATCAAGGGATATGGGGAGAAAGCAGGGACAGGGTACTGAATTTGGATGATCTGCCATGATCGCATTGAATGGCGGAGCAGGCTCGAGGGGCCGAATGGCCTACTCGTGCTCCTATCTTCTATGATTCTATGACCTCAGAACTGTGGAACTCCTTGACTCCCTCATGCCTCTCTAGGCTTTCAAAACAGAACTCTTGGTATGAACTAACCATTACTTGGTTTTACTTCACCTTCTCTCCGCCTAATTCCAAAAAGACTTGCATTTCTATAGCGCCTTTCACAACCTCCCAAAGTGCTTTACAGCCAATGAAGTACTTTTGAAATGGAGTCACTGTTGTAATGTCGGAAACGCAAGCTCCCACAAACAGCAATGTGATAATGACCAGATAATCTGTTTTAGTGATGTTGATTGAGGGATAAATATTGGCCCAGGACATCGGGGAGAACTCCCCTGCTCTTCTTCGAAATGGTGCCATGGGATCTTTTACATCCACCTGAGAGAGGGACGTTGGTTTTAATATCTCATTCGAAAGACAACACCTCTGGAGTTTTGTGCTCAAGTTTCTGGAATTGGAACTTGAACTCACAACCTTCTGACTCAGAGGCGAGGGTGCTACCCACTGAGCCACAGATGACATCTACTATTCCAACCTGCTGCTGCCCCTTCACTAGGAGACTCTGGCCCTTTCACCTTGGATTCTCAATATCAAAAAATATGTATTTAGAAACTTTTTAAACATTACCCCCAGTCCAACCCTACTCCTCTTTGTCTTGTCTCTCTCTAAATCAGCTGGAGAAACAGACACAGAAATGATCCTGTTTGTGTCTCTCGTGGTCCCATGCACAACCTGTGCAAGCAGATAAGTGGAAGCACGCAGCGATTTTGGGAAAATGCTCTCGAGTCTATTATAAAGGATGTGATAACAGGACACTCAAAAAATATCAACGGGATTAGACAAAGTCAACATGGATTTATGAAAGGGAAATCGTGTTTGACAAACCTACTGGAGTTTTGTGAGGATGTAACCGGTAGAATAGATAAGGGAGAACCAGTGGATGTGGTGCATTTGGATTTTCAGAAGGCCTTTGATAAAGTCCCACATAATAGGTTAGTGTGCAAAATTAAAGCACGTGGGATTGGGGGTAATATACTGGCATGGATTGAAAATTGGTTAACAGACAGGAAACAGTCGGAATAAATGGGTCTTTTTCGGGGTGGCAGGTGGTGACTACTGGGGTACCGTAGGGATCAGTGCTTGGGCCCCAGCTATTCACAATATATATCAATGATTTGGATGAGGGAACCAAATATAATATTTCCAAGTTTGCTGACGACACGAAACTAGGTGGGATTGTGAGTTGTGAAGAGAATGCAAAGAGGCTTCAGGGCGATTTAGACAAGTTGAGTGAGTGGGCAAATACATGGCAGATGCAGTATAACGTGGATAAATGTGAAGTTATCCACTTCGGTAGGAAAAACAGAAAGGTAGAGTATTATTTAAATGGTGATAGATTGGGAAATGCTGATGTACAAAGGGACCTGGGTGTCCTTGAAAGATAATTCACGTTTATTTTACAATTTTATTCAGCGCATCAGCAACACCTGTTAAGGGAAATTGCTCCTTTAAGACCAAAAGCATTTAGGGGGCGAAGGACTCGCTGCATGAATAGCTGTGCAACATTTAAAGGTACAGAACACTTAAGCGTGCCTCTAGCGGGCTGATGGGCCTGGCTGTTGCCTCTTTAAGGACAGAGGCCGATACGTGACAAAAAAATGGTCTTTTTTACTCGCAGATCCTGGTAGTTCCCATTGCAGTGATACAAATATATATCATTTCCACATGGCTTCATCCATGTTACTGGAATTCAGTCCCCGAGGAAAATTCAAATAGCCAATGACGCCATAAAGTAAACATATTTTAACTTGAGATCAGATTTTATTTTTAATCGCAATCGGAGTCATTTTGAGTTTTGCAGACAGATCCAAAAATAAAATGGAACTGAGGGGCACTAGGGCATGGCAGTCGACCTCAATGACTGGGCCTAGAAGAGGAAAATGGTCAGCCAGCCTTCCTGCTCCTGATTATTACCCACTGACCACTGTTGGAAGGTGCCCATACGTGTATGTCTTGTGAGGATAGGCTGGGGAAGGGTTGTGATGCACCTAATAGTGAACAGTCTGTAAACTCTCACTGGCCAAGCCCACGTACTAATGATGGGCCCTTGGGAAAGATCCTTGAAAGCTGCTGGTGCCCCTGGTACTGGAGCCCACCCAGAATCAAATTCTTTGTGAGAGGGTGGGAGAAAGTTTGGAATTAAAAGATAAAGACAGACCCAGCTCACTGTGGGCCCGGATACAGACCCAGCTCACTAGGCCCGGATACCGACCCAGCTTACTAGGCCCGGATACAGACCCAGCACACTAGGCCCAGATACAGACCCAGCTCACTAGGCCCAGATACAGACCCAGCTCACTGTGGGCCCGGATACCGACCCAGCTCACTAGGCCCAGATACAGACCCAGCTCACTAGGCCCAGATACAGACCCAGCTCACTAGGCCCAGATACAGACCCAGCTCACTAGGCCCAGATACAGACCCAGCACACTAGGCCCGGATACAGACCCAGCTCACTAGGCCCAGATACAGACCCAGCTCACTGTGGGCCCGGATACAGACCCAGCTCACTAGGCCCGGATACCGACCCAGCTCACTAGGCCCGGATACAGACCCAGCACACTAGGCCCAGATACAGACCCAGCATACTAGGCCCGGATACATACTCAGCTAAGTAGGCCCAGATACAGACCCAGCACACTAGGCCCGGATACAGACCCAGCTCACTCGGCCCGGATACAGACCCAGCATACTAGGTCCAGATACAGACCCAGCTCACTAGGCCCGGATACAGACCCAGCTCACTAGGCCTGGATACAGACCCAGCATACTAGGTCCAGATACAGACCCAGCTCACTAGGCCCAGGTACAGACCCAGCTCATTAGGCCTGAATACCGACCTAGCACACTGTGGGCCCAGATACAGACCCAGCACACTAGGCCCGGATACAGACCCAGCTCACTAGGCCCGGATACAGACCCAGCACACTAGGCCCAGATACAGACCCAGCACACTAAGCCCGGATACAGACCCAGCTCACTAGGCCTGAATACCGACCCAGCACACTGTGGGCCCAGATACAGACCCAGCACACTAGGCCCAGATACAGACCCAGCTCACTAGGCCCGGATACAGACCCAGCTCACTAGGCCCGGATACCGACCCAGCTCACTAGGCCCAGATACAGACCCAGCACACTAGGCCCGGATACAGACCCAGCTCACTAGGCCCAGATACAGACCCAGCTCACTAGGCCTGGATACAGACCCAGCACACTAGGCCCGGATACAGACCCAGCTCACTAGGTCCGGATATTGACCCAGCACACTGTGGGACCAGATACAGACCCAGCTCACTAGGCCTGGATACAGACCCAGCTCACTAGGCCCAGATACAGACGCAGCTCACTAGGTCCAGATACAGACCCAGCTCACTAGGACCAGATACAGACCCATCTCACGAGGCCCAGATACAGACCCAGCACACTAGGCCCAGATACAGACCCAGCTCACTGTGGGCCCAGATACAGACTCAGCTCACTAGGCCCAGATATAGACCCAGCTCACTAGGACCAGATACAGACCCATCTCACGAGGCCCAGATACAGACCCAGCACACTAGGCCCAGATACAGACCCAGCACACTAGGCCTGGATACAGACCCAGCCCACTAGGCCCAGATACAGACCCAGCACACTAGGCCCGGATACAGACCCAGCTCACTAGGCCCAGATACAGACCCAGCTCACTGTGGGCCCGGATACAGACCTAGCTCACTAGGCCTGGATACCGACCCAGCTCACTAGGCCCGGATACAGACCCAGCACACTAGGCCCAGATACAGACCCAGCATACTAGGCCCAGATACATACTCAGCTAAGTAGGCCCAGATACAGACCCAGCACACTAGGCCCGGATACAGACCCAGCTCACTCGGCCCGGATACAGACCCAGCATACTAGGTCCAGATACAGACCCAGCTCACTAGGCCCAGATACAGACCCAGCTCACTAGGCCTGGATACAGACCCAGCATACTAGGTCCAGATACAGACCCAGCTCACTAGGCCCAGGTACAGACCCAGCTCATTAGGCCTGAATACCGACCTAGCACACTGTGGGCCCAGATACAGACCCAGCACACTAGGCCCGGATACAGACCCAGCTCACTAGGCCCGGATACAGACCCAGCACACTAGGTCCAGATACAGACCCAGCACACTAAGCCCGGATACAGACCCAGCTCACTAGGCCTGAATACCGACCCAGCACACTGTGGGCCCAGATACAGACCCAGCACACTAGGCCCAGATACAGACCCAGCTCACTAGGCCCGGATACAGACCCAGCTCACTAGGCCCGGATACCGACCCAGCTCACTAGGCCCAGATACAGACCCAGCACACTAGGCCCGGATATTGACCCAGCACACTGTGGGACCAGATACAGACCCAGCTCACTAGGCCTGGATACAGACCCAGCTCACTAGGCCCAGATACAGACGCAGCTCACTAGGCCCAGATACAGACGCAGCACACTAGGTCCAGATACAGACCCAACTCACTGTGGGCCCAGATATAGACCCAGCTCACGAGGCCCAGATACAGACCCAGCTCACTAGGCCCAGATACAGACCCAGCTCACTGTGGGCCCAGATACAGACTCAGCTCACTAGGCCCAGATATAGACCCAGCTCACTAGGACCAGATACAGACCCATCTCACGAGGCCCAGATACAGACCCAGCACACTAGGCCCAGATACAGACCCAGCACACTAGGCCTGGATACAGACCCAGCCCACTAGGCCCAGATACAGACCCAGCTCACTAGGCCCAGATACAGACCCAGCACACTAGGCCCGGATACAGACCCAGCTCACTCGGCCCGGATACAGACCCAGCTCACTAGGCCTGGATACAGACCCAGCACACTCGGCCCGGATACAGACCCAGCTCACTAGGCCCGGATACAGACCCAGCGCACTAGGCCCGGATACAGACCCAGCTCACTAGGCCCAGATACAGACCCAGCTCACTAGGCCCGGATACAGACCCAGCTCACTGTGGGCCCAGATACAGAACCAGCTCACCAGGCCCAGATACAGACCCAGTTCACTGTCTCCCCCTGGACAAATACATGAGCAAGCTCTTGAATTTCCACGTAACCACAGCCCACCCGTACCTGCCTGTGGAGCGATAGCAAAGGGATCACCCTATTGAAGTTAATATTCATTACAGTGTCTCCTACTCATTCTTTCATTACTAGACATTCTGGCCTCCTTCAGTCTTTCCTTCTAACTACAGTCTTTTCAGAACCCGACCTTGATGTCACCTCACCGCTGCTTTCTGATTCACCTCTTCTCTTCTACTTCTATTTTACAGAACCTTAATGATGTCCTGCATTCAGGGCTGTGGCCCACATGTAGGTTTATGCTGCAGATTGGTTTCACACACTGATGTAAATGTGATATTTTGAAAGTGCCAGCAGGAACTCTAATTGGGATTGTCATTAAAGACGGGCTATTACCAAATTAACTCCATTAGATTTGAAGCGGTGGGCCTTCATTATGCAGCCCCAGGGCTCTGTATGATCCACCCCCCTGTCATCTGTGGCCCTCAGCAAACTTGCTGATCCATGCACCTCTTAGCCTCCATTCATGGCCTGTGCGATGTCGACTGAGCTGCATTTCAGGATTGTTCCTCCCCCTTTTCTTGGACATCAGTAAAAGAAGGGAAGAGAATGGTATTAGGAGGCAGGGTTATCAGCTTTAAAAGGAAAGTCTTGCATTTATATAGCACCTTTCTCTACCTCAGGACATCACAAAGTGCTTTTTGAAGTGTAGTCCCTGTTGTAATGTAAGGAACGCAGCAGCCAATCTGCACTCAGCAAGCTCCCACAAACAGCAATGTGACAATGACCAGATAATCTGGTTGAGGGACGTCGGGGATAACTCCTTTTATGTCCCCCCGAGAGGGCAGACGGGGCCTCGGTTTAACGACAGAGTGCAGCGCTCCCTCAGTACTGCACTGGAGTGTCAGCTTAGATTTTTTGCTCAAGTCTCTGGACTTGAACCCACGATCTCGGTCTGACTCAGAGGCGAGTGTGCTACCAACTAAGCCACGGCTGACACCACACAGCAGCTGAAAGGGCCCCATAAAGTAGAACGGTTGGTCCGATCGGCATTTTTCTCCTCTTGTGGGGGCGATGCCCGCCCAATGTGAGATGATTGAAATCAGGAACTCACAGTGTGGGAATTAACAGGCACCGACCTTTGCCCATCACTTCATGGTGCAACTTGTTACGGCATTCCTGAGAGTGGCATCCAACAGAGGATTATTGAGTTGTGGCCCTCCACAAAGAGTATTACTTAAAAGCACCTTCCAATTCTGGCCTCTTGAGCATCCCCCATTTTAATCGCCCCACCATTGGCGGCCGTGCCTTCACCTGCCTGGGCCCTAAGCTCTGGAATTCCCTCCCTAAACCTCTCCGCCTCTCTCTCCTCCTTAAGATGCTCCTTAAAACCTACCTCTTTGACCAAGCTTTTGGTCATCTGTCCTAATATCTCCTTATGTGGCTCGGTGTCAAATTTTGTTTGATAATCGCTCCTGTGAAGCGCCTTATCTCATTGAAACGTATAAAATTCTGACAGGGCTAGACAGACTGGATGCAGGGAGGATGTTTCCCCTGGTTGGGTGGGGTCTAGAACAAGGGGTCACAGTCTCAGGATACGGGGTAGGACATTTAGGACTGAGATGAGGAGAAATTTCTTCACTCAGAGAGTGGTGAACCTGTGGAATTCTCTACCACAGAAGGCTGTGGAGGCCAAATTATTGAATATATTTAAGAAGGAGATAGATAGATTTCTAGACACAAAAGGCATCAAGGGGTATGGGGAGAGAGCGGGAATATGGTATTGAGATAGAGGATCAGCCATGATCATATTGAATGTCGGAGCAGGCTCGAAGGGCCGAATGGCTGACTCCTGCTCCTATTTTTCTGTGTTTCTATGTTTCTATGTCTTGGGACCCTTTGCTATGTTAAAGGCGCTATATAAATAAAAGTTATTGTTTGTCTTCATTAACTCTTGCTCTCTGCATCAAATCTAGTCCAGAGGGAAGGACTTACTCAGTTGCAGTAAAGTCTGAAGTGAAATGACTTCGGGCTGACTCAATCCGGTCATGCACCCCCAGCACAAAACTGCACAGGGTTCAACATAATTGGCATCTCCCTCAGGAACGTTAGGGGATGGTTTGGGAAATAGAAAATGCCACACTGGTCCAGTAGAGGGCACTCTTGCAAGGCTGGCGGGGATTCACATTGATGGGACAGTGCGGAGCGGAGATTCAGTCTACATCTAACCCAGTGCTTCTCAAACTGGGGTCCGGAGAAACTTTCCAGGGGGGGGTCGGAGCTCACTTCAAGCCTGCTCCTCTTTATAAAACCGACACCGATTCAGTTCCTGTGAATTATTCTCAATGGCTGGGCCCTCCTCCTCACAGAGGCCCACAGCCGTCACTCGCTTTGCAACGCGCGCTCCCGGCCGGTCCTCTCCAGGGCGCTGCGACCCTGCGCCACCTTCCCGACACGCGATCCGAGCGCCTGCGGGGGCCCTTCAAACACGTGCCTGAACGCGTTCACTCAAACACGTATGATCCCACAGTCTAGCCGTTACAGGACATGCCAGTGGGACGGTACGGCGGTGAGTCGTGCTTCCGGCAGCATGTTCGCGGGCGCCCGTGCCCTCACTCACCTTGGCCAGCCTGCTGACGGCTTTAAAAATTGTCCGGCACTAAGTGGCTAATAGTGGCCATCTGTTGCTGCGGAATACCCAGAATTGGTGTGAGAAGGAGGCACAACCATTCCACTGATATCTGTAAGTAAATACCTGTATTCTCAAAAGCATTATTAAAACACTCTTTACATGCAGCACTTGCATCTTATGAGTATTATAATTTAGATGGGGGGGGGGGGGCTCCTTGATTACTAATCCATTTGAAAAGGGTTCTTTTAACCAAAGAAGTGTGAGAACCACTGCTCTAACCATTGCTGTACCCGACACTGCGTGTCTGAAATAGGAAGGTTTCCATTCCCAGCGCTAAAATCCCACACCTTGAGGAGCACAGAATTTATTGGGAGGGGGCGGGCGGGGGGTCACATTTTATGAAGACAGAGTCTTTTCAGCTTAACAGGCTGTTAAAAAAGATACAGGAGCTGACTATTGCTGGATAAAGTCCCTGGGATTCACTGAGTTGCGAAGAATTAAGGTACTTCAGCTTGACCGAATAGTCTTTAAAATGCAGTTTCGTTTATTTGTTAAAGGCCAATACTGATGGACCTACGCTGGCTTTAAATCTACCTAGCATGTACATCTGTCTTTCATTGAGCAGTATTGGCTACAAGTACTTCCCCTCATTCTCCTGGCCTGAAACCCTATCTACTCTTATCTCTGACACCTCTCAGCAGTTCAGATAGTTTCCCTGTGCCAAGTCCCCATTTCCTGGTGCTGCATTTCCATGCATTTACTCTGCATTCCCTCGCTGTTATGTTTCATTGGACCTTTCCAGTGTGGACCACATCCCAGAACAGCTTCTTTTAATTCTGGAGGAAAGGCTCCCCATGGAGAACGTTTGGAACCCAACACCTAGCAACATGCCAGTGGTCTGCTATTGTTTATGTTACTTAACAACTGTTGCCAATGGAGGCTGCTTTTCTCAATCAATGTGTAAGTTGACAAGAGACTGTTAAACACCAGCTTCCCCTTAGGCAACCCATTAGAGCTGTCTTCTGTACTGTTTTACAGAATCACCAGTAATCATCTTTTTCAAAGGCATTGCCCTGTTTACACAGAGCTTTTTTAATTCTGATTTAATCCAGACCAAGGCTTAATGGCCATTTAATCGCAAAAACATCCCAAGCAGTTTAATTCAGGATTGAATCCAAATTTAAAAGCCGCCCCGTGTCCCTTTGAGGACCTTACTAGGCCTCGTTTCAAGCCTGCTTCTAAATTTGCACCTTGCCCTGATTAACAAGCATCGGCCTTGTCAGACAATTCCAGTGTTTAATAAAGTGAATTGGCATTGTCAGACAATTCCGGTGTTTAATAAAGTAGAATCCATTGATTCAAAGCATTAATTACAGTGCAGAAGAGAGATGGGAGCACATTCCAGTGTGTTGCTTTCTATAAATGTGAAAGGCACTAACTCTTGCCGGGGTTCAGTTCCATGGGCACTACCTTTCCTGCAATACCTCACCCAAGTGACCATTTCTTCACGTAAAGGTACAGGTGGCGAATACTGACAGCCAAGCCCAATTCTGTCCTGAACTGACATAGTAGCATAGCCAACATTAACAACAGGAGGAGGCCATTCGGCCCCTCGAGCCTGCTCCGCCATTGAATTAGATCATGGCTGATCTGTACCTCAACGCCATTTTCCCGCTTTAGCTCCATATCCCATGATACCCTTACCTAACAAAAATCTATATCTCAGTCTTGAAAGCACCAATTGACCCAGCATCCATAGTCTTTTGGGGGGAGAGAATTCCAAATTTCGACCAACCTTTGTGTGAAAAAGTGCTTCCTGATTTCACTCCTGAATAACCTAGCGGTAATTTTAAGATGATGTCCCCTCATTCTTGACTCCATCACCAAAGGAAATAGTTTCTCCATATCTACCCAATCAAACCCTTTTAACATTTTAAACACCACCTCAATCTCCTGTACTCAAGGGACTATGTCAAGTTCAGGCAACACTTCCTTATAATTTAACCCTCTATGCCCTGGTATCCCACACAGATGTACCAGACTGGAATGCAAGGGGGTAGAAGTTATGCTGCAGCTATATAAAGCCACACCCGGAGTACTGTGTTCAGTTCTGGGCACCACACCTCAGGAAGGATATACTAACCTTGGAGGGAGTGCAACGTCGATTTAGCAGTATGATACCAGGACTCCAAGGGTTAAATTACAAGGAGAGGTTACACAAACTCGGGTTGTATTCCCTGGAATTTAGAAGGTTAAGGGGCGATCTGATCGAAGTTTTCAAGATATTAAGGGGAACTGATAGGGTAGATAGAGAGAAACTATTTCCGCTGGTTGGAGAATCTAGGACTAGGGGCAGAGTCTAAAAATTAGAGCCAGACCTTTCAGGAGTGCAGTTAGGAAGCACTTCTACACACAAAGGGTGGTAGAAGTTTGGAACTCTCTTCCCCAAACGCCAATTGGTGCTAGATCAATTGTTAATTTTAAATCTGAGATTGATGGATTTCTGTTAACCAAAGGTAATAAGGGATATGGGCCAAAGGCGGGTAGATGGAGTTAGGTCACAGACCAGGCATGATCTCACTGAATGGCGGAACAGGCTCGAGGGGCTAAATGGCCTCCTCCTGTTCCCACGTTCCGATGTACTGGATTGCGCGCCTGTTAGGCACACCGCATGATCTACCTCTCCATTGATGACAAAGGAAATGTCGTGAGTGCTTGTCGACATATTGCCAGCAGTTACTACTGGGATTATATCCCGAGATTCCCGACCGACAGTAATCCAGCTTCCCCACACAGAGTGATTCTAAAGGAGTTAAACCATCAGAAAGTGAGGGGGGCTGAAAACAACCAGGTTTCGAAGACTTTTTAAAAACTGCAATAAATTCAGTTCTCATATTCCAAACTTTCATTTCTAATTTTTACAATATGTCTGGTGGAAACCTGCTGCCTCAGATGAAAGATTATATCTCACTGAGTGGAGCATTCTTTAACAGCAGTATATTTTTAGAAGGGAAAGAGCCAACAACATTGCAGATACTTTTTTGTCCACAGGCAATGCAGTGAAGTGTTTGTGAAGAAAGGATGAATTTGCATTATGAATGGTGTCTCCACTTCAGTGCATTGCATATTTACAAACACCGTTGGGATGCAATATCAGTTATTCTCCAACTGCAATGGTCCCAGTTTGAAGACAGCAGTGATGACAGAGAGTTGATGTCAGCCCTGGCTCAGTGGGCAGCACCCTCACCTGCGAGTCAGAAGGTCGTGGGTTCAAATCCCACTCCAGGGGCTTGAGCACAAAAAAAATCTAGGCCGACACGCTGGAGCAGTGCTGAGGGAGCGCTGCACTGTCGGAGGTGCCGTCGTTCGGATGAGCCATTAAACCGAGACCCCGTCCTCCCTCTCAGGTGGACGTAAAAGATCCCATGGCGCTATTTTGAAGAAGAGCAGGGGGAGTTATCCCCGGTGTCATGGCCCTCAACCAACATCACTAAAACAGATCATCTGGCCATTATCACATTGCTGATTGTGGGAGCTTGCTGTGCGCAAATTAGCTGCCGCGTTTCCTACATTACAACAGTGACTCCACGTCAAAAGTAAAACGTTTTGGGACCTCCTGAGGTCACGAAAGGCGCTATATAAATGCAAGACTTTAGTTTCTTTTTCAGGGAGTTAATGCACTGGCCACGCTATTTTTTTTTAAACAAAACAGAAGACCCATTACGTAGAAGAGAAAAGAAGGTCAATACGAAAGTAGTAGTTAGAAGATGACAAGCCGGGGTTGGTGCATAAGTCACGCAATGGCAGAGGGTTTTCCCCAGTGTCCTTGCTATTATTTCCCTACCAATCTCTATTTTCACCCAAGATCAGAAAATGTGAAGGTGATGTATGGCTCGTGCCAGAACTAGGGCAATCCTTTTGCCCTGCTGCAGATGGAGTTGGAGTAGATGTGAGATCCCCAATCATTGCCATGTCACTGTCCATTAGTAGACTTCATCCATTCACTCCTCCAAACTTTATGGCCTGTACTTCCTTCAATAGATTGCCCAATAAAGGAAGTACAGGCCATAAGGTTCGATCAGCTCGAATTAACTTGACGTGGCAAACAAAACTGCTATCCAGTTACAAAGTGTGCAGTTACAAGGCAGTCAATATCCAAATCACAAAGTAGCACACCTGAAAATACCAACACGATTCTTCCTCTTCGAGTTGATATTCTCTTACCAAATAGTGAAATGGTTTTTACCCTGGTACCCAAAAGTAAACATCCCAGTCTCTTTGTCCCCCGTTTTTCCACAAGTTCAGAATCACGACTCCTCTCTATGCATTTCACTGGGAGATTCATGGCTGTCGCTGTCCAAACCCGGTCACCCTGATTCCTTCTGAACATGCACTGGTGAGCAGCTCACCTCGGTGCCTCTCTGCCTGATCCTGGTGGTCTTTTGGCTCTCGCCTGTCCTTGCAATGAATAGCAATTAATGAGACTCAGTCAGACTGCACCAGTCAGGGCACTAACAGCAGACAATTCCTGGCTCCACATATCCAGAACTGAGTCAGATCCTAAGTGTTGGACCAGTTGGGTGTACGCCGACGACACCCAGCTCCACCTCACCGCCCTCTCTCTCGATCCCTCCACTGTCTCTGATTTGTCACACTGCTTGTCTGACATGGGCAGAACTTTCCTCCAACTAGATTTTGGGAAGACCGAAGCCATTGTCTTTGGTCCCCGCTACAAATTCCATCCCCTAGCCACCAACTCCATCCCTCTACCTGGCAACTATCTGCGGCTGAACCAGACCATTCACAACCTTGGTGTCGTATTTGACCCTGAGATGAACTTCCGACCACATATCCACTCCATCACCAAGACCACCTACTTCCACCACAGTACTCTCTACTCCGCCCCTGCCTCAGCTCATCTGCTGCTGAAACCCTCATCCATGCCTTTGTTATCACTAGACTTGACTGTTCCAACGCTCTCCTGGCCAGCCTTCCATCTTCCACCCTACATAAACTTCAGCTCATCCCAAACTCTGCTGCCCGTGTCCCAACTCGCACCAAGTCCCATTCACCCCATCACTGCTGTGCTTGCTGACCTACATTAGCTCCCGGTCCAGCAACGCCTCGATTTTAAAATTCCCATCCTTGTTTTCAAATCCCTCCATGGCCTCGCCCCTCCCTATCTCTGTAGTTGTTGCTGTTGCTTGGAATGAAAGGGCCCTCTTTGTGAGTGAAACCCTGGATTTTCTTATATTCTCGTATGCCGTTTGCAGTTGCTGACTCGTGAATCTATCTAAGAGCTGTCAAAGCCTCTGAGTGGTCATCGTCATTGAATATTCCCTGATCAAAGGAGATTACCCACAAGTATGAATCAGCACAGAAATCGTATTGAAAAAAGGTAAAAATTCCGAGGTAGTGAAAATATTTTTCAATGTGAATGGAACAACTTTTTATATTGATTGAACAAAAGGACTGGATGGCACAGTCGATAAATACATTGCCCTTTCAATTCCAGGCCTTGTGTTTGAATCCAGGCTAAATGGACAAGTTTGAATGTCCAACAACTTCATAAACCATTGTAATTAGTTATTCTAAATAATAAAAGAAAGAACGTGAATTTATATCGTGCTTCTCACAACCTCAGGACGTCCTATCCCATATCCTATACCGCACCAAGTCCCGCTCATCCATTACCCTTGTCCTCCCATCAAGGCCCTGCCCCTGTCTATCTGTGATATCCTCCAGCTCAAAGAGCTTTGCGTTCCACTGATCTGGACACTTGTTCATCCGCCCCTGCCTTTTCCTCACCACATGCCTTCAACCTTCTGGGCCCCCGCGCTCTGATGTCCCCTCCCTACGCCTCTCCACCTCTCCACTTGCCTCTCGTCCTTTAAGACCTTCCTTAAAAACTCACCTCTTTGAGGATCGAGATTTTTGGTCACCCCTCCTAATATCCCCTTCTTTGGCTCAGTGTCCATTTTTTTTTTTTTGCCTGACTACATTTCTGTGAAGCATCTCGGGACAGCTTTCTACATTAAAAGTTCGATATCGTTGTTGTCACTGTCGTCCCAAAGTGTTTCGTAGCCAGTGAAGTACCACTGAAGTGTAGTCACTGTTGTTACGTAGGGAAACGCAGCAGCCAATTTGCGCACAGAAAGATCCCAAAAACAGCAATGAGAGAAATGACCAGTTAGTCTGTCATTTGGCGGCGTTGATTAAGGGTTAAATATTGGCCAGGACACCGGTGGAGGGGTGGATTTCCCCTTCTCTTCCGTGGGATCTTTTACATCCACCTGAGAGAACAGAAGATCGAGGTTCCTGTGTTGTTATGTAAACTGACATATACATGATGGGCCAAATGGCTTCTTTCTGTGCTGTAAACTTTTATGGTTCTACGCATGGTTTGATAGCCCAACTGTTTAGGATCCTGATCACAAAGTGGTCGCACTTGCTTTACCAGTGAAAAACCAGGTCAACAACATAGATTTTAGGAAAGAGTATTTTTGAATGGATTCCTAAGACAGGATTTGGACCAGCATGAGGTTTCCAGATGCCCCTTGCCTGCTGTGGAACATCTGGTGGCTGCACTTGACTTTCAATTAGGTTGTATTTAACTTTCAGCTTCCATCGGGCAGTCAGACTTCTTGGAAAGAATTGCAATGTCAGACAAAGTAGGCCACCTCCCAAGCCTTGGAGTATGCTCAAGGTTTCACCTGTTGAGCTGTGAGGAAGTATGAAAGTTTAGCCAGCAATTGGTACAAGAAAAATCTTGGCCTTCGTTCTGTTGCCATTGGCTTCTAAGGCCTTCCTCATAGGCCGCTCTGTGTCTCTGAGGCACTCTATGCAAACTGCATTTGAGGCACTCCATGCAAACTGCGTTTTTTTGTTTCCTGCAGTTTAATAATCTGTTGCTTAAACGCTCTTTACACTTGCTCTACTCTTGCAGAGTCCAGCTCGGTTATGTTGGCCCTGATCAGTCCCCTGAACCTTGGTAAGAGTACCTTCAAATTTATGAAATCACGTTTGTTTAAGCTTTGCTGTTCGAGAGCTGCCACCACGGTGCCCTGATGGAGGAAAGAAGATCAAAGATCAGGCATGGCGGAGTGCAGCTGCAGAGAAAACCCAATCTTTTTTTTTTAATTTCGGGTTGACGAGTGCTCCGATGGGTTTGAAGCCGATCTGCTCAGGTTGACACTTGGGTCTTGTTGAAGGTAACTGTGGAAATCTCCGAGAAATGAAGACTAGGTGGACGGCGGACTTATAGGGCGGCCATTTGTATCATGTCAAATCCCAGGGTGCTTTGCAGGGGGAGCGATGGCCAACAAGCAGGAAACAGGAGGGAGGTTATCAGGGGTCACTGAGATAAATACAGCTGAGGCAGTCTGCTTGTCCCACCTGGCTCATCCTTTCATCATCATTGTATTCGACTGCCTCTCGGATAATTCTACCTCCACTGCCTCACCCAAAAGGCCATCCCAGGTATGAATCACACTGTGCTTCCTACTATCAGTCCTGAGTTTGCCTTTTATTAATTTCTACTAATGTTCTCTTGCCTGATAGCCGTTGGCTTAAAATAATACTCAGGGTTAACTATTTCTATTCCCCTATAAGGTTGACCTTTCATTCAGTTCCTTCCAAGGCTGAAGAGTCCAAGTTTGCCACAACACAATCTTTTAACACATGCGCATCCAAAACTCGCTCCAAGTCTCCTTCGCCCATCACTCCCTGTGCTTGCTGATCTTCACTGGCTCCCGGTCCGACAACGCCTCAATCTTAAAATCCTCATCCTTGTTTTCAAATCCCTCCACGGCCTCGCCCCCTCCCTATCTCTGTAACCTCCTCCAGCCCCACAATCCTCCGAGGTCTCTGCGCTCCTCCAATTCTGACCTCTTGCGCATCCCCCGATTTTAATCGCTCCACCATTGGCGGCCGTGCTTTCAGCTGCCTCGGCCCTAAGCTCAGGAATTCCCTCCCTAAACCTCTCCGCCTCTCAACCTCTCTCCTTCTCCTTTAAGACGCTCCTTAAAACCTGCCTCTGTCCTAACATCTCCTTATGTGGCTCGGTGTCAAATTTTGTTTGATAACGCTCCTGTGAAGCGCCTTGGGACATTTTACTACATTAAAGGCGCTATATAAATACAAGTTGTAGCAGTTGCTGTTGTGAACTCAGCAGTTTACATGGCTTTTACCATTTTTTGGGAAATCACTAATTCCTGTTCAGTACATCTTGCAGGACTTTATCAAAAGTTTTCTGGAAATCTAGGTACACTACATCATAAACTTTCCAATGTCCACTTGGGATGTCACTTCCTGAGAAAGGTTGTTCAGGCAGGATCCTCTCCTTCTGAAACCCTGTCGGCTGCCATTTGCTGGGTTATTCCATTATTTGCCAATTATGGGATTGTAGTTACCCAGGTTTATTTTGTTGACTTTTTTGAAAACATGGTTGCCTTCAATCCAACGGAACTCCTCTGTATGCAATGACTCCCTCGTGATGACTGGCAGCACTTGGTAGCTGTTGTCCTTATTCTCATTTAGTACCATCCATCCCTGGGATTTATTGCTTTTGAGCTTAATGGTTTCATTCTGAATCACTGTTGGATGAAGGACACTCAAGCCAGAAGACCACTGCAACTTGAACACACTCAATTTGCAAAATTTTATTGAATTCACAAAGTCTACGTGAACAAAAAGTTTTTTGAAGATATCTTTAGCTTACTTTGTATCTGAGATGCTGAGATACTTTAAATGTGCTCGTAGTTCCCCCCAATGGCCTTGTGGATAAAAGCATTTTCTGGTGTGGCACAGAGCGAGAGAGCCCAGTAAGCCTCAATGTTCGACATGTGCTGTGAGATAACCTCAGCTCGGATGAGAGCAGCGGCCACACAATTGGCCTCAATGCCCCAAGCTAGTGTCGGCCAGCTAGTTCCTGCTTCTGGTTGCTCACCAATAACCCTGGCTGGAAAGTGGGGCAGTGTGGCTGTCAGCTGAGGACTGGATCATGTTTTTGACACTGTTTCCCTCATACAGTATGCCAACACTCACAGTCTAAGCTCACACACGATGAACGATCATCTTAGATGAGGTACCGGAGGGCTGCCAGTGGAACCATAACCGAGGAAGACTCGGGGCTGGATTTTCATTGACCCGTGGAGGCGGGTTTGGAGGCGTGTGGGGGGTTAACATTGCGAAAACTGGCAGGTGGGCACAAGTCCGCCTCCATCCCGCCTCCACGCAATTTTCATTAAATCGTGTCTGCTGGTCCCGACTCCGTCCCACCTTTAAGAGGCGGGATAGGCTGTTAAGGCCCTTAACAAGCACTAAAGTGGCTCTATAATGCCAGTTTGAAAGGCCTTTGTGATTTTAACCCTTGATCTACGTGAAGCACGCCTGTTCTGAACCACAATTGTGAAACCTGGCGGGAGCACATTTAGATAGCTGACTATCAGCTGCAGGTCCACTATTACAACGGAGATGTGATGAAGGTAGTAGTAGTATTAGGTCTGAAAGTCACCTCTGATGCTGCTGCATTGAAGACTGCCTGGCCTTTGCTGTGAGAGGACCTGGATGGAAAAAAAAATCTCTCTCTCTCTAGACTTAGAGCTGCTGCTCATTTTGCATCCAGGTCCTCTCACAGCAAAGGCCAGGCAGTCTCTGACCTTCAATGCAGCAGCAATGATGACATCATCAGAGGCGACTTTCAGACTGAAACCACTAATTGGTTCATGGGTTCCCACATGCTGGAACTCAATTGCCCAATTAGGTGAAAATTGCATCAATCTCCCACATCCACTTGCAGTCGGATGGATAACACGAAAAGCGGATGACACGACCCCAACCCGCCCCAGTATCAAAATCCAGCCCTCGGTGTCTTCAGGAGAGGAAGGAAGAAAGTTTGAGAAAAGAATACGTGCTAGTGACGCCTACTGGCAGAACGCAGGACTGCACTGGCGCCTCTCTTTAATTGTGCTGACACATCCCCCTCCCCCGCCCAGTTGGGACACCTTTGATGCTTCCCACTCCAGAGACTTGAACGCATAATCTCGGCTGATACTCCAGGACAGTATACAGAGGGAGTGCTGCACTGTCGGAGGTGCCGTCTTTCGGCTAAACAGAGGCCAGGTCTACTCTCTCAGGTGGAACGTAAAAGATCCCATGGCACCGATGTTCCCTTTAAGCTGTGTGGCCGTGCAGCTCTCGGGATCTCCCGCACAGCCGGCTCTTCAATGTGAAAAACCGCGCATGTGCGGTGTTTTGAATGGGCCGCGCAGCCCCTTAAAGGGACCGCGCACCCAAAAAAAAAAATAAGAGGGAACATTGCATGGCACTATTTTGAAGAAGAGCAGGGGTGTTATCCCTGGTGTCCTGGTCAATATTTATCCCTCAAACAGAACAAAAACAGATTATCTGGTCATTGTCACACTGCTGTTTGTGGGAGCTTGCTGTGCACAAATTGGCGGCTGCGTTTCCCACATTACAACAGTGACTACACTTCAAAAGTACTTCATTGGCTATAAAGCGCTTTGGGACGTCCTGAGGTCGTGAAAGGCGCGATATAACTGTCAGTCTTTCTTTTCTTTCTTTCAATGAGGCCCGGGGTTGGAATATCAGAGGCATTGGTTACTTGAACAATACAGCTCGAATCAACACGCCTCTCAACCTGTTTTACTCTAAAATGAATTTTAACTTACTTCGCTTAAAGTATGATCCCAAAATTGGCATAATTCGTATTTTAAATTTCAATCATATTTTGACAAATATAAATTGTGCTTCCACATTTTTTGGTGAACTTACTATTTTTTATTGAGAAACTGTGGTGGAGGGTCAAGGCAGATAATGGAGGGTAAGGTAAATCAAACAGTGCTAGTGAGGTGAAACCAAACTTAGATTTCAAGGGGGAAAAATTGAGTCAGCCCCCCGCGGCCGAAATTCATCGGTAGCGCCCCAAGAGGGAAGCGGGGCGCTACTGGGAGCACCCCGCCTCCCGCTTGGGGCGCTGCGAGGGAATATCACGGCGCTACGTGCCGCGGTACTGCAGGCCTTCCTCTCCTTCTTAAAGGGGAGGGGCCTTGCGCAGCGCGACCCGGGGCCCAACTGGGCCACCGGGATCGGAGTGCCGGCAAAAGAGCCCGGCACTCAAGAGAAGTGCCGGGCTCACGGAGCGCAGCCGGCACTCCGCGGGGGGGGGGGGGGCTTCAGAGGAGGCCGGAGACGGCAACGGGAGCAGGTGCTGGCTGGCGTCCAGCAACAAAAATGGCCGCCCGGCACCTCGCCTTTAATTAGCGCCGTCCCGGCTATAGGTAGGCCCCCCTAACACCGTCGGACATAGCGTCCGGCGGTAAGTCAGGGGGCGCTACCGAAGATCGCGGCCGGGGCGCTAACGGTTACCGCCGCTAACCTCCCGCTGAATTTCGGGGGAGGTGTTGGCGGTGCCACGCCCGGGCGCTAGTTGCTTTGCGCCCCGTTAGCGCCCTCTTAGGGCACTAACGGGAGGCGCAAAGCAACCGAATTTTTAGGCCCAAACGTCAGTAAATTTGGGAAATGAAGGGAAGACTGATGGAGAGGCAGGGAAGATTGAGGGAGAGGCAGGGAAGACTGAGGGAGAGGCAGGGAAGACTGAGGGAGAGGCAGGGAAGACTGAGGGAGAGGCAGGGAAGACTGATGGAGAGGCAGGGAAGATTGAGGGAGGTAAGGTGTTCCACAGTTTGAGATCCTGAGAAAGAATGCATTAGAGCACGGAATGCTTGGCCACAGGGAGTGGTTGAGTGAGAGACTGTTGCATCTTTTAAGGAAAAAAAATGGATAAATATTTGAACCAAAGCAAGAAACAGCACTCTGGAGAGACGAAAGGGCAGTGAGTTTAGTCTTGGAATTGCTACAACAAAGAACCGGCATAGACACGATGGGCTGAATGGCCTCCCCCTGTGCTGTAAACGCCCATGATTCTGAGGTTCTAAGGTCACGTAGGATGGTGTATTTGGAGGAGCAAGAGAGAGATGTTTAGAGAAGCGCTGATCACAGTATCAATAAAATATAGAAGGATGGTTACTAGAGAGAGAGAGAGAGATTAGAGGCTAGAGGCAGGAATGACTGCCAGAACAGTAGTGTTTGAAAACTGGTGAGATAGCATGCGTTGATGTAGACAGGGACAGACTGCCTGTTTACCAGCGTGTGCTAATTACACTGCACTAGATTATCCCTCTTTAATGATCCTACTCCAGTGCTTTGGCCTGTGTTGTTGCAGCAGCTTTTGTCTTCCTCAGTTTTTTTTTTCACGCTAACACATGATGTTTTCCAAACCACTGATTTTAGTAAACATCATTTGTCAAAATATGATTGAAATTCAAACTATGAATAGGTTGATATCAATTCCTCGGCTAATGCAAGGCATGCTTCACTGGGCACTGAATAATTTGGACGCCGTCAAAATTGCAGGCCACCAGCTAATTAAGCAGTAAGCAGGTGTGAAAAAACTAATTTAGAAGATCTTTTTAATTAATATTATTTACTTGTAGTACCCTAATAATTAGGTACCGAACAAATCCCAAGTGAGTTCGAGCCTCTGTACTGATTGGAGCATTGGTGAATTTCTTTTGTTATATTACTTTGCCATCCTGGCCCCTTGGCTTTGAGAACAGACACTGGAGTCATCCTCAAGTCTGTCTTTCTGCTGAAGTAACAAAGGCGTTTGTGTACCATAAAATAACGTCTAGTTGTTGCACCTCGGTGTGCTTTTTCCTGTCTTTTATCTCCTAGGTTTCTGCCCTGAAGGTGATAACTTGTGCTGGAATTTGGTTCCAAAGGCACCGTTCCCGTACCCGGTGCGTCATGAGTGAGCCTGGCTAGTGAGTGCTGTTTGACTATTCCACCAATGTTAGCATCACAGCTCAGGACAACCCTGCTCTCATCAAACATCCACACCCGGGCTACACTTTGTAGCAAATTTCGCTGACTAGAAATTGGGAATGGTGATCCTGGCTGATTTCCTCCCTCCTCCCAAATAGTCTACAGCTTCCCCTGCTGGTCTAGTGGTTAGGATTCGGCGCTCTCACCGCTGTGGCCTGGGTTTGATTCCCGGTCAGGGAATGTCACTTTTCAGTGTCAGCCGTGGTTCAGTGGGTAGCACTCTCTCTCGCCTCTGAGTCAGAAGGTTGTGGGTTCAAGTCCCACTCCAGAGACTTGAGCACAAAGATCTCGGCTGACGCTCCAGTGCAGTGCTGAGGGAGTGCTGCACTGTCGGAGGTGCCGTCTTTCGGATGAGACGTTAAACCGAGGGCCCCGTCTGCTCTCTCAGGTGGATGTGAAAGATCCCATGGCACTATTTCCGAAGAAGAGCGGGGGAGTTATCCCCGGTGTCCTGGCCAATATTTATCCCTCAATCAACATCACTAAAAGAGATTATCTGGTCATTATACCATTGCTGTTTGTGGGAGCTTGCTGTGTGCAAATTGGCTGCCGCGTTTCCTACATTACAACAGTGACTACACTTCAAAAAGTACTTCAATGACTGTAAAGTGCTTTGGGACGTCCTGAGGTGGTGAAAGGTGCTATAAAAATGCAAGTCTTTCTTTCTAATTGGTGGTGGGAATTATCCTGGATGTAGCTGTGCTCCCCAATCGAGAATAAGCCATGTTAGCTTGGCTCATTTGGTAGCTCTCTCACCACACATTGTTGTGAATTCAATCTTCGCTCCAGGACCTGAGCACATAATCTAGATTAACGCTCCACTCATGTGAGAGAGTGTTGGAGACGTCACCCTTTGGGTGAGATTTTAGTGAGGTGCCTTCTGCCCGTGGCATTATTTCAGCTGGTGATTTGAAGAATAGCAGGGAGTTCTCCCAAAGTCCTGACCAGCATTCCTCCCTTAACCAACGCCACAAGTAACTCATCACTCATCTCGTTGGATGGAAAGACATGTGTGGGAGTGGGGAATGGGAATGGGGGTTGGGAATGGGAGTTGGGAATGGGGGTTGGGAATGGGAGTTGGGAATGGGGGTTGGGAATGGGAGATGGGAGTTATGAATGGGGGTTGGGAATGGGAGTAGGGAATGGGAGTTGGGAATGGGAGTAGGGAATGGGGTTGGGAGTTGGGAATGGGAGTTGGGAATGGGAGATGGGAGTTAGGAATGGGGGTTGGGAATGGGGGTTGGGATTGGGAGTTGGGAATGGGAGTTGGGAATGGGAGCTGTCTTCCGTTATGAAGAGCTGTCAGTGGGAGAATTGGGTTATTGCTCTTCAAGGCTTGCTAACAATGAACAATGAACTGCACCTGTGCAGAAACCCATGGGAAAGTTCTGCAATCAATACCATCCAAACAGGATTGGCTTGGCAGAAACCAGGTGATATTTTGGGCATTCCACGTGTTCCGATATTGTATGAAGAGATGGGGGGAAGGCACGGAACATTGATCAGACTTCTGGATGTAAAGTTCTGGGTCAACTCGTTGGGCTCAGGAAGAGAGGCACACACATTGGCACCCGTAGGCCTTACGTGAGGAGTTCCTGACCGCCAAAGCATATGGGTAAGGGAACCTTAGGATCCAGGGTTCAGTGCCCATTCTTCAGATGGCGTCAACAGTCCTGTCATTTGAAATTGAAAGAAGTTGGATTTGTCATCCTTCTCCACCACTCCAAGTGGACCAAGAGCTCAAAAAGTGGCTGTATATTGAATGATTGATAATAGATACCCAGGATTGAGTTACGGGCTGGAGTCTAATCAAGGGGTTCAGACGGTTTATATGTAGAATAATGGATATACAGAGTGAGTTAAAGGCCGGAATCTAATAATTGGGCTTGGATGGTTTACATAGAATAATGGATGTACAGAGTGGGTTTCAGGCTGGAATCTAATCATTGAGTTTGGATGGGTTACATAGAATAATGGATATACGGACTGAGTTAAAGACCACGTTATGTTGCATGGATTTGAAGGCCTGAGGAATGGAAGACGAAAAGAAAGAAATAAAGAACTTGTATTTATGTGCAACCATGTCATTATCTCTCAGGCACCCCAAAGCGCTTCACATACAATGAATGACTTTGAAGGGCAGTGGCTATTGCTAAGCTAGGTAGGGAGTTCCACAGTTTCGAAGAGCTGGGAAAGTCCTGTGTTAGTATTGCAAACCGTGCGATGAGTCTTGATTTCAACACGGTGGGGATGAAGAGGAGGGAAGATTGCGAGGGACGGTGCATCTGGAGCTTGGAGGAGAAGAAAAGAAAGTTCAGAGAAACATCAATAAAACAGAGAAAACTCAAAAAGGTTGCAACGGAAGACGTGAGAGATGGGACCATCCATCAGTTAATAAGCTTTTCCTTGTATCCCATTCAGGATAAGCTCACAAGAAATGTGGGGCCGTATCATCACCCGCACGCATGCCGTTCTGAGCAAGCGCAGGTGCCCTAAAGAGACAACTTTCACTTTCTGAATGGTCTGAAATTTCCTGAATCCAATGCTCTCTCAGGAAATCAACCCCAGATGTATATTACACTGGAAATGGGACACATATTGTTTGATAATCCTGGCTTTAAATCACATTAATGTCACTTTGGAGGGTTCTATCCCAAGGGCTGTGGTTGCAATTTAAAAATGTAAGAAGGATTTTTTTTTTCCTTGCTCTCCTCACCAAATGTTTCACTTTCCCTTCCTTTCCTGCAACCGCTGAGTCTCTGCTGGCATGCGTTTCCAGCGGCGCTGGTCTCGGTGCCCATTATTCATGTGTGGGGCCTGACAGTGAGTGTCAGCAGGTTACTGGACTGCTGAGCCCAATCATGTCCTCCTCCAACATCCACACATGGCCACTCCAGCAGGGGTCACTGCAAAGCGATCAGGAGCAGGAACTCTGGCTGGGCTTTTATTTTTAACCATTAATGCAAGAGCGCTGGGGCCAATTGCAGTGACCTTTCTGACTGCTTGCCTCAGCTACTTGTGGATAATCTTTTTAACCCTTTCGCCTGTAAGAGCGTGCATCAAGGCTCATGATGCCTTGTTCCCAAGAAATATGTAACACCACATTGATTGCTATGGAGGCAGGGCTCTCCCAGAATTCATAACAGGAGTGAAAGCCTCCTATTAAATCTATCAGGCCAATAGATTTAATGGAAGGGTCTCATAACTTCGATGGCAATGGGATATCCCTGCCTCTATAGCTTTCTTTTGTGCTCTCTTATTCTCTGGCAATCACTGGAACATGAAGGCAGAAGATCACTACCTTATGTATCAATTTTCTGCCAAATGCCAATGAAAGAACTTGCATTTATATAGCGCCTTTCAGCCAATGAAGTACATTTTAGAGTGCAGTCACTGTTGTAATGTAGGAAACACAGCAGCCAATTTGCACACAGCAAACAGCAATGTGATAATGACCAGGTCATCTGTTGGTTGAGGGATAAATATTGGCCAGGACACCGGGAGAACACTCCTTCTCTTCTTGAAATAGTGCCATGAGATCTTTTACATCCACCTGAGAAAGCAGATGGGGCCTCAGTTTAACATCTCATTGGAAAGACAGCACCGTCAACAATACAGCACTCCCTCAGTACTAGCATTGAAGTATGAGCCTGGATTATGTGCTTAAATCTCTGGAGTGGGACTATGAACCCACAATCCTTCAGACTCAGAGTCAAGCCTGCTACCAATTGAGCCACCTTAAGCTTGAAGTTGGATGTTTGCGGTGTTATTCTTTGGCTACTGGACAGTTATCCCCGGGCAGCTGTATCAGTACCGTTCTGCATGGCGGTGCAAACACTGGCGTTACTCATGTTGCCAGGTGTTCCTCTGCTCATAAATCACGACATGATCTGAGTTAGGCCTGAACAACGAGAACAAGGATGGTTTCAAGAATCGATTTATTTTTCTCCACGCAAAGATCAGGATTTCAAAGTTTTGTGTTCATTTTATTGTGTGCCAATCAAAACAAGCGCTGCTCAGTGACTGAGAACAGAACGCTCTTCCCACTTCTTGCACCCAGTGTCAGCACAAAGCATTCCCAAGTAAGAAAGACAGACTTGCATTTCTATAGCGCCTTTCACTACCTCAGGACGTCCCAAAGCGCTTTACAGCCAATGAAGTACTTTTTGAAGTGTAGTCGCTGTTGTAATGTGGGAAACGCGACAGCCAATTTGCGCTCAGCAAGATTCCACAAACAGCAATGCGATAATGACCAGATAATCTGGGGGGGGTTTTTTGTGATGTTGATTGAAGGATAAATATTGGCCACAACACCAGAGGGAACTCCTCTGCTCTTCTTCGAAATAGTGTCATGAAATCTGAGAGAGCAGGCTTAACGTCTCATCTGAAAGACGGCACCTCCGACAGTGCAGCACTCCCTGAGCACTGCGCTGGCGTGCCGGCCTAGATTTTTGTGCTGAAGTCTCTGGAGGCACAAGTTAACTGCAAAGTAAAGGTCTCTCTGCACTGCCCCATCAAGCACTCTCAGGCCAGATACATCAGGTCAGGTGCAGAATGTACCTTCAAAATGTATCTTGAGCCCCAAGTTCAGAAGAACACTCCCTACTGCTCCAATGGGATATTTTTCTCATGTACTCTGCATCTAACCTGTGCTGCGTCTGACCTGGGCATGCTCGGCACTGACACTGAAGTGGAAAGTCTTTCAATCCCCAGTGCTAACATCCCTGACCTTGAAGTGTGCAAAAATGCATGCCATAAAAGATTTTCAAAAAAATGAAAAAGCTTCCTGCAGTGTCTGTGTACGCCACTAGATGTCTATACCGAGAGCAACTAGTGTGCTGAATCTCACAAAAAACGTGGAAGAATATAACTCCAGCAAACCTCTCCAGAAATGTTCCCTGTCATTTTTTATTGGGGCCGCACAGCTCCTTTAACGGTCCGTTCAAAATTCCGCGCAAACATGATTTTTTTTTCAATTTAAAAGCCGGCTCACCGGCTGCCCAGCCTAAAGGGAGCATTCAGCCATGGCTCAGTGGGCAGCACACTCGTCTCTGAGTCAGAAGGTTGTGGGTTCAAGTCCCACTCCAGGGACTTGAGTACATAAAGCTAGACTGACACTCCACTCCAGTGCGGTGCTGAGGGAGTGCTGCACTGTCGGAGGTGCCATCTTTCGGATGAGATGTTAAACCGAGGCCCCGTCTGCTCTCTCAGGTGGACGTAAAAGATCCCACGGCCACTATTTCAAAGAAGAGCAGGGGAGTTATCCCCGGTGTCCTGGGCCAATATTTATCCCTCAACCAACATACATAACAAAAACAGATTATCTGATCATTATCACATTGCTGTTTGTGGGAGCTTTCTGTGCACAAATTGGCTGCTGCATTTCCCACATTACAACAGTGACTACACTCCAAAAAGTACTTCATTGGTTGTAAAGCGCTTTGAGACGTCCGGTGGTCGTGAAAGGCGCTATAGAAATGCAAGTCTTGCTTTTTTACTTTTCATTGCTCTCCTGTCTGAGTAACTGAAAATGATTTTCCTATTTCCATTTTTTGATTCCCTCTCAACTTTGACTCCTTTCCTGAAGGTGCTGGGTACAGGACCTCGCCAAGTGACCACTGTCCATGGAGACGAGGCATCTTCCGTCGAGGGGACATCACAGCCAGCCCTGCCCTCTGCCAACATCTGCCAACACAGACTTTAAGAGTAGGAATCACTGGGTTGCGATCAGGAGCAGGAGCCCCGGCTGATTCTCCTCCTCCCACCCGGCCCTGGCCAATGTAGCAGCCACTACAGCTTGCGTGAAGACCTTCAGACGAGAAGGGGAGAGAAATGAGGACAAGATAGCCGGTAAATTAACCCCGTGCATTGAAAGCCATACATCAAGGAAGATTTAATACAATGCAGAATTCTGTCTTTTCGTGAGCTGGTTCCAGCGGGAGAGGGTTAAACCACAGCAACTTTTGACAGACGTGACTGTAAAAGAAGGAATCGCCCCAAAAACCTGGAAACCATTCACTGCTATCAAATATCGACTGCATTCAATTAAACCAAGTATGTATGGGAACACAGAATCCGTCTGAATACAGGGGTCAAAGTAACAAATAAGCCAGGATTAGAAAGGACAGGGAGCCTGATCCCTCCAGGAATTACCAGGTTTAATGACTTTGCCACATGGTTATTAGAAAGTGAGTGGGTGTCCTGGACCTCATCCACCATTCATCAGTCCGGTATTTGTAATTGGACCCCGCGATATTCACATCTAGGAAGTTTTACACCAGGAAACATATGTAGAACAGTTAATGTACGAATGGGCCTTAGGAAACAATGAAATAATTAAAGTGATACTGCTAAACCACTTGATTTCCTATTAAGATTTACACCAGCTAAATCATATTATGCTGATATTATAACAATGGAGGCAATGTCTGGAACTGATTCCTCCACAGTCGTTCTTAACTGTTTGTGGACTGGACTGATTTATTGAAAGCTGCTCCCCTTGGACTGAGTGGTTTTTATATGCTTTAAATTTTCATCCCCTCCCCTCCTGAAGTGAATGGGTTTGGTCCCACACGCACCAGCTGTCTTCTGGTACAATCTATTCTCGTGGTGGTGGGGGGTCACTGGATAGTAATTCTGAGCAGGGACCCTGGCTGATTTCTCTCTCTCTCTCTCTCCCTAGTTCATGGATGCTGAGGCGAGTTGCAATAACTCCTGCTGCCCCCCTGACTGAAATCAGATAACACCCCCATAGGAATCCCGGTTAAGCAGCGCCTCGATTTCAAAATTCTCATCCTTGTTTTCAAATCCCTCCATAGCCTCCTCGCCCCTCCCTATCTCTGTAATCTCCTTCAGCCCCACAACCCCCCGAGATATCTGCGCTCCTCCAATTACTGCCCTCCTGAGCATCCCTGATTATAATCGCTCAACCTTTGGTGGCCGTGCCTTCTGTTGCCTGGGCCCTAAGCTCTGGAATTCCCTCCCTAAACCTCTCCGCCTCGCTACCTCTCTTTCCTCCTTTAAGACGCCCCTTAAAACCTACCTCTTTGACCAAGCTTTTGGTCACCTGCCCTAATTTATCCTTATGTGGCTCGGTGTCAAATTTCTTGTCTTAAAATACTCCTGTGCAGCGCCTTGGGACGTTTTACTACGTTAAAGGTGCTATATAAATACAAGTTGTTGTTGTTGTTGTTGAATGAAGACTGAGGCCTTCCCAGGCTGTATAGCTCAGTCTGCATTGGCAGGTATGGATATCCATTCGTCAGAAGGAGAGCTTTAGAAACATAAAAAAAAAACCCCTCTGGCCTGTTTCTGTACCTTCTTCCCCCTGAGCTCCTCCGATCCCAGGTCTTAGTGATCATTAATAACAAAGATAGTCTGGGCAAGCGGGGTTAAAGCGACGGGGGCGGGGGGTGGGGGGGGGAAACAAAATATATTTGATAGAGCCGGCGCAGACTAGATGGGCCGAACGACCTCCTGCTGGGCTATGCTATTCCACGATTCCATGATTCTACAAGTTGTCTTTTGCAAAGAATACTTTATTTCCTGCTGGCCCAGTGCGTAAAGACACAGCCTGTTGGGATACCAAGCCAGCTTTACCTTCAGTCTGCACTGATATCAGCTCGGACAGCAGTCGAGGTGTAACAACTGGGTGGGGTCTAGGGAGGGCGAGAACCACCAGGGGTTCCTGCTGCTGATTACAATCCAGGCGGAAAGTGCATTGTGCGGATGTCAGGCGAGGGCAGTGTTACCCTCAGATGTGAAGCACCCCTTGGTCAAATTGCCCGGCCGCACTCACCGTCCGGACGCGTACGTGAAGAGTGGCCTCTTGGGTGAGGTGCTGGAAGGCAGCTGCCAACTGTGGAACTGTACGCCAGCAAGAGTCAGCGCCTTCAGGGGAGGAGAGGGATTAAAAACGTGGGAGTAAACTGGAGGAAAGGCATCTATTCAACACACCGGACACACATAAGAACATAAGAAATAGGAGCAGGAATAGGCCACTTGGCCCCTCGAGCCTGCTCCGCCATTAATAAGATCACGGCTGGTCTTGGGCTCAGAGCCACTTCCCTGCCCAGGCGGAAAGTGCATTGTGCGGATGTCAGGCGAGGGCAGGATTACCCTCAGATGTGAAGCATCCCTTGGTCAAATTGTCCGGCCGCACTCACCGTCCGGGCGGTTTCTACATCAGACTGACAGGCCTTTGAAGCCTAATGCACAGACTAACATGTACACAATGGACATAAGATTTGTTAGGAATGGGAATAGGCTATTAGGTCCAATGAACCAGCCCCCTTTTGACAGATTCCACCGACTCAACTTCTCACCATATCAGTCAGCTTTACTCGCACTGAAAACACATGGCGCTGCCTTCAAACCCATGAATACAGCCCGCCTCAATGACTTCCCCAGCTAACTTGCTCCACAACCCTCTTACCCTCAGGGTGAATAAGCTCCACCTGACTTTGCCCCCTTTCTGATTGTCAACGCACGTGCCCTGGTATGTGAACCCTTTAACATCGCGAACAATTTGCCTGCATCAGCATTGTCAGCTCCCTTTATAAACTCGGAAACCATCTCCTTTCCAAAGAAAACAAGCTCAACTTCCTTCATCTGTCCTCCTAATTTAAATTTCTGATATTTCATTTGTACTGCACCTGTAAATGCAGAAACATGTGTAGATTCAGTGTGGGGAAACTATGCTTCTCTCAAACCAAAAGCTTTCTTCCAATTCCACAACAAGAATAAGAGAAACATTTGGGCCATGAGTGGGATAACACATTTTTTTTTATTCGTTCATGGGGTGTGGGCATCGCTGGCAAGGCCAGCATTTATTCCTCGTCCCTAGTTGCCCTCGAGAAGGTGGTGGTGAGCCGCCGTCTTGAACCGCTGCAGTCCGTGTGGTGAAGGTACTCCCACAGTGCTGTTAGGGAGGGAGTTCCAGATTTTGACCCAGCGACGATGGAGGATCGCTGATGTACTTCCAAGTCAGGATGGTGTGTGACTTGGAGGAGAACTTGGAGGTGGTGGTGTTCCCATGCGCCTGCTGCCCTTGTCCTTCTAGGTGGAAGAGGTCGCGGGTTTGCGAGGTGCTGCCAAAGAAGCCTTGGCGAGTTGCTGCAGTGCATCTTGTAGATGGTACACACTGCAGCCACGGTACGCCGGTGGTGGAGGGAGTGAATGTTTAAGGTGGTGGATGGGGTGCCAATCAAGCGGGCTGCTTTGTCCTGGATGGTGTCGAGCTTCTTGAGTGTTGTTGGAGCTGCACTCATCCAGGCAAATGGAGAGTATTCCATCACACTCCTTACTTGTGCCTTGTAGATGGTGGAAAGGCTTTGGGGAGTCAGGAGGTGAGACACTCGCCGTAGAATACCTAGCCTCTGATCTGCTCTTGTTGCCACAGTATTTATATGGCTGGTCCAGTTAAGTTTCTGGTCAATGGTGACCCCCCAGGATGTTGATGGTGGGGAATTCGGCGATGGTAATGCCGTTGAATGTCAAGGGGCAGTGGTTGGACTCTGGCTTGTTGGAGATAGTCATTGCCTGGCACTTGTGTGGCACGAATGTTACTTGCCACTTATCAGTCCAAGTCTGAATGTCATCCAGGTCTTGTTGCATGCGGGCATGGACTGCTTCATTATCTGAGGAGTTGCGAATGGCACTGAACACTGTGCAGTCATCAGCGAACATCCCCATTTCTGACCTTATGTTGGAGGGAAGGTCATTGATGAAGCAGCTGAAGATGGTTGGGCCTAGGACACTGCCCTGAGGAACTCCTGCAGTGATGTCCTGGGGCTGTGATGATTAACCTCCAACCACCACAACCATCTTCCTTTGTGCTAGGTATGACTCCAGCCAGTGGAGAGTTTTCCCCCCGATTCCCATTGACTTCAGTTTTACTAGGGCTCCTTGCTGCCACACTCGGTCAAATGTTGCCTTGATGTCAAGGGCAGTCACTCTCACCTCACCTCTGGAGTTCAGCTCCTTTGTCCATGTTTGGACCAAGGCTGTAATGAGGTCGGGAGCCGAGTGGTCTTGGTGGAACCCAAACTGGGCATCAGTGAGCAGGATATTGATGAGTAAGTGCCGCTTGATAGCACTGTCGATGACACCTTCCATCACTTTGCTGATGATTGAGAGTAGACTGATGGAGCGGTAATTGGCCGGATTGGATTTGTCCTGCTTTTTGTGGACAGGACATACCTGGGCAGTTTTCCACATTGTCGGATAGATGCCAGTGTTGTAGCTGTACTGGAACAGCTTGGCTAGAGGCGCGGCTAGTTCTGGAGCACAAGTCTTCAGCACGACAGCCGGGATGTTGTCGGGGCCCATAGCCTTTGCTGTATCCAGTGCGCTCAGCCGTTTCTTGATATCACGTGGAGTGAATCGAATTGGCTGAAGACTGGCTTCTGTGATGGTGGGGACCTCAGGAGGAGGCCGATCTGGATCATCCACTCAGCACTTCTGGCTGAAGGTGGTTGCAAACGCCATGATAGTTAAGCGCCACAGTCCAGAGAGTAGTTAGTCTTCATTGAGGTGTATAAAATGTTAGACAGTGGCATAAGGTGAGCCCTTTAATGTAAAATCAAACTTAGCACACATCAAGCGGAAGTTCTTCACTCAAAGAGTGACAATGTTTAGTACAATCTGCCGAGTTGGGAATAGAGGCAAAAGCATTGGGTTTGTTCAAATTACAATTAGATCCAATGTTCCCTGTAGGCTGCACTTTGTTCTGCGCATGCCTAGGATTTCCGATGTAAAAGCTGAAGAGCGGCCCATGCGGGACCTTGCAGAGTCCTGCGCGGCCGCGCATGCGCGCAGCTTAGAGAGAACATTGATGCCGTTATGGGAGAGTCAGGGTACCATAGATCTGAGCTTTGAATGGACAGCAGACCTTTTCTCGTCCTTGATGTTCCCTATGTCCCTACATTGGGTTCCACACTCCAGAAATAGAAGAACATCGTCCCGCCCATTTAATTTCCTGTGTGAAGGTTCTGCACAAATGGCCCTTCATCCCGAACGGCAATGTGGAAAACTTTTCGACTATTCATTCATCCTCTCATCTCCACTATTCAACTGTGGTCTTCCACAGACAACCCCACCCCGCACCCCCGCTACTCCCCTCACCTCCCCCGCCCCCTCCTACCCTGGTTCTGGACTCCCCCGCCATCGGGAACATCCTTCCTGCATTCAGTCTGTCTAGTCCTGTTAGAATTTTATAAGTTTCAATGAGATCCCCTCTCATTCTTCGAAACTCTAGCGAATATAAGCCTAATCGACCCAATCTCTCCTCATACGTCATTCCTGCCATCCCAGGTATCAGTCTGGTGAATCTTCGCTGCGCTCCCTCCATGGCAAGAACATCCTTCCTCAGATAAGGTGACCAAAACTGCACACAATACTCAAGGTGTGGTCTCACCAAGGCCCTGTACAACTGCAGCAAGAAATCCTTGCTCCTGTACTCGAATCCTCTCGCTATGAAGGCCAACATACCATTTGCCTTTTTAACCGCCTGCTGCACCTGCATGCTTACCTTCAGCGACTGGAGTACAAGGACACCCAGGTCTCGTTGCACTTCCCCTTTTCCCAATCTATTGCCGTTCAGATAATATTGTGATCCACACCCACAACTTTGTGAGGGGAATATTTCTCCAAACTCGAGCTTTGAGACCTGTTCATTTTAAGCCTGTACCTTCCAGTTCTATGTCACACTGTAACCTCTCCCCCCAGCCCCCACACCCCTGCCACCCTCAATTATCTTGTTAATCAAATCAATCAGGTTGCTTGCGTTCCTCAGATGGCTGGTGGATAACTGCACCACCTGGTACGGTACCGGGCTGTAGAAACAAGAAGCTTCCAGGCTGGAACCTGAATCGGTGTTGAGTCAGCTGACCTCAGCTTGGGCAACAGTTTGGATGCTTGTTGGCCTCGTTGATCTGGGCTCCTGAGGGGTGGGGTACTTGGTGGGACGAGGAATCAGTCAGGGTTCCCTTTCCTGATCACTAAGCAGTGACTTCTGCTGGAAAATGTACGTGCGTGAAAGAAAGAAAGAACTTGCATTTACGTAGTGTCATCGAGTGGCTCAGTGGGCAGCACTCTTTGCCTCTGAGTCAGAAGGTTGTGGGTTCAAGTCTCACTCCAGAGACCTGAGCACAAAGATCTAGGCTGACACTCCAGTGCAGTGCTGAGGGAGTGCCGCACTGTCGGAGGTGCTGTCTTTCGGATGCGACGTTAAACCGAGTTAGCCACGCCTGCCCTTTCAGGCGGATGTGAAAGATCCCGTGGCACTATTCTGAAGAAGAGCAGGGGAGTTATCCCCGGTGTCCTGGGCCAATATTTATCCCTCAATCAACATAACAAGAACAGATTATCTGGTCATTATCACATTGCTGTTTGTGGGAGCTTGCTGTGCACAACTTGGCTGCTGCGTTTCCCACATTACAACAGTGACTACACTCCGAAAGTACTTGATTGGCTGTAAAGCGCTTTGGGACGTCCGGTGGTTGTGAAAGGCGCTATAGAAATGCAAGTCTTTTTTTTTAGCACATTTCACATTCTCAGGATGTTCCAAAGCGCTTCACAGCCAATGAAGTACTTTTGAAATGTAATCACTGACTGAGTTTTTGTCGACAAACACAGCAACCAATCTGCACACACGGTCCTGCAAACAGCAATGAGAACATAAAAATATAAGAAATAGGAGCAGGAGTAGGCCATTCGGCCCTTCGAGCCTGCTCTGCCATTCAATCAGATCATGGTTGATCTTCTGCCTCAACTAAATGATGAGATAACCTGTTTTGGTGATGTGGGCTGAGGGATAAAGGTAAGCCAGTGAAGTACTTTTGAAGTGTAGTCACTGTTGTCGTGTGGGAAACGCAGCAGCCAATTTGTGCACAGCAAGCTCCCACAAACAGCAGTGTGATAATGACCAGACAATCTGTTCTTGCCATGTTGATTGAGGGATAAATATTGGCCGGAACACCGGGGAGAACTCCCCCTGCTCTTCTTCGAAACACTGCCGTGGGATCTTGCAGGAGTAACTCTGAGCTGGCCCGCCGCAGTCAAATGGCCCACTGGCACTCGCTGTCTGGGCTAAACAGCAAAAGAATGGTCCTTTTGGAATGATACCCTCAGAAGGATCAACACATTCAGGAGAGATAGGGCGAGAAAGTGGAGATGAGGTAGAAGATCAGCCATCGTCTTATTGAATGGCGGGGCAGGCGCGAGGGGCCGAGTGGCCGACTCCTGCTCCTAGTTCTTATGTTCTTTTGAGAGGAAGGAGGCAGAAAAACACAATGGCACAACCTTAAGTGGAGTAAGTTCATGCTCAGTGCATTTCTTCTGTTATTCTGTGGGCTCAGTACACAGGGAGATGAGCTTTTCTCGTGCTTGAAATATTGGCAGGCTGCTTTTTTTTTTAAAATACCCAAGATTATGCAGTTGAAGTGTCTGGGGTACTTGAACTGACGTACAGGAGAATCAATATTGAATGAAATTTTGAATTTTTAACGTGACACTTTGACACAATCAAACAGGAAGACTTATGTTCTTCAGTGATCCCACAATCCCCTCAAGGTTTGCAAAGGAAATTTGGAAACAGTCTTTTAATTGCAAGGATGCCAGAATCGAGGCATTATCACATTAGAGATTTTCAAGCAAATCCAGGCATTAGTCAGTGTCTCTTGCAGATGTGGAGGCAATAGATAATCATCGAACAGTATATTTTGTACAGAAATCTACCCGCAATTAATCAGAGATTGTGGCTTCATTTTTTTTTCCGAGTTGAAGAGGGAAGATGCGATTCCATTTCTTTCAGAGAAACGTTTGAACAATTAGTGATTCTCAGTCTGGTACTGAGTTCCCTGATCTCAGCTGGTAAAGTTTAGATATTGAGTCGACTAGGCCTTTATTCCCGAGAGTTTAGAAGAATGAGAGGTGATCTCATTGAAACGTACAAAATTCTTAGCAGCTTTGACAGGGTAGATGCTGGGAGGATGTTTTCCCCCTGGCTGGAGAGTCTCGAACTAGGGGGGTCACAGTCTCAGAATAAGGGTCGGCCATTTAGGACTGAGATGAGGAGGAATTTCTTCACTCAGAGGGTGGTGAATCTTTGGAATTCTCCACCCCAGAGGGCTGTGGAGGCTCAGTCGTTGAGTATATTCAAGACAGAGATCGATAGATTTTTGGGCACTAAGGGATGAGGATAGTGTGGGAAGGTGGAGTTGATGTAGAAGATCAGCCATGACCTTATTGAACGATGGAGCAGGGTCAAATGGGCCGTACAGTCTACTCCTGCTCCTATTTCTGATGTTCTTATGTCAGGTCTCTGCCCACCACCCATTGTACCGGGATTTCTGGGGGTTCAGGTAAACAACCTCTCAGCATCTACCCTGACAAGCCCTCTCAGAATTTTATACGTTTCAATGAGATCACCTCTCATTCTTCTAAACTCCAGAGAATATAAGCCCATCCTACTCAATCTTTCCTCATAGGGCAACACTGTCATCCCAGGAATCAATCTAGTGAACCTTCGTTGCACCCTCTCAAAGGCAAGTATATCCTTCCTTCCTTGGACACTGCTCCCTCTAGACCTAACCCCTTTTTCTTTTTCTGGGAACTGAGCACTTAACCAGGTGCTGCAATGGGTAAAATCTACCCAATAATTTTAATTTTCTCAGTCTGGGGATAGGTTCCCCCACACAATATTGATTTTCTAGGCTTCACTCCATCATTTTGGAGTTTACTGTAATTTTGGCTTTCAAGCCAAAAAGAGTTTAACCTGGAAGGGTTACAAATATTTTCGATATGAAAATAAAGTAATTGTATAACTATAAGCCCAGATACATCCTGTTAATTTGTGAATGGGAACCATTGAAAACACCGACAATAAACTCAATGGGGGAAAAATTCGGTTGCTTTGCGCCTCCTGTTAGAGGGCGCTAATGGGTCACAAAGCAACTAGCGCCTGGGCGCAGCGATGTTTGCGCCACTCGCAAAATTGACCAGACGTTTTGCGGTGGTGCTAAACACTACCACCACGATCTCCTGCGCCCGCAGATCGTGACATCAGTCGAGCGTGTAACGCCCTGGTAGCGCCCCGGACTGGATATTGAGTGGTGCCCCCTGCCTTTCCGCCTGCCGTTAGCAACGACAGGTTGAGGGGAGCGTTTTGCAGTCGGGAAGGGACTGGGGGAGTGCTTATTTAAAGGCAACCGCTTCCTGCCTTTTTTTGTCGGCGACATTTTTGCACCACGCATTCTGAGAGAGAAGAGACTTCTGGAGAGATTCAACGCTGTGTGAAGGAGTTTTGGGTACTGAGCAGCACTTTGCAGGTTCATTTTGATTTGACCTTCCTTGCATCGATTTAGAAGAGACTATGGGGACTGCACTCTGAGCTCTTTCCCTGGGCCTCTCCATTGTTCTTTCCAGCAGATTTGATGTACAGGTCTCTCCAGGCCGAGATTCAAGGCTGCAATGAGCAGGGTGTGGATGGAGAGCAAGATCGACCCTCCCCTTTAAGAACTGGTCGGCGCCAGTGTGTCTGTGTTCCAAAGCTAACTGACATCACATGAGCTTCGCCAGCGCTCTGAGGTAACGCCTCGCTCCTCGGCGTTAGAACCTTAAGAGAGGTGTGTAGCGCCTGATTTAGCACTCCAATCACCTACAGGGGCGATAGAAGCCAAGTTTGCAGTCGGAGGCGATAATTAGTGCCAGGCGCTAAACTTTGCGCCCGGCCGATAATTGCACCCCAAACGGGGCGATACCGAATTTCTCCCCCAATGGGTTTAAGGTGCCTGACAGATTATAGGATGAGCACTGCCAACTTTGGTTCTCAGAATTACTTACAATGTCTCTTATTTTAAGACTGTCTTCAAAATTGGACACCACTCCCTCTAGCCCTGCATCAAAATCATTGATTTACACAATGGAATAAATGAGCTCCCACAACATAACTCGCTACTCACTTCCAGCCACTCTGAGAAACTGCCCTTAACTCCTATATTGTGTTTCCTTCCTTCTAACCAGTTTTTAATCCAATTTGCCATCCTCCCAATATTTCCATACCCCTTAATCTTCTCCTGTGTGGCACCCTCCCAGGGGCTTTCTAATAGTCCATGTAAACCACATCCACTGCCTTTCCCCCAATCCACAATCTCTGTCACCTCCTCAAGGAACTCTTATCAGGTTTGGCAAGCATCATCTTCCTTACTGAAATTCATGTTGGCTGCTTATTTTCTCTTCAGCTAGATATTTCGAAATGTCATTTTTAATTAAAGATTTCACCATTTTCCCTGCTGCAGATGTGAAACCAACTGGTCTGTAATTTCCCTGGTTAGCTTTGTCCTCCAGCACTCATCCACTCTCGAGCCTCTGCTATTTCTTCCCTCAAATCCCTCAGGATCCCTAGATGGATCCTGTCAAGCCCTGGAATTTTATCTTCCTTCTGCTTAACTTAACTTCTCTAATAGTTTCCTATTATTTATTATAATAGCTCTCATTTCACTTTTAACCAATTCAGGATTTACCCCCTCCCCAATAACCTTCTCCCTTGTAAACACTGAAGCAATAGATTAAATCTCCCCGCCAGTTTCCACTTATGACTGGCTGTTCTCCTTTTCTTAATAAGAACATATGAATTAGGAGCAGGATTAGGCTACACGGCCCCTCGAGCCTGTTCAACAACATCATGGCGATCCACATATCCCTTGATTTCCCCAAGACTCCAAAAATCTATCTGTCTCAGCCTTGAATAGACTCAACAATTCAGCATCCACAGCCATTTGGGGTAGAGAATTCCAAAGATTCCCAACCAATTTTTTTTGGGTGCATGGTCCCTTTAACGGGTCCCTTTAATGGTTTTTCCTATTGTAAAGCCGGCAAGCAGCCTGCGTCAGCTTAATGGGAACATTGTTCGCAACCCTCTGAGTGAAGAAATTCCTCCTCATCTCAGTCTTAAATGGCCGACCCCTTATCTGAGACTGTGCCCCCTGGTTCTAGACTCCCCAGTCAGGGGAAACAACCTCCCAGCATCTACCCTGTCAAGCCCCTTGAGAATTTTATATGTTTCAATGAGATCACCTCTCATTCTTCTAAACTCCAGAGAGTAGAGGCCCAATCTACTCAATCTCTCCTCGTGGGACGACCCTCTCATCCCAGGAATCAATCTAGTGAACCTTTGTTGCACCGCCTCCAAGGCAAGTACGTCCTTCCTCAGATAAGGAGACCAAAACTGTGCACAGTACTCCAGTTTTAAATTTTAATTTCAATCAAAGACATTCTAAAATCTTCACCAGTCTTTCTGAAATATTCCGTCTGCTAGCACCTGGGAGGAAACAAAGTGTCGAGATCTCTTGGTCTCGACAGCAAAGATACAGTGTCCTCCCCTCTAATGATCACCTCTCGTGTTACTCCTGCACTCCTAACTGAATTGCTAATCTCCAGCCCCCCACCACCCCCCCCCCCCCCAACCACACCAAGCTAGCCAATGTTTCTTTGGTGCCATTGTAATCCATTTGATGGTCCTGCCTGGTGTCTTTATCCTTCCCATAGGACCAGAGCTTCAAACTTGTTAAAGAAGATAATTTGCCCTGGGCATTCCTGCTCACAACAACAACTTGCATTTATATCGCGCCTTCAACGCAGTAAAACGACGCAAGGCGCTATACAAATGCAAGTTATGAAACACAATTTGACGCCGCGCCACATGAGGAGATATTAGGGCAGATGACCAAAAGCTTGCTCAAAGAGGTAGGTTTTGAGGAGCATCTTAAAGAAGGAAAGAGAAGTAGAGAGGCGGAGAGGTTTAGGGAGGGAATTCCAGATAAAGAAAAAGAAAGACTTGCATTTCTATAGCGCCTTTCACGACCACCGGACGTCCCAAAGCGCTTTACAGCCAATGAAGTACTTTTTGAAGTGGAGTCACTGTTGCAATGTGGGAAGCGCGGCAGCCAATTTGCGCACAGCAAGGTCCCACAAACAGCAATGTGATAATGGCCAGATAATCTGTTTTAGTGATGTTGGTTGAGGGAGAAATATTGGCCCCAGGACACCGGGGATAACTCCCCTGCTCTTCTTCGAAATAGTGCAGCGGGATCTTTTACGTCTACCTGAGAGAGCAGACGGGGCCTCGGTTTAACGTCTCATCCGAAAGACGGCACCTTTGACAGTGCGGCACTCCCTCAGCACTGCACTGGGAGTGTCAGCCTAGCTTTATGTGCTCAAGTCCCTGGAGTGGGACTTGAATCCACAACCTTCTGACTCAGAGGAGAACGTGCTCAAGTGACCCACACTTGACCCTCCTCTCTGCCCCATATCTGTGGATAGTAGTGCGAGACCACTGCTAAGGCAACCCCCTCTCCGCCTCCCCTGTTGATACTAACAGAGCAATGTGTAAAATGCCAATGTATCTTCAGAGAGACCCAGGAAAGACAGAGAGAGAGAGAGAGAGAGAGAGAGAGCAAATACTGACTGTCAGCATAAAGCACAGATGATTCGATTGTATAAGATCTACTATTCTTCTGTCCACCTAAAAGCTGTAATTTATCTTTAAAAATATGAGGTGGCATTGCACCTTGGTTACAGTGATTGTAGTTTTCAGGAAATGGTTACTGGGAGAGAGGGAAGAAGAGAGAGAAAGGGAGAATCCATACTGAAGCAACAGTTGCTTTGAATTAAGTGTTGGTTTTTAACACCACTTTTCGGGTCACCGTGAAATACTTCATCACAGATCCCTTAAAGAATCACATTCAGCCGTTAATAGCACACCTTCACCTTCAACCAGCCGGGACTAGTTTAGGCATTGCCCAACCAGTCATGAATCACGCTTCAACCGTATCAGAATATTAAAAAGAAAAAAAGACAGACTTGCATTTCTATAGCGCCTTCCACGACCTCAGGACGTCCCAAAGCGCTTTACAGCCAATGAAGTACTTTTTTGGAGTGTAGTCACTGTTGTAATGTAGGAAACGCGGCAGCCAATTTGCGCACAGCAAGCTCCCACAAACAGCAATGTGATAATGACCAGATAGTCTGTTCTTGTGATGTTGATTGAGGGCTAAATATTGGCCCAGGACACCGGGAGAGAACTCCCCTGCTCTTCTTCGAAACAGTGCCGCGGGATCTTTCATGTCCAACTGAGAGGGCGGACGGGGCCTGGGTTTAACGTCTCATCTGAAAGGCGACACCTCTGACAGCGCAGCACTCCCTCAGCACCGCACTGGGAGTGTCGGCCTAGCTTTTTGTGCTCAAGATTAGCCAAAAGAGAAAAGCCAAAGCTTCTATTCTGAGTTAACCATCGAACCAGGGCTCTGGGAGACTCCCAGCTCTGTTCCGATTGCGGCTCGGTATCCAGAGCAGTCTGCCTGCAGAGAATGGCAACTCAGCACGAGCCTGAAACCCAGGGCCGGGGAGGTGGGCGGGGCGGGGAGGAACGCTCTGACAGTATTATTAAACCTGAGCAAATCCTTCCTAACCGTAAAAACACTTCCGAGTAAGTGTCCCGGGAAGCATCCAGACACACCTTAAATGTTAAAGTTGTCGGTACCTTCCTCGCTCCAACCTTTCCCGCCTGAGCGCAGGAACCACGAGACACGACAGCGCACGCCTGTTCAAACTGTGCCAGCGGCGGTTTAGCGCAGGAAATTTCAAGCAGCCTATTAGTCTTTGCACTGCTTTTCCACATCCAATGCGGGGGGAGCGGGGGGGGGGCAAGTGTGCATGGTCTCCTGAAGGCTGTGTGTTAGTTGGCATGGATGCTCCTGCCACCAGCAAAGGGCCTGACAACCAGCTTCATGCCTTCAATCAGCAGCTCCAGATGCTCTCTGTCATGTCCTGGGTAGAACACTCTCAGCAGCCGGTGCCTTACACAGTTGTGGCATTACCTTTCCTGAGTGACTGATTGGGTTACACTAAATCACCGCTCGCCTCCGGCACTTTCTAAGTCGCGCTGACCGCAGAACGGAAATTTCATTCTCAAACGAGCAGGACTGCAGTGTTCTGAAAGGATTTTGTCAGCGGCCACTGATAGATTATTATGTATGCGTGACAGCTGGAATGGGGACTTCCAAGATCAATACCGTACTTGTGTGAAGCCATCACTGATTCCGTCGATTAGATCATCGCTGTGTGATAGATGGAGAGTCAAAGAACATTGCTACCGACTGCAGGGTCAGAGGTTAAAGAATTGTCGGCGCGCAGAGATTCAGAACTTGCCAATAGCCCAGCAGGGCAAATGCAGACATGCAGGCAAGGAAGGTTCAATCTGTGCTGTTAGCTGATCACAGCCAGACTGGCAGGGTGGGCGCTACGATGGGCCCAAGGCTAGAGAGAGGAGAAAGTTCAGCCAGGGTTCCTGCTTCGGATCAACGTCCGGTGACCCTTGTTGGAAAGGATGTGTGTGAAGGTTGGGTTTGGCAAATAGGTGTGATTCACTCCACAGTTGAATAGCTTCCTAATACTCACTGGGGCCAGGCTCACAAGTGGAGAGTGGCTACTCGGTTGCGGTTGTGGAAGGTGCCTGCACTCACTGGGCCATACCCGAGCACCTTCGGGAGAGGAGGGGAGAACATTGTCATAAAAAGCAGTAGAGAGAAAAAAAAAGTAAGACTTGCATTTCTATAGCGCCTTTCACAACCACAGGACATCCCAAAGCGCTTTACAGCCAATGAAGTACTTTTTTTGAAGTGTAGTCACTGTTGTAATGTGGGCAACACAGCAACCAATCTGTGCACAGCAAGCTCCCACAAACAGCAATCTGATAATGACTAGGTCATCTATTTTAGTGATGTTGATTGAGGGATAAATATTGGCCAGAACACCAGGAATAACGCCCCTGCTTTTCTTCAAAATAGTGCCCGTGGGATCTTTTACGTCCACCTGAGAGAGCAGACGGGGCCTCGGTTTAACGTCTCATCTGAAAGGCGGCACCTCTGACAGTGCAGCACTCCCTCAGCACCGCACTGGGAGCGCCAGCCTAGATTTTTGTGCTTGAGTCTCTGGAGTGGGACTCGAACCCACAACCTTCTGACTCAGAGGCGAGGGTACCACCCACTGAGCCACGGCTGACACAAAAGAAAGACATTTCTATAGCGCCTTTCACGACCTCAGGACGTCCCAAAGCGCTTTACAGCCAATGAAGTACTTTTGAAGTGTAGTCGCTGTTGTAATGTGGGAAAGCCCCAAAGATCCAGTATTGTGGCATTTTACTCAGCAGATCTTGACAAATTTTAATGGAGGGGATGTGGGGGGGGGGGGGGGGGGGGGGGGCGGGGTAGGGTTGTTTCTTTAAAAAAATTCCAAAAAGTCTCCAGGCCTCATAAGAGGCTTTGAATGCAGACACACACTTTGGTGCTCCAGGACTCCCCTCACCTTGCAGCAACCTTCCATTTGTTTGTCACAGGCTCCTGTTTCTCCGCTTCAGGCTTTGTTGTCCTGGCCTAATATCCAGAGACAGGAATGCCAGATGGTACCAATCTGTTTCAATTCGGAATTCTGTTTACTGCCAGTCAAGTTACATGTTACAACAGAATCACTTTGTAGGGAGATTAAAAGGTGTTAATTCCATCCCTAACCAACTCTATCAAAAGCATGTGTGGAGTTGTGCTGTATAATCCTATTTATTTATATTGAATTATCTGTTCCTTCCCAGTTTAGCAGAGGGGGAAGTGTCCGCCCCCAGACAGCACCAACAATGTTGCGTTCTGGAGCTGATTTTTGCAGACATTTCCTACAATTTCAATTTTTCCCTCTCTTTTGTTCCCCGTTGCTCCCCTAAATCTCCATATTATAAAAAGGACATAGAGGCACCGGAGAAGGTGCGAGAAAGATTTACTGGGATAATAGCAGACCTGAGAAGTTATACCTATCAAGAAAGATTGGGGCTCTTTTTCTCTAGAAAAGAGAAGACTGAGGGGTGACCTGATAGAGGTCTTTGAGACTATGAAAGGGTTTAATAGGGTAGATGTAGAGAAGATGTTTCCACTTGCGGGAGAGACCAGAACTAGGGGCCATAAATATAAGATAGTCACTAATAAATCCAATAGGGAATTCAGGAGAAACTTCTTTACCCAGAGAGTGATGAGAATGTGAAACTTGCTACCACAAGGAGTAGTTGAGGTGACTAACATAGATGCATTTAAGGGAAAATTAGATAAACACATGAGGGAGAAAGGAATAGAAGGATATGTTGATGGGGTCAAATGAAGAAGGGTGGGAGGAGACTTGTGTGGAGTAAAACGCCAGCACAGACCAGTTGGGCCGAATGGCCTGTTTCTGTGCTGTAAATACTATATGAATGAGCTGACTCGTGTTTGAGCATGGTTCCATGGGTGGTCGGGCGCCTTTTTTTTTATTCGTTGGGCGTCAGATGTGGGCGTCGCTGGCAAGGCCAGCATTTATTGCCCATCCCTAATTGCCCTTGAGAAGATGGTGGTGAGCCGCCTTCTTGAACCGCAGAGGGCAGCTAAGAGTCAACCACATTGCTGTGGGTCTGGAGTCACATAAAGGCCAGACCGTGTAAGAACAGCAGATTCCCTTCCCTATAGGACATTAGTGAACCAGATGGGTTTTTACAACAATCCAGTGGTTTCATGGTCACCATTACTGATACTAGATTTGTATTCCAGATTAATTTAATTAATTGAATTTAAATTCCCCAGCTGCCTGTGGTGGGATTTGAACTTGTGTCTCACAGATCATTACTCCAGGCCTCTGGATTACTAGTTCAGTAACATAACCACTATGCTACCGTACCCTGAGCCTTGCTCAGACAGCCATCCTTCAGCTGTGAGCCTAGACAGTGAATGTTGGCAGGTTAATCCACTGTGGAGAACACACAACCAAGCCTGATCCCACCCAGAGATGCATGCTTTCCACCAGGGGTCTCTGGATCTGGAGCAGGAACCCTGGTTGATTAGAACCCTCCTTAGCCCAGGGGTGCTGGGCCCAATTGTAGCAACCCAACGGCTGCCTTGATGGAGTTGAGCTAACTCAGCTCAGACCAGGGAACTTAGGAGCTTCAGGACTCCAGTCCATACTGGGCAGTGCAGTTACCCATTCAGGGAAGCTCGCGATACACTTTTTTAAAATCAGAAACTTTGCAAGGCAGAAAGGGGCAAATTCTTTGGGCCAAATTGAGGGGAGCCGAAGGTTCCTGAAGGAGTGGGGAAACTGCTGGGTTTATTCAGTGAGCAGCTGAGCCATACAGACCGGAAGGTCCCAGGTTTAATCCATCGTTTACGCTGAGTCACTGGTCAAGGTCGAGGCGGTAGGGAGATGCTACAGTTAGGGCTGGAGAAGGATAAAAGCAGCCAGGGTCCCACCTCGCCCCCCCTCCTCATTGCTATCCAGTGACTTCTCCTGGAAAATTCCCTGCAGCAAAGTTGAGGGAGGGTAGGACTGGCCTCTTGCAGCTGAAAGGTCTTCTGGCACTCTCACTGTCTCCACTCACACAAAAAGAACGGACAAGGTAAGCGGTGGGTGCTCGGCCTCTCAATGGAACCAAATCTGGGCCGGAGTCGACGCCTTCCGGAGAGGAGACAAAGGAGTATTCAAGGAGCGGCTTTACACATTGACTAACTGAGAAAAAAGATTGGCTTCAGGCACAATGAATGGGGCCTTCCACTGAAAGAAGAGGGGAATGATGACAGGCTTGGTACCGGGCAACAGGGAGATCGAATTGGTCTCAGTGAGACCTGTACATGAAGAGTGAGATGGATGAATCCAACAGTCCTTACTTGCTATTACCACATTGAGCCATACAGTCCTCGCCGAATAATTCTTTAATTGAGGAGCACAGGCGAAAGCCCACAATCCAAGATAGCACCATGGTCAAACAGAGTAGAGAGAAGAAGAGTTAAATTGAGAAGTAGATGACACATATTTTATGCCATGGATTATTTACCAATTTCTCCAATGTTCCAAATCCCAGAATTGTCCCTTGTATCCCACACAATTCTTCGTGTGGTTGCGTAGCTGACACATAGTAAGAATGAGGCAGAAGGAAAGAGATTTTGTTTTTTAAAAAGTGGATCGACAACCACCTTATGATAGTTGAATTTCCTTGCGGTTTCCGTGCAGTTTCTGAGAGATGGAGGCAGTGCGACTCCCGGAGATCCGAGAAGATCTCTAGGGTAGGACACGTCCACTCTAATCCCACTGTGGGATGGACATTCTTTGAATGTCATTAGGTCTATCGCTAGCACAAACTCTCCTTAATGACACAGACCTGTCAGTGAGTGTGTGCAGATATAAATGTTTACAGCGACATGATCTAACATCTGTGCAGCATTGAATGATTGAAATGCAAATTAAACAGCTGCAATTTGATCATAAACACATGAACACACTTCTTCAATACAAAACAGTGAGAGACAAAGCCAATTATCATCGGAGAAATAGATGGTACTGTGGTTTAGTCACAGGCCTTTCACCTTTAGGGTCAATGCCACCCAGACTCATGAGATGAACGTCTCCTCTAACTTCTGGTCCTATGTCAAAAGAGTTCAAGGCAGCCTTAATCTAGTTCCTAATGAGCATGGGTCCACAACGCAGCACTTCTCCAATTCAGAACTTATTGGCACCAGTTCCTCCGAGATTGAGGTTCCATTGCTGAGGCAGTGTACATAAGAGGAGCAGGAGTAGGCCATACAGCCCCTTGAGCCTGCTCTGCCATTCAATAAGATCATGGCTGATCTTCGACCTCAACTCCACTTTCCCGCCTGATCCCCATATCCCTTGATTCCCTTAGTGTCCAAAAATCTATCGCTCTCAGCCTTGAATATACTCAACGACTGAGCCTCCACAGCCCTCTGGGGTAGAGAATTCCAAAGATTCACAACCCTCTGAGTGAAGAAATTTCTTCTCATCTCAGTCCTTAATGGCCGACCCCTTATCCTGAGACTGTGACACCTGGTTCCAGACTCTTCAGCCAGAGGAAACAACCTCTCAGCATCTACCCTGTCAATCCCCTTCAGAATTTTATATGTTTCAATGAGATCACCTCTCATTCTTCTAAACTCCAGAGAGTATAGGCCCATTCTACTCAATCTCTCCTCATAGGACAACCCTCTCATCCCAGGAATCAATCTAGTGAACCTTGGTTGCACCCCCTCTAAGGCAAGTATAATCTTCCTTAGGTAAGGAGACCAAAACTGTACTCAGCACTCCAGGTGTGGTCTCACCAAAGTGCTATATAATTGCAGCAAGACTTCCTTACTCTTATACGCCAACCCCTTTGCAATAAAGGCTAACATACCATTTGCCTACCGAATTGCTTGCTGTTCCTGCATGTTAGCCTTCTGTGATTTGTGTACAAGGACACCCAAATGACTCTACATAGCGTGAAGAGGGACCTTTACTCTGCATCTAAATTATGCTGTACCTGACCTGAGAGTGCTTAGTGGGGCAATGTAGAGGAAGTTTTACTCTGTATCTAGTACATGTTGTACTTGACCTGCGAGTGCTTGATAGGGCAGTGCAGAGGGAGCTTTACACTGCAGTCAGCCTGTTGTGAACTCAACCATGTCAAGATTAATTGTTCATTCAGGCCCTTGCTGTTTGTGGAACATTGCTATGTGCAAATTGGTTGTGTTTGTGTATTTGCTAACGTTCTCTACTTTTGAGGTTATGGAGGGCCACCTGAGCGGCGCTGAGGGTGAATTGGGACCTTGTGGAGGTTGAACACTCAGCTGCTGTCTGCTGGAGTGCAGACCCTGCCACAGGTCAGAAGGTGACACACTCGGTGCGATTTATCTTGGTTGAATTGGAAAACAAGGAAAAATATTTTCATGCCTGTCCTGCCAGGAGGCCACTGGAGCAAAGCATCTCCTCCCTTCTCGAGGGCAGGCCGGGCCACAGGAGCAGTGACATCTCCCTGAGCCAGGGCTGAGATCTTTTTTTTATTGAGGAACCTGGGTGAAGACGATGCAAATCGGGGGAGTTGGGTTTAGGTGAGGCCAAGCTCAGCACTTAGAGGTCTGCAGATTGAAGGAGGAAGGAAGCCTGTGGGAGACAAGGAGCTCCACAGGTCTGAGGTCCTGTAAAGGAATGAGTGCGAGCAGGAGGCAATGCAGCGAATGTTGATTTTATCCATTAAGGGCGATACAGGGAGGAGGAAGAGTTGTGTGGGCTGGATACGTACAGCTCAGGAGGAACACTTCAGAGGAGTAATGGCAATAGTGTTAATACAAGAAGATTAATACTTGCAATGCTTTTAGAGGGGTGGCTTCTGACGGTGAAACTTAGTTTGAAAGTTCATTTGATAGGCCATTAAGTAAATGTGCCGACGGTGTGGAGCTGGGCTGTACGTACCAGGCACATTCTCAGTTTCAATCCTTACTGATCTGATCTGAGCCGGGTAGCAGTTACATCGAGTCTACAGCACAGAAACAGGCCATTCGGCCCAACTGGTCTGTGCCGGCCTTTATGCTCCACATGAGCCTCCTCCCACCCTTCTTCATCTAACCCTGATATTCCTTTCTCCCTCATGTGTTTATCTAGCTTCCCCTTAAATGCATCATTGCTATTCGCATCAACCACTCCCTGTGGTAGCGAGTTCCACATTCTCACCGCTCTCTGGGTAAAGAAGTTTCTCCTGAATTCCCTATTGGATTTATTAGTGACTCTCTTATATTGATAGCCCCTCGTTCTGGTCTCTCCCACAAGTGGAAACACCTTCTCTACCTCTACCCTATCAAACTCTTTCACAATCTTCAAGACCTCTGTCAGGTCGCTCTGCAGTCAGAGCAATACATCGGAGGTTGTTCTCAGTACCTCTGATCCTGAACACAGTCAAGGACTCCCTGCTGGAGAGTGGGTGCCTCATGAGACCATGATAAGCTCAGCTCTGATGCATCCAAAAATGTGTGGGTTAGGTTGATTTGGCTATGATAAATTGACCCTTAGTGTTAGGGGGGATTAAATATGTGGGGTTATGGGGATAGGATGGGATATGTTAGGGGGAATTAAATATGTGGGGTTACGGGGGTAGGGTGGGATATGTGTACTGTGGGGATTAAAGCAGGGACAGGGTACTGGATTTGGATGATCAGCCATGATCGTATTGAATGGTGGAGCAGGCTCGACGGGCCGAATGGCCTACTCCTGCTCCTAGATTCTATGTTTCTATGTTTCTATCCCAAAGTCAAACAGCTTGCCGGCACACACACACACACACACACACACATGAAGGGAGGCCATTTGGCCGAGGTCACCGGGTAGCAGCACGTGATAGTGGAATTGTCTCTTCAAAGGCATCAAGGGGTATGGGGAGAGAGCGGGAATATGGTATTGAGATAGAGGATCAGCCATGATCATATTGAATGGCAGAGCAGGCTCGAAGGGCCGAATGGCCGACTCCTGCTCCTATTTTTTTTTTCTAAGTCCATGGCCTAGAAATTCGTCACAGGCGGCGGTGCAAAACGGGCGGTATCGGATCGGCCGCCCGTTGTACGCAGCGGCTGATATTCAGATCCACTGCAGTCCATTTGCGCCAACCGCCCGAGACAAATTTCTAGGCCCATGTCTTCAGGAGAATGGGGTGGGATGGGGTGGGGGGTGGGGGGCGGGGGGAGGAGGTGGAAACTGGAATCGAACCAGAGTTTGTGGAGATTTCTTTTAATTTCTACCCAATTAAGAGTTGTGTTCATTACCTGAGACTTACTTTGAGGGATCAGCTGGATTAGCTGTTTACCATCTCCCCTCGGCACTGTGCTAATCATGGTGCATTAACTTTGACAACCAGATACATAACAAGGTGTAAGAATCCTGAGGCTGTGCATTCAGTGCACTTAACCCATTCTAAATATAGCTGGTTGGACTCCTGCCACGGGTTTGGGGTTATTTGTTTGAGAAAGCGATATGGAGCTGAAAGCTGTTTTCAGGGGCTGCGGTACATTGGGGTGGGCCACTCACAAGAAGGCCCCTGCAGCTCACTTCATCCAGAATCTCAACTCTATTGGCTTCCTACCTATCTGTTTCATAAATGTGTCCAGCGTCCTGGTCTCAATCACCCTTCCTGGCAACATGTTCCACCTGCGCAAATAAATACTTACAGGCGTCTGTTTTTTATATACTTACTAAATACTTACTAAACGTCTTTTATTTTATATTCGTTCACTGGATGTGGGCGTCGCTGGCAAGGCCAGCGTTTATTGCCCATCCCTAATTGCCCTTGAGAAGGAGGTGGTGAGCAATGTTCCCTCTTAATTTTGTTTGGCCCTGTGCGGCCCCTTTAAGGGGCTGCGCGGGCTGTTCGAAATACCGCGCCTATGCGGTTTGTGTATTGAAATGCTGGCCAGCCGGCTGCGCGGGTTCCCTGGAGCGCAGTGTGTCCGCGCACCTTACACAGAACGTTGGTGGTGAGCCACCTTCTTGAACCGCTGCAGTCCGTGTGGTGAAGGTACTCCCACAGTGCTGTTAGGGAAGGAGTTCCAGGATTTTGACCCGCTGACGATGAAGGAACGGCCGATATATTTGCAAGTCAGGACGGTGTGTGACTTGGAGCGAACTTGGAGGCGATGGTGTTCCCGTGCGCCTGCTGCCCTTGTCCTTCTAGGTGGTAGAGGTCGCGGGTTTGGGCGGTGCTGCCGAAGAAGCTTTGGCGAGTTGCTGCAGTGCCTTTTGTAGATGGCACACACTGCAGCCACGGTGCCCTGACTCTGTGCCTGCTCTTGTCCTGCTGCCCTGCTGTATCTGAATGTAACGTTCTGGGTTTACTGTCTCTGCCCAGTTCAGCGTCTCACTGTCGTTCATTACATATCTTTTTCGAGGCTGAAGAGTCCTACCGTATCACTTTGTTGTTGATAGCTCTGACATTGGGGATTAGCCTGTCTGAGCCATGTCACTTTTGACCTGTGCCTCGCGCCTATATTCCAGAAAGGGTGTGTTGCTGAAAGCCCAGGGATGGAGCGGCGGGGACTCTGTGTGATTCTTTGGCCATGGCTGTCAGGTAGACAGCAGTTGTTGCAGAGATGCCGTTCGGTGTTGAGGATCAATCCCAAAATTCCACAAAGTGCTTCCAGATGGAACTTATTGATGGGTATCAGTCTCCAGACAACCGTTGTGTTTGCATTAGGATCTCATGTTCCCAGCTGCATTTGATCTCCACACTACCATAGAAGGAGCATTTTTTTTTTAAAACCAGGTGGAGTGACTCAAACCTCAGCAACCTTCACTGTCTTCTCCTCACATTTGTTGGGCTACAGTTACACAGGCATCGATTACCCTCCAGTATCCCAGACAACTGGCCATGCAGTTGGTCGCTCTCTCGCTTCGGAGTCACAAGGTTGAGGGCTCAAGCCCCACTCTTCAAGGACTCGAGCACGGAATTCAGGTTGACACTTCGGAGCGGCGCTGAGGGAAGGCAGTACTGTCAGAGGTGCCGTCTTGCGGATGAAACGTTTAAACCGAGGTTCTGGCTGCCCTCCCAGGTGAATATAAATGATCCCCCCCATGGCATTCTTCGAAGGAGAGCAGAAGCGTTCTCCCGGTGTCCTGGCCAACAGACTGTCTCTGCGCAACTTGCCGACAGAACAACAATGACTGCAGTTCAGAAAGAAAGACTTGCATTTCTATAGCGCCTTTCACGACCAGCGGACGGTCCAAAGCGCTTTACAGCCACTTTACTTTTGAAGTGTGGTCACTGTTGTAATGTGGGAAACGCGGCAGTCAATTTGCGCACAGCAAGCTCCCACAAACAGCAATGTGATAATGACCAGACAATCTGTTCTTAGTGATGTTGATTGAGGGATAAATATTGGCCCCAGGACACCGGGGTGAACTCCCCCTGCTCTTCTTCGAAATAGTGCCGTGGAATCTTTTACGTCCACCTGAGAGAGCAGACGGGGCCTCGGTTTAAGGTCTCATCCGAAAGACGGCACCTCTGACAGTGCAGCGTTCCCTCAGCACCGCACTATGAGTGTCAGCCTAGATTTTTGTGCTCAAGTCTCTGGAGTGGGACTTGAACCCACGACCTTCTGACTCAGAGGCCAGAGAGTGCTGCCCACCGAGCCACTGGCTGACACTTCAAATTAATTGGCTATGAAGCGCTATGAGCGATGAGGCATCCTGCGGTTGTGGACGGTGCACAGTAAATGTAACTTCTTTCATTCTTCACGTGCGAGCTGAGACAGTGAGTGGCGACTGGGTATTTAACCATGTAATGCATCACAGCTGAACTCGATCCTGTCTTTACCTAAGGTCCACGCACATGCACCCGTGCAGCAGGGCAATGGATACGAGTTAGGTGCAGAGGGAACTGCCTGGTTTTGTGCCCTCTCCCTAACCCAGGGCCAATTGAGGCCAAAGGTTGCATTCCTACTGCCATCCCAGCTGGGACGGGCTCGCTCAGTACAGGCTGGGGGATGGAACCTGGGTTGCTCTGGTCTGTATCGATTTTAACCCTTACTCGCTCAGCAGAAACCCTGGCGGGCGGGCAGTTAAAATCGTCCTGGCTCTTACCTGTCCGAAAGCCGCCACGATCGCAACATCTGCAATTTTAAACCGCTCTCCTGAGCAGGCAGCGAGGACACACAGGGAGCCAACAGGGTCCGTCTTTACATAGGCATGTTGCGGCCCGATGATATCATTGAGACCCGCCTGCAATTTTAACTCAGGCCTGAGCGGGGAATCCGCCTGGAGTTAAAATCGGGGCCACCTCGGCAGTTCATTTATCAATAGAAGAATTAAAAAGTTAAAAGGCACAGGCCAGAGAAACCGTGCTCACGCTCAGCTTCGATGTCCTACCATCACACAGAGTCGGGGTGGTAATCGATTGCTAACAACGCCTGAGATAACTTGCTACAACGTAGACGAGTTATTGGGGGTGCTCACGCAAAGCAACCCTGGACTATTTCCTGACACACCCTCGTGACGGTGATGTGACACACACTTTCTAAAAGCTTCAGTGTGAGTACCCTCTGAGTGAAGAAATTTCTCCTCATCTCAGTCCTAAATGGCCGATCCCTTATTCCGAGACTGTGACCCCGGGTTCGAGACTCCCCAGCCAGGGGGAAACAGCCTCTCTGCATCTACCCTGTCAAGCCCTGTAAGAATTTTGTATGTTTCAATGAGATCACCCCTCATTCTTCTAAACTCTAGAGAATATAGGCCTAGTCTACTCAATCTCTCCTCATAGGACAATCCCCCCATCCCAGGAATCAGTCTGGTGAACCTTCATTGCACTCCCTCTATGGCAAGTATATCCTTCCTTAGGTAAGGAGACCAAAACTGTACACAATACTCCAGGTGTGGTCTCACCAGGGCCCTATATCATTGCAGTAAGACGTCTTTACTCTTATACTCAAATCCTCTTGTAATAAAGGCCAACATACTATTTGCTTTCCTAATTGCTTGCTGTACCTGTATGTTAATTTACAGTGAGTGATTCGTGTACAAGGACACCCAGGTCCCTCTGAACACCAACATTTCCCAATCTCTCACCATTTAAAAAATACTCTGCTTTTCTATTTTTCCTCCCAAAGTGGATAACTTCACATTTCTCCACATTATATTCCGGTCTCGTCAAAGAAAAGGAATCTGAAAACTGTCCTAGAAATTAACAGAATGTAAAATTGCTAAACGACGAGCACTCTGGAACAATTTCAAGGGATTCGGGGAGGGCGGGGGGCAGGTCTAATTAACCTATGATTTGTCTTGTTGAGAACAGCAAGACTACTAACATTGAAATTATGATAATTCAGTAAACTGGCTGAGTCGCCTTCCCTTGAAAACTACAAAAAGCAAGAGAGAGGCAAATATTTTTTAATCCGAGTCCCAGTGGAACTCTGGGGAGGAGCTCTGACGTTCCCAGAGGAGGGCGGGGGGGTCACAGAAAGCGAAGGAACAGGTGGGACGCTCATCCCAAGAGGACCCGAGGGAGGGGGGATGGGTAGCAATCTGGAGAGTGGGATAGGAAGCCTGCTTTCAGTCAACTTAATAACACTGATATTGAGAGATAGGGGGTGGGTGGCTGAATTCTTAACGTTGGGCACTTGGGAGACCTATTTGGTCTAGAAGAGAGGGACAGAGAGAAAATAATTAGCAACTAAATTTGGGCAGATACAACAAAGAATGGGACTAAATATTGCTTTGGCCAGCTATGGGGGGCCAGGTGTCGCCAATGTTAGGGTGAGTACAATCGCAATGCGAGATGAATTCTTCGCCTCATAAAGGGCCAGCTAGTTACCATAACTTACTGACGACAGTTAGCTAGTCCTCATTTGCTGGTGGGTACATGTGAAATCTGAATTCTTTGATCTAATTGCAAATGCAGGGTCCCAGTGACGTGTTTTTTTATTGACGGGTCATTTTCCGGTTGGCAAACGGTAACTAGTGGGGTGCCACAGGGATCGGTGCTGGGGCCTCAACTATTTACAATCCACATTAATGACTTGGATGAAGGGACTGAGTGGAATGTAGCCAAGTTTGCGGATGATACAAAGATGGGTGGGAAAGCAAGTTGTGCAGAGGACTCAAAGAATCTGCAAAGGGATATAGACAGGCTAAGTGAGTGGGAAAACATTTGGCAGATGGAGTATAATGTGGGAAAATACGAGGTTATACACTTTGGCAGGAAAAATAAAAAAACAAATTATTATTTAAATGGAGAGAGATTACAAAATGCTACAGTTCAGAGGGACCTGGGGGTCCTTGTGCATGAAACACAAAAAGTTAGCATGCAGGTACAGCAAGTAATCAAAAAGGCAAATGGAATGTTGGCCTTTATTTCAAAGGGGTTGGAGTATAAAAGCAGGGAAGTCCTGCTACAACTGTACAGGGTATTGGTGAGACCACACCTTGAGTACTGCGTACAGTTTTGGTCTCCTTATTTAAGGAAGGATATACTTGCATTGGAGGCAGTTCAGAGACGATTCACTAGGTTAATTCCAGAGATGAGGGGGTTGACTTATGAGGAAAGTTTGAGCAGGCTGGGCCTATACTCATTGGAATTTAGAAGAATGAGAGGTGATCTTATTGATCATATAAGATACTGAGGGGACTCGACAGGGTAGATGCAGAGAGGATGTTTCCCCTCGTGGGGAAATCTAGAACGCGGGGGCACAGTTTCAGAATAAAGGGTCGCCCTTTTAGAACTGAGATGAGGAGGAATTTCTTCTCTCAGAGGGTTGTAAATCTGTGGAATTCTCTGCCCCAGAGAGCCGTGGAGGCTGGGTCATTAAATACATTTAAGGTGGAGATAGACAAATGTTTGCAAGTTAAGGGAGTGAAGGGTTATGGGGAGCAGGCAGGGAAGTGGCTTTGAGCCCAAGATCAGCCATGATCTTATTGAATGGCGGAGCAGGCTCGAGGGGCCAAGTGGCCTATTCCTGCTCCTATTTCTTATGTTCTTATTCATTCACGGGTTGTGGGCGTCGCTGGCAAGGCCAGCATTTACTGCCCATCCCTAATTGCCCTCGAGAAGGTGGTGGTGAGCCGCCTTCTTGAACCGCTGCAGTCCGTGTGGTGAAGGTGCTCCCACAGTGCTGTTAGGGAGGGAGTTCCAGGATTTTGACCCAGCGACAATGAAGGAATGGCGATATATTTCCAAGTCAGGATGGTGTGTGACTTGGAGGAGAACTTGGAGGTGGTGGTGTTCCCATGCGCCTGCTGCCCTTGTCCTTCTAGGTGGGAGGTGCTGTTGAAGAAGCCTTGGCGAGTTGCTGCAGTGCATCTTGTAGATGGTACACACTGCAGACACGGTACGTCGGTGATGGAGGGAGTGAATGTTTCAGGTGTAGGACATCTTAAAACTGTTCTCTTCTGTGCATTTACATCACAGTTTCTCATGTGTCCCAGAAACATCTCAAAGTGCTTCACGTACAGGAGCCAGTGGAGACAGCAAGTTCCGGCGAGAAGCTCACACCCAACTGGTGCAAAAGCAATCAGGTGGGCTCCTTGTCGGAACTTGGTGTCAGCACCTGAAGGAGAATAGTTTCTTTTTAACTGTTAAACTCTTAAGCTCCCGTGATCAATAGTCAGCTTTTAAGGGGGCAAATAAAACAGAGCGTATAATGGAGAGCAAAACCGTTTTATGGGCACCGCACTTTAGGAAGGATGTGAAGGCCTTAGAGAGGGTGCAGAAAAGATTTACAAGAATGGTCCCAGGGATGAGAGACTTCAGTTACGTGGATAGACTGGAGAAGCTGGGGTTGTTCTCCTTAGAGCAGTGAAGATTGAGAGGAGATTTGATAGAGGTGTTCAAAACCATGAGGGGACTAGACAGAGTAGATAGAGAGAAACTGTTGCCATTGGCGAAGGGTCGAGGACCAGAGGACACAGATTCAAGGTGTTTGGCAAAAGAACCAAAGGCGACATGAGGAACATAAGAACATAAGAAATAGGAGCAGGAGTAGGCCATTCGGCCCTTCGAGCCTGCTCCGCCATTCAATGAGATCATGGCTGATCTTGTGCCACAACTCCATTCACCGGCCCTATCGCCATATCCCTTGATGCCCTTACTAGTCAGAAATCTATCGACTTCTGTTTTGAATATACCCAATGATTGAGCCTCCACAACCCAAAGACTCACCACCCTCTGTGCGAAGAAATTTCTTCTCATCTCAGTCCTGAATGGCCTACCCTTTATCCTGAGGCTGTGGCCCCTGGTTCTAGACTCCCCAGCCAAGGGAAACATTCTCCCAGCATCCATCCTATCAAGCCCTGTAATAATTTTGTATGCTTCAATAAGATCCCCTCTCATTCTTCTGAATTCAAGAGAATACAGGCCTAGTTTACTCAATCTCTTCTCATACGACAGTCCCGCCATCCCAGGAATCAGTCTCGTGAACCTTTGTTGCGCTCCCTCTATGGCAAGCATATCCTTCCTTAGGTAAGGAGACCAAAACTGTACACAGTACCCCAGGTGTGGTCTCACCAAGGAAAAACTCTTTTACGCAGCGAGTGGTGAGGATCTGGAACGCGCTGCCTGAAAGGGTGGTGGAGGCAGACTCAATCATGGCTTTCAAAAGGGAATTGGAGAAGTACCTGAAGGAAAAAAATTTGCAGGGCTACGGGGAAAGGGCGGGGGAGTGGGACTAGCTGAAGTGCTCTTGCAGTGAGCCGGCACGGGCTCAACGGGCCGAATGGCCTCCTTCTGTGCTGTAACCATTCTATGATTCTGCGATTCTAAGGGAGGCCCGCATGTCTGCATCAGAAAATTCAAATTGCTCAAGAGCCCCTTATCAGTCTCCACGGCTCCCCCAGACGGCAGAGGATTCGAGCGTGCGTTGCAGTGCATTGTGCAAGCCAGCAAATGTGCTGGCGGGTACATGAGCGTGTTGCCATAGTTATCCCCCGCAAACCCCACACCCTCCGCAACACGCACATTTGCGCTTGTGGACGCCAGAGGTATAGACAGGATCGGGCTTTGCTGCGACGCCCCCTGTAATCGAATAGCCGGCCATCAATCACTCTCGAGGCTCACGCCTGAAAAATGGAGGCTCGCCTGCAACCCAACAAGCGTCAGTACCTTCAGGAGAGACGGGGGGCAAAACATGAACTGACAAACGGAGCTGGACACGGAGTGCCCAATGGGAGCCAGAGACCAAATCTCCCCTCACATTGCTGCACGACTCGGCCAATCAGCAGTGCGCTCTCCCTAATCCCGGGAATCAAGCCTTAAGTCTCCCAGCTCCCCGGCTCTCTCAGTTTAATGATGGAGGGCAACCTGGATGTGTCAGGCCTTCCGAAGGAAATTGATTGCAAGTTTTTCAGATGTTAATCTCCATTGATCAATACTCAGTCTTGAAGTTAAACTGGGATCAATACTGCCTTCTGTGCGTTTTTCAGAAAGGCTTTTGGACAGAGGTGTAACCTATAGACCATAAAATGAAAGAGTTGCTGTTAAGCCTGTTTATTAAAATATTTTTTTAAAAAGGGGAGAATATTTCATCTGATTAGGAACGGCAGCGAGTTGTAAGAGAACATCTCTCCCATCAAACTGCAGAGTGAGAGTCACTGATTTAGAAATGTCTTTGGCAGATGCTTAGCAGTGCGTTACAGGTCTGTCGACTGTCGAGGGCTTCAGATAACTTCATAAATCTAGAGAGTGACGGGTGGCTCAGTTGGTAAGTGTGCTGCCAATCATAGTGCCCCCCATCGCCAGTGGATGGCTGAGACCAGCGGGCTCAGCACAGACTGGTGCCCTGGTTAGTGTGGCTCACTCCTACATTGGCTGGTGCACTGAGACATCAACTTAAACCATGCACGAAAAAAAAACCATTCCTTATTCTTCCCTGTAAAGAAAGATTTGCATTTATATAGCGCCTTTCACGACCTCAGGACGTCCCACAGCGCTTTACAGCCAATGAAGTCCTTTTGAAGTGCGGTCACTGTTGTAATGTGGGAAACGCGGCAGCCAATTTGCGCACAGCAAGCTCCCACAACCAGCAACGTGACAATGACCAGGTAATCTGGGTTTTTTTTTTAAGTGATGCTGTGGGGAAATGTACACAGCCCCACACCCGCTCCACCCGACCCTAGACAGGGATGCCCCCAAACCTGCTTCCTACCGTCTTGCTTTTATTGGAGTGCCGAGGGGCATTGCCGTATTTGCGAGCTATTTAAAGACTGTGCTTGTGACACTGCCAACGGCATTCAGGTCAGTCCAATCCCAGACTTCCAAATATGGAGATATTTCTATTTTTTTTTTTAATTAAATTTTGATTTATGAGTCAGCTCTCCGATGCGTTTCTCACACTGAGGCACTCAAAGCTCCGGGCTGGTCGGCCAAAAAAAATGGTCCAATGCCACCAAATCATTGCCCCATGGCACCCTGCAGAAACCTGGTGAATAAAGCAATCAGTCTGCCACACAAAGATCGAGCGCCAATTCATAAATGACAAACATCCTGCATCAATATTGGTCCCGATGGTGCCATCGACGCTGGCAGAGTGGAGCCCAATAAATATCTTTTTATGCCTCCCGTGCAAGGGAGAGGTAAAAAAAACTTTCGTTTTCAAAAGGCCGCACGCTCTCCCCAGAGGCCTATTCCACACTTAAGGGGCGGTGTAGCAAGGAAGGAGGGGTCAATCGTGTCAATCTCTTTGACCAGTCACCCCTGACCTTCAGTGCCACAAATCACGGCCCTGCCACAGTCGAGTAATGTCCTCCCCTCCGACCTACTATCTGGGGCCTGTGGCAGGGCTGAGAGGCCCCAGCGCACGCAAGTGGAACACACAGGCCCGGGGGGGCGGGGTGGGGGGGTGGTGGGGGGTAGCAGGAGGGGAGATATGACGGCAGTGGAATGCAACTAGTAAAAGCATTGACTCTCTAAGGGACCCCCGGCCTGTTTGATTTACAAACCCTGCCTAACACACAACAAATGTGATGGCTACAATCACCGTCTAGTTATCAGTGATCTTGGCTTTCTCAGCAGTGTATGTTCAAATGAGAAAATGATCCTATTGACAGGGTCTCTGGCAGTTTCCAGTAATCCTGGTAGGATTCCAATTTGGCAAGTGGGATTCAATTAGATCCTGTAAGATACAGTGTGAAATCTGACTCGCTCTGGGGCCTGCGCTGGATGGCCTTGATGACAACTCTTTGAACAAACTGTGAGGGCTGTGCAGGATTTCACTTTGAGTTAATCCTGGTGTCAATCTTTTTATCGGTGGTGCGTCAGCCGTGGCTCAGATGACTCAGCCGTAGCACTAGGCCGACACTCCCAGTGCAGCGCTGAGGGAGTGCTGTACTGTCGGAGGTGGCGTCTTTCAGGAGACCTGCTAAACCGAGGCCCCGTGTACCCTCTCAGGTGGACGTAAAAGATCCCACGGCCACTATTTCGAAGAAGAGCAGGGGGAGTTATCCCTGGTGTCCTGGGACCGATATTTATCCTCAACCAACATCACTAAAAACAGATTATCTGGTCATTGTCACACTGCTGTTTGTGGGAGCTTGCTGTGCGCAAATTGGCTGCCGCGTTTCCTACATTACAACAGTGACTACACTTCAAAAAAAGTACTTCATTGGCTGTAAAGCGCTTTGGGACGTCCTGAGGTGGTGAAAGGCGCTATAGAAATGCAAGTCTGCATTGGCTGTTGTGACTTGCCTCCCTCCTCTCCTGAAGGAATACCATTGCAGAGGCACGGGACACACTCTCGTCCAAAATGATCATTCTCCAAGCGTCAGCCTGGACAGTGAATTTTGGCAGGGCTGTTCAACCGTGAGGGCCATCACAGCTGAGCCAATGTCCACACACTGGCATGATCCAGCAGGCTTGAACAGAATGGCAGCATGGGGCTTACGTGGGAGAACGAGTCTTGCCTGACCAACCTCCTTAACTTCTCTGAGGAAGTGACAGCTCGAGGGGACTGTGGTAAACCGTATGACATGATTGTACCTAGTCGTTCAAAAAGGCGTTTGATAAGGTTCCACATGAAAGGCTCCAAGCTGTGGGGGTTCAGGGTAAAACGTGGGAATGGATAAGATATTAGCTGGAGGGTAGAAAAGAACAGGTGCTTGTTGGAGGAGTTATGTCAGGAGGGCGGGGTGGTGGGGGGGCAGTACTGAGGGCAGCCTCTGGGCTCGGTGTTGGGAGCAGTCTTGTTTATAATTTACATCACTGACAGCTTCAGGGACTCAATGCAAATCAGTCCATTCCAAGCCGCTCGATTAGATTCCAGCCTGTATCTTACTCCCAGTACCCTGTTATTCTATATACAAACTATCTGAACCCATCGATTAGATTCCAGCCTGTATCTTACTCCCATGCAATGTTCCCTTTAAGCTGCATGGCCGCACAGCGCTCCAGGGGTCCCACGCAGCTGGTGAGCCGGCTTTTAAATTGAAAAAACCGCGCCTGCGCGGACTCGTGAATGGGCTGCGCAGCCCGTTAAAGGGGCCGTGCGGCCCCAAAAAAATTACAGGGAACATTGCTCCCAGGTACCTGTTATTCTATATATAAAGGGCTAAAAATTGAGTAGCTCCCCGTATGGGGTGCTAACTTCGCCAGGGCGCTACTTTTAGCACCCCGGAAAAATTAGCGCCCCCGCGCCAGAAATTCAGTGGTTGCGCCCCAAGAGGGAAGCGGGGCGCTACTGGAAGCGCCCCGCCTCCCTCTTGGGGCGCTGCGAGTCAATATCGCGGCACTACGGCGCTGCGGCACGTTGCGCCGCGGTATTGCAGACCTTCCTCCCCGTCTTAAAGGGGAGGGGCCTTGCGCAGTGCAATCCGGGACCCAACTGGGCTCCCGGAGATCGGGAGGGCCGGCAAAAGAGCCCGGCACTCAAGAGAATTGCCGGGCTCTTGGAGCGCAGCCGGCACTCCGCGGGGGGGTGGGTCAGGAGGCCGGGGACGGGAGCGCAGGCAGGTGCTGGCAGGCGGCCAGCAACAAAAATGGCCGCCCGGCACCTCGCCTTTAAATTGCGCCTCCCCTGGCCGCAGGTAGGCCCCACTGACCCCGTCGGACATAGCGTCCGGCGGTAAGTCAGGGGGCGCTACTGAAGATCGCGGCCGGGGCGTGAGCAGGGCGCTGCACACGGCGATGACATCATCGCCGGCAGCGCAGCGCCACGGGGCGCTACCGGTTAGTGCCGTCGCTAACCTCCCGCTGAATTTCGCGGGAGGCGTGTGCGGCGCCGCGCCTGGGCGCTAGTTGCTTGGCACTAACGGGAGGCACAAAGCAACCCAATTTTTCCCCCAAACTATCTGAACCCCTCGTTTAGATTCCAGCCTGTACCTTAATCCTGGGAATCTATTATTCTATATATAAATCATCGGAACCCCTCGATTAGATTCCACCCTGTACCTTACTCTTGACAAATGTTATTCCGCACATAAAGAACTTTAAACTGTGCAAAGCTGATAGTTTGGTAAGGATTCTCTCCAATCCCTTCATTTCAGAGCCAGCCCTGTGATAGTGAGTCGCTGTAAGATCTGGTTAATGCACAGACAGTGAAATCTGAGCTTCAGAAGCTCCCTGGTGGCTGCCGAGAGGCTGACAGACAGGGAGAGAAAGGAAGAGAGCAAGGACTCTGCCTGTGCATCAAACAGGATCATTCTTGACAGGCTCTTGCGCCTCACTCCAGCAAGTCCTTTCACAGACAGCTATTGACAGCTAACTGCACCATTAGCAGGCCTCTGATAAAGAAAAACTTGCTTTTATATGGCGCCGGTCACGACGTCCCAAAAGCGCGTTGCAGCCAATGAAGTACACAGTCACTGTTGTAGGAAACGCAGCAGCCAATTTGCGCACAGCAAGCTCCCACAAACAGCAATGTGAAAATGACCAGATAATTTGGGTTTTCTTTTAAATGTTGGATGAGGGATAAATATCAGCCAGGACACCTGGGATAACTCCCCTGCTCTTCTTCAAAATAGCACCATGGGATCTTTTATCCCACCTGAGAGAGCAGACGGGGCCTCGGTTTAACGTCTCCTCTGAAAGACGGCACCTCCGACAGTGCAGCGCTCCCTCAGTGCTGCACTGGAGTGTCAGCCTAGATTTTTGCGCTTAAGTCTCTGGAGCAGTACTTGAACCCACAACCTTCTGATTCAGAGGCGAGGGTGCTACCCACTGAGCCACGGCTTGATGGCAGGCATGAGGCCTCAACATGTTGTTTCTTTATTGTTATTATTGAGAAAGAACATAGAGCATAGAAACATAGAAAAATAGGAGCGGGAGTTGGCCATTCGGCCCTTCGAGCCTGCTCCGTCATTCAATCTGATCGAGAGCCAAGTGGAATGGCCATGGCAGCTCCATAACGCCATCAAGGCTGAAAAGAGTAGGACAGGTGATGAGATAAATCAAGTTGTAATAGTGAGGTGAGACCAAGATTTTAAAATGCTTGTAGATTTTAGTAGGAAGGGAGGACTAAGGGTTCCCATAAACTTTGAGATCCCGGGAAAGAGTGAGTTAGAGTAGAAGGCGGTGCGATGAGTCCTGATTTCAACAGTGAGGATTTAGGCCGGGAGGAAGAGTGCCAAGCAACGACGGACAGACTTGCATTTCTACAATCCCCTCTCTCAGAGAGCGGGTCACGTGCAATCCTTTAAAATGCAGCGACTGTTGCTCCTTGTGCGGGGGTGAGGGGCATAAACAAGGATTTTCAATGAAAGGCATGAAGAAAGCATGAGGGCAAGTCGCTGGAACAGTTGGAGCTGTGAGCTGGAGGTGAGGGCCACTCAGCCGCAGTTATTTGGACAGGCAGTGCAGTGCAATGTGTAGCTGGCGGGATGGCTTCTGCAAGATGGGGGGGGGGCGAAGAATTTCCTGCTCTTAAGCTATGTTTCTGTCAGTGCCGGGGATGTCGATATAACCATCCACATAGAAGTCATGGCTGGCAAGGGTTTGTTCATGAGCGAGCAACTATTCTGGAGGGAAATACAGAGGGGGGCTGTCATTTCTCCTGTGCCGCCAGTATCCGGAGGGTCGGTAGTGCGAGGGGTGGAAGAGAAGGGGAGGAGGTTGAAGGGGTTGACCCTGAACAGCGTGCTGAGCTAGACTGGAGGGTGGGGCATACATAAGAACATAAGAAATAGGAGCAGGAGTCGGCCATTCGGCCCTTCGAGCCTGCTCCGCCATTCAATGAGATCATGGCTGATCTTCTGCCTCAACTCCATTCACCGGCCCTATCGCCATATCCCTTGATGCCCTTACTAGTCAGAAATCTATCGACTTCTGTTTTGAATATACCCAATGACTGAGCCTCCACAGCCCTCTGGGGAAGAGAATTCCAAAGACTCACCACCCTCTGTGAGAAGAAACTTCCTCTCATCTCAGTCCCGAATGGCCCACCCTCCATCCCGAGGCCGTGGCCCCCGGTTCCAGACTCCCCAGCCAAGGGAAACACCCTCCCAGCATCCACCCTATCAAGCCCTGTAATAATTTTGTATGCTTCAATGAGATCCCCTCTCATTCTTCTGAATTCAAGAGAATACAGGCTTAGTTTACTCAATCTCTTCTCATACGACAGTCCCGCCATCCCAGGAATCAATCTCATGAACCTTCCTTGCACTCCATCTATGGCAAGTATATCGTTCCTTAGGTAAGGAGACCAAAATTGTACACAGTACTCCAGGTGTGGCCTCACCAAGGCCCTATATAATTGGAGTAAGACTTCTTCACTCCTGTACTCAAATCCTCTTGTAATGAAGGCCAGCAAACCAGGTCCCTTTGAGCATCTGCATTCCCCAATCTTTCACCATTTAGGAAATACTCTGCCTTTCTGTTTTTTCTACCAAAGTAGAATGGGAAGAAAGTATTACCAATGTACTAAATGTTTATCTTACGGGCCATTTAATTGCTAAGCAGTTGGAGGATTGCTGTTCCCCATGAGGCAGCAATGGGCACTACAATGGGTCTTCCAGAGAATGTCGAGGGAGATACATGCAAGAAGAATTTGAGTCTGCAACAGGAGAGAAAGTGGATTGAAGAGTAGGGATAGGTAGGGGTCGGGATTGGGGGAGGGGATTGCTGGAGGGGGAAAGGTGAGGGAAGAGAGGGAGGCTGAGAATGTCAAAAAAGGACATAGTGGGCTCAAGTCCAGAGTGGGAGCCAAAGTATGCATTCGAATGACTCGGGGAGTTCTGAGTTATAGACATGGCGGTGATTAGGTGAAACAGGTTAAACTGAGGACTAGGAGGAGAGAATAGGTATCAGTCCAGACCTGAAAGCGTAATCCCGACCCCTACCTATCCCTACTCTTCAATCCACTTTCTCTCCTGTTGCAGACTCAAATTCTTCTTGCATGTATCTCCCTCGACATTCTCTGGAAGACCCATTGTAGTGCCCATTGCTGCCTCATGGGGAACAGCAATCCTCCAACTGCCCCACCCTCCAGTCCAGCTCAGCACCCTTCTCAGGGTCAACCCCTTCAACCTCCTCCCCTTCTCTTCCACCCCTCGCACTGCCGACCCTGGAATCTCTGGTGTGGTGAAGTTTACTTGTAGACAGGGTGGAAGGGGAGCTTGGAGCAGCCATCGGCCAGCAAAGAATAAAGGTCCGAATTCAGAGTTGGACAAGGGACATAAGAAAACATAAGAAATAGGAGCAGGAGTAGGATATTCAGCCCTTCAAGCCTTCTTCGACATTCAATAAGATCATGGCTGATCTTCTACCTCAACTCCACCTTCCCGCCCAATCCCCATATCCCTTGATTCCCTTAGTGCCCAAAAATCTATCGCTCTCCGTCTTGAATATACTCAACGACTGAGCCTCCACAGCCCTCTGGGGCAGAGAATTCCAAAGATTAAGGATCAAGGAGAAGGGGTAGGTCCAGGAGATGGAACAATTGCTCGAAGTAACTGTGGAAAAGGAATCGATTCGAAAACAAATGAGCAGAACTCAAGGTGGATAAGTAACCGGGCCCTGATAGCATGCACCCTTGGCTGGTGAAGAAAATCAGAGAGGAGGCAGCACAAGATCTGGTCACATTTGTTCAATTTGCCTTAAATATGCAAATTGTGCTGGAGGACTGGAAAGTGGCCAATGTAATACGTTAGTTCTGGAATGGAGAGCTGAATAAAGCGGGCTAGTCTAACGTCAGCTGTGGGTGAACTCGTAGAATTCATAATTCAAGATAAAATTCGTGGGCATTTCGAAATGCATGGGTTACTGAAGGACAGCCAGCACAGATTTGTTCAAGGCAAGCTATGTTTGACAAATTGAATTGGGATTTTTAAACAATAAGGGAATGCAGTAGATGTGCTTTATATGCATTTTCAGCAAGTATTTGATAAGTTATCACACAAAAGGTTTATTTAAAAAAAGTCAGGCAGGTGGTATAAGTGAAAATGGGGCAGTATGGATAGAAAGTTGGTGGAGGGAACAGGAATCAAACGGGGTGAATTTTCATAGGGAATCTCCCACTCACCCGTAAACAGCGCTTCTGCTGTTTTTCTAGGGCTACCGTGGCTCTTCCGCCAAAGTTATGACGAGCGAGGAGCTGAATCCCTGCGGAAATTCACCCCCAAAGAGGCAGAGTAAGTTGCTCAGACTGGAGAAGGGTTGAAACTGGTGTAGCTCGGGTCCAAATCATCCATGTATGTGGGCCAGTGTTTGGTTCACTTCTGTTCTTGGTATATGTCGGTGGCTGGGAATTTGGTATAGGATTGGGATAGGGAACATAATCTGTTTCAGTAATGTTGATTGAGGGATAAATATTGGCCAGGACACCTGTTCTTCTTTGAACTAGTGCTTTGGGATCTTTTATGTCCAGCTGAGAGAGCAGACGGGGCCTCGATTTAACATCTCATCTGAAAGGCGGAACCTGTGACAGTGCAGCACTGGGAGTGTCAGCATCGATCTTTGTGCTCAAGTCGCTGGAAGAGGACTTGAGCCCACGACCTTCTGACTCAGAGACAAGAGTGCTAACAACTGAGACACAGCTGACCGGAGCTAATTCTACTGGAGCAGAGAAAGCTGGGAGGAGCTTTAATATTCTGAAGGGTGGTGATAGGGTCAATCGGGAAAGACTAATTTTCTGGCGGACGAGGGTCAATGATGAGTGGTGAGAAGGAGGAGAGGTTTGGAGAAATGTCTTCATGCAGCGAGCTGGTGGAGCTTTGCCGCAGTAAATGGTTGACGCAGAGATCATTGTATCTTTGAAGGCAAAAAGAGGGTAAACATTGGCAACAGAGACAGATACAGAGCACTGGGGAGAGAACGGGGCAGTGGGACTGTTTTTGGATTGATCAAGCAAACACCCGGCACAGACATGATAGGCTGAATGGCCTAGTTTTGTGCTGTAAGCCTCTGTGGTTCTATAGGAGCCCTTGGAGGAGGAAAGTACCAACTGGGGCGCTGGTGAATGAAGAAACTCGAAAGTCCAGTGGATTCAGGAAGTTGAAGAGAGTTGACCAGGAGCCAGTGAAGGAGTGATGGAGAAGTGGCAGCGAATCAGAGGAGAGAGGAGCAGTGAAGATCAGGTAAGGGTGAAGAGTAAACTATAACAACTTGCATTAATATGGCATCTTCAATGTAGAGCAAGGCGCTTTTCAGAGGTGTAATCAGAAAAAAAAGGACGCTGAGCCAAAGAATGAGTTATTAGGAGGGACGGGGTGGGGTTTAAGGAGGGTCTTAAGGGAAGAGAGAGATCTGGAGAGGCTGAGGGGTTCAGAGACGGAATTCCAGAGTACGGGGTCTAGGTGGCTGAAGGCACAGCCGTCAATGGTGGGGTGAAGGGAGAGGTAGTTACGTAAGAGGCCAAATTCGGAGGAATGTAGCGTTGGGAAAATTGTAGGACTGGAGGAGGTTACAGAGAAAAGGATGGGGCTCAGCCAGGAAAGGATTTCAACACCGAGAGAATTTTTAATTTGAGGTGTCGGGTGACCGGGAGCCAATGTCGGTCAACCAGGACGTGGATGGTGAGCAACACGGTGGCATAGTGGTTAGCACTGTTGCCTCACAGCGCCAGGGACCCGGGTTCGAATCCGGCCTCGGGTGACTGTCTGTGTGGAGTTTGCACGTTCTCCCCGTGTCTGCGTGGGTTTCCTCCGGGTGCTCCGGTTTCCTCCCACAGTCCAAAGATGTGCGGGTTAGGTTGATTTGGCTATGATAAATTGACCCTTAGTGTCAGGGGGATTAAATACGTGGGGTTATGGGGATTGGGTGGGATATGTGTCGGTGCAGGCTCGATGGGCCGAAATGGCCTCTATCTGCACTGTGGGGATTCTGTGATTCTGTGAGAGGGACTCGGTGCGGGCGGAAGAGTTTTGGGCGAGTTGAAGTTTGCGAAGGAAGGGACCCTTGACTTTCCCTCACCAAAGTCTGGGGATATCGAGATTACTTGAGCTCATGTGAGGAGGGAGAGAACGGGGAGGAAAAGAGAAGCACGGGGGGGAATAAGAAGGAAGTCCTGTGTTTAGAACGGTTTAATTGAAGCATGTTGTTAGATCGAGAAGATATCACGTGCCTGCTTCACCGCCCACCCCAAAGGATTCTTTTTCATGAAAAACGTGTTTCTTTAAAAGGACTCTCTCAATTATTGGCACGAAAGTATTTTTATTACCTGCACGGAAAAGGCGATCCCTATCAACATCCTGGGGGTCACCATTGACCAGAAACTTAACTGGACCAGCCAAATAAATACTGTGGCAACAAGAGCAGGTCAGAGGCTGGGTATTCTGCGGCGAGTGTCTCACTTCCTGACTCCCCAAAGCATTTCCACCATCTACAAGGCACAAGTCAGGAGTGTGATGGAATACTCTCCACTTGCCTGGATGAGTGCAGCTCCAACAGCACTCAAGAAGCTCGACACCATCCAGGACAAAGAAGCCCGCTTGATCGGCACCCCATCTACCACCTTAAACATTCACTCCCTCCGCCACCGGCGCACCGTGGCTGCAGTGGGTACCATCTACAAGATGCACTACAGCAATTCGACAAGGCTTCTTCGACAGCACCTCCCAAACCCGCGACCTCTACCACCTAGAAGGACAAGGGCAGCAGGCGCATGGGAACACCACCACCTGCAATTCCCCTCCAAGACACACATCATCCTGACTTAGAAGTATATCACCGATCCTTCATCGTCACTGAGTCAAAATCCTGGAACTCCCTCCCTAACAGCACTGTGGGAGTACCTTCACCACATGGACTGCAGCGATTCAAGAAGGTGGTTCACCACCACCTTCTCAAGGGCAACTAGGGATGGGCAATAAATGCCGGCCTTGCCAGCGACGCCGACATCCCACAAACAAATTTAAAAAAAATGTTCGGATAGACTAACCAGGCTTAAAAACCAGTTTGGGAAATAATGGAAAGACTTCTTTACAAAGTTGCTCCTTCCTCTCCTAAAGGTGTAGATGGTTCATGGGTCCGTTCCACAAGCACCAGCCGCCATCCATGACCTGACCCCCACCGGCCTTTCCTGTAGAGCCTAATCGGTGAGTATCAGCAAGCTATTCGCCTGCGAAAGGCCTCGCCACAGAGCCCGACCTTCTCCCCCGATGCCCGCAGCGATCACTCGCTGACGGGGAGGCACCGCATAGCAATTGGCAAGAGGCATCTTGTCTGCTTTTCTTTCTCCCTGGTCTGGGGAGGTTGAAGTCAACCGGAACAGTCAGACAACTGCTCCAGCTTACGAGAGGAAGGGGAGAGAACTGGGAGAGAAAAAAAAACTGAACATAAGGTTCACACACTGCCCGAAGAGTTAGAATGTTATTCGTACTGCCTGACGGCGGGGCTGTGTTGGCTGCTTTGGTGAGGTGGGGGGCTGGGGTGGGGGGATTGGGGCGGTGACGTATTTGTGTTCAACTTCCTGTCACAAACAAAAGGTTAAATCCACATGACCTTTACTGGTCGCCTAGATTGCTAAATAATTTATGTGGTTGACTCAATCACAGGCCACATTTGTTCTGTGGGCTCCTCTAATCATGTCCCTCATTTAGATTCCTTCTCGCACCTGTTCGGCAATTAACATCACAGAATTTGTGCTTAAATGCCAGTTTTGCTTGACATTTGCAATATTTCCAATTAGTTTTATACCTGAGTAATTATATGGGGTTATTAACACGTATCAGACACAGGAACGGGTAATTCCCAGCACTTCAATCTTTTTTTTCTCCCCAGAATATTTTTGGAAAGCGGTGAGGGTAAACGTTTGATTAGTCTTGTGTTTTTGTTTAATTTCCGCCCCACCCCCCGCCCCCCCACTCCCTCCAGACTCCTCTTCGCAAAATATCATCCTGCATGGCTCCCTATAGACAAAGGAAATGATATCTTGCTGCAATTTGCCCTAATGTAGTCAGTTCTTTGTTCGATAAATGTTATTGTAAAATCTGACCAGTCTCGAACTATCTTGCTCTGAAATACAAAGCTCCGCGGTGCCTCGGTGAGCGAATGCTCTATGGTGTGTGGAGCAGAGCCAAACATAGAAACATAGAAACATAGGAGCAGGAGTAGGCCATTCGGCCCTTCGAGCCTGCTCCGCCATTCAACACGATCATGGCTGATCCTCTATCTCAATACCATATTCCTGCTCTCTCCCCATACCCCTTGATGCCTTTTGTGTCTAGAAATCTATCTATCTCCTTCTTAAATATATTCAGCGACTTGGCCTCCACAGCCTTCTGTGGTAGAGAATTCCACAGGTTCACCACCCTCTGAGTGAAGACATTTCTCCTCATCTCAGTGCTAAATGTCCTACCCCGTATCCTGAAACTATGACCCCTGGTTCTAGACCCCCCAGCCAGGGGGAACATCCTCCCTGCATCCAGTCTGTCTAGCCCTGTCAGAATTTTATACGTTTCAGTGAGATCCCCTCTCATTCTTCTAAACTCTAGTGAATACAGGCCTAGTCGACCCAATCTCTCCTCATACGACAGTCCTGCCATCCCAGAAATCAGTCTGGTGAACCTTCGCTGCACTCGCTCTATGGCAAGTATATCCTTTCTTAGGTAAGGAGACCAAAACTGCACACAGTACTCCAGGTGTGGTCTCACTGTAGTAAGACATCCTTGCTCCTGTACTCAAATCCTCTTGCAATGAAGGCCAACATACCATTTGCCTTCCTAACTGCTTGCTGCACCTGCATGTTTGCTTTCAGTGACTGGTGTACAAGGACACCCAGGTCCCTCTGTACATCAACATTTCCCAACCTATCACCATTTAAATAATACTCTACCTTTGTTTTTCCTACCGAAGTGGATAACTTCACATCTATCCACGTTATACTGCATCTGCCATATATTTGCCCACTCACTCAACTTGTCTAAATCGCCTTGAAGCCTCTTTGCATCAACAACTTGCCTTTTATAGAATCATACAGCACAGAAGGAGGCCATTTGGCCCATCGTGCCCGTGCCGGCTCTTTGAAAGAGCTATCCAATTAGTCCCACTCTCCCCGCTCTGTCCCCTTAGCCCTAAGTATTTATCCAATTCTCTTTTGAAACTTATTGAATCTACTTCCGCTGCCCTTTTAGGCAGTGCATTCCAGACCATTGCAACTCACTGCCGAAAAAAAATTCTCCTCATCTTCCCTTTGGTTTCTTTACCAATTATCTTAACTCTGTGTCCCCTGGTTGCCGACCATCCCACCAGTGGAAACAGTTTCTCATTTTGTACTCTATCAAAACCCCTCATAATCTTGAACACCTCTATCAAATTTCGCCATAACCTTCTCTGCTCTAAGGAGAACAACTCCAGCTTCTCTAGTCTCCCCACCGAATGGATTCCCTCATCCCGTTAATGTAGTGAAACACCCCACGCCGCTTCATGGGTGTGTGAGTGCTGGGGGCATGGACACCAGGCAGGAGTTGGGACATGTTTACGGGAGAGGGGAGGTGACTGAAGGCAAAGAGAAATGTTCTGAGGAGGCTTGACGTAAGAAAACTACTAGGCACTTGGTCTAAGCGTTAAACAAAGCTTTAATCAACTGTTTTACAACATGGAGGTCGAGTTGTGTCCTTCACTAGTTCCTGTTAAGAATGTCCCGCGCAAGCTGGGCCCGTGCCCGAGTGTTTATACTCTCCCTGGACAGCGTCACCAGCAGGCCGCCCAGTATTATTTCATAAGTCATTTCCACATGAATGACAAGATTCATGTCAAGGCTTTTGAAGGTGCTGAGAGATGTAGTGAGGGGAAGGGGTTCAGGATGAAAGTTCTCGAGAGCAGTGGCAGGATGGCTGAAGGCTCCAAGAATGCTGTTGGAGTGGAGGGAGAGGGGAGTACACAGTACGCCAGTGTCAGAAGAGCAATGAGTCTGAGCTGGGACGTAGGACTGAAGGAGGTTGCAGAGCAGAGATACATAAGAACATAAGAAATAGGAGCAGGAATAGGCCACTTGGCCCCTCGAGCCTGCTCCGCCATTCAATAAGATCATGGCTGATCTTGGGCTCAAAGCCACTTCCCTGCCCGCTCCCCATAACCCTTCACTCCCTTATCTTGCAAAAATCTGTCTATCTCCACCTTAAATGTATTTAATGACCCAGCCTCCACGGCTCTCTGGAGCAGAGAATTCCACAGATTTACGACCCTCTGAGAGAAGAAATTCCTCCTCATCTCAGTTCTAAAAGGGCGACCCTTTATTCTGAAACTATGCCCCCGAGTTCTAGATTTCCCCACGAGGGGAAACATCCTCTCTGCATCTACCCTGTCGAGCCCCCTCAGTATCTTATATGTTTCAATAAGATCACCTCTCATTCTTCTAAATTCCAATGAGTATAGGCCCAACCTGCTAGGCTGGGGTGAGGTCCCATCTTTGATTCCCAGCCTATGGAGCGTTAGCAGATCTCCCCAGGGGTGGTGATGTTAGGTGAGTTACAAATGGCCTGACTCTCCCTGGGTAAAGGAGGGGGGAATTCAGTAAGAGCTTCTACTTCCTCCCTCCCTCCTGGTCCTATTGGGGCTGAGGAAGGAGTTACATCTGCCATGAGAAGTCCATCACGGGGAGGATTGCACGGCTGAAGTTGCAATCCCACCTATACTGAGTTTTATTTTCAAACGACATCCCATTGGTGACCTTTCACCTTACATTGATTGCTTCATGTCCAAGTTTTTAAGATCTGAAAGTGAGCAGAGTATCCATCCCATGTCCCCTCAAAAGCAACAGCCATTTTTTTCCCATTTTCTCCTCCTTGTCCCGAGGCACTGATGCGTGGGGTACACTTCCTCCAGCGTCTCACCCAAGCACCACGCTTCCTGTGCAGGATCAGACAATGAGCGTCAACTATTGAAAATGTATCACGACCAAACCTGATCCTGACCTCTCCTGGCATCTATCCACACGCGCGCGCAAACACGAAAACGCACGCACTCCACACCCCACACAAGTTAGCAAAGCCATTAAAAAAAGCAAACCAGGAGTTTATTTCTAGAGGGATAGAATTGAAAAGTAGGGAAGTTATGCTAAACCTGTATCGAACCTTGGTTAGACCACACTTGAAGTACTGCGTACAGTTCTGGTCACCATATTATAAAAAGGATATAGAGGCACTGGAGAGGGTGCAGAGAAGATTTACAAGGATGATACCAGAAATGCGAGGGTACACCTATCAGGAAAGGATGAACAGGCTGGGTCTCTTTACGCTTGAAAAAAGAAGGCTGAGGGGTGACCTAATAGAGGTCTTTAAAACGATGAAAGGTTTTGATAGAGTGGATACAGAGAGAGAGTTTCCACTTGTGGGGAAGAGCAAAACTAGAGGCCATCAATATAAGATAGTCACCAAGAAATCCAATAGGGAATTCAGAAGAAACTTCTTTACCCAGAGAGTGGTGAGAATGTGGAACTCGCTACCACAGGGAGTAGTTGAGGCGAATAGTATAGATGCATTTAAGGGGAGGCTAGACAAGCATATGAGGGAGAAGGGAATAGAGGGTTAGATTTAGATGAGGAAAGACGGGAGGAGGCTCGAGTGGAGCATAGACGCCGGCATGGACTGGTTGGGCTGAATGGCCTGTTTCTGTGCCGTATACCCTGTGTAACACACAGTCACCGGATAATGTCCAGGACTGGGAACCCTGGCTGTTTCCTTTGTCCTCCCTAGCCCAGGCAGCATTCAGGCCAGGAGGACAGCACAATTGGTCCTCCAACTGAGATTGGCTCAACCAGGGAATAAAACCAGGGGCCTTGCAGCCAGTAGGTCCATCAGGTGGTGCCTTTACTCCCTGAGCCATCAGGTCAACAGTAATAAATAGACGTGAATGAAACTACATTCTGGAACTTCAAGCTATACTGTTGCTAGCCAGCGCACGATACCGATTATAGAAAAATATATAGATTTACTCTTTAATTTTTTTAATGTTTATTCAAGGAATAATATATTGATGAAAAAAATATTCTGAATATTATATTCTACATTCTCATTCCACTTTATAACAGTCAGATGTTTAGTGATTCAAGCCATATTTTCGAAGAGAGAAATTTAAACCACTTGGCCCTTGAAACACAGGAATTTGTTTTCATTAATCTTTTCCACAAAGAGTTTTATTCTGTTTAGAAAGGTTAAGCTTAAGTGATGGATGGGTTGCCAATGTGTGCCAATCCGATCTGGTTCATGTTATTCCCTGTAGCAATGCCCAGAGGAGTCTGTTTATTGAGAAACCCAGGTGAAGGCCTGAGGCCCAGTGCAGGCTTCTGCCAAGGCCTGAAGTGTAAGAGAGAAGAGGAGGTAGCTCACGAAACAGTGGTTAGATGATTGCCGGGGCTTAGGGTTTGAAAGCATGCAGATTGCGTGAGGGAGGGAAGGAGATCCTGGGAAAGACTAAACTGGAGTAGGAGACAGGGCCACGAGTCTTGATTTCACCACGGTGATGATTCAAGGAGGAGGGAGACCATTTAGGATGGTGTCGTTGGAACTTTACCAGGAACAAAACAGGGAAATTCAGAGAAGCACTTAACTATAATAATTTTGGACAGGGAAGAGAAGGGGAAAAAAATAATTGTTAAGAGTTAGCGTCTCGATGCTGAGCGGGGTAATAGCCCCCAACACAAGGCCAACCCCAAGTGATGCCTCTGCAAGGTTTAGTCCTGACTGCATCTACCCAGCGCGGTACTGAACCACAGCCCAGGAAGATGCCAGATACCGTGTCCAGTCTGGGCTTAAATAGCAGCCAGGGAGCAAGGATTAGTCACCACATGCTTGGGCTAGCGAGAGAAAAAGTCAGCCAGGGTTCGTTCCCACTCTGATCACCGCCCCTTGACTGCTGCTTGCAAGTGCTGGCATGTGAATGTTGGGTGACAACAGGGTGAGACCCAGTTGTGATGCCCTCCACAGTGATAACACTCAGGTCTGATTTTCCTCTGGAATACCACCCATTCTGGGGCAGTACGGGGGGCAGATAATAACGAAAAATGAGGCGAGGAGGTCGTTCCGGATCCGGATCTGTGCCTCTAAAAAATGTCGGCCAGAATTTTCTATTTCCCCTCCTCGGGGGTAGAGGGCTCTGTGCGCTGCTAGCCTGCCTCACCGTATAAAATGATTGCAGGAGGGTGGGGCGTGGTCCTGTTTCCCTCAGTCGCAGCCCCAGCTCCAGCTCTGCCTCCCAGAGGCAACGCCTGTTTTCGAAGGTGTGTTCGCAGTCTTTTGGCAGCGGAGGCCAGGCTGTAAGTGCGATCGAAGTCTCCCTTCAAATTCTTCGGCTGCTGGAGCTCCTCTGCAAATTTCCGCAACGACACCTTGTATTTATACAGCGCCTTTAACGTAGTAAAACATCCCAAGGCGCTTCACAAGAGCGATTATCAAACAAAGTTTGACACCGAGCCACATGAGATATTAAGACAGATGAGCAAAAGCTTGGCCAAAGAGGTCGGTTTTAAGAAGCATCTCAAAGGAGGAGAGAGAGGTAGAGAGGCGGAGAGGTTTAGGGAGGGAATTCCAGAGCTCAGGGCCCCAGCAGCTGAAGGCACGGCCGCCAATGGTGGAGCGATTAAAATCGGGGATGTTGAAGAGGCCGGAATTGGAGGAGCGCAGGGATCTCGGAGGGTTGTAGGGCTGAAGGTTTATTTGAAGTAGGGGTTTGTTTCGGAGGATTCTCTCTTTTACTCAGTGGTTGGCCTGCCTGCCCTTTTGATCAGCGAGTGGAACGCTGCACCTTCACACGCTACCCCTCCCAAACAATGCCCGACTTCCAAAGGAAGGCACACGCAGCGCTGGGGAGCTGGCCCTGAATACCGAATGAACCCTGACCCAGCAGAATAGATGGGGTTACAATGTGGGTTGTCCCAATGGCTGGAAGTCCTGCCCCACCCCATTTCTCACAGGAAGCCCCACTGATGAGAAATATCCAGACCTCACTATTGAGGTTCACACGTGAAAGTGGCCAGAAGGGTGAGTGAGCTACTGACCAGACCCAACCCCAGGCACTACCTGCATGGGAATCGGGGGGAAAACGCTCCACTGGCTGGAGTCGTACCTAGCACAAAGGAAGATGGTTGTGGTGGTTGAAGGTCAATCATCACAGCCCCAGGACATCGCTGCAGGAGTTCCTCAGGGCAGTGTCCTAGGCCCAACCATCTTCAGCTACTTCATCAATGACCTTCCCTCCAACATAAGGTCAGAAATGGGGATGTTCGCTGATGACTGCACAGTGTTCAGCACCATTCACACCTCCTCAGATAATGAAGCAGTCCATGCCCGCATGCAACAAGACCTGGACGACGTTCAGGCTTGGGCTGATAAGTGGCAAGTAACATTCGCGCCACACAAGTGCCAGGCAATGACTATCTCCAACAAGCGAGAGTCTAACCACCTCCCCTTGACATTCAACGGCATTACCTTCGCTGAATCCCCCACCATCAATATCCTGGGGGTCACCATTGACCAGAAACTTAACTGGACCAGCCACGTAAATACTATGGCAACAAGAGCAGGTCAGAGGCTAGGTATTTTGCGGCGAGTGTCTCACCTCCTGACTCCCCAAAGCCTTTCCACCATCTACAAGACACAAGTAAGGAATGTGATGGAATACCCTCCACTTGCCTGGATGAGTGCAGCTCCAGCAACACTCAAGAAGCTCGGCACCATCCAAGACAAAGCAGCCCGCTTGATTGGCACCCCATCCACCACCTTAAACATTCACTCCCCCCACCACCGGCGTACTGTGGCTGCAGTGTGTACCATCTACAAGATGCACTGCAGCAACTCGCCAAGGCTTCTTCGGCAGCACCTCCCAAACCCGCGACCTCTACCACCTAGAAGGACAAGGGCAGCAGGCGCATGGGAACACCACCACCTCCAAGTTCCCCTCCAAGTCACACACCATCCTGACTTGCAAATATATTGGCCGTTCCTTCATCGTCGCTGGGTCAAAATCCTGGAACTCCCTCCCTAACAGCACTGTGGGAGCACCTTCACCACACGGACTGCAGCGGTTCAAGAAGGCGGCTCACCACCACCTTTTCAAGGGAAGTTAGGGATGGGCAATAAATGCTGGCCTTGCCGGCGACACCCACATCCCATAAAAATGAATTTTTAAAAAAACCACAGAGAGTGGTGAGAATGTGGGACTCACTGCCACATGGAGTGGCTGAAGCAGAGAGCATTGATGTATTTAAGGGGAGGCTTGATGCATGCAGGAGGGAGGAGGGAATAGAAGGGGAAGGAGACAGATGGGAAGAGGGAATCAGATTGGGAGGAGGCTCATGTGGAGGATAAACACCAGCATAGACCAGTTGGGCCAAATGTCCTGTTTCTGTAGATTCTATGAGCAGGGGAGAAAATTGGGATATGAAGAAATAAGAACGTTTTATTATGAGGAAGACGCCAGTCCATTTGTTGGAACCTGTTAAGAAGGCCAACAAATGCATCTCAAAGATCCTACTCATATGATCGCAGACTAAAGCAGTAGGATTCCATTAAAGTCTTGACTAACCTCACAGCTGAAGGTAGATGTGTGGGGTCAATCAGCCAAACGTGAGGTATGGGCCAGGTTGGAATGCAAGAACATGTGGGAATCCTTCGCCTTTGCTTCCCAATGGAGTTTCATTAACAGGGAGTTAGGCACAAATTGCCAAAAGCTTTATTCATCTTAAACCTCATTAATCCTGACTGGAGCCCAATTCTGTGCTGGTTTGCTCCGAGGCGATGATTTGTAGACACACGTTTCGGTACGATTGGAACACTGTGCACCAATTCATGAAAATACTGGCATTCACAGGTTCCGCAGTCAAGTAGTTAATGGACGGGTAGAAAGTCAAACATAGTTCCTTGTTTTTCTTAAATGATGTACTGTGTTGGGTCAGATTTTCTTGTTGACAGTAATTCTCTTGGGGTTCCCCCTCCCCAAAAAAATTAGGAAAACTTTATTTCAAGCATTTCCCAGTGTTCACTTTGAGTCTGGAGACATCTGGTTATTTCATTTCCCAACTGGAAAGAGTTGGGGTTGACTCCTGCCTTGAAGGTAACGTTGTTTAATTTCAAATCCAGCTATAGGGGAAGTAGGAGTTGGCTAATGGCTTGTCCAAGAAAGCTGCTCGTGTACAAAAATGCAAGCGTGAAACAGGATCGTTGAGTTCCGCAGGACGAACAATGTGTTTTCAGTTAAGATGCATGAACAGAAAATATCAAGACTTGTACACTAGTTCAATGTAAACAGAAGACGAAACCTGTTTTTTTTATTCGTGTGAGGTAATGGTCGCTTTATGTAATAGAGTTTGGTTTGCTAATTGCTAAAAACCACATGAGTTACCCTGTTGCGTTAACCCTTTGGCCTCACTGTGCTTATTTTCTTCTTCACTATAAACCCATTACTTACTATAACAGCACCTCAGGATGCAGTTGTTAATGGCTAACAGACACACTTGCTGAATGCCCAACTAAACTTGGCAGTTTTTGCAGTCGGCAGAGTCCCTACTGCCAGGCAAGCTGGGATGAGCTAACTCAACACAGGCATTTGGCCTTGGGGTTTTCATGGTCTATATAGCTCAGTGTTGTCGCGGGCATTGCTGAGTCATTGGGAGCCATTTCTGTCAGTCTACCACTCCGTTCATGCCAAGGCAGCTCACCACCACCTTCTCAAGGGTAATTAGGGATGGGCAATAAATGCTGGCCTTGCCAGCGACATCCCATGAATGAATAAAAAAAATGGGACTGTAGGCAAATTAATTTTTTTTTTTTAAATATGACCTACAGCCCTCCGAAGGTCTGCCCGACTCGAAATGGGCGGTAGCATTTCGGCCTTATTCAAATATTTAATACGCTGTCCTTTGCCAGTCATAGGACTCTGACCCGATTTTCAGGTGCCAATGGGCGGAACGTGTGCCACGCACGCTCTGCCCAGTGCAACTGGACGTAGAGCGGCCGAACTAGCTCCAAAAACAGGGGGAGAAACCTCGGTCCCACTGATTTTTGTGAGACGTGGAGGAGCGTGAATGCTCCTCTTGCCCCACAAAAATCTTCCCACCAGCTGTCAGCTGCCGTGGGACGCCCAAACTCCCCTTCCAAAGTTTAGCTTCCAGCTTGATTGGCGCCCCATCCACCACCTTAAACATTCACTCCCTCCACCACCGGCGCACCGTGGCTGCAGTGTGTACCATCTGCAAGATGCACTGCAGCAACTCGCCGAGGCTTCTTCGGCAGCACCTCCCAAACCCGCGACCTCTACCACCTAGAAGGACAAGGGCAGCAGGCGCATGGGAACACCACCACCTCCGAGTTCCCCTCCAAGTCACGCACCATCCTGACTTGGAAATAAATCGCCGTTCCTTCATCGTCGCTGGGTCAAGAAGGTTCAAGAAGGCGACTCACCACCACCTTCTCAAGGGCAATTAGGGATGGGCAATAAATACTATTACCAGCCACACCCACATCCCGTGAATGAATAAATTTTGACGAAAGCTCGGGTCCACAGAGTATCCATCGGATTTTCCCTCCCAACCCTCCCCAATCAGCGAGCAGCACTATAATTGAAAATCGGCCCCACTGAGTTTATCCCCAAGTATCTTTTCCATGTCATCATGAACCTAGCATGTCTCTCGATATGTTCTCTTTCCCTTTTCAACATTGCAGATGGGAAAATATAAGCGCAGTCACCAGATGAGTACAGTGCCTAAGGTTGTGTATGTCTGAATATATCTAAAAGTTCTAAATATTTCCCGAGTTGCTCGTGCCTGTGGGATTAAATGTTCTGTGCGCTAATAGGCAATGGACGGTTAAATTGCTCACATTCTTGGTCTCTGTAGAAATGTTTTAGTCAGTCACCGCAGAGCAAAACGAAGCAAAGGCTGGCTGGCCAATTTGAGGAGCGATAGAAATTGGAATTTTATTTCACCCCTCACTGAAATCAATGGAACGTAAAGGCTGTGGAATGTTTTCACAGAATTAACACCATAGCATCACTATCAAGGAAGATTCAACAGTAGCTCAGATGCTAATTGCAATACTCAGCTGCAAAGTACCAGATTCCATGCCTAGTTATTGACAGCTGACCTCAGCCTGGGCAATGGCAATCAGCATCAGTGCACCTGATCCTTGGCCAGAGACATTTCAGTCAAGGCTCCCACTGCTGATCACATGCACTGTACACTCTCATCACTTTTTCTGTGGCGTTCTCAGCCTCGTGTAGTTAGTGCGACCCAATCGTTTGGACAGAAGTATTTTTACACAGATTTTTTTTGTGGGGGGGGACTTCTTTACGTCCCTCAGGTGTTCCCTAAACGTCTTAGAAGTTCAGGGACCCCCTTGGAAAACTCGCAATCGGTGAGAAGCATGGCGATTGTTATCCAGTGACCTTTGTTGGACCAGAGTGTGTGCAAATGTCAAATGGGGACTGGCTCAGCCTCAGCTATGATGCCCCATTGTCCGTCGGCACTGACTAGGTTCATGTTGGAAGAATAGCCATTTTGGTGAGGGACTAGAGGGCACCCAGTACCCTTTGCCCTTTGCCCTTTCCGCTGATCTACAACTCTGCCTAACCCGAGGACGGCAGCCATCTCCGATGGTGCAACAGTTACCTTTCTGGAACCTTCTGCAGCTAAAGAAATAAAGATAGCAACAATGGCACACAAGTGGATCACGTGGCCTCGCACTGGGGACCCAAGAGCTTTAAAGCATCTGTTCTGAGCGAGCTTCCAATATAATGAGCAGATTGGCAGCGTAACACGGGAAGTAGTTTCATTAACTAGTGAACAGCTAGTGGGCTACTTCCTTTACTGATTTTTATTGGCTTGGAGCAAGACAGAGAGTTGGAAGAGGCACTGGACAGAACATAGGTTCATTGACTAGTCTATTGGGTCTTGTTACTCATCTTTAATCATAGCAATAATTACAAAAAATTCCATGGCATAAAACATACCATTTTTCCTTTTAACCTTGTATAGATCCCAGAATTTTTACTTGGAATTCAGTGGGGTAATAATGGGTGTGTGGAATGTGCATGTCATGCCCAGTTGATTTGTAGAAAATGGCCAACTGTACGATGATATACATTGGAGTATCTTCTGGCCCACTGGAACTGCTGTTACAAAATTAAGTGAATGACAACCAGTGCCATCATAACTGCCAACAAGGACACCTTTTCCTGTCTTCTTATATTCTACACTTACCACGTATGTGTTATCTCCTGATGCCTTGTTCTTAAATCATGTGCCACAACCACCAGCCACTGGGCACCCACCATTTGCCCAGTCGTTCCTCCATTCTACACGTACTTCACCATCGCCTGCTGGCAACCATTGTCAATGCATGATGGCCAGGTGCCACGACTTTCTCACCCTGTCCATTCTCCCTGAACGATATGCTAAAGGTCACAGCTGGGCACCTTGACGTGCCCCATCGGAAACAAGGTCTACAGCCCGACGCCACAATGACGACAGCAACACAACCAGCCGCGTGAAAACCCGCAACACCACAACAAGGTCAACCCGGCGCCGCTCAGAACACTTTCCTGCCAGTCCCTGGCAGGAACATTTGAAAGAGATTAAACACTGCTTCCTACCTGTCAATGATGACGGGATCCGATGGAGTTTCGTTTCTATTGCCACAGCTCTTCTTTTCACAACAGCGGCTGGAAGGAAGCAGAGAAAGAACCATCAGGCAAACAGCACACGCCAATACTGCAGGGCGGAAGGAGTCGCCTTTGGACTGCACAATGGGCACATTGGAGCACCAACACCACTGTTGCGTTACATAGTCCTACGTAGTATTTACAGCACAGAAACGGGCCATTCGGCCCAACAGGTCCATGCCGATGATTCTACTCCACACGGGCCTCCTCCCACACTGCGTTCACTGTGAAAACACCCAATGCTGGAACTGGAGATACCATCCTTCCAAATTTGGGCTGTATCTGGGGAGAGAGATATGGGGATAGGGTGGGAAAGTGGAGTTGAGGTAGAAGATCAGCCATAGTCTTATTGAAAGGCGGAGCGGGCTCGAGGGGCCGCACGGCCTTCTCCTGCTCCTATTTCTTAAGAGAGCATTTTGAGTTGTCTAACACTGGACTGGTTACAGGCCTGTACTGGTGGAGGGCCCAACTTCCCAGTCATGAATTAAGAGTATCGCGGCCTGCTCTCCATGACGTCATAAGGAAAGGCGCCATCTTAATATAAAACACACTGGAAGATCCCAGGTTGAGTCCTTGTCCCAGGCTGCCGTAATTTGGGCTTCTCCCTCTGTGCTGGGTGGCAAAAAAAAAGCCACTCCTACTCCTGATCCGCTATCCAGTGATCTCTGCTCGGGAATGGCTGCCGGGCTGATTGCAGCAGCCTTATCCTTGCCCTAGCTGAGATCAGCTGACTCAATGCGGACATGGTATGGCACCTGGGTCCATCACGGCCCATGTAGTCCATCTACCCACTGAACGGAAAGCTTTTTTTAATGAGGTTTTGAACATTTCCAATGAAAATCTACAGTTATACAGGGCCTTGGTGAGACCACACCTGGAGTACTGTGTGCAGTTTTGGTCTCCTTACCTAAGAAAGGATATACTTGCCACAGAGCGAGTGCAGCGAAGGTTCACCAGACTGATTCCTGGGATGGCAGGACTGTCGTATGAGGAGAGATTGGGTCGACTAGGCCTGTATTCACTAGAGTTTAGAAGAATGAGAGGGGATCTCATTGAAACGTATAAAATTCTGACAGGGCTAGACAGACTGGATGCAGGGAGGATGTTTCCCCTGGCTGGGGGGGTCTAGAACGAGGGGTCACAGTCTCAGGATACGGGGTAGGAAATTTAGGACTGAGATGAGGAGAAATTTCTTCACTCAGAGGGTGGTGAACCTGTGGAATTCTCTACCACAGAAGGCTGTGGAGGCCAAGTCACTGAATATATTTAAGAAGGAGATAGATAGATTTCTAGACACAAAAGGCATCAAGGGGTATGGGGAGAGAGCGGGAATATGGTATTGAGATAGAGGATCAGCCATGATCATATTGAATGTCGGAGCAGGCTCGAAGGGCCAAATGGCCTATTCCTGCTCCTATTTTTCTATGTTTCTATGTTTCTAAATCGTTTTCAATTTGCGGTGCCAGAGACTAACCAACAAAGAGAACCAAAATACATCTTTAGTAATCTCATCTTTTACCAGCTGGGTAGCATAAGAAGGTAGCTACCAATGCTTTAATTACCTTAAAGATAAATTGCGTATTATTGTTGGACCAACGCCAGGGTGGAAAACATACTCTGCACATATATTTTTTTTCCTCAAAAATGTATGTAGTGTTTATTTAATATTGTATGGACACAAACATTAGAATAGTGAGATTGGGAACTGGCAGTGGTGTGAGCATCCTGCGGTCCTGGATGTACATTGAGCAGAGTGGGGCCCACAGCTGAGATTCATTTAAATTCCTTGTCCGCATAATCTTTGCGGTGCACTGTTCTCGTGTCACAGTGACAATTTGAACAACAGAATTTTCACGAACTTTAACCTTCTGTGCATGCATTTTTTTTTTCTCTCAGAACCAACTGAATGAGCATCGACATCAAAATGCTGTCTGACAAAATTGATAACAATTAGGGTTTACTGTGGTGCAGGGGGTGGCCGTTCCGTTGGCTTCTGTTGTTGCCGAATTGTTTCACTCTTTAGTTAATTTTGCGCTTGTCGAGGTAAGGGACGTTAGTGCTGGGGAATGGAACACGTCCTATTTCAAGCACACACTGTCAGCAATAAACACTCCCAGGGCAGGTACAGCATGGGTTAGATACAGAGTAAAGCTCCCTCTACACTGTCCCATCAAACACTCCCAGGGCAGGTACAGCATGGGTTAGATACAGAGTAAAGCTCCCTCCACACTGTTCCATCAAACACTCCCAGACTTGGTACAGCATGGGTTAGATACAGAGTAAAACTCCCTCCACACTGTCCCATCAAACACTCCCAGGGCAGGTACAGCACGGGATAGATACAGAGTAAAGCTCCCTCTACACTGTCCCATCAAACACTCCCAGGGCAGGTACAGCACGGGTTAGATACAGAGTAAAGCTCCCTCTACACTGTCGCATCAAACACTCCCAGGGCAGGTACAGCACGGGATAGATACAGAGTAAAGCTCCTCTACACTGTCCCATCAAACACTCCCAGGGCAGGTACAGCACGGGTTGGATACAGAGTAAAGCTCCCTCTACACTGTCCCATCAAACACTCCCAGGGCAGGTACAGCACGGGTTAGATACAGAGTAAAGCTCCCTCTACACTGTCCGCATCAAACACTCCCAGGGCAGGTACAGCACGGGATAGATACAGAGTAAAGCTCCTCTACACTGTCCCATCAAACACTCCCAGGGCAGGTACAGCACGGGTTAGATACAGAGTAAAGCTCCCTCTACACTGTCCCATCAAACTCTCCCAGGGCAGGTACAACACGGGTTAGATACAGAGTAAGGCTCCCTCTACACTGTCCCATCAAACACTCCCAGGGCAGGTACAGCACGGGTTAGATACAGAGTAAAGCTCCCTCTACACTGTCCCATCAAACACTCCCAGGGCAGGTACAGCACGGGTTAGATACAGAGTAAAGCTCCCTCTACACTGTCGCATCAAACACTCCCAGGGCAGGTACAGCACGGGTTAGATACAGAGTAAAGCTCCTCTACACTGTCCCATCAAACACTCCCAGGGCAGGTACAGCACGGGTTAGATACAGAGTAAAGCTCCCTCTACACTGTCCCATCAAACACTCCCAGGGCAGGTACAGCACGGGTTAGATACAGAGTAAAGCTCCCTCTACACTGTCCCATCAAACACTCCCAGGGCAGGTACAGCACGGATAGATACAGAGTAAAGCTCCCTCTACACTGTCCCATCAAACACTCCCAGGGCAGGTACAGCACGGGTTAGATACAGAGTAAAGCTTCCTCTACACTGTCCCATCAAACACTCCCAGGGCAGGTACAGCACGGGTTAGATACAGAGTAAAGCTCCCTCTACACTGTCCCATCAAACACTCCCAGGGCAGGTACAGCACGGTTAGATACAGAGTAAAGCTCCTCTACAATGTCCCATCAAACACTCCCAGGGCAGGTACAGCACAGGTTAGATACAGAGTAAAGCTCCCTCTACACTGTCCCATCAAACACTCCCAGGGCAGGTACAGCACGGGTTAGATACAGAGTAAAGCTCCCTCTACACTGTCCCATCAAACACTCCCAGGGCAGGTACAGCACGGGTTAGATACAGAGTAAAGCTCCCTCTACACTGTCCCATCAAACACTCCCAGGGCAGGTACAGCACGGGTTAGATACAGAGTAAAGCTCCCTCTACACTGTCCCATCAAACACTCCCAGGGCAGGTACAGCACGAGTTAGATACAGAGTAAAGCTCCCTCTACACTGTCCCATCAAACACTCCCAGGGCAGGTACAGCACGGGTTAGATACAGAGTAAAGCTTCCTCTACACTGTCCCATCAAACACTCCCAGGGCAGGTACAGCACAGGTTAGATACAGAGTAAAGCTCCCTCTACACTGTCCCGCCAAACACTCCCAGGGCAGGTACAGCACGGGATAGATACAGAGTAAAGCTCCCTCTACACTGTCCCGTCAAACACTCCCAGGGCAGGTACAGCACGGGTTAGATACAGAGTAAAGCTTCCTCTACACTGTCCCATCAAACTCTCCCAGGGCAGGTACAACACGGGTTAGATACAGAGTAAGGCTCCCTCTACAATGTCCCATCAAACACTCCCAGGGCAGGTACAGCACAGGTTAGATACAGAGTAAGGCTCCCTCTACAATGTCCCATCAAACACTCCCAGGGCAGGTACAGCACAGGTTAGATACAGAGTAAAGCTCCCTCTACACTGTCCCATCAAACACTCCCAGGGCAGGTACAGCACGGGGTTAGATACAGAGTGAAACAATGTGGCTCAGCTCCAGCCTCAGAAGAGTGCCCCCTACTGCATGCGTCTGCCAATTTTCCGTTTCCCTCACAAACCTCCCTGAGTGCGGAACGAGATGGGCAGTATTGTGCTGCAGGCCCGTGTCCACAGAGAGCTGCATTGAGGCTTCCAAACTCATCTCACAAGAGGCCTCTCCCAGCAATCGGACAAAGGAGACCTTCTTACAAAAAAAGAACTGAAAAAAATACTTCTGCAGTGTTTCTAATTCAGACCAGGATATCTGGCAGTGTTACTGCTCTCCCTACATTTCTCCTGACACTGATTTTAGTTAAGACTGAAGCTATATTTCCTTCTGGGAGTAATTTGAATGTCAAGAAATACATAATAGCGCCTGATGATGTCAAACGCTGACGTTCGCTCATCTTCTATTTCTCCCTAACAAATACAAACAGAAACTTCTCTTTACTTTGCTTTAGAGTCAATCACTTTTTACTCAAGGACACCAACGTCCTTGATGAGATGGCCGGTCTCAGGAATACTGCAAGACAGAGTAATAGGTCTGGGGTCTCTGCCCACGATTCCCCCACACAGTGAACTCCTGACTTCGGCCATGCAGCTGTAGGCAATTGCCAAATCGAGACCAGGCCTTTCCCCGCAGGACGACAAAAATGCAGGACAAATGAATCTGTTGAGCAATAGTTCTGTTTTAATGGGGCCCTTTTCGCTTGCTGTCCAGAGGCTGAGATAACCCAGCCCCCTCCTACAACAACAACAACAACTTGCATTTATAGAGCGCCTTTGACGTAGTAAAACGTCCCAGGGCGCTTGACGTGAGCGTTATCCAAACAAAATTTGACACCGAGCCACGCAAGGAGATATTAGGCCAGGTGACCAAAAGCTTGGTCAAAGAGGTAGGTTTTAAGGAGCGTCTTAAAGGAGAGAGAGAGGCGGAGAGGCGGAGAGGTTTAGGGAGGGAATTCCAGAGCTTCGGACCCAGGCAGCTGAAGGCACGGCCGCCAATGGTGGAGCGATTAAAATCGGGGATGCTCAAGAGGCCAGAATTGGAGGAGCGCAGAGATCCCGGAGGTTGTGAGGCTGGAGGAGATTACAGCGATCGGAGCACCATTTGCCTGCCTTCTTTTCCTGAAAAGCAGGCTAAACAGAGGGAGCAGTATTGAACCCCAGCTCAAGCAGCATCCCATTTCCAGGCAGCCAATCAATGGAGTCCAAGATTGGCTCATGTAGAGCATAAATACTGGCATGGACCAGTTGGGCCGAATGGCCTGTTTCTGTGCTGTAAATTCGATGTAATATGAATGACGCAGCAAGTCTACTGAGGACCATCGATGAATTGAGGTGGGTCCCAAATAGACCTTGTGTTGTGTGGTAGGTACCTTAGGTTTTAACATGTCACAAATAATTCAGCTGTCAAAATTATGAGGGGCATAGATAGGGTAGATAGAAAGGAACTTTTCCCCTTAGTAGAGGGGTCAATAACCAGGGGGCATAGTTTCAAGGTAAGGGGCAGGAGGTTGAGGGGATTTGAGGAAAAACTTTTTCACCCAGGGGGTGGTTGGAATCTGGAACTCACTGCCTGAAAGGGTGGTAGAGGCAGGAACCCTCGCAACATTCAAGAAGCATTTAGATGAGCACTTGAAACGCCATAGCATACAAGGCTACGGACCAAGTGCTGGAAAATGGGATTAGAATAGACAGGGCTTGATGGCCGGCGCGGACACGGTGAGCCGAAGGGCCTCTTTCTGTGCTGTATAACTCTATGACTCTAATAGTACGACTTGTGGTTGCGCTGCCCCAGCAGCTGATCCAACACAAAGGGTACCTGGTAACAAAGAGGGGAATTTTCTATCAAAATGAGCGCGAGGTCATCCAAACCATAAATAGCTCAGAAAAAAAACTTGCTGTATTGAGCAAACGTAATGATTAACTGTAGTAATGAAGGAACTGCCACCAGGATCAGATGAGAGAGTGGCAGTCGCCAGGGAAGTGTGTCTTTGTGTGGAACAGAGGAACAGGAGGAGGCCATTCAGCCCCTCGAGCCTGTTCCACCATTCAATGAGATCATGGCTGATCTGTGACATATGAGGAGAGATTGGGTCGATTGGGCTTATACTCGCTGGAGTATAGAAGAATGAGAGGGGATCTCATCGAAACATATAAAATTCTGACAGGTCTGGACAAACTAGATGCAGGAAGAATGTTCCCGATGGTCGGAGAGTCCATAACCAGGGGTCATAATCTAAGGATAAGGGGTAAGCCATTTAGGACAGAAATGAGAAAGAATTTCTTCACCCAGAGAGTGGTGAACCTGTGGAATTCTCTACCACAGAAGGTAGTTGAGGCCAAGTCATTAAATATATTCAAGAATGAGTTAGATATATTTCTTAAAGCTAAAGGTATCAAGGGATATGGGGAGAAGGCAGGTACAGGGTACTGAGTTTGGATGATCAGCCATGATCGCATTGAATGGCGGAGCAGGCTCGAGGGGCCAAATGACCTACTCCTGCTCCTATCTTCTATGTGACCTAACTCCATATAACCGCCTTTGGTCCATATCCCTTAATACCTTTGGTTAAAAAAAATCTATCAATCTCCGATTTAAAATTAACAATTGATCTAGCCTCAATTGCCGTTTGCGGAACAAAGTTCCAAACTTCTACCACCCTTTGTGTGTAGAAGTGTTTCCTAACTTCACTCCTGAAAGGTCTGGCTCTAATTTTGACTATGCGCCCTAGTGCTAGACTCCCCAACCAGCGGAAATAGTTTCTCACTCTCTACCCTATCAGTTCCCCTTAATGTCTTGAAAACTTTGATCAAATCACCCCTTAACCTTCTAAATTCCAGGGAATACACCCCGAGTCTGTATAATCTCTCCTCGGAACTTTCTGCCCCTGCACCCCCCACCCAACTGGTGAAGAAATTGTGACACGGTTTTACCATCTGTCCTTTGCTGACACTCGCTGGGCTTCAAAGGCCGAGGCACCTCCAGTCCCTCAACCAAATGGCCACCTTTATCTCGACAACAACTTGCATTGGGCTACAGTGAGCAACCCCAATCCCAAGACTATCTCGATGGCCATCTGAGAAGAAACCTTTTTTTTTGCATAACTGAGAGAAAACCGAGGTGAAGTTTCACAGCCCATGGTGCAGGACAGCCGAGAGGCTGCAAAGGGTACAAGAGGTGAAAGGTTAAACGAAGGGGGTAGCAATTAGGTGACGTCAAGTTGGGGGTTTTACAAAGCGAGAGCTGGTCCTGTTTCTGGCTGGGGCGGAGATCACCTCATACAGAAGGTAGGTGCTGCAGGGAATTCAGGGCCAGGGTGATCTCCTGGACTCGTTGCGATCACCGAGATGGGTCGGAGAGGAATTTCCCAGATTTCCCCCCCCCCCAAATTGGCCTGGTTTTTTGATGTTTTTTTGCCTCTTCCAGGAGATCACATGGTTTCGGATGGGGCGGAGAGTGTAAATATATTGTGATGCACAAGGTGTCGCAATTGTGTGGGACGGACCGGATGGACCAGAGGGTCTTTAAATCTCCGTCACTGTTGGTATGTTTGTATGTTCATAACCTGTAGGTTGCGGGCGGAAGCAATGACTGAGGTGAGGAGTTACACAGTTTTGAGGAAAAAGAGTAGGAGACTCCACAATATGCCAACGCAGTGAGGATGTGGGGGTGGCGGGGTGGGGTGGGGGTTGGCGGTGTTGGTGGGCCAGGGTCAGTGTGTAGGCTCCTGCATGAAGAACTTGGGTGAGATAGCGAACCTGACGCCTGTACATAAGAACATAAGAGCATAAGAAATAGGAGCAGGAGTAGGCCATTTGGCCCTTCGAGCCTGCTCCGCCATTTAATGAGATGATGGCTGATCTGATCTTGGGCTCCCTGCCCGCTCCCCATAACCCATCACTCCCTTATTGTTCAAAAATCTGTCTATCTCCACCTTAAATGTATTTAATGACCCAGCCTCCACGGCTCTCTGGGGCAGAGAATTCCACAGATTTACGACCCTCTGAGAGAAGAAATTCCTCCTCATCTCAGTTTGAAATGGGCGATTCCTTCTTCTGAAACTATGCCCCCGAGTTCTAGATTTCCCCACGAGGGGAAACATCCTCTCTGCATCTACCTTGTCGAGCCCCCTCAGTATCTTAAACGTTTCAATAAGATCACCTCTCATTCTTCGAATTCCAATGAGTGTAGGCCCAGCCTGCTCAACCTTTCTTCATAAGTCAACCCCCCTCATCTCAGGAATCAACCGAGTGAACCTTCTCTGAATGGCCTCCAAATGTAGAATGTGACCCCGTGCCTCCGGGGGTACAATCCAGCTGTGCGTTGGTTTCCACAGTACTGGATGGTGTGCAGTCCGAACCTTCATATTGTTCTCAGTGCAAACAACCACCGTGCCCCCCCCCACCTCACCGCCCCCCGCCCCCCCTTGCCAGTGAGAGCTGTGCCAATTCACACCATCTGTCTGGCATGGAGCTGGAGAGAGAGAGTGAGCCGCACGGCCTTTTGAGTAAGGACACATCTGCACCTCCTGCCTCAGTTGATCAGTGCTATGTGGCGACAGCTGTAAATCTCGTCCCTCCTCAGCTGCGATTTAGACTTTAACCCTCGGATGTCCGCACGCACTAGCCAGTCTTTTGTTGCATTGTCGTCGTGCTCTCACTGCAGCCGATTGTTCGATAAATCTGAATGATGCCCTATCTCTGCGACCTCCTCCAGCCCCGCAACCCTCCCAGATCTCTGTGCTCCTCGAATTCTGGCCTCTTGAGCATCCCCCGATTTTAATCGCTCCACCATTGGCGGCCGTGCCTTCAGCTGCCGAGGCCCCAAGCTCTGGAATTCCCTCCCTGAACCTCTCCGCCTCTCTCTCCTACTTTAAGACGCTCCTTAGCATCTACTTTTTTGACCAAGCTTTTGGTCATCTGCCCTAATTTCTCCTTTTGTGACTCGGTGCCAAATTTTGTTTTATAATCCTCCTGTGAAGCGCCTTGGGACGTTTTACGACGTTAAAGGCGCCGTATCGATACAAGCTGTGGTTGTTGTTGTTGCAAAGAGAGAGACGAGCAGACATTGTGGGCTGGATTTTCATTGACCCGTGGAGGCGGGTTTGGAGGCGTGTGGGGGGTTAAAATTGCGAAAACTGGCGGGCGGGCACAAGCCCGCCTCCATCCCGCCTCCACGCAATTTTCATTAAATCGTGTCTGCTGGTCCCGACTCCATCCCGCCTCTAAGAGACGGGATAGGCTGTTAAGGCACTTAACAAGCACTAAATTGCCTCTATAATGCCATTTTGAAATGTCTTTGTGATTTTTACCCTTTTTCTATGTGAAGCACGCCTGTTCTGAACCACGAATGTGAAGGAAGGCAGGCAGGCAGGCAGGCAGGCAGGCTGGTTGGCTGGCTAGGAGACATATCTGGGAGTGGTGGTGCAAAACTATCTGGGAGCAGACTTAGGGCTGCTGCTGCTCATTTTGCATCCAGGTCCTCTCACAGCAAAGGCCAGGCAGTCTTTGCAGACCTTCAATGCAGCAGCAATGATGACATCATCAGAGGCGACTTTCAGACTGAAAACACTAATTGGTTCATGGGTTCCCACATGCTGGAACTCAATTGCCCAATTAGGTGAAAATTGCATCAATCTCCCACATCCAATTGCAGTCGGGTGGATAACACGAAAAGCGGATGACACGACCCCAACCCGCCCCAGTATCAAAATCCAGCCCTGTGGCTCCCCAGTTGGTTCAGTCAGGAAGGGTCCCAGGTTCCATCGTTGGTCTGCGCTTAATGAGCTATCATTAGCCGGGGTAGCAATAGGCGGGGGGGGGGGGGTTATAGTTCGCCCCAGTAAACCCGACAAGGAGGGTGTTAAAAAAAATCACCCAGGGATTCCGCTCCTGATCACACTCCTGGCTGGAGAGTCTAGAACCAGGGGTCATAGTCTCAGGATAAGGGGTCGGCCATTTAGGACTGAGATGAGGAGAAATGTCTTCACTCAGAGGGTGGTGAATCTTTGGAATTCTCTACCCCAGAGGGCTGTGGAGGCTCAGTCGTTGAGTATATTCAAGACAGAGATCGATAGATTTTTGGATGCTAAGGGAAGCAAGTGATAAGGTGATAGTGCGGGAAGGTGGAGTTGAGGTAGAAGATCAGCCATGATCTTATTGGAATGGCAGAGCAGGCTCGAGGGGCCTATTTCTTCTGTTTCTTATGTTTACTCCAGTGGTCATGGCCAGAGAGTGAGCACGGGCAGTTACGAGTTGAAGACATGGTCATTCTTGGCTATGAAACCCCCAGCCCAGCGGTCAAAATGTTCACAGGCACTCACTGTCCAGGCTCGCGCCGGAAGGACGACCACTTGGTTGAGGTCCAGTGATTCTTGCTGAAAGTGACACGTGGGATACAACAACAGCAGCACCAGCCGCTTGGATTCATCTGGCAACTTTAAAGTGGAAAAATGCCCTGGCGCACTTCACAAACAGCAATGTGAAAATCGCCGAACCGTACAGCACAGAAGGAGGCCATTCAGCCCATCGTGTATCAAAGAATGGATGCGGAGCCCAAGAAGGTTATACTGGGATGGGGGTGACCAGAGGTGGGTTTTATGGAGGGTCTGAAAGAAGGAGAAGGAGGTCGAGTGGCAGAGGGCTTTAGGGAGGGAATTCCACAGCCAAGACGGTTGACGGCACAGCTGCCAAGTCAAAAAAGAAAGACTTGCATTTATATAGCGCCTTTCACGACCTCAGGACGTCCCAAAGTGCTTTACAGCCAATGAAGTCCTTCTGAAGTGCAGTCACTGTTGTAAAGTGGGAAACGCAGCAGCCAATTTGTGCACAGCAAGCTCCCACAAACAGCAATGTGATAATGACCGGATAATCTGTTTTTAGTGATGTTGATTGAGGGATAAATATTGGCCAGGACACCGGGGATAACTCCTCTGCTCGCTCTTCTTCGATATAGTGCCATGGATCATTTACGTCCAACTGAGAGGGCAGACGGGGCCTCGGTTTATCATCTCAGCCAAAAGACGGCACCTCTGACAGTGCGGCACTCCCTCAGCGCTGCCCTGGAGTGTCAGCCTAGATTTTTGTGCTCAAGTCTCTGGAGTGGGACTTGAACCCACGACCTTCTGACTCAGAGGTGAGGGTGCCACCCACTGAGCCACAGCTGACACGGTGACCCCTGGTCTGATTGGATGAAGGAAGGGTTGGCTGCACAAGGGACCAGAGTTGGAGGAAGGAGGGTTGAGAGGCGAGCGTTGTGGGGGGTTACAGAAATATGGAGGGGCGAGGCCACGAAGGGATTCAAACACGAATATGAGACAACTGCTAAGTTTGGTCGGTGTTGTGATGGCTGCTCTCACCCTAGCCAGCAGTAGGGTGCTACACAGGCCTCAGGACCCTAAGCTAGGGTGGGGAAAACATCAGCCAGGGTTCCTGCTGCCGATTGCCATGAACTCTGTTGGAAAGTCTGCCAGTGTGCCTACCAGGTGAGGACAGGATTGAGCTTGGCCATGATGCCCCCATGGACGAATAGCCGAGTTTAAAAAACAAAACAAAAAAAGCTGGATATGCACAGCCGACCCATCAGTGTCTGAAAGGGGACAGACTGGCTCAGGATTTTGCCATTGATGTCTTTTCTCTTTCAGATGCTGACTGACCAGATGTGCATTTCCAGCAATTTTCTGCTTTTATTTACGATTACCTGCAGGTTGGCAATGAGCCCTTGACCTTACTGGAACTGAGCCCCAGCAAGAGGCAGCACCTTCAGGAGAAAATTCAATGAAAGACTCTCTCCATCAAGTGAACGGTGAAAAAGGTTAATGGTAAGACGACTGGCCTTCACTTCATGGAAAGGCCTCTGTTAGCAAAATACAATGATGCCGTTCTTGTCCATTCAACGGTTTTCCCCGACTCCCCCGGAGGCACCAACTCCTGCTGGGGTACGAGTTCCACGGGCGCCAGCAGCCCTCCAATACCTGCCCCGGGGGGTGGGGGGGGGGCAGCCATTCTTCATCTGTGAGCCTGGTCAGCGATTATTAACAGGCTATTCGACTGTAGAGGGAATCGCAGTCCGGCTTGATCCTGTCCCCACTTGTGGTCCACACATGCGTGCACCATCCAGCAGGAGTCACTGGAGCGGGTCGTGGTTTGGCATAGAATCACAGAATGATACGGCAACAGGAGGCCATTCGGCCCATCGTGCCTGTGCCGGCTCTTTGGTAGAGCTATCCAATTAGTTCCACTCCCCCCTGCTCTTTCCCCACAGCCCTGTAAAAAAATTTCCCTTCATGTATTTATCCAATTCCCTTTCGAATGTTACTATTGAATCTGCTTCCACCGCCCCTTCAGGCAGCGCGTTCCAGATCACAACAACTCGCTGTGTTAAAAAAATGTCTCCTCGTGTCACCTCTGGTCCTTTTGCCAATCACCTTAAATCTGTGTCCTCTGGTTACTTTCTGCCACTGGAAACAGTTTCTCCTTATTTACTCATTAAAAAGACAAGGAGCAGCCACGGCAGATCTCAGTCAGCTCACTGGCCTACTTTTGTTTCTATGGCAAACAGAAGCCGGAACCCTGGCTCATTTATTGATTTTCTCCCGTCCCTGACTCAGAACGCTGAGGCTAATGGTTCGTGCCCAGTGTGCTGCCCCTAGCTGAAGGCAGTTAACACAGCACGGACCAGGAGTCATACCTGGGAGCTTGCTGCTCTGTGCCACACATTTGGCCCTGCATTTACCAAAAAAAAGAGCCACTGGCCTCTTTTTTACACAGTGTCAGCTCTGGCTCAGTTTGTGGCACTCTCACCTCTGAGTCAGAAGGTTGTGGGTTCAAGTCCCACTCCAGAGACTTGAGCACAAAAATCCAGGCTGACACTCCCAGTGCGGTGCTGAGGGAGCGCTGCACTGTCGGAGGTGCCGTTTTTCGGATGAGACGTCAAACCAAGGCCCCGTCTGCTCTCTCAGGTGGATGGAAAAGATCCCATGGCCACTATTTCGAAGAAGAGCAGGGGAGTTATCCCCGGTGTCCTGGGCCAATATTTATCCCTCCACCAACATCACTAAAAACAGATTATCTGGTCATTATCACATTGCTGTTTGTGGGAGCTTGCTGAGCCCAAATTGGCTGCCGCCTTTCCCACATTACAACAGTGACTACACTCCAAAAGGTAGTTCATTGGCTGTAAAGCGCTTTGAGACGTTCGGTGGTCATGAAAGGCGCTATTTAAATGCAAGTCTTTCTTTCTTTCAAGAAGAGCATTTTGCAATCACAAGCCATGTACCTGCGCGATCACATCACTGCCTGAAACACGGTTAAAATCACCAAGGTGTGGCTTTCAGGTGAGATGACAAAGCAACAGCATTATTGGCTGCTTTTCCCCTCCCCTCCTCTCCCTCAGCCTTATCTTCCTGCTTTTTCTCTTCGCTTTCTGTCTTAATTTCTCTCCGTTTTCGGTTTGTCTCCTCACTCCACACTTGGCCTCTGAGGTTTGCGAGTGTTTATAAGGCCCTGTGCTTTGAACAGATGACTTTCCGCTGTTGCTCTGAATGCCGGGACAGCCCAACCTCCACAGTGAGGGGCGGGGAGGGGAGTTTATAATCAGTGTGAGATTCCCACAGAATGAGGGAAAGTTGCTCGACCCTGGGCCTCACTCTACAATCTGTCCTCTCCCAGCTCAGCACTGTCGAGCTCCTGAGCCTTCCGGCCAGTTAGGATCCTGATTGCCAACACACCAGTAATTTGTAATGCTTTAATTTCCCCCTGGAATGGTTACATATTTGAATGTAAAACATGAACATTCTTTCCTGCCCAAAATATTTTTTGGGAAAAAAAAAAATTGTTGGCTTTGCAGTAAAGAATGTTCCTGGACTTGTGAATTGAAATGTGCTTAGAGTCGTGTATTTCACTGACAACAAGGGTCAGAGCGAACCTTCTCTGGGATGTTTTACTGTGTGACTTGGAGGAGAGACTGCATCAGCGCATGGAGGAGACTTATTTTTTGATTGATTTTTTTTTTTACCCAAAGCCATAATCCCAACCAAGATTGTGCCCGCAGGAAATGCTCCACCACAGTGAGCCTCAGCCTGTGGTTCCCTGCGCGGTGAGCTCCTGATTTCACTCAACCTAACTGTGGGCAGACATTTCCCCGCGGCTATTACACAGAAATTACAGCACAGAAACAGGCCATTCGGCCCAACAGGTCTGTGCCAGTGTTTAAGCTCCACACGCATCTCCTCCCACCTCTTCTTCATCTCACCCCATCAGCACAGCCTTCTATTCCTTTCTCCCTCATGTGCTTGTCGAGCTTCCCCTTAAATGCATCTACGCTAATTCGACTCAATTACTCCCTGTGGTAGCGAGTTCCACATTCTAACCACTCTCTGTGTAAAGAGGTTTCTCCTGAATTCCCCAATGGATTTCTTGGTGACTATCGTATATTTATGGCCAATGTTCCCCCTAATTTGTGGTCTAAGTTCCCTTTAAATTTGCTGCGCAGAATCTTGCAGCGGTGAGCGGCCTGCGCGGGACGTCCCGATTGGTGCGCGGCCTCACACCTTAGGGGGAACATTGTTTATGGCCCCTAGTTCTGGTCTCCGCCACAAGTGGAAATATCTTCCCCACGTCTTCCTTATCAAACCCTTTCATAATTTTAAAGACGGGGGGGGGGAGAAATTCGGTATCGCCCCATTTGGGGCACAATTATCGGCCGGGCGCAAAGTTTAGCGCCTGGCGCTAATTATCGCCTCCGACTGCAAACTTGGCTTCTATCGCCCCTGGAGGTGATTTGAGCGCTAAATCAGGCGCTACACACCTCTCTTAAGGCGCTAACGCCGAGGAGTGAGGCGCCACCTCAGAGCGCTGGCAAAGCTCATGTGATGTCAGTCAGCAATGGAACACAGACACACTGGCGCCAGCCAGTTCTTAAAGGGAAGGGTCGATCTTGCTCTCCATCCACACTCTGCTCATTGCAGCCTTGAATCTCGGCCTGGAGAGACCTGTACATCTAATCTGCTGGAAAGAACAATGGAGAGGCCCAGGGAAAGAGCTCAGAGTGCAGCCCCCAGAGTCTCTTCTAAATTGATGCAAGGAAGATCAAATCAAAATGAACCTGCAAAGTGCTGCTCAGCACCCAAAACTCCTTCACACAGCGTTGAATCTCTCCAGAAGTCTCTCTCTCTCTCTCAGAATGCGTGGTGCAAAAATGTCGCTGACAAAAAAAGGCAGGAAGCGGTTGCCTTTAAACAGCGCTCCCCCAGTCCCTTCCCGACTGCAAAACGCTCCCCTCAACCTGTCGATGCTAGCGGCAGGTGGTAAGGCAGGGGGCGCCACTCAATATCCACTCCGGGGCGCTACCGGGACGTTGCACGCTCGACTGACGTCACGATCTGCGGGCGCAGGAGATCGTGGCGGTAGTGTTTAGCGCCGCCGCAAAATGTCTGGTCAATTTCACGAGCAGCGCAAACATCACCATGCCTGGGCGCTAGTTGCTTTGTGATCCATTAGCGCCCTCTTAGGACGCTAACGGGAGGCGCAAAGCAACCGAATTCTTCCCCCAGGTCATCCGTCAGCCTTCTCTTTTCTAGAGAAAAGAACCCCAGCCTGTTCAGCCTTTCCTTAAAAGTAAGGAAAGAAAATACTGTGGACCTGATAGATCTGTTTCAAAGGGCTCCTTTCACTTGTTGCATGGAGGCAGGGATATTCCTGCCTCCTGTATCCCAATTTAGTGAACATCCTACAGCCTGGCAGATCATGGACTGAGGTCCAGGGGCCACGGGGAGCAGAAACTCTCCCAAGGGCCGCAGGTGAAGGCAAGCTAGGCCGCAGGAGGCCTCTAGGTGGTACAGAACGGCTGCGAGTCTCGCTCTGTCTGTGCTGCGTCTGAATCAAGATGGATTTTTTTGGATTGGCTTGTTCCTACAAATACAACCAAAACCTCAATGTTCCCAAGTTGATAGAACAAGTGCAACTCTATTGCAACATTCCATAAAGATCAATTTTTGAAGAAAAGAATGGTGTTTGCGGTCCCCACAGGTTTGTGCCGATGAAGTGTATGTTGTGAGAGGATGGCTCCATGGTCTGACTGGGAGCAAATAGCAACAAACAGAGTGAGGCACTTTCTTTCCCTCCCTCTTTCTTTCTCTTGTTCTTTTCTCTGTCTTTTTCTTTCCTTTATCTTTAACTCTCTTTTTCTCTGCCAAATGTTTACTCAAGGAAATAGATTTTTGGTGAAGGAAAATCAATTGGTGGACAATTAATAAATTGCAAAATTCGATTTTAAAATTCGCATTCTTGTTTTCAAATCCCTCCATGGCCTCACCCCTCCCTGTCTCTGTAATCTCCTCCAGCCTCACAACCCTCCGAGATCTCTGCACTCCTCCAATTCTGGCCTCTTGCACATCCCCGATTTTAATCGCTCCACCATTGGTGGCCGTGCCTTCTGTTGCCTAGGCCCTACGCTCTGGAACTCCCTCCCTAAACCTCTCCGCCTCTCTACCTCTCTTTCCTCCTTTAAGACACTCCTTAAAACCTACTTCTTTGACCAAGCTTTTGGTCATCTGTCCTAATATCTCCTTATGTGGCTCGGTGTCAAATTTTGTTTTCTAACGCTCCTGTAAAGCGCCTTGGGATGTTTTACTACGTTAAAGGCGCTGTATAAATACTAGTTGTTGTTGTTGAAATGATTGTAAAGTTCTATTGAGGGGCTGGTGACTGTTGTGGCATGTTGCGTACTTTGGCAGAACACATGATTATGCGGACAGTGCCAAATTCCAGTCAGGCTGAGCATGAAAGTGGGCCAGAGATGCAGAGATGCAAAGTTTCTCCTCCAAGAAGGGAAGAGTCATAGGGCGGATACCATGTGATACTGCCAGGCCTCCACCAGTGTCTCCTGGCAACCACAGAGGCCTTGGCAGTAGCCCCAACCCTGACGTTACAGTAGGGGAGTGAAGAGGCAGTAAACAGCGAATTGAAATGAGATAGTGCCTTTAATTGCTGCACAGTCACGGAGCAGGAGTTCTGAGGAGGGCCGGGGAGGTGATGATCAAAGTGGTAGGTTTTGAGGAGGCTTTGGAAGTGTGGTTAATATTTTTCTATAATCGGTATCGTGGGCTGGCTAGCAACAGTGTAGCTTGAAGTTCCAGAATGTAGTTTCATTCACGTCTATTTATTACTGCTGACCTGATGGCTCAGGGAGTAAAGGCACCACTTGATGGACCTACTGGCTGCAAGGCCCCTGGTTTTATTCCCTGGTTGAGCTGATCTCAGTTGGCAATTTGGGAAGGGATGAGGAGAGATTGGAAAAGTTAGGACCATTCTCCTTGGAACAGAGAAGGGTAAGAGGCGACCTAATTGAGGTTTTCAAGACGATGAGAGGTTTTGATAGAGTAAATCAGGAAAACATATTCCCCCTGGCGAGTGGGTCAATAACTAGATTCAAAATCATTGGAAATAGATCTAGAGGGGAGATGAGGAGAAACGTTTTCACTCTGAGAGTTGTGGGGATCTGGAACGCTCGACCTGAAAAGGTGGTGGAAGCTGATTCCATCAATAATTTTAAAAGGGAGTTGGACAGGTTCTGGAGGATGAGGAACTCACAGAGTCACGGACAAGAAACGGGGGGTGGGGTGGGGGTGGTGTGTGGGACTGAGCATGACTGCTCTTTCAAAGAGCCGGCACAGGCACGATGGGCTGAGTGGCCTCCTTCTGTGCTGTAAGTTTCTCTGATTCTATCAATTCTATGAGTCTTTGGAAGTGTGCAGGGTTTGGTGGCTGAAGGCTACATCAACAACCTTGGAGTAGAGGGGAGTTAGAAGAGAGGCAATGAGCCCAGACATAAGGCTATAGAAAAAAATAGGAGCAGGAGTAGGCCATTCAGGCCCTTCGAGCCCTGCTCCGCCATTCAATATGATCGTGGCTGATCCTCTATCTCAATACCATATTCCTGCTCTCTCCCCATATCCCATGATGCCTTTTGTGTCTAGAAATCTATCTATCTCCTTCTTAAATATATTCAGTGGGGCTGGAATAGGTAGGCTGGAAGGCTGTGGAGGAATTTGTAAACAGGGACAAGGATTTTGAAATCAATGCATTTGAGGAAAAAGAACCACGGGAAAGAAAGTTTCATAAATAATGAAAAGGCATTTTTATGTATATATTCTTTTGAGAATACAAGAATGTTGTCTTGTTTTGTACAGTTTTCAAACTTTGTAATTCTCAGAATTTTGGAATTGTTGCAGAATTCTTTTAGCAGATGTTGATGACAAAGAGGTTCAAAGGTCACACCGTTTAAAGGTTACCAGTAATGAGTGAAGCTCGTCAGAGAAACCAGAAGAAAACGAAGGAGCAGAGTCTTGGATAGAGGGGCAACCGTGAGTTGGACAAGGGGACAATAGTTAGGTTCCCCTCTAAACCCCAACTCCAAATCTCATAGTTGCCCCTCATGTTCCCTCCTCCCTCTAATTCTTCATATCTGCTCACACCTCCGATCTGGGGCCTACCTTGTCCTTCCTTATGTTCCCTAGAGTTTAGAAGAATGAGAGGTGATCTCATTGAAACATATAAAATTCTTAGAGGGCTTGACAGGGTAGATGCTAAGAGACTGATTCCCCTGGCTGGAGAGTCTAGAACTAGGGGTCAGCCTCAGGATAAGAGGTTGTCCATTTAGAACTGAGATGAGGAGAAATTTCTTCACTCAGAGAGGGTGGTGAATCTTTGGAATTCTCTACCCCAGAGGGCTGTGGATGCTCAGTTGTTGAGTATATTCAAGGCTGAGGGCGATAGATTGTTGGACTCTAGGAGGTATGGGGATAGTGCGGGAAAGTGGAGTTGACGGTCGAAGATCAGCCATGATCTTACTGAATGGTGGAGCAGGCTCGAAGGGCCGAATGACCTACTCCTGCTCCTATATCTTATGTTCTTATGATCCTCCCTCCCACGATCCTGAATGCTACAAGCTTGTCTGCAATTGGAGACCAATTCTCGGCCCTGATTTTCCAGTCACTCTGCGCTAGTCCTTATTTTTTAATTTTGCCGATACTGATTGGGCTTGGGAATTTTAGAAATTAAACAAGCCCCCTCGCTTCATATCTTTATGAGTAAATGCATCACTGAGCTATACAGACCAGCAAGATCCCATGTCTCACGTCTGGTATGTGTTGAGTTAACTGGGCAGTGGGGGCAGCAGTTGGGAGGCTATAATTGGTCTCCACGCTCCTAGGCTAGGGAAGGGAAACATCAGCGAGAATTTCCTGATCACTAAGATTTTTGGTGGCGAGTGCGAGATAGGATTCCCAACCTTCCTGCTTTCAGCAAGGGTCTCCCGAAATCAGAGATTCCTCTTCCCAGCGCTACCTCCAGCAGCTCGGGAAGTTCGGAGATTTCGAATTTCCCGCTCCACGACGTCACCGGCTGCTGCTCAGAGAAGCCTCCGGCTCGGTGACATCGCCCGACCGCCGCCACGGAGAGCCGTGACTAGCTGGAGTGCAGTCGGGAGGGGCCCGGAGAGTCGGGAATCAAGCGGGGTGGGGGGGGGGCTGAAAAATCAAGAAGAGGGGGCAAGAGTGGCCTGAACCGGACCGAGAGATCACACAAAGGGCAGTGGGTTCAGTGTTTGGGGCACTTTTCACAAGTCACATCACCCGGAACTCAGCTCAGGCACCAACATTTCTAAACCACTCCCTGGGCTCGGGCTCAATAAAGGGGAGTTTTCATCGAATGATTGAAGTGCAACAACTGTTGAAACGTAGGAAAATGCAACCGCCATTTCGCATGTGGCAAGATCGCACAAAAGCGACAATGAGATAAGATGACTGACGTAAGAATGCTACTAGGCACTTGGTCTAAGCGTTAAACAAAGCTTTAATCAACTGTTTTTCAACATGGAGATCGAGTTGTGTCCTTTACTAGTTCCTGTTGAGGAATGTCCTGAGCAAGCTGGGCCCATGCCCAAGTATTTATACTCTCCCTGGACAGCGCCACCAGCAGGCCGCCCAGTATTACTTCATACATGAATGACAAGATTCATGTCAATGACCACTTTGATGCTGTTGGTCGAGGGAGGGCTGTTGACCAGGGCACCAAGAGAACTTCCTGCTCCTCCTCAAATAGTGCCGTGGGATATTTAACATCCACCTGAACTACTGGGACAAGCAGGGCTTTTGGATCAACCTCCCACCTGAAGGGCGGCACCTCTGGCAATGCAGCACCCCCTCAGTCCTGCACTGGAGTGCCGGCCCAGATACTGTGCTAAGCCCCGGAGAGAAGGTTGCATCCAGAGCCTCCTGACTCAGAGGAAAGTTGGCACAGTGAGAGATACCGTGGGCAGCAGTGAGGTACCGTATGTGGAAGATACATATAAACATACGGATTAGGAGCAGGAGTAGGCCACTCGGCCCCCCGAGCCTGCTCCGCCATTCGATAAGATCATGGCTGATCTGATTGCTCCACATTCCCGCCTACCCCCCGATAACCTTTCACCCCCTTGCTTATCAAGAATCTATCTACCTCTGCCTTAAAAATATTCAAAGACTCTGCTTCCACCGCCCTCTGAGGAAGAGAGTTCCAAAGACTCACGACCCTCTGTGAGAAAAAATTTCTCCTCATCTCTGTCTTAACCTTTATTTTTAAACAGTGACCCCTAGTTCTAGATTCTCCCACAAGAGGAAACATCCTCTCCACATCCACCCCGTCCAGACCCCTCAGGATCTTATATGTTTCAATCAAGTCACCTCTTACTCTTCTAAACTCCAGCAGATACAAGCCTAGCCTGCAAGGAGCCTGCACACCTTCCACGTGACAGAGTGGCCAGCGAGATGCGGCCACTCCTGCGGAAACACCGTCGAATATTGCGTCAAAGCAACACAGTCAAGTGATATCATCTTACATTGAAACCGGGTCTTCTGACACTCTGGGGAGCGAAAGTTCTGTGAAATATCGTCCCAGGTGCCAGGCTGTGTGTGCGGTTCAGACAGAGGTCTGTCTCTCAGCACCTGGCACAGACCTTCCCCCGGAGAGCAGGAGCCGCTCTGTTTGTTCGCTGGGTGCACGACACCTGATTGGACTGGAGCATGCCACCAATGAGTTCCGCAACACTGCCTCGCATCATTAAATGCTATTTTGCACCTGTGAATTATAATGTTTGACTTTCACATCAATATGGTGGGGGCGCTGAGGTGTGGTGAAATTAGGAGTTGTGTTTTCTTGCTTCCAGGAGGGCGCCTCGCCCCTTTGCCTTTGTTTTTCTGCAATTTTCTCCTTTCCCGAAGGTGCTGGCGGGCGAAGGCACACCTGTGGTACCTCAACCCAAGTGGTCGTTCTTCCTGTGTGAATCTAAACAGTCTTAGCTGGCTCTTCTGCTACAACAGCCACCACCTCTGCTCACTAACACGGGGCACACGCACGCATGCACCTTTCGCAGGAGTTGCTGGACAGTGACCAGGAGCAGGAACCCAGGCTGATTTATCCCCTCGATAGATTGGAGTGCTGACGCCAATTGTAGTGCCCATCCCTGGAACTCCCTCCCTAACAGCGCTGTGGGAGCACCCACACCGCACGGACTGCAGCGGTTCAAGGCGGCGGCTCACCACCACCTTCTCCAGGGCGATTAGGGATGGGCAATAAATGCTGGCCTTGCCAGCGACACTCACTTCCCATGAATGAACAATAAAAATTACTGATGCCTCAACTGCGAGTGACTAATTCAGCACCGACCGCACCTGGGGCCTTCAAAATGTGCGCGGTTCAGTGTCACACCAGGTGGCACTTTTTCAAACTGAGCCATCGGGAGAGATACATCCTTGGTTCCAAAGATTTTCAGAAAGCAGATCATTCTGGAATGACCATCTGGTGTTCCTTTTAATCAGGTCGGGAGGTGTCAGGGAAATAAAGGTAACCGGGTAGTGGATCTTGTGCTGATTACATCTCTTCACACGTGAGGAACCCTGGCAGATACTTGTTCCTCTCCCCAGCCCAGTGTCTGAGGCCAATTGTTAGAACATAAGAACATATGAAACAGGAGCAGGAGTCGGCCAATCAGCCCCTCGAGCCTGCTCCGCCTTTCAATAAGATCATGGCTGATCCAATCTTGGCCTCAACATCACTTTCCCGCTCTCTCCCCATACCCCTTGACTCCCTTGTAGTTCAAATGTCTGCCAATCTCCGCCTTGAATATATTCAATAACTCCGCCTCCACAGCACTCTGGGGTAGAGAATTCCAAAGATTCACCACCCTCTGAGAGAAGAAATTCCTTCTCATCTCTGTCTTAAATGGGCGACCCCTTATTCTGAAACGATGCCCCCTAGTTCTAGATTCCCCCACTAGAGGAAACATCCTCTCAGCATCACCCTGTCGATCCCCCTCAGTATCTTATATGTTTCAATAAGATCACCTCTCATTCTTCTAAACTCCAATGAGTATAGGCCCAGCCTGCTCAACCTTTCCTCATAAGACAACCCCTTCATCCCAGGAATCAACCTAGTGAACCTTCTCTGTACTGCCTCCAGTGCAAGCATATCCTTCCTTAAATATGGAGACCACAACTGTACGCAGTACTCCAGGTGCGGTCTCACCAGCGCCCTGTAAAGTTGCATCAAAACTTCCCAACTTTTATAACCATACCCCTTGCAATAAAGGCCAACATTCCATTAGCCTTCCTAATTACTTGCTGTACCTGCATGCTAACTTTTTGTGTTTCATGTACTAGGACCCCCAGATCCCTTTGTACCGCAGCATTCTGTATTCTCACTCCACTTAAATAATAATTTGCTTTTTCATTCTTCCTTCCAAAGTGGATAACCTCACATTTTCCCACATTGTACTCCATCTGCCAAATTTTTGCCCACTCACTTAACCTATCTATATCCCTATCTATATTGTTGTACTGTTACCCCAGCTGTGATCAGCTAACTCAGCTCAGGTCAGCAATTACACTGGCAACCACCTCCTACGCATGGCTTCATTATATAAAGTTATGAGGGGCCTAGATAGAGTGGATAGGAAGGACCTATTTCCCTTAGCAGAGAGGTCAATAACCAGAGGGCACAGATTTAAAGTAATTGGTAGACGGATTAGAGGAGAGTTGAGGAGAACTTTTTTCACCCAGAGGGTGGTGGGGGGGGGGGGGGGCGGTCTGGGACTCACTGCCTGAAAGGGCGGTAGAGACAGAAACCCTCATCACATTTAAAAAGTATTTGGATATGCACTTGAAGCGCCGTAACTTGCAAGGCTACAGATGGAAAGTGAGATTAGGCTGGATAGCTCTTTTTTGGCTGGCACAGACACAATGGGCCGAATGGCCTCCTTCTATCCTGTAAACTTCTATGATTCTTTGCTACACTATAGTGTTAGCCTCCTCTTTCTCTCTATCCTTTTGACAGCGGTGGCTACAGAAGACACAGAGGAACTCTGCAATGGGCAAATGATGGAGACTAGAAGGCAGAAAGTCCTGGAAAGATTTTTTTAGGTTGAAGGTCTATAAGGCCCGTAATACGACCAAAATGAAAAGAGCAAAAAAGAAGACAATGTAAATCTGGAACTAATGGTTCGGTGATGCAAAGCTTAAGGTTTAAAGCCTGTAGACTGTCAGAGGAAGGGAAGACTAAAGGAAGTTAAGGAGCTTTACACGCTTACTCCAGATCTGCACGCAAGGGAATGGAATACTAGATAATGGCACAGTCTGGAAGACAGGACTTCTAATAACGTCTAACATAGTTATAATCTTCTATTGAAACTGAAATTAGTTCTGAAATCATTTCAAGATGCAGTTCAAATGGTGCGGTACAACTGGATTTCCTCCTGGGTTAGCCAAGACTGAATTGGCGGGGGGCGGGGGTGTGGGGGGAGGGGGGGGTGGGGTTAATGTTAACCTAATGCGCCTGGTGGGAAACTGACAGGATCGGAGCGGGCGCCTGTTTTACACTCCGCCTGCTTTTACTTCCCATTGAATCCAGTCTGATCCCATCAGCTTTCCGCCAGGTGGGTTAAAACGACCCCCAGAAGAAATCAAATACAACATTTGCATTCTGCTCCAATTTGCACTTTGTTGTGGGTCAGCTGCAAGCCAGTTTGAGTAGGGGATCCCACAGCCCCAAGTGGATTACAGAGTGGCCTACACGATGCCATTGCCTTATTCGACTATGAAGTCTGAGACGACCGCCACACACATATGCACATGAATGCATAAATCAGAAACTTTAAATTCAGTCTGCTTCAGGGGCCCTTGTCTCTAAACCAGTGTCCCCCACCTTCACAGTGTGATAATTGGTCCACAGTATTTGCTAGCATTTCCCCACCCAGGTTAGACTCAGTAAAACGGCAGTATGCCTTAGCCCAAAAGCCTGCCGCTTGTGTGCCTGGAATGGGTCCAGAATCATTCCAGATTATAGGGAATGATTAGAAGCACGCCATAAGCAAAGTACAAGACAACGAGTGGCTGACCTGCCAATGACCATTCCTTACCTGCACATGACTTCATGTGTGAGAAGCACCCGGCACATTTCTGGGTTTTTATTTTGACCCTCGTAGATTATCGGCTGCAAGGAAAAGTTAGAGAATGGTTGGTAACCTCAGAAACACATAGCAGGTGATGAACATTAGGAACAGGAAAAGCCCATTGGACTCGACCAGCACATCAACCCCTCCAAACCACCTTCTCACCAGATCCTTCGAGCCCTTCTCTTTCCAGAAATACATCTAATTGTCTCAAATTGTCGTTCAGTCCGTAAGGGTGACCCCGAGCTTCCGGTCGCCTGTCACTTTAATTCTCCACTCCACTCCCACTCAGACCTCACCGTCCACGGACTCTTACACTGTTCCAATGAAGCTCAATGCAAGCTCGAGGAACAGCATCTCATCTTTCGATTAGGCACTTTACAGCCTTTTGGACTCAACATAGAGTTCAACAATTTCAGACCATAGCCTCTGCCCTTATCTTTTTTTTCTCCATTCATTGAGTTTTTTTAATTGCACTTCATCGAGAGCCATCTTTTGTTTCTTAACTTGTCCCATTACCATCTCCTTTTGCCTTGCACCATCTCTTAATGTCTCTTAATCTCTCCTGCCTTCCATCCTATCACAGACCTTCCCTTTTGTTCTTTCCTCCCCTCCCCCCTCTCCCTGCCCCTACACTTGCTTAAAAAACTGTTCCATCTCCAACTTTTTCCAGTTCTGACGAAGGGTCATCGACCTGAAACATTAACTCTGTTTCTCTCTCCGCAGATGCTGCCTGACCCGCTGAGTGTTTCCAGCATTTTCTGTTTTTATTTCAGATTTCCAGCATCCGCAGTATTTTGCTTTTGTCTAATTGTCTCTTTGTCTACTTCAAGGTCCTTCCCTGGTAACCTGTTCCAAAGCTCGGTTATCCTTTGGGTTAACATGTCCTGCCTGAACTCCCTCCGAACTTGTGTCCCTGGCATTTGACTCCTTCACTGCAGTGAACAGTTTACAAGAATCAACTTTTTCAATTCTCTTTATAATCTTGAAAACTTAATTTGACTCACTTTAAACTCTCTTTTCCAAAGAACACAAGCCCAACTTCCTTAACTTCTCCTCAAAACTTAAATTTCCTGACACCTGGAATAATTTTGACTGCCTGCCTCTTATCCCTCTCAGTGCCAATGACATCTTTCCAATTATTTAGTGACATGAGGGCATCTGACCAATTCCTTATAAAGAAGAGGAAGACTTGCATTTATGTAGCGCCTTTCATGACCTCAGGGTCTCCCAAAGCGCTTTACAGCCAATGAAGTACTTTTATTTTGGAAATGTAATCACTGTTGTAATGTAGGAAACACGGCAGCCAATTTGCGCACAGCAAGCTCCCACAAACAGCAATGTGATAATGACCAGATAATCTGTTTTAGTGATGTTGATTGAGGGATTAATAATGTCCAGGACACCGGGGATAACTCCCCTGCTCTTCTTCGAAATAGTGCCATGGGATCTTTTATGTCCACCTGAGAGAACAGACAGGGTCTCGGTTTAACGTCTCATCCGAAAGACGGCACCTCCGACAGTGCAGTACTCCCTCAGTACTGCACTGGAACGTCAGCCTAGATTTTGTGACAATGCAAGCTCTTCAGATTTGTGCTCTTAATAAAGTTAAATTAATATATGGATTAGAGTTAGAAATCTATCACCATTCCAAACTTATGGATCCGTGGTTTACACTCGATAGTTAATGCTTCCCTTGAGCAGCTTAGCGGAACTTTTTCTTCTTCATGCATTGACGTCACGGGATAATGTACGCAGCTGCTAAATGTATCAAACACTTAGGGGACTAGGTGGTGCAGTGGGTTAGACACTATCCCTTCACCTCTGAGACCTGGGTTCCAATTCAGCCCAGACTGACGGGATGAAAATTTCCTCTGGCTGTCAGCTGCAACCATCCCCAAGTGAAATGAGATCCGTCTGTCTGTTGGTTTTAAGGGTCCCAAGTGAAATAGGTTTGGGGGAGTCTCAGCCCAGTTCCTGGTGGATCTGGGCCAACATCACAAGAGCGGGCATGGTTTTTTCAAAAAGTGCCAATCTCACTCAAGAGAGGCCTGGCCGGCAGAGGAAATGGGAGAAATCCACACTAGTATTGCAGAAGGGTGTGTGTGCTTGGGAAGTTAGGCATTGTTGGGGCAGAGTAGAGGGAGCCTTTCTCTGCGCCAAAGCAATGCCGTATTTGTCCCGGGAATGATTGACATTGACACCAGGGGCTAAAAATGGGAACGTTTCCCATTCCTTCAGCACAAAAAAATTCACCAAATATATAAACAAGTTAAAATGAAGGTCTACCATGTTTGCATCACTATGAGTATCACTTCACACCAATTACAAATTCAAAACTATCAGTGACATTTACTGTGTAAATACAATATGTATTAGGATACCGGTCATCGAAAGTTCACCTAACATTTCTGCCAGGGCAGCACATTTATTTTCCATGAATCACCAGACTCTGATGTTCACTGTGTATCTCAATGTACAATATCCCTTTCTCCAATTTTCTTCCCTCCTCTTCGAAAAGCGTTGCCTCCAGTTGGTGTACAGTACTGCACCTGCTGATTACTGTACCCTTCAGTACCTTGCCCAAGAGTGAGCCGAGACAAGGTTAACAGGCTTTTTGAGCATGGAGGGGGTCGCAGCTGAGCCTGATTCTGTCTATACAAGCAAACTTTCCAGCAGGAGTCGCTGAATAGTAATCAAGAGTGGCTGACTTTTTCCACTTCCTAGCCTTGGCTTCTGCGATCACTTGTAGCACCTGCATGACCTCCCAGAGATCAACTAATTCGGCACAGACCAGTCTGCATTTATAGCTGTGGCTCAGTGGGCAGCACCCTCGCCTCTGACCCTCGAAGGTTGTGAGTTCAAGTCCCACTCCAGAGACTTAAGCATAAAAATCTAGGCTGACACTCCAGTGCAGTACTGAGGGAGCGCTACACTGTCAGAGGTGCTGTCTTCGGATGAGACGTTAAAACCGTCTCAGGGATACTATGGCACTATTTCGAAGAAGAGCAGGGGAGTTCTCCCCGGTGTCCTGGCCAATATTTATCACTAAAAAACAGATTATCTGGTCATGATCACATTGCTGTTTGTGGGAGCATGCTGTGTGCAAATTGACTGCTGCGTTTCCTACATTACAACAGTGACTACATTTTTTTTTTAAGTACTTCATTGGCTGTAAAGCACTTTGGGACATTCTGTGGTTGTGAAAGGCGCTATAGAAATGCAAGTCTTTCTTTCTCAGTCCCACATTGAGCAGTGCATTTAGCCAAGGAGCCACTGGGAAGTTTTCTGTTGTTCCTTCCATAGATTAAATAGCAAAAAAAATTAAAGTTCAACGCCAAACCTTGATCAGTTATTAAAAGGACTCTGTGTGACAGAAGTGAAGACTAAACTGCAAATCAATTCATAATTTGTCTGTATGTTCCAAGTGTCATCCAATTTACAACCATCTCTGGGGGAGGGGGGGCAATCTTTCTATTTTGGATTGTGATTTGCTGGAATCATTGAACCAAAATGACAATTTGTTAATTGCAAAATATCAAATATGGAATTGATCAGTTTGTAAGTAATCATATTTGTAATTAAATAGTCTTTCCCTTGCAGGTCACGAGGTGACATGATGAAGGAAGATCTTCAGCCCTCTTAATCCCATCCTTCCAGATTGCCAGGGCTACTGGCTTCCCGTTACAACACTCGGTCGGTAATGTCCTCCGCCTGCATTGTGCTATGGGACCCAGGCTTTTAATAGGGGAGCACAATTCGAAAATAAGGGTAGTCGACATGGTCTTGCACTGCTGCCGTTCCATGTCACTTCCACTCAATTGCCTTCCGAGTGGTATCAACATACATTAGGAGGGCTATCCGCAATACTGAGAGTGTGACCGATCACAAGAGAGTGAAAGACAATCAATGCCCCTACCTGTTTGGTCACAGAATCGATGAGTCGCACATACAGGTCTTGCTCCGTTCGCACACCTGCACCAGAATAACACGTTAGCAGCAAAAAATAAACTTCGACTTTTTATATATCATTTGCGACTGATTGAACAGAAAACGGGCAGCACAGGTACCGCTATTGTCTGGGCAGTCACACAGTATTTAAGTGTATCTGGAAGGACTCGAGAGTGTGTGTGCCTGCATTGTGCTATCCCCGGGTGATCCCGGGGATTGAGCATTCTCTGTGTGACCAGGAGCTTTCTGAAATCACTGCTCAACCTGCTGTCAAGTTTGTTCTACCTCTCTTTGGCCTGGTGCTCGGAATTTACCTTTTCTATCCCGTGTGTAGGCCTCGACAAGCTTCCCATTCCATTCATTTAAAAAAAAAGTTAAGAGTGAATTTATAAAAACAATGAATGAACTAGTTTACAATTACTACATGGCGCAGCCATTCGGGAAAAAAAACCTGGCGCCTCCCCTTCTAGAAATAAGCTTTTTGAATATAATTTAGAATTAAATCCCTGGTACGGTCGCTTTTATTGGGAGTTATTCTGATCAGACTGATGTTGTTTGTGCTCCAATCTCTTCCCAAGATGTGCTGAGTGTTAGATTGGGGGGGGATAAATCATAAACCCCTTCAATCTTAGAGCAAGCGTGGAATCGCCGTTAGTTTTCTTGTTGGACATTGGGAAACCAACCTGTTCACACAACGCCACCCCAGCGACTCCACTGTCCCTTTGAGCTGGAGGTTTGGGCAAGAGTTTAAAATACTCTCGCCCCCCGCCCGCCGCAGTTTAACTAAATCACCGGCACAAGTTCCTCCGGTCGCCCTGTGCAGCGCAGGGTCGCGCTCAGCACTTGCCTGCACACACCGTGCCCAGAGTAAAGAAAAAGTTCGGCAAGGGCATTTTAGGACGCGGCTACCGAGAGGGGGCTGGAGGAACTCGTGGCCCCGGGTAATCGCGGGACTTACCGTTGCTGTAGAGCAGCTGCAGCTTGTAGTGAGTCCCGTTGTTGGTTTTGTCGTTTCCCGGTTCCTGAAAGAGAGATTGCAAATAGTTTTGAGGGGATCCATTCCACCCTCATCTGTTATTTCATTAACGAGGAAATGCCGAGGCATTGCAAAGATAATCATTCATTCGGGAGCCTATTTCTGGATTAAAAATCCACTTAATTCGGGTTAATTTCGTGCAATAATTCCTAACAGTTTAATTCTAATATAACATCGGCGGAGTGACCCCCACATGGAAAAGAGGGGCCCTTAGAATCAGTATTAATAAGAAATCTTTCAAAGTGCCGGCGTAGCTTTTGATATCCCAGTAAAGCGCTGGAGCGCAATTGTGTGATAATCTTTTTAATAAAATTGTATTCCTTTTAAATCGGTTTTGAACTGATGTGAAACTGACCAGGACCGGGAGCGGTAGATTCCCAGTTAGATAAAGTTGGGCAAAAATAACATCCGTTTTTTTAATAAAAATCACAGTAAGAGAGTTTGATTCCGGTTAACTAAATATCTCAACGGCGAATTCCCAGGGCTGAGTATTGAAACTCCTAGTTTTCCCAACCCAATCTGCCAATTCCTACAAATTATCTTCACTGCAAAATAATAATTTGTATCCCATCATTATCCAAGGGGGCAATATCCCACTCCGGTGCTTGTTGAGACCAGCAGAGGAAAGATGACTGATATTCTTAACAATTAACAAAATGCCCAAGTTCACCGACTGTGCCTGCACCTCCGCCTCTTGCTCCCTTCCCGGGTAAGCAATTTCAGCCCTGCACAAATCAACCCTCAGTTTCCGGGGTGGCGGGGGGGGGGGGGGGATTCCTAGTCCGGGGAAAATTGGTGAACTGAATGAAACGGGGAAGCGTCAGATGTAGGGGTTAGGAAACAGGAGCGGGTCAGACTTTTTGATCAGAGGATGGCGATCGATAAAAACGCACCTGTAGCGGAAGGGGGAGAGAGAGAGAGCTGAGTGGAGTTATCATCCCAGAGCAAATTATACCCGGGCGCTGAACTCCTTTTCAGTTTTATCGCTGAACACTTCTGGGCCAGCGGCTCAATATTTTAATCGCAATCAGTCTTTGAGGCAGCAAGATTATTATAATATCTGAAAGGTCTGACACTTGGGGAGAAAAAGGGGCATTTATTGGATTGAACCCCAGGCGGAGGGGGCTTGTTGTAAGGGTGGGCAAATTTGGAGTATGTGGTTTGTTTAATGTGGTAAACGTGATACCTGCTGGCATTTCCCGGGGAAACAGCTCGCTCCTTTATTTAAAAACAAACCTCTCACACAATTGCCACCCCGATGCCCAACGCCAGTTTTTATTGTTTTTGTTTTCCCCGCTCAGTTGCGATGCTCTCATTGACGTACCAAGTCTTTCTCCACGAAGTCGGTGAAAGTGGTTCTCTCGATCTCCACGGGCTGCCCCTGCCTGTCGTACAGCGCCAGGACGAAGTGGAAGAAATTGGACTTTCTTAAGTTGGACGGGGGCTGTTTCTCGAAGTGAGCTCTGGCCAGAGCCACGCCGCTGAGGAGAGACAGAGGGAGGGAGGGAGAGAGAGAGAGAGAGAGACACTGAACAACTTCCCCAAAGAAAAAACGGCATGCAGACACAGCAATCGCCGGCACCAGTCTTGTTCATGGCCATTTACCAAACCAGGTGCATACAGACACAAGAGCTGCTGACAACTTTATGGCAAGGTACAAGGCAAACCATTCTCTTTATCAACAATACCAAAAGGTCAGAGAGGGACAGTGTTGCGCGGCCCGACACTGGGATTTGTCACCTTTTCAATCGCCAACTTTGTTAAAATAAAAAAAAATTACGACAATCGGATGAGCTGAAATAAATAGAGGAGACGAGGCAATCTGTTTCTCAACTGATTCCATTGAATTTGTGTTTCTATGTGTTCCGCGCGCTGTTATCTTCATTTATAGCTTACTGCTAAACTTTACAGGCTTCTAATCCGCACCTGGGATGTACGACTGTCATTTCCCAGTATGTAGAATCACTGAACAGTAAAATGGTTAACAGGTCGGAGGACAGTAAGTACGCCGGTTCAACCGATTACAATTATGGCAAAAAAAACATTTTTTTAATAAATTATTATTAAGATGTAACTGGGAAAGGTATTTCATAGAAATCATAGAAATTTACGACACAGAAGGAGGCCAATCGGCCCATCGTATCTGTGCCAGCCGAAAAAGAGCTATCCAGCCTAATCCCACTTTCCAGCTCTTGGTCCGTAGCCCTGTAGGTTACGGTACTTCAAGTGCACATCCAAGCACTTTTTAAATGCGATGAGGGTTTCTGCCTCTACCACCCTTTCAGGCAGTGAGTTCCAGACCCCCACCACCCTCTGGGTGGAAAAAAGTTCTCCTCAACTCCCCTCTAATCCTTCTACCAATTACTTTAAAACTATTTATTCTTCAGAGTCATCTCTGGCAGGGGAGTGGTATCAGAGAAAAATACGTTTTCTATCCAAAAAGCGAGCTGGACAACATAATGAAATCTAAGAATATTAAAATCAGAAATGTACAGTCAGGGCATGACTGAGAGTCAGGCTGGAAGGCAGAGGGTGTGGGAGGGAGAGGGACCCCGAATTGTTGAGACCCCAGCAGAACTTTATAATAATCAAGGACAGTGATTCCTTTATTGTGACTGAAATTGAAGGGCATCGGTTCGCTCAGAGAAAATTTACCGAGTTGGGTAAATAATTAGGCACAAGCCTACACAGCAGGCGGAGTGCCAATAATCTTATTTACTTCAAATTTGTTCTCATTGTTTGCTTTTTGAAATTTGCAAAAATGAGTTCACATTTGAAATCGAGTCGAGCGAGATAAAAGGAGACGGGTTGCGCGTATTCTGATTTCAAACCCTACTCCAAATCATAAACTCTCCAGGAAGCATATTATTGAATGAAAATACAATAATTCACATCCTGACATCTCTTTAATGGGTGAATTGAGATGTCTGCATATTTTATATTTGTAAACAAGCGCACAAAACAAACTGAATGTCGCTGGCAAGTGCGGGCGGTTGCTTTAGATTGAGTGTGGACATAATTATCTCTTAAATGTGTAAAACCGTTCATTTCAGGTTGTCAGTTTCAGTTGTAGGACCGTCTCAGGTATGTGTCTGTTTCATAACATAATCAACTACACTTTGATGTCCTCAATTCCTGCTCTTCCTGGGAGGGATTTTCACCAAGCGAGAGGCAGAGCCAAAGACTCTAACCCAACTATTCTGAGATCAAAGTTACTTTTTTTTTAAATTCATTTTAAATGTGCTTTTTTTTTTGCCCCTTGTCTTTATTAAGCTGCGCGGAACAATACACGCTGAACGTGAAACACCGCCCGGTCCCCGTTGCATTTTAACTCGGCATTTAACACATAACTGGTGCAATTTATTTTTTAAAAATGATTAGAAATCTCGTGCAGTACAATTGGGGGTGACAACTGTATCACAGGGGGGCAAAGGGAGCTCTCGTTCCCTAGTTTCCGAAAAATTGATTCTCCCCCCACCCCACACACACACACTAAACTGCAGCCTGCGTCCTAAATAATTTCTCCTCTCTGCTGAATTTCAAACATCGAGAACTGAAGGGAATGCATTGCTTTTTACAGTGGTCATTATAAGTTAAGGGGGACTCTGCAGTTTTTTAAGCGGTGCAAAGGGGTGGGTGGGAGAGGAGGTGGCGGGGGGTGGGGTGTGGGGGGGGGGGGTTAATTTGCAATGCGGTTGTCAGTTTTGCCAATGATTATTTCAACTGATAATCAACCTGTCGCTTAGTTTTTGGTACTGTACCTCTGCGCCGCTACATTTGCGGCCACCACCCCTACGGTCCGGACCCATGATCGAACAGCGTCCATTCCACTGCCAGTCGATTTGTCTTTGATATCAGGCCCTCCTCTAGGTAAATGCTCCTGAATCCCGAACATTTAAAATAACAATAGTAAAGAATTAACACTCTTTTTAAAAAATATATATATATAAGAAGCTCGATTGCAGAATCCTTCAAGACTGGAGTGAATGGAAAATCCCAGAATGGAAAGCGCTGTGCCTTCTCTCACACCGCTTCAAGTTACACAGACTGAAGTTGCTCTCTAAGATCTCCAATGCCACAGAGTTCGCGGAGGCGGTTAGCAGTGAAGTTTTTGGGGGGGAGATTTATTCTCCTCTGGGTGCTGTCATCCTTCAAGCGCAAAACCATCCAGGAATCGATCACGGGCTAACAAGCTTCATCTGCTTGCCGAATACGAGAGGAAATTGATCCGCGCTCTCTCTCTCACACACACACACACACACGCACTGAATGTCCTTAATCCAGGGCGCTGGAGATGCAGAGGTGAGGGGCCTGGGAGTCTCTCACCGGCTCTGACATCTATAGCTCCATTCCGCCAAGCCCTGAATCTAATGAATGATTCCCTCTGCGGGAGTCCCGCGCCAGTAATTGACAGCTCCGAGGGCGTGTCGGAGGAGCCCCTTGTACATATATGCTTTTTGGATCAGTGTTGCCTATTTTCAGATTGGGTAAAGTATGTGATTTATGCACGCCTTTTCTCCCAGCTGTCACCAATAGGCTGCACATTATTACCATAATATGGGACTGGAATGTGGAAAGTCAGTTAAAACAATCTTAATCCAAATATTCACACAGATTGATCTAGTGCTGGGGTTATAATCCATTGTGCGCGTGTGTGTGTGTTGGGGGAGGTCATGCTCTCTCAATCTATCAATTCCTTTCCCGTTCATTAGTTGTCTTTCTGTCTCAGTCCCTTTCTTTCAATCTCAGTCCCTGTCACTGTCTCTCTGTCCCTGTCACTCTCTCTGTCCCTGTCACTGTCTGTCCGTGTCACTGTCTCTCTCTCTCTCTGTCCATGTCTCTCTCTCTCTCTGTCCCTGTCACTCTCTCTCTCTGTCCCTGTCTCTCTCTCTCTGTCCCTGTCACTGTCTCTCTCTCTCTCCCTGTCTATCTGTGTCACTCTTTCTCTCTCTGTCCCTGTCTCTCTCTCTATCTATCTATCTATCTGTGTCACTCTCTCTCTCTCTCTGTCCCTGTCACTCTCTCTCTCTCTCTCTGTCCCTATCACTCTCTCTCTCTCTCTCTCTGTCCCTATCACTTTCTCTCTCTCGCTCTCTGTCCCTGCCACTCTCTCTCTCTCTCTCTGTCCCTATCACTCTCTCTCTCTCTCTGTCCCTGTCTCTCTCTCTCTCTATCTATCTATCTATCTGTGTCACTCTTTCTCTCTCTCTCTCTCTGTCCCTGCCACTCTCTCTTTCTCTCTGTCCCTGTCACTCTCTCTCTCTCTCTCTGTCTCACTCTCTCTCTGTCCCTGTCACTCTCTCTCTCTGTCTCTGTCCCTGTTACTCTCTCTCTCTGTGTCCCTGTCACTCTCTCTCTCTCTCTGTCCCTGTCACTCTCTCTCTCTGTCTCTGTCCCTGTCACTCTCTCTCTCTCTGTCCCTGTCACTCTCTCTCTCTCTCTGTCCCTGTCACTCTGTCTCTCTGTCCCTCTCACTCTCTCTGTCTGTCCCTGTCACTCTCTCTCTCTCTCTCTCTGTGTCCCTGTCACTCTCTCTCTCTGTCCCTGTCACCCTGTCTCTCTGTCCCTGTCACTCTCTCTCTCTGTCCCTGTCACTCTCTCTCTTCTGTCCCTGTCCCTCTCTCTCTCTCTCTGTCCCTGTCTCTCTCTCTCTCTCTCTGTCCCTGTCTCTCTCTCTCTCTCTCTGTCCCTGTCTCTCTCTCTCTCTCTCTCTCTCTCTCTGTCCCTGTCTCTCTCTCTCTCTGTCCCTGTCACTCTCTCTCTCTGTCCCTGTCACTCTCTCTCTCTGTCCCTGTCACTCTCTCTCTCTCTCTGTTCCTGTTACTCTCTCTCTCTGTCCCTGTCACTCTCTCTCTCTCTCTGTCCCTGTCACTCTCTCTCTCTCTCTCTGTCCCTGTCTCTCTCTCTCTGTCCCTGTCTCTCTCTCTCTCTCTCTCTCTCTCTGTCCCTGTCACTCTCTCGCTCTCTGTCCCTGTCACTCTCTCTCTCTCTCTGTCCCTGTCTCTCTCTCTCTCTCTCTCTCTGTCCCCGTCACTCTCTCTCTCTGTCCCTGTCACTCTCTCTCTGTCTCTCTCTCTCTCTCTCTCTCTCTCTCTGTCCCTGTCACTCTCTCTCTCTGTGTCCCTGTCACTCTCTCTCTGTCCCTGTCACTCTCTCTCTCTGTGTCCCTGTCACTCTCTCTCTCTCTGTCCCTGTCACTCTCTCTCTCTCTGTCCCTCTCTCTCTCTTTCTCTGTCCCTGTCACTCTCTCTCTCTCTGTCCCTGTCACTCTCTCTCTCTCTCTGTCCCTCTCTCTCTCTTTCTCTGTCCCTGTCACTCTCTCTCTCTCTGTCCCTGTCACTCTCTCTCTGTCCCTGTCTCTCTCTCTCTCTCTCTGTCCCTGTCACGAGTTGTTTCTGTCTCTGGGCCTCTTACTGTCAAACTGTCACTATCTTCCTTTCTGTCTCTGTCAATCTCTTTCTCTCTCTCTCTCTTTCTGTCTCTGTTACCGCCACTGTCCCTCATTTTGTCTCTGTGACTGCCCTTGTCTCTCTCTCTCTCTCTCTCTCTGTCGCTCTGTCACTGTCTCTGTGAGTCCCCGTTGTGTCTCTCTCTGCCTCTGCCTCATACAGACACTCTCACGCTGGTTAGCACTGCGTCCAGATTTATACTTGTCTTGTCTTTTCTTTCTACTTCTCCTGGGGTACCTGCTCCAATTGGGTTTAGTTGATCTCAATCTTGTAATTCAATCTCCTTTCACCGCGATGCCTTTTTGATTCCTTGATTGATTCTAAGTCCATTCAGTTGAGGCGGGCAGAACGAAACTTTGACCCGATTCTGTGCTGAAAACTGTTCGACGTCGATCTCCAGCCTGACACTAACTCCTCTCACCTCGCCCCGCACACTTACCCGCAGCTGACGCTGCACTATATCATTTTCCTTATAACAAAAATCAAATATAGTTTAAAAACAATTATTGCAATTATAATAATTACTTTAGAAGTTTCGGTTAAAACAATTCCAGCCCACACCAGTTCGGAAGCTGCTGAGGGAGCGAGATTGCTCTAAATTCCTCTCCCCCCCTACAAACACTGATTTTAACCTACTTTCGAATTTATCTTTAGTGATTCGAGAGAATATATCACAATATCATATATTTAGGTCTAGTGATTACAGATAATATATAATATATAGGTTATGATGATTAGGGGTAATACACAATATAGCAGGTTCAGTGATTGTAGATAGTACATTGAAATCTTTTATATATAGAGAGCAGGCAAGAAATATCCGTTTGCTGTTCAACAGATTCATTTCCCATATATTATTACATTGATTATAGTTACCTGATAGAAAGATTGTTAGAGGCACAGTGTAGCTGTGTAATAAATTCAAATCAACTTTTTATTGGAAAACACTTTCCAGATATTCTATACTTTACATCTTTTTTTTACACATTTGGGGAAAAATAGATCGGTTTAATTGTTAAACAAACCGGTTGGAGAAATTCTCCGCTTTTTAACCTCAAATTTGTTTCGATGTTTAATCGTTTCATCGCCAGAATTTTTGGACACTGAACGAGGGGGACGGTTGGGTGTCTGTTATCGGTGGCATTCTGTGTTTTTCAGGGAAGAAGCAGGTTCACAACAGTAGCAAAGTCGTTTGGTCACGGGGCGCTGGTACACGGTGGAGAGGATAGGACGGGGATGGAATTGGGAAGCGGTGAGAATGGAGAATGGGAATGGGACGGGGATGGAATTGGAAAGCGGTGGGAAGGGGAATAGGAATAGGACGGGGATGGAATTGGAAAGCGATGGGAAGGGGAAAAGGAATAGGACGGGGATAGAATTGGGAAGAGGTGGGAAGGGGATTAGGAATGGGACGGGGATGGAATTGGAAAGCGGTGAGAATGGAGAATGGGAATAGGACGGGGATGGAATTGGGAAACGGTGAGAATGGAGAATGGGACGGGGATAGAATTGGGAAACGGTGGGAAGGGGAATAGGAATGGGACGGGGATGGAATTGGGAAACGGTGGGAAGGGGAATAGGAATGGGACGAGGATTGATTTCCACGAAGCATTCAAAACTCGAACCTGAGTTCGGTTAACGGAGAGTTAGGATCAAGTAACCGCGGAACAGGATCGCTTTCACCCGGTGTATTTATTGCAGCCAATTTGAATCACATTTTGGAGACTGTTCATTGACATTTTGCATTTAACTGTTGCACCGGTGAGAATAAAGTGACTTTATTCGTGCTGTTTATTGGAGTTTTGTTGGGCCGGGGTATTTTTTTTTAAATATCCCTGTTCGCTTTTGAACACGGAACGGTAGGCGTTCGCAGAAAGGGGGACGCTTGCTATGCAAACAGATTTCGTGACACACAATGAAACTCTGCTCACAGACCATCTGCCGGAGCGACCCTCAGCTGTCACCCAGAGCCCTTAAAGGGGCAAATCCAGCTGACATTTTTTGACGGAAGTTAACAAATTGAGTACAAGATCCTGTCACCCCAGAACAGCACAGGGAATAACGAATAAGGAATCTATGTCAGTCTTTAATAAAAATATATCACACAATAACCTACAGTAAACGCCAGGCCGTTATGATCGTCATATATTTGACTATGATTTTTCTTTAACCGACATTCATTTTTTTTAATGAAAATAGATTAATAATAATTCAGACATAAAATAATTAAATCGAGCAGACACAACAATCGGAGAATTACCAAAACTGATTTATGTTCTAGTCACTTTATATATAAAATATTCGCTGGAAACTATAATATTTACTTGACAGGACAAAGATTTATCTGATTTATTATTAATAATAATAAAATGTTTCTAGATGAAAGATCAATAGAATTCCAGTTCACAATATTCCCCTGTAAAAACACAGGGGAAAGTCAAGGGCGAGATAATGGACACTCAGCCCTTCTCCCGAAGCCTCACATCCAACCGTGGCGTGGATTCCATGGCTGGTTTACCTGGCGGATCATTGCAAACATCTAACACCCTTTCAGTAAAGAAGTCCGAATATATGTGTTAAAGCTGTTCTCGGCTCAGTTAAAATTGTTGTCGAGCTCAGATAATTACGATTTTAAAGTCGAAAACTTTAAGATGTGTGTGTTATGTTAATGAATTCACCTGGCAGAATAAAAAAAAACAGAAGAAAAGTATTTAGATTAACGAAAGTAAATCCTGGCTATCGGATTAAATGTGATTTGTTTTGTCCCGAAATCGATAGATATATTTTAAATGATTGTGATCCTAATTAGCCATTTGATGTCTCGAATATCTACTGAAAAGCATAATTCGATGGTTTGGCTTTCGACGTTAACTATCTCGTGTTGTTTTGATTCCGATATTATTTTAGAATCGCTCAGTTGTGTCTGCAAACCCTGGCTGGTGGAGACAATAGTTAAACAAACAGGCTGTTTGTGAGATCATGCAACGGAGTGAAGTGCAGTGAAAGGACAGCTGCCAGCACTCTGTGAGTAATCTGCTCGAAAGTAATCAGTTGAGAGTTTAGCCATTGTTCAAATAATAGTTAAAATGCCGCGATCTGAAGGCAGTTTTCAATGGGATTTTGTCTGTTTGTGCCGGGGGTGTGGAGAATGCTAATCGCTCCCCCCTCCCTCCACCCCTCCACCCCCCCCTTCCCCTCCCCTCCCGTATTGAAAGCTTTCGGTGCTGCAAGTGCGAGGCCCGAGGACAATGGGAAGGCGTGTGCCAGCGCCTGGGGTCTGAAGGGAGCGTCTGTCTACGGGCCATTACCGGGGGGGGCAACTCACATTCACCCGGGTCAGAGCGCTGTCACCCTGGCCAGGCCCAGCCAGCTGCCACAGGGAAACCGTGCAAAGACCTGGATAACAATGATCCAGACCGATTATAGTAATGGTTATAGATAACTGCTTCAAGAAATATCCCCGTCCTTTGAAACTTAGAAAATAGCTGCAACTTTTCCCACTATCTGATTATATGTATTATTATATTAATATGATATATTAATGATATATCAATATGGTATATAATATATACATGCATATATATATGTGTATATGTATTTATATATAAATTATGTTCTTAAGTCCCATATGGTGATTTCTCACAGGCACAATATTTTCAACCTTACATCCTAAATTCTACAGACTTTTAAAACGCAATCTTGGTCACTGCTTGTTCTTATGTCTTACTCATTTCAACTTTGTGGTGTCCTGCACTGTGGGACTCGGTCCTTCAGCCAGTTTTTTTTTAAATTATCAATTAAAGTGTTATATAATGAATGAGGAGTGAACATTATTTGATAATTCTGCGGCTAAAGTGGTATAATATATGTGGCAGGTTGTGAAGGAGGATTAAATGTCGTCTCCCCGTCAATTTGCAGAAACGGGTGGAAATTAAATCTAACAGGTCGATTTAGCATTAAAGACAAGTCACAGGACACAGTTAGTGTCTCTGTGCGCGGCCAGATACACCGATCATTACAATAGATTAAACAGATACACGTTTACACAAGTACCCCGTGTCCCGTCTGATAGTTGGCAGCGATTTTTTTTTTCACCTAATGTAGATTAACATTACAAATAATGATTTCGCAATTGGGGCATGTGGAGAATATGTATCTGGGACAGCGCAGCGCCCCCAGCCACACTCCATTCAGAGTTTGACTTTCCTTCCCCCCCCCCCCCCACCCCTCAAAAAAAAAGATGCACTTGTCGATTTCCGCACCTCTCCTCCCTCCTCCCGTCCAAAACCGCGCCGCGAAAAAAAAATAATAATAATGGATTATCAAACTGACCTGCAAATTTCTGTAATTAACTTGTATTTACTCCGTTTCGTTTCTGGTGTCAGACCATTGTGGCCGCCCGCAGGATTTCCAGACACTTTTTTGGTGAGGCCGGTTGCGCCAGGTCTTATGGAATCAAGAGAAGAAAGTAAGGATATTGTGGACGGAAAGACACACTCTCACACACACACACAATATCATCAATATTCTAGATATTACCAAAATCCATGCTGCACTCGCCCCGGATCTCGGCTCGTTCCCACCTCACTTTTGCACCAAATTAAACATATTCTAATCTGACAAAGCGTTTAGCTGACAGTTTTATTTTAATTTTTGCCCCCAACAGATGGGGAGAGATATAAATTGCACGTTTTTTTTGGGGGGGGGAAGCAAGGATTTATTTCAGATTTCACACACACACACACACAAGCGGTGGGGGGACGCAGATAAATAGATTGATTGAATCATTCCTCCTCAATAATCGTTATGTATTTACATGCACTCTTACAATTAGCAGGCAGCAGTTTATATCCCAGAAGAAACGCTGAATATTAAAGCTGTGAGGGATAATTGGACCTCCTGCTGTTCCTGATACGATTATGTCACGGCCTGGGGCGAAGTTTCATTACACACAGTTTTTTTTTTGAACTCACTGCATTCATCGATCCGATTAGATATTTATTTATGTGGGGTGTATAAATTATTCGTAAAATACACTCGATGTTTGACTGTTTGTTCAAAGTTTGCAAAAAAAAACGACATTCCTGCCCCCTTCGCCCCCTTCCTCAATCATCTTCAAAAAAGGCATCGAGACAACCAAAGTCCAGTCCTTATCCACAGTCCTCACTACCCAGTCTCCTCAATCCGAAGACCCAGTGAATTCAATCAGTTGCGAATAATTTAACGGCATGCTGTGATTTTATACAAATAAAAGGTATTTATTTACCAATTCGGATTTTTTTTAAGGGGGCGGGGGGGATCTTGTGATTTGAAGCGACGCTGTTGTTAATTTTCCACCTTTGCGCGCATTGGAATCATCCTGTGTTATCGATATCACTCACGCCGTTATTGATGCTGTTTTTAAGACCGCTCTTTCATTTCTCTCTCTTGCCAATTTGTACTTCTCCATTTCAGGTCATTTCCCCGCCCGCCCCCCCGCCACCCCGCCCAACTCAGGTTGATTTCAACGTCTGCAGCAGTCATAATAAAACAAGTTGAACAGGAAAACTATCTGCAATGAATTAGAAACACAATTCAGTGTTCCCGCCCCGAAGTCTCAATCCCGCTGTAATTATGTGATCAAGAAAGAGTGAGACGGAATTTCAATCGTTTCAGAAACATTTAAAATTTCCCTGATAGAGACAGACAATTGATAGGCAGCCAGAAACACATAGATTGGTTCATACAAAAGTACACTGGTAAATAGATACATACACACCTGCGCCTAGGCAGTATATTGAGTTCTCTATAAAAACTCTCTCAGTGCTCTAACATGCAATGACTTAGCGCCACTCTAATTAGTGCATTCACTTCATTGACTTTGCCGGCGCTTTGCAAGCCACATTGCACCAATGGGTTAACTCTGCCCTCAAATCAAAGTCAACCCGCGCCTCGCCTCCTTTGTTCAGCAGATGTTGTGCCTCCTGGAACCCGCAGGAGGTGTTTGAAACGAGCAGCGCATTTACCGAGGGTGGCGAGCGCCACGCAGTGGCGGCGACCCGCCGTCTGATTTCAGCTGCAGTTTCTCCCCCCACGCCCCCCGCCAGCGCTATCCTCGCTCCTCTTGCACGGGGGCGAGCTTCTCGTCCTGTGTGTTGCCCTCGGCTTTGCCTCAAGCCCAATCTTCATGTGTGGTGGGGGGGGGGGGGGGGGGGCAGACGGGGAGAGTGTCAGCAGCTCTTTCAGGTGGGGGAAGCTATCACTGCACTCCCCACAGTGTGGCAAGATTTTCTGATTGGCGTTTATTTTAGGAGTTCCACGCCTGCAATTTAGAATCGGACGCAGAGGAACTTTGCCAGTCAAAGCATGTAACCCCCCGGCATCCACAGATGCACAGTTCCTGCAGGAAAGGAAAAGAGCCTTGCATTTCTATAGCGCCTTGCACGACCTCAGGATGTCCCCAAAGCGCTTTACAGCCAATGAAATACTTTGGAAGTGTTGTCACTCTTGCGATCAGTACTGGGAATCCTGGAGGATTATTTTTCCTTCCCTAGTCCAGGGATAGAAACATAGAAAAATAGAAGGAGTAGGCCATTCGGCCCTTCGAGCCTGCTCCGCCATTCAATATATCATGGCTGATCCTCTATCTCAATACCATATTCCCGCTCTCTCCCCATACCCCTTGATGCCTTTTGTGTCTAGAAATCTATCTGTCTCCTTCTTAAATATATTCAGTGAGACAGAGACCATAGAATCTTACAGCACAGAGGGAGGCCTTTCGGCCCACCATGCCTGTGCCGGCTCTTTGAAAGACCAATTGAACACCCCCAAAGACCACAGCGGCTGAGACCAGTTAGCCCAGCACAGGCCGCAGATCGAACCCAGGCCCTTCTCACCTCATGTCTGCACTGCACCAGGCCACATATTTACACACTGGGGGGGGGGGGGGTGCGGGGGGAAGCTTTCCATATATACGTTTATTTTCTAACCCTCTTTTTTTGAGTCTCCAAATCCACTAAAGAAAGAAAGACTTGCATTTATATATCACCCTCTCACAACCACCGGACGTCCCAAAGCGCTTTACAGCCAATGAAGTACTTTTTGAAGTGTAGTCACTGTCGTAATGTAGGAAATGTGGCAGCCAATTTGTGCACAGAAAGCTCCCACAAACAGCAATGTGATAATGACCTGATCATCTGTTTTTTAAGTGATGTTGAGTGAGGGATAAACATTGGCCAGGATAACTCCCCTGCTCTTCTTCGAAATAGTGCCATGGGATCTTTTACGTCCACCTGAGAGGGCAGACGGGGCCTCGGTTTAACGTCTCATCCGAAAGACAGCACAACAGCCAAACCTTCCCAACAGGAATCAAGAGGGGTCAAGAACAGAAACCCGCTCTTTTACTCCCTTCCCCAGATTCGGGATACTGAAGCCAATTGTCAGGTCCCTGTTGCCATCCGAACCAATGCAATACAGACCAGGAAAAAAACATTTTTCTCACTTTGTGGCTTTCTTCCTCAATCCTGCAATGCTAATAGTGAGATTCTAAATGAAGGACACATGGAAAATAAATTCTGCTCCAATCTAATTTAACAGTTATGAAACTGAGGATTCCTTTAAGGGATGAGACAGGAGAAGCAGGGTCCTCCCAAATGAGTCCAAGACAGAGGAGGACTCCAAACCTCAGTGTTTGGGCCATTATATTTATTCCTGGATATCAAAGTAGAAGCTTAACATGAGATTGGACAAAGGAATCAAACATGGCCAGTACATGACTCAAGAAAGAATCAAACAAGCTCAAGCCAAGACTCAGCAGTAACTCCAACAAGGCTGGCCTCGTGTCCATTGTGAATCTAGTCAGTCCAGGCCAAGAGTTAGTATTGAATCCAATAAACCCAGGCCAATAGCTGACACTGATTCCAATAATTCCAAACCATCCAAATCATTGAATGAAGTAAGCCCAGTACAAGACTTGGAATGGAATCCAATAAATCCAGGTGAAGACTCAACAGTAGATTCAATGAAGACAAGAAACCCAGGCTGAAATAAAGAAAGACTTGCATTTATACAGCGTCTTTCACAACCTCAGGATGTCCCAACGTGCTTTACAGCCATTGAAGTACTTTTTGAAGTGTAGTCACTGTTGTAATGTAGGAAACGCGGCAGCTAATTTGCACACAGCAAGCTCCCACAAACAGCAATTTGATAATGACCTGATAATCTGTTTCAGTGATGTTGATTAAGGGATAAATATTGGCCAGGACACCAGGGATAACTCCCCTGCTCTTCTTCGATATAGTGCCATGGGATCTTTTACGTCCACCTGAGAGAGCAGACGGGGCCTCAGTTTAATGCCTCATCCAAAAGACAGCACCTCCGACAGTGCAGCACTCCCTCAGTACTGCACTGGAGTGTCAGCCTAGATATCTAGGACTTGAACCCACAACCTTCTGACTCAGAGGCTCTTGAGAGTGCTACCCACTGAGCCACAGCTGGCTGAGAGCCAGCTATGAACACAAGAAGCCCCAATGGAAACAAAGGAGAAAATACAGCATTACCTTCAAAAATAATCCAATATCACAAGATTTTCAGGCATCCATATATACAAATGGAAACAAACCATTAGGTACTGATCTCCATTAATGGATGGCACACAGGCTATAAAAACTGAGCTGGAGACAAAAATGAGTCTTTACCAATCAAGGGGACGTGATGGTGTATGCCTTGTGGATAAGGATGTAGTTTATCTGCATCTATTAGGACTGTACTATAATATGTGGAGTCTATATTCTCAATCAGGAACCCCAGTGGAACAAAAGGACACTGGCCTGACATAAGAACCTAAGACGTAGGAGCAGGAGGAGGTCATTTGGCCCCTCCAGCCTGCTCCACCATTCAATAAGATCATGGCTGATCTGATCTTGGCCTGAACTCCACTTCCCTGCCCGCTCCCTATAACCCTTGACTCCCTTACCTTTCAAAAATCTGTCTATCTCCATTTTAAATATATTCAATGACCCAGCCGCCACAGCTCTCTGTGGAAGAGAATTCCAAAGATTCACGACCCTCTGGGAGAAGAAATTCCTCCTCATTTCCGATTTAAAATGGTGCCCCCTTATTCTGAAATTATGCCCCCTAGTAGTTCTTCATCAGATATATACTGCAGCTTAGCATTTCGATAGTGAATAAACCAGGCTACATGTTGTGGTTCTGGAGTGATGGGCACTAGCCAGTACTAATATTGTGTCCTTGGCCAAAATTACTTGCAAAGGATACAGTGGGCACGGTACTGGACTGGGAACCCACAGGTCATGAGATCATGGCAAGTTGTGAAATCGAATTCAATAAATGTGGTAATTTGTGTAAAATGACCAGGAACAATGCTGGATTGTCCTAAGAAACCAACTGCTTCAGGGAAAGAACTTGCTCCCTTACCTGGTCTATCCTACATGTGACTCATGTGTTTGACAGGGCAACTAGGGATGGGCAATAAAATCGGCCTGATCATTGTTTTTCACATCCCAAGAACTAAAAAAAAAGTATGAAATTGATATCTGAAAAATAATGCTAGATGTTCAAGAGGAAAGGAAACAGTTGGACATGGAGCAATAGAGGTACATGCTCTGGGAATGGAACGGCATAGATCACAGCAGGTCAACTGCAATGTGTGTTGGTGTTACTACTGTGAAGGGGCCACGTAAGCTCCGAAAGCTTGTGATTTCAAATAAAACTGTTGGACTATAACCTGGTGTTGTGCGACTTCTCACTACTGTGAAGAGTAAGGGTATAATCACAGCCATTGTCCCAAAAGACCACAACAGCAAAACTAGCAAGAGTGTGATGGACACTCAAAGCTTCTACTCTTGCAAGGATAAAGCTCTACAGAAAAGGTCCACTCACCCCAAACTGAATCCTTCTAAAATGGAACATACATTGCAATACGTATGAGGGACTTCATTCAGCTTTCGAATGTTTAGTGCAGCCCTCCTGTTCTGTGTTCTGAGATAACCATACTCTTCATGAATGACATGGAATCATAAGATATTTCTCGTAATGTAAAACATATCAACTACTAAATAATCTTACTCTAATGTATTGTTTCCAGGGCTTTAAAACTGTGGAATTCCAATTGTTAGAATTGGGCTCCTTCCCAGCACTCTTTATTCATTCTTCCTGCAAATGTTACCTTTCATTAGCAAGCACACACTTCCTATGAACTGAAACTTGACCTTATGCAGAAAACATCTGTGGGACATCAGTGAACAATCAACTCTTGTACCCATGAAGTATAAACCAGAAATAATACAGTTTACCCACCATGTGTTCCAGATCTCTCCGAACTGGTGGAAAACACCACACATACAAACCTTATAGCATAGGCTAAAAATTGTGAAGCAATTTTTATTAAGAAGTAAAATTATACAAAAAAGAATCAGCATCTGTTCCAAAACAATAACAATTTGGAAACAGAGTTGTTCTCTTCAGAACTCATTACTATGAACTATGGTGAAAAGCTTTACAGTAGTGTCAGCTGTGGCTCAGTGAGTAGCACTCTTGCCTCTGAGTCAGAAGGTTGTGGGTTTCAAGTCCCAGGGACTTGAGCACAGAAATCTTGGCTGACACTCCAGTGCAGTGCCGAGGGAGTGCTGCACTGTCGGAGGTGCCGTCTTTCGGATGGGAGGTTAAACTGAGGCCCCATCTGCTCTCTCAGGTGGACGTAAAAGATCCCACGGCCACTATTTCGAAGAACAGCAGGGGAGTTCACCCGATGTCCTGGCCAATATTTATCCCTCAATCAACATCATTAAAACAGATTATCTGATCATTATTACATTGCTGTTTGTGGGAACTTGCTGTGTGCAAATTGGCTGCTGTGTTTCCTACATTACAATAGTGACTACACTTCAAAAAGTACCTCTGTAAAGCGCTTTGGGACGTCTGGTGGTCGTGAAAGGTGCTATATAAATGCAAGTCTTTCTTTTTTATAAGAAATAAACATAAGAACATAAGAAATAGGAGCAGGAGTAGGCCATTCAGCCCCTCGAGCCTGCTCCACCATTCAATAAGATCATGGCTGATCTGATCTTGACCTCAACTCCACTTTCCTGCCTGTTCCCCATAACCCTCGACTCCCCTGTAGCTCAAATATCTGTCTATCTCCGCCTTGAATATATTCACTGACTCAGCCTCCACAGCTCTCTGGGGTAGAGAATTCCAAAGATTCACGACCCTCTGAGAGATGAAATTCCTCCCCATCTCCATCTTAAATGGGTGACCCCTTATCCTGAAATTATGCCCCCTAGTTCTAGATTCCCCCACGAGGGGAAACATCTTCTCAGCATCTACCCTGTCAAGTCCCCTCAGAATCTTATAAGTTTCAATAAGATCACCTCTCATTCTTCTAAATTCAATGAGTATAGGCCCAACCTGCTCAACAATTCGTCATAAGACAACCCATTCATCTCAGGAATCAACCTAGTGAACCTTCTCTGAACTGCCTCCAATGCAAGTATATCCCTCCTTAAATAAGGAGCCCAAAACAGTACACAGTACTCCAGGTGTGGTCTCACCAATGCCCTGTATAGTTGTAGCAAGACTTCCCTACTTTTATACTCCATCCCCCTTGCAATAAAGGCCAACATTCCATTTGCCTTCCTAATTACTTGCTGTACCTGCATGCTAACTTTTTGTGTTTCATGTACGAGGACACCCAGATCCCTCTGTACCGCAGCATTCTGTAGTCTCTCTCCATTTAAATAATATTTTGCTTTTTTATTCTTCCTACCAAAGTGGATAACCTCACATTTTCCCACATTATACTCCATCTGCCAAATTTTTGCCCACTCACTTAACCTATCTATATCCCTTTGCAGACTCTTTGTGTCCTCCTCACAACTTGCTTTCCCACCTATCTTTGTATTGTCAGCAAATTTGGCTACAGTGCACTCGGTTCCTTCATCCAAGTCATTAATATAGATTGTAAATAGTTGAGGCCCCAGCACTGATCCCTGTGGCACCCCACTAGTTACAGTTTGCCAACCTGAAAAAGACCCATTTATCGCGACTCTCTGCTTTCTGCTAGTTAGCCAATCCTCTATCCATGCCAATATATTACCCCCAACACCGTGAGCTCTTATCTTTTGCAGTAACCTTTTATGTGGCACCTTATCAAATGCCTTTTGGAAATCCAAATACACTACATCTACTGGTTCCCCCGATCCACCCTGCTCGTTACATCCTCAAAGAACTCTAATAAATTTGTCAAACATGATTCCCTTTCATAAAACCATGTTTTCTCTGCTTGACTGTATTATGATTTTCTAAATGTCCTGCTACTACTCCCTTAATAAAGGATTCCAGCATTTTCCCAATGACAGATGTTAGGCTAACTGGCCTATAGTTTCCTGCTTTCTGCCTCCCTCCTTTCCTGAATAGGGGCATTACATTTGTGGTTTTCCAATCCGCTGGGACCTTTCCAGAATCTAGGGAATTTTGGAAGATTACAACCAATGCATCCACTGGGCTGGATTTTGATACTGGGGCGGGTTGGGGTCGTGTCATCCACTTTTCGTGTTATCCACCCAACTGCAATTGGATGTGGGAGATTGATGCAATTTTCACCTAATTGGGCAATTGAGTTCCAGCAAGTGGGAACCCATGAACCAATTAGTGTTTTCAGTCTGAAAGTCGCCTTTGATGATGTCATCATTGCTGCTGCATTGAAGGTCTTCAAAGACTGCCTGGCCTTTGCTGTGAGAGGACCTGCAAAATGAGCAGCAGCAGTCCTAAGTCTGCTCCCAGATATTTTTACACCACCACTCCCAGATATGTCTCCTCTCCATCCATCCATCCATCCATCCATCCAGCCAGGTTTCACAATCATGGTTCAGAACAGGCGTGCTTCACGTAGAACAAGGGTTAAAATCACAAAGGCCTTTCAAAATGGCATTATAGAGGCAATTTAGTGCTTGTTAAGGGCCTTAACAGCCTATCCCGCCTCTTACAGGCGGGATGGAGTCAGGACCAGCAGACACAATTTAATGAAAATTGCGTGGAGGCGGACTTGTGCCCGCCCGCCAGTTTTCGCAATTTTAACCCCCCACACGCCTCCAAACCCGCCTCCACAGGTCAATGAAAATCCAGCCCACTATCTCTACAGCCACTTCTTTTAAGACCCTAGGATATAGGCCATCAGGTCCAGGGGACTTCAGCCTTTAGTCCCATTAGTTTGCCTAGTACTTTTGCTCTCGTGATAGTGATTGTTTTAAGTTCCTCCCTCCCTTTTGCCCCTTGATTATCTACTATTATTGGGATGGTTTTAGTGTCTTCTACCATGAAGAGATACAAAATATTTGTTCAAAGTCTCTGCCATTTCCTTGTTTCCCATTATTAATTCCCCAGTCTCATCCTCTAAGGGACCAGTGTTTACTTTAGCTACTCTCTTCCTTTTTATATACTTGTAGAAGCTCTTACTGTCTGTTTTTATATTTCTTGCTAGTTTACTTTCATAATCTATTTTCTCCCTCTTTATTATTTTTTTAGTCTTCCTTTGCTGGTTTCTAAAAATGTCCCAATCTTCTGGCCTACCACTAATCTTTGCAACATTGTATGCCTTTTCTTTCAATTTGATACTCTTCTTAACTTCCTTAGTTAGCCACAGATGGCTCATCCTTCTCATTGAGTCTTTCTTTTTCACGGGAATATATCTTTGTTGAGAGTTATGAAATATCTCCTTAAATATCTGCCATTGCTTATCTACCGTCTTACCTTTTAATTTATTTTCCCAGTCCACTTTAGCCAACTCTGTCTTCATACCTTTATAATTGCCTTTATTTAAGTTTAAGACACTAGTTTCAGACCCAAGTTTCTCACCCTCAAACTGACTGTGAAATTCTATCATGTTATGATCACTCTTCCCTAGAGGATCCTTTTTTATGAGATCATTAATTAATCCTGTCTCATTATACATTACCAGATCTAAAATAGCCTGTTCCTGGTTGGTTCCACAATGTGTTGTTCTAAGAAACTGTCCCGAATACACTCTATGAACTCGTCCTCAAGGCTACCTTTGCCAATTTGATTTGTCCAATCTGTATGAGGATTAAAATCGCCCATGATTATTGCAATTCTGGCCTCTTGTGCATCCCCGATTTTAATCGCTCCACCATTGGCAGCCGTGCCTTCAGGCCCTAAGCTCTGGAGTGTCCTCCCTAAACCTCTCCGCCTCACTACCTTTCTCTTTCCTCCTTTAAGATGCTCCTTAAAACCTACCTCTTTGGCCAAGCCTTTGGTCATCTGTCCTAATTTATCCTAATGTGGCTTGGTTCACACTCTTCCTGCAGCCCTAGACTTGTACAGTGGCACAGTGAAATCGGCAACTGAAGAACATGAACCACCAGCCTGGCTATATGTTTCCCTATTCTTTGATCTCCAACTAGCACAATGATCTAACTATCCTTCCCAATTAATGAGAAGCTGTCCTATTTTTAAACATTCCCCGCTGGAACAGACCGGAGAGAAAAATAACCATGGGTATAAATACCCTCAACAATCACAGACAGCCAAACAAGATTTGAGTTAAATAGATTTTGACCCCTTCCCCTTGCCCCCATCCCCTCTTGGTGGGACAGCCAATGCAGGTGACTGCTCTGATTCTTTCCTTCAGTAGTAGAATCACAAGTCTAGTCTCCTCCAGACAGGCAGATGCCGATTCACTCAAGCTCCTCTTGACAGAGAGACAGAGACAAACTAAGACCCTTTCAACAAACAGTAACGGAAACCATTATACATTGTTACAATACTGGGCTCTTAAATGCAAATTAACATAAAAACATAGAATTTATGAAATGAAATATTTCTCAGGCTTTTAAAACCCAAGCTGTCATGTAAACATTATCTCTAATTTGCTTTATCTGTTCTCTCACTCTTTTCTTACTGATGTTCAGTACTGTGAGCTCCAGTCCACACCTAAGTTTCTCAACCAATAAAGTATGTGCCTGAGAGGCAAACAGCACTGATGGGAGCTGGAACTTGCGGTGCAAAAATATTGATTCTTGGGATGGGGGAGCATTTCAAAAATTTTAAAAATAGTCCTGGACATTCAGGGCCTGGGTGTATTGTCAACAGAGCTCTGGCCTGAGGGGAAGGCAGGGCTGTGAAGTTAGCTTCATCAATGAACGTCCCTCGCACATGCATGGATGCCAAAAGGATCTCAGCAACAACAACAACTTGTATTGATATAACGCCTTTAACATAGCGAAATGCCCCCACGGCGCTTCACAGGAGCGTTATCAGACAAAATTTGACACCGAGCCACATTAGGAGAAATTAGGGCGGATGACCGAAAGCTTGGCCAACGAGGTAGGTTTTAAGGAGCATCTTAAAGGAGGAGAGAGAGATAGCGAGGCAGAGAGGTTTAGGGTGGGAATTCCAGAGCTTAGGGCCGAGGCAGCTGAAGGCACGGCCGCCAATGGTGGAGCGATTATAATCGGGGGATGCCAGAATTGGAGGAGCGCAGAGATCTGGGAGGGTTGTGGGGCTGGAGGAGATTACAGAGATAGGGAGGGCGAGGCCACGGAGGGATTTGAAAACAAGGATGGGAATCTCGTTGTACGTGTTGTTGCTGGTTCATTCTTTTAAGGTTGGGAAGGTAAATCTGACTTCTAGCAGCTGTGCTTTGTGCAAATTGATTTGTTTTCGTAATGTGAGAGGGAAAAAAACCCGAGATATGTGTACGGATTTCTGCTGCTGATGAGAGGAGGAGAGAGAAGGGGAGAGGGGGGAAAGAGTTGTTCGGGGCGGAACCAGGTTGTGCGGCTGTTAGCGCGGGGTCGGAAGCCGATGGGGACCGGACAGGAAGCGGGCGTTGACGGGGGAGGATGGAGTCGGTGCGCAGGTAGGAGAATCCGCGGCTTTCGAGACGGCCCCAGGGATAATCGGGCAGCCCCGGCCCCAGCCCGGCAGCGAGCGAGTGAGTGTGTTGGGGAAATGTCCGGTGCAACCTGTGTGGGGGAATGACCTCTGGGTTAAGGGGTGAGAGGTCATGGCTTCAAGCCCCTCTCCAGAGGACAGAAGTCCAGGCTGATCATTGAGTGCAAGCACTGGGGAGGGGCTGCACTGCCCTGCCCTGCCCTTGCTGGAGGGGCCAAAACCCCCTCATTGCTGCTTGTGGAGAGGCTGGGGTTGTTCTCCTTGGAGCAGAGAAGGTAGAGAGGAGATTTGATAGAGGTGTTCCAAAATCATGAGGGGTCTAAAATGAGAAGTCGCACAACACCAGGTTATAGTCCAACAGTTTTATTTGAAATCACGAGCTTTCGGAGCGCTGCTCCTTCGTCAGGTAAAGTGAAGGAATACAAATCAGCAAAGCATATATAGACAGAGAACAATGTGTAGCGTACAATGTCAGACGACTACAGTAAATGTTACTGACTGCCCTCCATCACACCTCGGCAGAGATACCGATTGGACCTGATTGTATCTCTGCCGAGGTGTGATGGAGGGCAGTCAGTAAGATTAACTGTAGTCGTCTGACACTGTACGCTACACATTGTTCTCTGTCTATATATGCTTTGCTGATTTGTATTCCTTCACTTTACCTGACGAAGGAGCAGCGCTCCAAAAGGTCGTGATTTCAAATAAAACTGTTGGACTATAACCTGGTGTTGTGCGACTTCTCATTTTTGTCCACCCCAGTCCAACACCGGCATCTCCGCATCATGAGGGGTCTCGACAGAGTAGAGAGAGAGAAACTGTCCCCATTGGCGGAAGGGTCGCGAACCAGAGGACACAGATTCAAAGTGAGTGGCAAAAGAACCAAAAGCGACACGAGGAAAAGAGGGTGGTGGAGGCAGACTCAATCGTGGCTTTCAAAAGGGAATTGGATAAGTACCTGAAGGAAAAAAATTCGCAGGGCTACGGGGCGAGGGCGGGGGTAGTGGGACTGGCTGGAGTGCTCTTGCAGAGAGCCGGCACTGGCTTGACGGGCCAAATAGCCTCCTTCTGTGCTGTAACCATTCTATGCTGTGTAAAATGGTTTCTGCACCAGCCGCCCCCCCCCCCCTCCCCAAAACAGATTGCAGAATTAAGTCCATCTGCAGAAGCTTCAATTTTCCTTTCTTCTGCAGCAGATCTTTCTTTGTCCATATCTAATTGTGCATTTTGATAAAGGGTCGGCGCAGCTTGGCTGGCACCAGATAAAATGACCGTGAGAGCTGCTGGATTAAGAACATAAGAAATAGGAGCAGAAGTCGGCCATACGGTCCCGCGAGCCTGTTTCGCCATTCAATAAGATCAGGGCTGATCTTTGACCTCAACTCCACTTTCCCGCTCCATCCCCATATCCCTTGATTCCCCTAGAGTCCAAAAATCTATCGATCTCAGCCTTGAATATACTCAGTGATTTTTGTAAGGGGCTCAGTTGGTTCAGTCATTTCCTTCAGGAACGGGAAACCTGCCCCCCCTCATTACCCAGTCCGGTCTACAGGGCCACTCGAGTCCCACACTGTGTGATTGACTCAATAATACCCTCAGGATAAGTAATAAATACTGCCTTGCCAACATCACCCACATCACAAGAACAAATTGTAAAATAAAAGTTCTTTTATGCAAAAGTCACTTTAAAAAAAAAACTGGAAATGTACTGTCAAAATATGAAAGAGAAAGATGGGTTAATGTTTTGGTTAGGATTCTTCGTCAAAACTGACAGTTTTCCATTATTTGTAGTTTTCTTTGGAACTTGCACTCTGCATTTTGATTCCAGTGCATTCTGTGTTTGCAAACAAGAGAGGTTCTGGTCATTACTTATTCATGAAATGGTGCCCCTCTTAAGGGTTCATTCCATTGCTGTATCGTTGAACTTTTTCCAAATAAAGTATTAAAGATTGCAAAGGCAGAAACACTGCAGATGCTGGAGATCTGAAATCTGAACAGAAAATGCTGGAAATGCTCAGCAGGTCAGGCAGCATCTGTGGAGAGAGAGAGAAGCAGAGTTAACGTTTCAGGTCGCTGACCTTTCGTCAAAACTGGAAAATCTTACAGATGTCAAAGGTTTTAAGCAAGCGGAGAAGCAGGGAAATTGGTGGGGGTGGTGGAGGAAAGAACAAAAGGGATCGTTGAACTCGATGTTGAGTCCAGAAGGTTGTGAAGCATTCATCAATTTCAGATCATAACCACTGCTCCCATTTTTTTCGGACAGCAGATGCTGGTAATGGTTCTGCTGTTCCCATTCACACCTCCTCTCGGTGCATCTTTTTCTTTACTTGTCCCATTACCGCCCCCTTTTGCACCATCATCCCTTTTGTCATTTACTCTTTCTTGCCTTCCACCCTATTACAGATTCTCCCCCCCCCCACCCTTTCTCTGCCTCTTTTCTTGCTTAAAACCTGTTACATTTTCCAGTTCTGACGAAAGGCCAGCAACCTGAAACGTTAACTCTCTTTCTCTCCTGACAGATGCTGCCTGGCCTGCTGAGTATTTCCAGCATTTTCTGTTTTATATTAAAGATTGCAAACTCCTTTTAAATGAATGGAGCAGGGGTTAATCAATAGTTGCTTTTTTTTTTCAAAAGAACTGCTGGGTGTTATTGGAAATAAATGAGTCTTTACCTTTTGATCAGTGTCACATTATCTGATGGATGACCTGACCACACCTGAAGATGCCGCTTAATTTTTCCTCCTTCTGTTCTCTCTCTGCCACTCTGTTCCCTGGATATAAGGGTGAGCTGCTAATCTGTTTCCTGACCTTTGCCGCTGTCGCTCTTCATCCATGTTCGAAAAGCACTTTAGTGTTGTCACTGGGCTTTCAGTATTGCGTAATGGTTGGCGTACGGAATTTTCAATCTATTTCCACTTGAGCTGTGAACAGCCTGCAGTAGAATTATAGATTCTAGCCTTCCAAATGCCTGGAGGGACCATCTTGAGCTGTATGACGCCAGAGCAAAGTACTGGTGGGCACAGGTCTGCCACTTGAGGTGGGGAGCAGTTTGTGGGGACTACTTAAGAGCATTGCACTTCAGTAAGTTGTCGAACCTTAAAGTGCTTTGGCTAAATTTGACAGACTCTTGTGAGCGAACCAGAAGATTTCTAGAGGAAATGAATTGAGTTTTGCTTTAGGTGGTAATGTTTTGGGTAGGAGAAGCCCACTGGATCATCTAGCCGTGCCGTCCAAACCTCCCACCAGGGTCCTTACTTGATTATAGAACTCACAGCACCATGTCACCTTCACTAGTGGGAACTCATGCAGCCCTATTTAAAACTCTATCATGGAACTTACAAACTGTTGAGGAACCTTTGTGACCCAGCCACCCTACTGCATTTTTAAAAAATCAATTTTTTTGTAAATGCTGTAGTATATCGTGAGGAGTGAAGTCGCTGAACCGCTGGTGCACCTCAATCCGGCCAAGGTTGTGTGGCTCCCCTCCAGGAAGTGTTCTGACACCACTCCGGCTTCACACCTGCTGGAGTATAACTGCAAACCGAACGCTTAAAAAAACAAAAACTCCCCATCCAGGCTGCCTGGGAACGATTTAAACTTCATTTTCAGTGTTTGCTCCTGTCCCGTTGGCTCTTTGCTGACATTAAACGTTTGGCTAGGATTTGGATGCCGATGCGCTGTAGTGTGGGGTGAGCAATATAACTCCCAAGCTGCTCCGTTCAGTCTAGGCAAGTGTTGCCTCCTGGTGGATGAGGCTGGATTTATTCTGCACTCTCATGGACCGTGAGGCAGCTGCCTGGAGCTGGGCTTCAGTCGTCTTCTGAGTTTTAGTGCCAGTTTTGCTTGGGTGTTCATCCAAATCCACTTTTGCGTTGACACCCAAATCGCACTCTAAACGCAGCCAAACTTTTTAACCTGATTGCAGAGTGGAGTGATTAGATTCCAGTACGCCCTTTCATGTGCTGCAGCTCTACGTATTTGCAAGTTTGTTGAAGTCTCCTTGTACAGCCTTGGCAGATTAATTCTCTTGCTTATTTCGTTTTAGTTGTTGACGAGCTGTGTTATGATGCCTTCACGTAACAACGCCGCTGCTGGGGTCTCCGGCAGCAAAGTGAAATACTCAAAGCTTGCAGACAGTGACGAGGGTTACATTGACCTGCAGGTGAGTGCCTGACAACAGTGAGTCCCGCACACTGCGCATTGGAAGATGTCATCAGGCTCCTTGTCCAATTCCCAGTCTGGTAGCTGGTTAACGCTCATTTAAAGCTCTCTGATCATTGGCCAATTGACTCAGTTGGTAAATGCACTGCCCAGTATCAGTCTGACCCATGCACGTGAGGAATGCCCCAGGTTTGATACCTGGTTCATGGTTTTTTTTTTAAATTCGTTCCTGGGATGAGCATTTATTGCCCATCCCTAATTGCCCTTGAGAAGGTGGTGGTGAGCTGCTTTCTTGAACCACTGCAGTCCGTGTAGTGAAGGTGCTCCCACAGTGCTGTTCCATGCAGAGGGAGTTCCAGGATTTTGACCCAGCGACGATGAAGGAAAGGTAATATATTTCCAGGTCAGGGTGGTGTGAGACTTGGAGGGGAACTCGGAGGTGGCGGTGTTCCCACGCGCCTGCTGCCCTTGTCCTTCCAGGTGGAAGAGGTCGCGGGTTTGGGAGCTGCTGTCGAAGAAGCCTCGGCGAGTTGCTGCAGTGCATCTTGTTCAGGTCGTTGATCTCGGCCAGGGCCGCAATTAGCCTGTGTGCCCCAGGGTTAAGAAAGAATCGGCCTTGGCTCCAGCTTGTTGCGCGGTGACCTCCTACTGTGGGTGGATATCAGGTTAGGAGAGGATTCGCCGTGTCTGCGAGGCCCTTGCCCTGCACACTGGGCTCGGCTATGAATGGCCACTTGATGTTTTTCACCTCTTCATTTCTGGCTAAAACTGAACCAACGTACCTAAGATCAAAAAGCAGTTGCAGAGCTCTGTTCTGGGTTAGAGGGAACACAGAATCAACCTTCCCTCTCATTTTTTTGGGGGGGCTGCATGGCCCCTTTTCCGGGCTGTGCGGCCCATTCAAAATTCCGCGCATGCGCGGTGTTTCCCTTTAAAAGCCGGTGAGCCGGGCTGCGCGGGAGCTCCAGAGCGCTGTGCGTGGCCGCTCAGCTTAACGGGAACGTTGCTTTGAACTCCAGCAAGAGTTAATGCCTTCACAAGAAGAGGGGGAGAAACATGGATTGGAGAAGGGAAAGAAAAAGATTTTAAAGGCAAAAACTGGGAGGCGGATGAAAGAAAGAAAAAGAAAGAGACGTGCATTTCTATAGCGCCTTCACGCCCTCAGGATGTCCCAAAGCGCTTTACAGCCAATGAGATCATTTTGAAGTGTAATGTTATTTCTTTGTTGAAAATTTATGGTTTCGAAGGCACCAAGTAGTGAAGACGGGGGGAGCTTTTCACTACTAGAGGATTTCTTGTCGTCACTAGAGCTAGGGTCTTGCTGACCAGTTGTCTTATCAAAGATTTTGTGTCTTTTCTTCTCTTCTTCCCCGCAGTTTAAGAAACTTCCTACAAAAGTTCCATACAAGGCAATTGCGCTCGCAACCATCTTGTTTCTGATTGGCTCGTTGCTGATTACCATTGGCGCGCTCCTGCTGGCTGGTTACATCGACAGTTCGGTAAGTTGCACACTGCTCCACGGCAGGTTTTCAACACCGTTCCCACTGAGAGAGCCGGGAGGCACGACTGGCTGTTCCATTAAAGATCGCTCTCTCCCACCTTAACGTCACGAGCACCTGCTACTGCACCTTTGTAACATGTTCCATTTCCTACGCCGCCCATGTCTTGGGTAAAATTGCGAATCTCGTGCCTGATTAATGGCAGTTTTGTGTTGGCTCCCGGTTAAGCAACGCCTCAAGTTTTACAAATTCTCATCCTTGTTTTCCAATCCCTCCACGCCTCGCGCCCTCCCTATCTCTGTAACCTCCTCCACGCCTCGCCCCTCCCTATCTCTGTAACCTCCTCCGCGGCCTCGCCCCTCCCTATCTCCGTAACCTCCTCCACGCCTCGCCCCTCCCTATCTCTGTAACCTCTTCCAGCCCCACAACCCTCCCTATCTCTGTAACCTCCTCCACGCCTCGCCCCTCCCTATCTCTGTAACCTCTTCCAGCCCCACAACCCTCCGAGATATCTGCTCTCCTCTAATTCTGACCTCTTGAGCATTCCCGATTTTAATCACTCCTCCATTGGTGGCCATGCCTTCAGCTTCCCTCCCTAAACCTCTCCGCCTCTCTACCTCCCTTAAGACACTCCTTAAAACCCATCTGCCCTCATTTTTTTTTTATTCGTTCACTGAATGTGGGCGCCGCTGCAAGGCCAGGCATTTATTGCCCATCCCTAATTGCCCTTGAGAAGGTGGTGGTGGTGAGCCGCCGCCTTGAACAGCTACAAACCGTTGCTTTGGTACAACTGAGTGGTTTGCTGGGCCATTTCAGAGGGCAATTAAGAGTCAACCACATTGCTGTGGGTCTGGAGTCACATATAGGCCAGACCGGGTAAGGACGGTAGATTTCCTTCCCTAAAGGACATCAGTGAACCAGATGGCTTTTTTATGACAATCCGGTAGTTTCACGGTCACCTTTACTGACACTAGCTTTTTATTCCAGATTTACTTAATTAACTGAATTTAAATTCCCCAGCTACAGTGGAGTGGGATTTGAACTCGTGTCTCCGGTTCATCAGTCCAGGCCTCTGGATTACTAGTCCTGTAACATACCCACTATGCTACCATTCCCCTTAATATCTCCTTTTGTGGCTTGGTGTCAAATTTTGTCTGATGTCGCTCCTGTGAAGTGTTTTACTACGTTAAAGGCCGCTATATAAATACAAGTTGTTGTTGTTGTAAACCCATGCCCAATAGGAGCTGGATTGTGTCAGTCTCAATTCAATTCACATCGGGTCCGTGAAGCAAGCAGGGAGAGACTTTCATTGCCATCGATATGGGCTGGATTTGAAGCCGCACCCTACCAGCGAAAGGGCAATCGACAAGTCCGTCCCTGCTAATCCTCGATTCTACTGGACGACGATTCTTGCTTTTACCGAAAGAAACCAGCTGTTCCCTTTTTTTTTTTCCCCCTCTTGCAGTACAGTGACACGACCTGGCCAGTGCTGATCATCGGGATTCTGGTTTTCCTCCCTGGCTTTTACCACCTGCGGATTGCGTACTACGCCTCCAGGGGATACAGAGGCTACTCCTACGATGACATCCCAGACTTTGATGACTGAAGACATTTCTCTTCCTCTGGCTGACCTGCTGCAGGCAGTCTGCTCCGAGGCTGGCTGTAATGGACGGGCTAAGGGAACTCCCATTCCTAACGGGTGGATGGCACTGGACGGAATTCCAGCTATATTACAATGATGCTGTTAACAATGGTCAGTTTCACTCCACGGCTAATCAAGTGTATATTTCAGACCTTCAGGCCGATTCGGATATTTCCAAATGTCAGTATTGAAGGGGTTTTCAAAGTACATTTCCCCTTGTCTGTTTCAAAACCGTGTTGATATAAATATGGCGATCGTGCACTGGCGTGTTTCCTTCAGATCAGGCAAGCTCCCAGCTCGAATCGAATCTTCGCCGTGCCCCCCCCCCCCCACCCTGTAACCAACGCCACCAGCCCAAGACTCCCAGTCCCCTCCCCATCAGTGACAGCACACTGGAGCTACCCAAAGGCAAGGAGATCCAACATGATGTCTCCGAGGTGAGAAAATCCATAACCAAACCCATCAAGCTGTATTTTTATTAACCTGTTTCAAATAGATGGGGCAGAGCTCTTTGAATAAAAGTATTGCTTCTAGACTGTCGTACCCCCATTAACTAAGGGACGAGCTACATTTGAGCATTGTGCCCCATGCTAGCCTGATCAATTGTTCTTTTTTGTCGTTAAGTCTCCGCATTATGCTCCACTGAATTGTCTTTTGAACACTATCGTTCTATCGTTACATAAGGTGTGCCCATCATTGACGTCGCAAACTTTGAGAGTCTTTTCTCGGATTTCAGTAGAGTGCCGTGCTGGGTAGGTGAAATTTTCATGCTGTGTCCACTTAAAGTGTGAAAAGACTCTTCCGAACTTGAGCTGTCTGGAGAGAGCACATTGAGCTGAATAACATTGGGGTGAAGTGCTGGTGAGCATGCGAGAGGCGTCTCACACAGCATTGAAGTGTGTCAGAATAGTGAAGTTTTTGATAGTGCATTGATACTGCTCCACTGAATCTCCGGCCTCCTGGGCCAATATGACTGATGAATGGGACAATGAGTTACGTTTACAGATAAAACCCTCAAAATTAGTGAGAAAAATGAATTGAAACAGGCGCTACTTCACTGGTCGTCCTTTTACTGGGGTCTCGGACTGAAGTTAAATGTGAATGCCGGTGATGTCATTTTTGTCCATGTAACGGGGACTGCGCATCTGACTCAAGTAAACATACGTGTGATAAACTGCCTGCACACGCCCAGTACTTACTCACACGCCTTCTATTCTGGTGACATTGTAATGGAGGCTTGTTGACTTCATTTGAGGTTTTCAGTTGAAGCCATCTTTATGTTGCGGAACCATATCCCTTGGAAGCGCTTCTGTAATTGTGTTGGGTCACACTGTCGCTGAATCGGCCCGTTTATACCGTGCCAGATTCACACTTGCGACTGTCGATCTGCCCGGAGCCTCCAATGTCGGGAGAGAGTCCGTACGGCGCAGCGAATGCAAAGCGCCGAGGGCTCAGTCTGGCTGCCCGCTTAGACCCGAGGTGACGGACCCAACGCAAGTACCGCTGGCGGGAGCCATCTAGCTTTGACACCCGCGCCTCTTTCTGTGAGAGAACATACGAACAGTGACGGAGAGGTAAAGACCCTCTGCTCCATCCGGTGCGTCCCACACCATTGCAATACCTTGTGTATCACAATATATTTACGCTCTCCGCCCCATCCGAAACCATGTGATCTCCTGGGAGAGGCAAAAAAAAATCAAAAAACCAGGCCAATTTGAGGGGGAAAAAAATGGGAAATTCGTCTCCGATCCATCTAGGCGATCGAAACGAGTCCGGGAGATCACTCTGGCCCTGAATTCCCTGCTGTACCTGCCTTCTGTAAGAGGTGATCTCCGCCCCAGCCAGAAACAGGACCAGCTCTCGCTTGAAGGAATTCGGCGAATCAGCATCCACCGCACCAAGCAAGACCCAAGGAGGGTTTTGGGACCAATGAAGGGCACTGGTGTCGGCTGGTTTACGCAACAGGACTTCCTCCAGCTGCCGTTGGCGGCAATGCTCCAGTGTGGAAGGGCACAAAACTGCACGTGCTGTGCTCGGTTTGGTCTTCGGCTCGGCTGCCGTTCCGTGCAGCATTTTTCTTATGTTAAAGAGGAACGCCAACAGGTGATAGGAGCTGGGGCTCATTCTGTTGCAAGATGACATTTCTTGATACGGAGCAATGCACAGGGGGATAGACCAGAAACAGAGCAGAGGTCAGCCTGAAGTGACTACCTTCTTGTTCGATTTGTCACTGATCCCTGTCCACACTCTTATCTTTCGTTCCATCAGCAATTTGTCTTGCTCTCCCTTTATGTTCCATCTCACTGCAGATCAACAGAGACTGACATTTGATAAGCCTCCCGGTGCTGCTGTCCTAATCCTAATGAATGGTGATCAGTAGTTTCCCTCTGTGTTAATCCAGTGTGCAGTGCAGTATTCCAAAAGAACCAATGACGCTGATTTAAGAAGTTTTCTATGAAAGGATTTCTTGTCTTTGGGCAAAAAACAAAATTATTTTAGTTCTTGTACATCAAGTGTGAACAGTGCAAGATAAACCAAATAAAATATCGAATGTCTGAATTCTCAGTGATATTTATGTGTATAATTTATTTCCCTTCAAACGTCTTCTCTCAAGGTGCAGACTCTTGCTAGAGTGCAGTTCCGTCAGCACTGGCAGGCCTCCAGTACCTGGCTGTTCCTCATGTGTGAGTCTGAGGCAATGAGGTTATTTTACTGAGGGGCAGGGGGCGGGGGGGGGGAGGTGGCACAGCTGAGTCTGAGCTGAGTTTTGCTCTGGAGTGAGGGTGGGAATTCTAGTTGATCTGGGCTTTCCTTAACTTGGGGCAAGGGAGGCCGATAATTGCACCCCTCTGCCACTCAAATCGCAATTAGGTAACTGAGCATAGACCAGAGATTAAACTTGGGATCCTTCTGTTTGTATGGCTCAGATATGTATAAAAAAAAATTATTTCTATATATATATCTGCAGGCTCGATGGGGATTCTGTGTGAGAGAGTAGGGACAGGGTACTGGATTTGGATTTGGATTTGGATGATCAGCCATGATCGTATTGAATGGTGGAGCAGGCTCGACGGGCCGAATAGCCTACTCCTGCTCCTAGTTTCTATGTTTCTATGTTTCTATAAATGAGAGATTATACCTATCAGGAAAGATTAAACAGGCTTGGGCTCTTTTCTCTAGAAAAGAGAAGACTGGGGTATGACCTGATGGAGGTCTTTTAAGATTATGAAAGAGTTCGATAGGGGAGATATAGAGAAGATGTTTCCACTTGCAGGCAAGACCAGAACTCGGGGCCATCAATATAAGATAGTCACTAATAAATCCAATCGGGAATTCAGGAGAAACTTCTTTACCCAGAGAATGTGGAGCTCGCTACCACAGGGAGAAGTTGAGGCGAATAGCATAGATGCATTTAAGGGGGAGCTAGATAAGCACATGAAGGAGAAAGGAATAGAAGGATATGTTGATGGGGTGAGATGGAGAAGGTGTAGGAGGAAGCTCGTGTGGAGCATAAACACCGGCTGGACCTTTTGGGCCTGTTTCTGTGATGTGAATACTTTGTAATACTTTGTATATATATATAAAAGCTACTTTTCGAAGCGTAGTGACTTGTTATGCAGCGGCCTTTCAGCACCAGAAACTTCCCACAAACACCAGTGAAATGAAGGGCTCGTTAATCTGTTTGTCTCGTTGGCATTGGGAGGGAAGAACATTCTCCAGGAGAGCCCTTCAAGTGGTCTTCCATTTTTTTTTGCCTTAACGTTAACAGATTTTGTTGGGCAAAGCATTCCCCCCCTTTTATATTCCTACACTGAACGGTATTTACCAGTCGAGCTTCTGACAGTGTTGCTTGTTGAAGCCCGAACTTCCGTGACCTGAATCGGTGAAGTGTGGGCTGGTGCTGCGCTCCTCCTCGCGCCGAGTCACTCAGCCTTTCCCATGCTGAAGAGGTGCCTCGCGCAGGTCAGACACCTCGACAGAGGGAGGGGAAAACTGAAGAGAAAGTGATCTTGAGCCACTAAAAGAGGTTTCGCTTTAGGGGAATGTGGATGACAGCAGCTGCGCAGTTCTCCCACTGTTAGTGTAAAGAGTGCAGCCTGTGACTGAATTGGAGACTTCTTTTGTGTGTGTGTGTGTGTGTGTGTGTGTGGGTGGGTTGCAGCAGTTGTCACCACTCAGCCAGTTCCTTGTGGCTGCCTGCTTTACTGCGAGTTCTGAAGGGCCGATGGAGAAGGATGCCAGATGACATCTAAATTGGGGACTGGCGCGTCCGGCGAGCGCGTTAGCTCGGCTCCCCTCAGAGCAGGGAAGACGTTTTGCGTGCAGGTACTTCAATCGGAACCCAGACATCCAAGGAGTGGCTCTCTCCTAAAATGTTAACCGGACTTTTCTCTTTTCAGATGGCGACAGGCCCGTTGTCGGCTTCCAGTGTTGTTCGACATCTGTGTCGGTCGTTCGTGTCTTTTTCTTTGTAAGTGCACAAAAAAAAAACTGTTAGCGCATCGCGCATCTCCTCAAGGTTACGCCCGCAAAGACGGGCACGTGCAGGGATTTCTGTGCCAGCGCAAGTGGTCAGCAGGCCAAGCACTGGAAGCCAGCCTGAGCTGCAACCAGCCTCATCATTGCAAGATCACTCCAGCTTTGGCTGGGGTCGAAACTAGCCAACAGAGGCAATGAAGTATTTGGAATAAATTATACAAAAAGATAAGACGACGACGTCCTATTTCTTCTGCAGGTGCTGGCTCTTGCTGGGATACGGTCCACAGATGCCAGCAGCTCGCCCAGTACCTTGGCCAAGTGCCCTCTCTTCATCCTGCCAACCCCAGACCAGACCACGAGTGTCGGCAGGCTGTTCGACTACGGGCATCTAGGTCATAGGTGAAATAGTCCCCAATCCTCGTCCAACGTCCTTCACACGTGCAATTTTTAGCAGGCGTCACTGGACAGCGATCAGTAGTGGGAACTCTGCTTGATTTCCCTCCCTCCCTCCGACCCCAGCCCTGGTTGCGATTAGCGGATTGAGCACAGCGCAGAGGATTGAACCGAGAATCCTGTCCTTGGTGTAGCTCACTCCACTTGTCCACTCTAAGACCGTCATGTGATCTACAGTGAGGATTCAAACTAATGTCCTTTGCGTTCAGTTTACAGTTCTCTTAAAAATCCTTGCCTCATTTTGTGTGTTCTATCTCGTCCTCCCCATCTCCTCTCCTGAAGGAGCTAATTTGTGTCGTGGTATGGATCCACAGACACTGACATCCCGTGAGTACCCCACTCAAGTAGCCTTTTTTTGTGAGCTTCGACAACCTTGATCTTTGGTGGGCTATTCACCCATAAGAGGCAGCACAATTGGATATGATTCTGTTCCCATCTGACATCCACGCACTACCATTAGCAGAAGTGGCTGGATAGTGGGATTCTTGGCTGATTTCCCCTCCCTCTCTTCCCCCCCCCCCCCCCCCCCCCACAACAACTCCTCCCTGGCCCAGGGGCACTAAGGTGGGTTGTCCCGCCACTGCTACAACAACAACTTGCATTTATATAGCACCTTTAACGCAGTAAAACATCCCAAGACGCTTTACAGGAGCGTTATCAAACAAACTTTGACACCAAACCATATAAGGAGATAATAGGGCAGATAACCAAAGGCTTGGTCAAAGAGGTAGGTTTTAAGGAGTGTCCTTAAAGGAGGAGAGAGAGGTGGAGAGGTTTAGGGAGGGAATTCCAGAGCTTTGGGCCGAGGCAACAGAAGGCACGGCCGCCAATGGTGGAGCGATTAAAACCGGGGATGCTCAAGACGTCAGAATTGGAGGAGCGCAGATATCTCGGGGGGGGGGGGGGGGGGGGGGGTTGTAGGGCTGGAGGAGATTACAGAGATAGGGAGGGGCGAAGCCATGGAGGGGTTTGAAAACAAGGATGAGAATTTTAAAATCGAGGCGTTTCTTAACCAGGAGCCAATGTAGGTCAGCGAGCACAGGGGTGATGAGTACTGGTGCTGAGATCTGCTGTCACCACAGATTGTAGACCACACTCTCCTGGTCTGTAAGACCCATTAGTAGACTGGGTGGTCAGAGGAGTGAATCCCAAATTTAAATGTTCTATATAAATATAATACAATGAAACTAAGATAAAACATGTGCGTCCGCACACGTACCATGTACTGTTTTATGTGTCGGGCGATACTGTTATTGATCTCAAACTGGATTCGGATCAATTGACATTGTAGAAAAATAATGATGAGGTTCAGCAAGTGTAATGTGGACTTTGGCAATGTTTGTGCAATTCATGCGGCTTTTATCTCATTAAGCGAAGTTCTGGATTAGATTTATTATTGATGTCAGTGATGCAAACTGCACCTTAATCACCAGTAGAGGTTTGACAGAGAAAGCAGCCCTGTCTGGGGACGAATCTGTAACTAGGCCTTGTAGGAAAACAAAGCTTAATCGTTTTTTTTCGCTCGGCAATTGGAGTGGACGAAGGCTTTAAAGATATTTGTTGTTTCCCCTCTAATTTTCTCCCCCTCCCAGTAACTACTTGCATTTATATAAAACCATTAACGTTCACGGTGTCCCAAGGCGCTTCACAAGTGGCAATAGGCAGGGCTGCGGAGGCTGAGCCATGGAGCGAGAGGCTAGGAGGGCTGGCCAATCGGGTGGGCTTTGAAAATGCTTCTAAAAGGAGAGATAGGTGGAAGGTACAGGGGTTTAGGAAGGGAGTTCCAGCAAGTAGGGCCAAGGCGGATGAAGGCGTTGCCACCAATAGTGGGGCAAAAGGGAGTGGAAGATGCAGGGCTGGAGGATTGAAGGGTGTGAGGGATGGTTTGGCAAGGCCACGGAAGCAACATAAGAGCAGGAGTAGGCCATACGGCCCCTCGAGCCTGCTCCGCCATTCAATAAGATCGTGGCTGATCATCGACCTCAAGGATTTGAAGGCTCTCTTGGGTAGGTATTGATTCTTGCTGGAGTACAACTGCATGGGATGCAAAGCACCTTCCGCTGCCCTGCCGGTCACTGTCCTTCGTTTACAAGCTTAGACGGTGAATGACGATGGGCAGTTTGCTAACTGTATACAAGGAAAGAGAAGGCACGGCCGATTATCCAAAGGAATTGTTACATTCCAAGAGACTGTAAACTGGCATCTTTCTGAAATATTTACCTTCTTGGGCTAAGTCCAGTTCTCTTCTATAATTATTATGCTCTTTAGTATTCCTTTTGCTTCTGTGTTTCCTTTTACTTGTAAATAAATCCTGAACAATAGTTTAGCCTGTAATACTGGTATAGCAATGTGAGATTTCTCGCCATCTGAGGTGATAGGAGATGTAGTGGCCATTCTCTGTATTCTTCAGCAGCAATTTGTCATCAATCAGTACAGCACAGAAACGGGCCATTCGGTCCATCAAGGGTTGGACTCCAAGCATTATATTTTTTTTATTCGTTTATGGGATGTGGGCGTCGCTGGCAAGGCCAGCATTTATTGCCCATCCCTAATTGCCCTTGAGAAGGTGGTGGTGAGCCGCCGCCTTGAACTGCTGCAGTCCGTGTGGTGAAGGTGCTCCCACAGTGCTGTTAGGGAGGGAGTTCCAGGATTTTGACCCAGCGACGATGAAGGAACAGCGATATACTTCTAAGTCAGGATGGTGTGTGACTTGGAGGGGAACTTGGAGGTGGTGGTGTTCCCATGCACCTGCTGCCCTTGTCCTTCTAGGTGGAAGAGGTGGCGGGTTTGGGAGGTGCTACCGCAGAAGCCTTGGCAAGTTGCTGCAGTACATCTTGTAGATGGTGCACACTGCAGCCACAGTACGTTACGAGGAGAGATTACACAAACTAGGGTTGTAATCAACTTTCCCGCTAAGCGGCCATGCAGCGATCTGGAGGTCCGGCACAGGCTGCTCACCAGCCTTACAATGGAAATAACCGCGCATGAGCAAAAAATTGAATGGGCCGCGCAGCCAGTTAAAGGGCCTGCGCACTAAAAAAAATTACAGGAAACATTGCTTCAATGGGAATCGGGAAAACCCTTCACTGGCTGGAGTCATACCTAGCATAAAGGACGATGGTTGTGGTGGTTGGAGGTCAATCATCTCAGCCCCAGGACATCGCTGCAGGAGTTCCTCAGGGCAGTGTCCCAGGCCCAACCATCTTCAGCTGCTTCATTAATGACCTGCCCTCCATCATAAGGTCAGAAGTGGGGATGTTTGCTGATGACTGCACAGTGTTCAGTGCCATTCGCAACTCCACAGATAATGAAGCAGTCCATGCCCACATGCAGCAACATTCAGGCTTGGGCTGATAAGTGGCAGGTAACATTCGCGCCACACAAGTGCCAGGCAATGACTATCTCCAACAAGCGAGAGTCTAACCACCGACCCTTGACATTCAAAGGCATTACCATCACCGAATCCCCCACCATCAACATCATAGGGGTCACCATTGACCAGAAACTTAACTGGACCAGCCACATAAATACTGTGGCAACAAGAGCAGGTCAGAGGCTGGGTATTCTGCGGCGAGTGTCTCACCTCCTGACTCCCCAAAGCCTTTCCACCATCTGCAAGGCACAAGTAAGGAGTGTGATGCAATACTCTCCACTTGCCTGGATGAGTGCAGCTGCAACAACACTCAAGAAGCTCGACACCATCCAGGACAAAGCAGCCCGCTTGATCGGCACCCCATCCACCACCTTAAACATTCACTCCCTCCACCACCGGCGTACCGTGGCTGCAGTGTGTACCATTTACAAGATGCACTGCAGCAACTCGCCAAGGCTTCTTCGACATCACCTCCCAAACCTGCGACCTCTTCCACCTAGAAGGACAAGATGCGGAGATGCCGGTGTTGGACTGGGGTGGACAAAAGTGAGAAGTCGCACAACACCAGGTTATAGTCCAACAGTTTTATTTGTAATCACAAGCTTTTGGAGTTGCTGCTCCTTCGTCAGGTGAAGTGAAGGAATACAAATGGGCACAGCATATATAGACAGAGAACAATGCCTGTGCAGAGAACAATGTCAGACGACTACAGTTAATCTTTCTGACTGCCTTATATCACACCTCGGCAGAGAAACAATCAGGTCAGTCAGGAAGGCATTATATCAAAGACATAGCAAGATACAACTAAGACAATGAGGTGGGGTCACAGGGGGTCTAATGTGTCAAATGCAGTCTGTATGGAAAACCATAAACTTTAAACTGATAGGGTAGATAGAGAAAAACTATTTCTGCTGGTTGGGGAGTCTCAGACTAAGGGGCAGAGTCTAAAAATTAGAGCCAGGCCTTTCAAGAGTAAAGTTAGGAAACACTTCTACACGCAAATTGTGGTAGAAGTTTGGAACCCTCTTCCCCAGACGGCAATTGATGCTAGATCAATTGTTAATTTTAAAGCTGAGATTGACAGATTTCTGTTAACCAAAGGTATTAAGGGATGTGGGGCAAAGGCGGGTATATGGAGTTTGGTCACAGATCAGCCATGATCTCACTGAATGGTGGAACAGGCTTGAAGAGTTAAACGGCCTATTCCTGTTCCTATGTTCCTTTCAGTCTACGCTGGTGTTATTTCCCCCACCAATTACCGTCTAATTGCACTCTCCTTGCTCCCCAATCCCTTTTATATACTGTTTTTACGGCCAAAAGTATTTATGGAATCTGCTTCAACACAGTCTAGATTCTAATTACCCTCTGTGTAAAACACATTTTTCTAACCACCTCTTCAATTATTTTGGGATTAACTTAAACCCTCGCGACGTTGAAATAAGACCCAGAAGTAAAACTCAGAAATTCAGAAGGAAATACCGAACAATAGCTTCAATGAAGAAAACATAAGGGAACCTAGAACATCGGAATTGCGAGACGAAGAAAGACCAAGGTCCATCGAGTTCGCCTGCTCTCATCCTGGTAGTCGCATGATGCAACGATAATGGAGTTCTTGACTAATCACAGCAATCAATCTCGATCAGTTAGTCTACAACATGAGGCGAGGAAAACCCCCAGTGGTGGAGAGCTTTGGGAACCAGAGGTCCAAAGTCACCTGTTCCTCCCCAGCACGCCACACTCACCACACGTCACGTCTCAAATTACTCAGATACTGGATCCCAAAATAGTATGTTCTGAAAGAAATCTATCTAATTTGCATTTAAATGAATCAATACTAACTGCTTCCACCATCTCTGGGAGCCTATTCCATAGATTTATCTCTCGCTCACTGAGTTAATGTTTCCGCAGATTAGTTTTGAACTTATCCCCCTTCAAGTGCAGGCTGTGCTCTCTGGTTCTGCTGTTCTGGGTAAGGTGAATCAGCTTGTCGTGGTCTACATTATCTAGTCCCTTTAGAATCTTATAAACAGCAATCATATCACCTCTCAACCTCCTAATTCCATTGAGAACATGGCCAATTTACATAATCGCTCATAATCCAATCTCTGCGTCCCTTCAATCAATCTGAAATCAACATAAGGAAGAGTGCTGTGCAAGGGAGCGTAAGGGATGAATCTTAAAGGGTGAAGGGGTTGATTAAAGCTCGGGGCAACTTAAGTACCAAGGTAAAGCTCCCTCGATGGTTCGGTTGGTAAAGACACCGGCCAGTATGGGATCAGGCTATCATTTTACTTATTGTAATTCACAAGAACCAGTCTCCAGCTTTTCTACAAATCCATGATGGTCAGAGGGGACATTTTTCAGTGTTGATTTATCTGACACACCATGACCTTCTAATTCAGCAATGCATTCCACAGTATAAACAGCATACCCTCCACGGTACTCCTGCAGACCGTAAGCATATGAAGCAGCCTAACCTGATCTGCATAACACATGGACACGGCCTCACTTGAGGGCTTTTAGGTCATGTCAAGAAACTGAGAATGTTTCATATTTAACGAGCCCCCTGAGGATATCATCTATTTATATGCTGTGGTATCATTGAGATATTTCCTTATTTTGTTACCTGACAATTTTTCTTCCCTTCTGTTCTGAATGTGCTACAGATCACCACAGTTATAGGGAATGGTAGCATAGTGGTTATGTTTCTGGACTAGTAATCCAGTGGCCTGGACTAATGATATCCTGAGACATGAGTTCAAATCCCAACCACAGCAGCTGGGGAATTTAAATTCAGTTAATTAACTAAACCTGAAATAGAAAGCTAGTATCAGTAACGGTGACCCGTAAAACCCATCTGGTTCACTGATCTCCTTTAGGGAAGGAAATCTGCCGTCCTTACATGGTCTGGCCTATATGTGACTCCAGACCCTCAGCAATGTGGTTGACTCTTAATTGCCCTCTTTGGTTTAAGAAGTTCAAGGTTAAGTAGGGATGGGCAATAAATGCTGGCCTTGCCAGCGACGCCCACAATCCCAAGAACAAATATTTTTTTTTTTAGAGGGTTGAGGGGTTATTTGATCGAAGTTTTCAAGATATTAAAGGTAACTGATAGAGCAGATAGAGAAAAAACTATTTCCGCTAGTTGGGGAGTCTCAGACGAAGGGACAGAGCCTAAAAATTAGAGCCAGACCTTTCAGGAGTGAAGTTAGGAAACACTTCTGCACGCAAAGGGTGGTAGAAGTTTGGAACTCTCTTCCGCAAACGGCAATTGATGCCAGATCAATTGTTAATTTAAATCTGAGATTGATAGATTTCTGTTAACCAAAGGCATTAAGGGATGTGGGGCAAAGGCGGGTATATGGAGTTAGGTCGCAGTTCAGCCATGATCTCATTGAATGGTGGAACAGGCTTGAAGAGTTAAATGGCCTACTCCTGTTCCTATGTTTCTATAAGTCTACGCTGGTGTTATTTCCCCCACCAATTACCTAGTCTAATTGCACTCTCCTTGCTCCCCAATCCCTTTTATATACTATTTTTACGGGCAAGCGTATTTATGGAATCTGCTTCAACACAGTCTACATTCTAATTACCCTCCGTGTAAAACACATTTTTCTAACCACCTCTTCAATTAGGGATGGGCAATGAATGCTGGCCTTGCCAGTTACGCCCACATCCCGTGAATAAATTTAAAAAAAATGTTCTCCAGGACCTCACCAGGTGTATGAGCCTAGATAGTGGTGTTGCCATGTTAGCTGACAGGAGTGGGCACCATAGCTGAGCCTCATCCTGACCTCACTTAACCTCCGAACACAAGCACTGACCAGGAAGACTTACTGGTTACCAATCGGAAGCGGTGTTCCCCCCCCCCTCCCACCACCCACCCTTAGCTCAAGGAGCCAGAGCCATTTGTAATGTGTCTACTGCTACCCAGTCCAAGATTAGCTTCAAACATACTACACGCTGACAAACGTCAGTATTCCTGTTGGGATCCCTCAGTGACAATGCTTCCTCCACAAGATTCCCTCCCTCAAGAAAACAGATCTTCTCACACTGAGCACCTCGATTGTGTCAGAAGCTAGCGTCCTCAGGAGAATTATATGATTAAGAGTTATTAGAATAATGTAATTGGACCAAAGTATTAGCAGTTTCCTTCTCTTAGTGGGGGATTATTCCTCAAGACTGCGGTGAATGATGTGACGTGTTTTTTTATTCTGGTATAAAGAATAAAGTGGAAATTAAAACGCAAAGGGAAAATCGAGAGTTTCTGATCAGCTCAACATCTCAGCCGAACAATTAAACCTGCCAAACTACTCGCTCCAGGCATCGGCAGATGCTGAGTGAATGAGGCACTGACATTTTTGTACAAAAGCAAAATACTGCAGATGCTGGAAATCTGAAATAAAAACAGAAAATGCTGGAAATACTCAGCAGGTCAGGCAGCATCTGTGGAGAGAGAAACAGAGTTAACGTTTCAGGTCGATGACCCTTCGTCAGAATTGGAAAAAGCTGGAGATGTAACAGATTTTAAGCAATCTGCAAACTTGCTTAAAATCTGTTCCATCTCTAGCTTTTTCCAGTTCTGACGAAGGGTCATCGACCTGAAACGTTAACTCTGTTTCTCTCTCCACAGATGCTGCCTGACCTGCTGAGTATTACTGACATTTTTGTCTTGTCTTAGAAGTTTTCAGCACAGAAGGAGGCCATTTGGCCCATCGTGTCTGTGTTGGTTCTTTGCGAGAGCTTTCTCCCCATAGCCTTGTACCTTTCTCTAAGTGAAATATTTATCCATTTTTCCCTTAAAAGATGCAGTGGTCTCCGCCTCGACGACTCCCTGTGACAAATCGTTCCATGATCTAACAACTCTGCGTTTCTCCAAACCTCTCCTCACTCTCAGTACCAGTTTTAAACCACCTCGTTACTCCAACCTATCATAGAATAGAATCATAGAATGGTTACAGCCCATGCTGGCTCTCTGCAAGAGCACTTCAGCTAGTCCCACTCCCCCGCCCTTTCCCCGTAGCCCTGCAAATTTTTTCCTTCAGATACTTAACCAATTCCCTTTTGAAAGCCACAATTGAGTCTGCCTCCACCACCCTTTCAGGCAGTGAATTCCAGATCCTAACCACTCGCTGCGTAAAAAAGTTTTTCCTCATTTCGCCTTTGGTTCTTCTGCCAATCACCTTGAATCTGCGTCCTCTGGTTCTCAATCCTTCTGCCAATGGCAACAGTTTCTCTCTATCTACTCTGTCCAGACCCCTCATGATTTTGAACACCTCCATTAAATCTCCTCTCAACCTTCTCTGCTCTAAGGAGAACAAACCCAGCTTCTCCAGTCTATCCACGTAACTGAAGTCCCTCATCCCTGGAACCATTCTTGTAAATCTTTTCTGCACCCTCTCTAAGGCTTTCACATCCTAAAGTGCGGTGCCCAGAATTGGACACAATACTCCAGTTGTGGCCGAACCAGTGTTTTCTAAAGATTCATCATAACTTCCTTGCTTTTGTACTCTATGCTTCTATTTATAAAGCCCAGGATCCCGTATGCTTTTTTAACCGCTTTCTCAACCTGCCCTGCCACCTTCAACAATTTGTGCACATATACCCCCAGTTCTCTCTGTTCATGCACCCCCCTTTAGGATTGTAACCTTTAGATTATATTGCCTCTCCTCGTTCTTCCTACCAAAATGTATCACTTCGCACTTTTCTGCGTTAAATTTCATCTGCCATGTGTCTGCCCATTCCACCAGTCTGTCTATGTCTTCCAGAGGAAATAGTCTTTCCCAAACCACTATATCAAAAGCCTTCAATAATTTTAAAAACCTCTATTAAATCTTACTGCGAGCACGTGCCAAATGGAAACTCGACACGTCCCCACAGGAGGAGAAAACAGATCCTATAGGGCTAATAGTCCTCCTTTAATGGGGTCCTTTCACTTGTTCTATTGAAGCTGGGATACCCTGCCTCCAATAGCATTTCTGTAACCTGCTTTTGCTGGAGAGCTAGAAAGCCAGAGGGAACTATGCGAAATCTCAAGCTCAGTAAACATTCCACAGCTGGGTATCATATGTTTGGAGGCCGAGTGACACAAGGAGCAGCGAGTCTCCCAAGGGCCACTGCTGAAGACAAGGCAGTACCGTGAGTATTGCTGATCGAACTATGCACCAGCTCTTCAATGCTAGTGAAACCACTTTTAGCCGCATTGAGTGGTCTCCTCTTGGTAAGAACAGCTGTCCATTGGACTTGTTCTATGTGGCTATTTGTACTTAGGCTGTGACCTAAATTGAAGAATTTTGGAGAAGATTCTGAATCTTCATTTGGTGCAGAAAACAATAACCACATATTACTTCATCAGGAGGCCATCCTTCCGGCATGGAGGCTCGCGCATTTTCCAAGTATAGTCACAGTTGTAATGTTGGAGAACCGGGCTCAAAGGTTAGGGTGCCTGATTTTCAGTGCTCCCAAATTTCCATTTGTTCATTTTACTGGGTGGAGAATTGGAAGCACAGCAAATCGGCATGCTGACCTTGGCACCTGATTCACCGATCCGCACTCCAGTTGAGGCTTGGTGCCATAAGCCCAGTGTTGCAACATTCACCCTTAATGTGTTTTCAGCATCTTCCGGGATGAGTTCTGTTTGGCTCCCTCCCATCTCTTCAACGTGGAGAGTCTTAATTCCCAAAGGAATGATAAGTTGGATGGGTAGATTAAATCATCGTTGACTACTTTGGCTCAGTGGGTAGCACTCTCTCGCCTCTCAGCCAGGAGGTTGTGGGCTCAAGTCCCATTCCAGAGACTTGAGCACAAAGATCTAGGCTGACACTCTCAGTGCAGTAATGAGGGAGTGCTGCACTGTCAGAGGTGCTGTCTTTCAAATGATATGTTAAACTGAGACCCCGTCTGCTCTCTCAGGTGGATGTAAAAGATCCCACGGCCCTATTTCGAAGAAGAGCAAGGGGAGTTATCTCCTGGTGTCCTGGCCAACATTTATCCTTCAACAGACACCAAAACAGATTATCTGGTCATTTATTTCATTGCTGTTTGTGGGAGCTTGCTGTGCGCAAATTGTCTGCCACGTTTCCTACATTACAACAGTGACTACACTTCAAATAGTACTTCATTGGCTGTAAAGCACTTTGGGACATCCTGAGGATTTGAAGGGCGCTATATAAATGCAAGTAATTTTTTGTTAGGTTATTTTGAGGTTCCACCTCGGGCACTGCCTTCACCATCTGAGCCATGGTGGAAATAAGTGTTGGAATTTTTTTTAAAGTCTGTTTTTCTCCCCTTAAACCCTGATGGGGCTGAATCAAGCTGAGGCACAGTTGCACAGGCATTAAGTACCTGCTTGTACCTTTCCCATCTTAGTGTAATCCCAGACAGTGAGGACCAACAAGCTATTCGACCATGAAGGCTACGTCAAAGTGTCAGCTGTGGCTCAGTGGGTAGCCCACTCGCCTGTGAGTCAGAAGGCTGTGGGTTCAAGTCCCACTCCAGAGACTTCAGCTTAAAAATCCAGGCTGACACTCCAGTGTGGTACTGAAGGAGTGCTGCACTGTCGGAAGTGCCGCCTTTCAGATGAGATGTTAAACCGAGGCCATGTCTGCTCTCTCAGGTGGATGTAAAAGATCCCATGGCACTATTTCGAAGAAGAGCAGGGGAGTTATACCCGGTGTCCCGGCCAATATTTATCCCTCAATCAACATCACTAAAACAGATTATCTGGTCATTATCACATTGCTGTTTGTGGGAGTTTGCTGTGCGCAAATTGGCTGCCACGTTTCCTACATTACAACAGTGACTACACTTCAAAAGAGTACTTCATTGGCTGTAAAGTGCTTTGGGACGTCCGGTGGTTGTGAAAAGCGCGATAGAAATGCAAGTCTTTCTTTTTTTAATGTCAGCTGAGAGCAAGCCTGTCCTCACCAGACCTCCATGTACATGCACCTTCCAGCCAGATGGTAATCAGGGGCAGGGATTTTTTTTCCCCCACCCCCCACCTCGTTAGCCCACGGACACTGAGGCATTAAGTTTTAAACGCCGGCCTTTCATCTCTGCATCCTGGCTTCGAAGTCAATCCAGGCTGGCAAGGGGGGGTGGGGTGAATGATTTTTCTGCTTGCTCACTGCAATGGTTTTATGTGAATTGGATTTGGGGGGCAGTCTCACTTCAGTTTCCAGTGGACATGGGCCGAGACACCAAAAAAACAACCGTAAACCTGCACTTAAATGACAGTGGGATGGTGACTGTGGGAAATTGAAAAATGCCAGACTGGTACATTGGGGGGCGCTCTTCTGAGCATGGGACTCAGCCACATTGCTGCAGCAGAGTGGAGAGAGAGCTTCACCCCACATCTGACCTTCTGTACCTGAGCTGGCTGTGCGCCACATTGAAGCTGAAGTAGGAAGTGTTGCATTCCTCAGCTTACTAACATCTCTCAGTTTGAGTACAGCACCAAAATTTAAAAAAGAACATATTTTGGAGTATTCTACAGCATGCTGCCTGGGTCCAGATAATACATTATTTCCATAGCTTTAAGAAATGATGCAGATGAGTTGGTTCCCCCACCCCCTGATGAGTGCTTCCTACATTTCTGAAAACCTGAATTTCAACTTCAGAAGGAACTAAAAGAATGCTGAAATATTTTGCCACCGTCCCCATAAATTGCCTCGAAGCCCAAATTTCAGACTGGTATCCCAACTGCAACTGTCGAACAATCTAACTTTATTTGCAACAAGGGATAAAAAGAAAAACATGTCAATTTTGGAAAGCTGAAATAAAAAGAGAGATACTCAGCAGACCTGCCGACAAGAGAAGCTTGGGCAAGGGACGCGCCTGAAACCTGCCTTTTGTGTTTCAGAGGCTGTGTATTTGCAGCACCTCAACATCACTAAGAAAAAACAGATGATCTGGTCATTATCACACTGCTGTTTGTGGGAGCTTGCTGTGCGCAAATTGGCTGCTGCGTTTCCCACATTACAACAGCAACTACACTTCAAAAAGTAGTTCATTGGCTGTAAAGCGCTTTGGGACGTCCGTGGTCGTGAAAGGCGCTATAGAAATGCATGTCTTTCTTTTTTTTACTTAATTTTGCATTGCTAACAACAGTGTTCTGATATCGTTGGGACTCTTTAAGGGTAGAGGTTACCTGGCCACACGGAAAGCAGCAAAAGCTGGTGTTACAGACCGTGGTGTTATTGTTGTGTGTCCGGGCCAATATTTATCCCTCAACGAACATCACTAAAACAGATTATCTGGTCGTTATCACATTGCTGTTTGTGGGAGCTTGCTGTGCGCAAATTGTCTGCTGCGTTTCCTACATTACAACAGCGGCTACACTTCAAAAGTACGCCATGGGAGGTCCTGAGGTTGTGAAAGGCGCTGTAGAAATGCAAGTCTTTCTCTTTATACTTACTGAGTTATGGGTGGTTGACAACAACAACTTGCGCCTTTAATGCAGTAAAATGTTCCAAGGTGCTTCATAGGAGCGATTATCAAACAAAATTTAACACTGAGCCACATAAGGAGATTACTAGGACAGATGGCCGAAGCTTGGTCAAAGAGATAGGTTTTAAGGAGCGTCTTAAAGGAGGAATGTGAGAAGTCGCACAACACCAGGTTATAGTCCAACAGCTTTATTTGAAATCACAAGCTTTCGGAGCGCTGCTCCTTCGTCAGGTGAAGTGAAGAGATGCATATAGGCACAGCATATATAGTCAGAGACCATCCACACCTGTGATTGCCGTGATTATCTCTCTGCCGAGGTGTGATAAAGGGCAGTTAGAAAGATTAACTGTAATCATCCGGCAGTGTTCTCTGACTATATATGCTGTGCCTATATGCATCTCTTCACTTCACCTGACGAAGGAGCAGCCGCTCCGAAAGCTTGTGATTTCAAATAAAGCTGTTGGACTATAACCTGGTGTTGTGCGACTTCTCACATTTGTCCACCCCAGTCCAACACCGGCATCTCCACATTAAAGGAGGAAGGAGAGGTAGAGAGGCGGAGAGGTTTAGGGAGGGAATTCCAGAGCTTAGGGCCCAGGCAGCTGAAGGCACGGCCGTCAATGGTGGAGCGATGAAAATCGGGGATGCTCAAGAGGCTGGAATTGGAGAAGCGCAGAGATCTCGGTGGCGGGGGGGTGGGGGTGGTCTGGAGGAGATTACAGAGATGGGGAGGGGGCGAGGCCACGGAGGGATTTGAAATCAAGGATGAGAATTTTTAAATCGAGACGCACCCGGACTGGAAGCCAATGTAGGTCAGCGAGCACAGGGGGTGATGGGTGAGCGGGACTCGGTTAGGACACCTTTCCAACAAATTTGCAGGTGCAAAGCTGAACAAATTGACAATGCAAATAAAAATAATGATTGCTGAATATTTAAATATATAGATATAATATGTAAAAATGGATTTAAAAGTATGTAAGCTGGACATACCAGCAGGGCATGGTATGGGAGATGTCTGCAGCTGGCTCTGGCCCCGCCCCCTTGCTCGCCCCCCCCTCCCTCCCGGAGACGGTGACGTCAGTGGAAGATGGCCGGGGCGGGCGCGCCGCCATTTTGAAGGGCGGCCGCGGGCTCAGAGAGCGGGGGAGGGCACAGCCAGCGCCATCCGAAGCCAATCCGCCGCCATCCTCTGCCAGCTCCGGCCCGGCCTGTCCGCCAGCAGCCTCGGCCGCATCCTCGGGCACCGCGCTCACACCGGGGACCTCCATTTCCAGCCGATTCCGCCATGGCAGGTGAGAATTGAAGCATGAAAAAAAAACACACACACACACTCAGGCAGCAGAGAAGGCTCCCCCCCCCCCCCCTGTCTCTCCATCAATGCCCCTTTGGTTGGATTTGTTTTTCTTAAAATATGAAGCAATTTTTCTCTTCCTTTCACACCCCTGAGCTTCTCATTCAAGGCCTGGGGACTGAGTGCTCAAGTCATTCTGGCTGGGAGTGAAGAGAAGGGGAAGGAAAAGGGCAGCAAAACAGCCTGGGGAGGACCAAAGCCTTTAACATTATCAATAATTATTATAATTGCTAGAGTTTAAAACAGTCTATTGATTTGTTTTATTAAGAACCAGTCCCCAGTCTAAGGCTGGAAGGATCTGTGCCCCCCCCAGCAACGAATAATGTTTAATTTATTTTTAAAAATTAATTATTAAATGCATATTTATTAATTTTTCTCTCTCTCTCCCTCCCATTCATTCAGGAGTTGGAAGTGGTGGCAATGACATTCAGTGGTGTTTCTCTCAGGTGAAAGGGGCTATAGACGATGATGTTGCAGAAGGTAAAAAAAAACCCACAGTTACATTTCCTCTCGCCGCCCCCCCATCCAGGTTTTTGTTGCTCTCTGTGTCTGTACATCTCTGCACTGGTGTTTTGTGGTATTTTCCTTTGGAAGATTAAAGCGTCTGTTGCAGTTTTCCTGCTGGCTTTTCCTGAATGCAATTCCCATTTTTGATGATGTCTGGGAGGTTCTGAAGATGCATCGTGTGGATTACTTGGGGATTGAATGTAATTGTGAAATGCTCCATTATGCGTGTGTGTGTGTGTGTGTGTTTTATGTGCACGGCAGATGTGTTCATTGAGGGCGGGAGGAAGTACTGTATTTAGCAGTTAAGTATGAATGGGATTTATGTTGTGGACATTGTGGCATGGACGAGGGCTATGAATTCATCATAAAACTTGCCTATACACTAATTGTGATTTGCATTTAATAGTTGAGTGATCTGAAGTGCAGCAGGCCTTCAGCTGCTAAAGTTGAACTAAAGTGAAGGAGTTCTTTGCTAAAATACTTTCTGTGTGGGGGGTGGGGGCTGGCATTTCTTGCCCTACATCCACTGACTACTGCTTGCATTTTGCGTTTTTGCATGGGTTGAGTTAATTAAAATCGCACAGTTCTGCTCAGTGAAAAGCAACAAGGATTTTGTTGCTCATTGCTATCCCTTTGATTTTCTGCATGGCTAAGGTAGGCCATCAAAAAAAAATACGTGTACATGGAGATCCTGGAATACGATTCTTGCGGACTGTTGCAAGGTTTCAGACGGATCTCCGAGCTGATTTAATGGAAGGATACCTGGTGCGTTTCAGCATTGAGTGAAGTTGGTTCAAACTGCTGGACTGCACAGTGTGTGTGCTTTCTGTATACACCAGGCAGTGTCATTCTGATTTCAGTAAATCATAATGGTGTGTGGTGTAACTTTAGTACTATATCTGTTTGAACCTTAAAACACACAACATTACAATTCTGGATTATTGCCTTCCAAACTTGGGCTGTGTCGGAGGGAATTTTGTGTAACATCCGGGTGAAGTACTTGTGATTGCAGATCTCTCATTGGACTGGTAGTAAATTGAAATGAATCAAGTGTATTACATGGGTGTCTTGCACAACAAACTGGCTTAAGTGTATATACGAAAAATAAGGTTGGTGATGACACTGGTTTAAACTGTCAGTAGGATTTTATGTGCCCCTGTGTCTCTGAAGTTCCTTGAAATAAGACGCTCCTGTAAAATTGATCAGTACCCTCTTAAATTGAGTGTAAATTAATTGATCTATGTGGCAAGGCCTCTTGACTTCAGATTGCATATCCTGTGCAAATATACAGCTCTGTTTGTTGGCCTTTGGTATTTGATGTAGGAGTGAAGTGATGGGTAAAGTTAAGAAAAATGAAACTTTGCACCAGGGTTGGCTGAGAGGAACTTGGCAGGGGCACTGGTGGTGGGATGGATGGAGGTGAATAATGCGGTGGGATCCTTGGTCCTTGGTTTAACATCTCGCCTACAGTGTGGAACCGCTGATGATGCAGCCCTCGCTCAGTACTGTGCCCGTGTCTGGCTAGATTGCGTGCTTAAGACTTGGAGTTCGGCACGGCCCAGGGGCAGGAGTGTGACTGACTGAGCCAAGTAATGTAACGAACGTGGGAGACGTGTGCTTTGAACTCGAGACAGATTTCAATGCCTGGTACAAGGCATTCAATCTCTTGATTACTGGTTAGACTACACTGTTGGTTTGCATTTATTGACGCGTGCACACTGTGTTGCCATCAGGCTTATTCATGTGCTTTCATCTCAGGGCTGCAAGCCAGATTCAGATAAAGAAAGAAAGACTTGCATTTCTATAGCGCCTTTCACGACCTCAGGACGTCCCAAAGTGCTTTACAGCCAATGAAGTACTTGTGAAGTGTAGTCACCTGATGTAATGTAGGAAAAACAGCAGCCAATTTGCGCACAGCAAGCTCCCACGAACAGCAATGCGATAATGACCGGATAATCTGTTTTAGTGATGTTGATTGAGGGATAAATATTGGCCCCAGGACACCGGGGCAAACTCCCCTGCTCTTCTTCGAATAGCGCCATGGGATCTTTTACATCCACCTGAGAGAGCAGACGGGGCCTCAGTTTAACATCTCATCCGAAAGACGGCACCTCCGACAGTGTAATGCTACCCACTGAGCCACGGCTGACACTGAAGAAAGTCCCCTTTGACCCATTTGATCTCTTCCTTCCAGAATACCAACCCTACCACCTGCCCATTCCAGCATCCTGCTGTTTCTTAAATAGGTCACGTGTTCTCACTGTAACCATCTTTCCTAACCGCACGTTTAGCTGTCGATCACCGTCTGTAAAGAAACACTTTTTGGACAGCAGTGAGAAGCGCTGTGTACCAATGCATTATAGGGGGAAAAAACTTCATACTAATGTCTGAAGCACGCTCGCCTGAGTCAGAAGGTTGTGGGTTCAATTTCCGCTCCAGAGACTTGAGCACAAAAATCTAGGCTGACACTCCAGTGCAGTGCTGAGGGAGTGCTGCACTGTCGGAGGTGCCGTCTTTCGGATGAGACATTAAACCGAGGCCCCGTCTGCCCTCTCAGGTGGACATAAAAGATCCCATGGCACTATTTCGAAGAAGAGCAGGGGAGTTATCCCCGGTGTCCTGGGGCCAATATTTATCCCTCAATCAACATCACTAAAACAGATTATCTGGTCATTATCACGTTGCTGTTTGTGGGAGCTTGCTGTGTGCAAATTGGCTGCCACGTTTCCTACATTACAACAGTGACTACACTTCAAAAGTACTTCATTGGCTGTAAAGCGCTTTGGGATGTCTGGTGGTCGTGAAAGGTGCTATAGAAATGCAAGTCTTTTATTAAAACCAGTACATTTTAATGTTGTGCAATGTTTTAATTCACCCTTCAAGCTGCTCCCACTTATAGCGACAGACCTGCACACCCACCAGCACTCGAGGCTAGCATTACGCAGCTTAAGATCATTTCCAGACTCAGTCCAAGTTTGTGTAAGAGGGTGAATCGACTGATGAGCAGTTCAGTTGAACCCAAGTGCACAAATTTCACCCATTCCTTATATTTTACTGAAATATTAGTGACAATGTACAGCGCACAAAACAGGCAGTTGGCGGGGCGCACCTTTGTCTTGTCTTTACAAGCCCTGCACTTTGATCTGTTACTGGGTGTGTTTATCCACTTAAGATATCTTGTAAGATAGTTTGTAATGAAACAATGTCACTAAGTGATTTCACGCTGATATTTATGAGGTGATTGCCTACTCAGCCAACAGGATTGTGCTGAAATATTAGTGCTTCAGTTATGCTGCATGTTCTCGCATAGCAGTGCACCGTGTTTTGTGCTGCCCTGGTGCTAAACTAATCGGTCTCGGTCTGAGCGATTGTGGGTTTGCGCCAACTCTAAACTGGTAGTGTAAATCTAGACACAGGGCCCAACCTGACTCTGGACTGAAACGGAGAGAGATTCCCTAGAAAAGTAAAAGCCCATGGGATCCAAAGGAAAGTGGCAAGTTGGATCCAAAATTGGCTCAGTGGCGGGAAGCAGAGGGTAATGGTCGACGGGTGTTTTTGTGACTGGAAGGCTGTTTCCAGTGGGTTCCGCAGGGCTCAGTACTGCTTTTTGTGATATGTATCAATGGTTTAGACTTCACTGTCAAGGGCCTGACTTAGAAGTTTGCAGATGATATGAAAATTGGCCATGTGGTTGATCGTGAGGAAGCCAGCTGTAGACTGCAGGAAGGTATCAATGGACTGGTCAGGGGGGCAGAAAAGTTGGGAGCGTGCGTGTACCCAGGCAGTGTACCGCTCTCTACCAGGCAAGACTGTTTTAACAAGGGAGCCAGGCAATGTGCGCTGCTTCCATCTTGCTGAAACTCAAACTGTGGCTACCCATACCCTTGTATCGAAGTTAACAGTTCGACACTGGCAGTGAGAGCCCCTGAAAAGGGTAGCCATAACCGTGGCAACAGTTTGCACCTGAGTTTTTAAACTACAATATAACAAAAATATCTGTGATGGTCTATTGGGAAAATTCACTGCTTGGTCAACATTCAGCCCAGATAGTTTCCACGTTCAGTCCTGGGCCTGTGCTAATTGGGTAGCTCGACTGGGACGCTGCGGGTGACCTCACCGGCCCTGGATTGAGGAAGGGATATTTGGTCAGGGTTCCAGCTCCTGATCACTATTGAGTGACCTTTATTGGAAAGGGTTTGTGGGTGTGTGGTGTTCTGAATGAGGAGTGAGCTCGGTTGTCATGCCTCCTGCAGTGGAATAACGTCCGACAGTTTCTGTCTAGGCTCACGAGAGGAATGGCCCCTTGGCTGAGGTGCGGGATGATCGGCAGCACCTCTGCAACTGTACCCCAGAAAAAGTTGGGGCTTTCAGTATGGAAGATATTTGGAGAGGAAGCCTTTTTTTTTGTTAATTAATCAAATAGAATTCAGAACATTTAAAATATTCAGGCTGCTTGCTGTACCACCTTTCACTTTCTGATGACTTTTCTGTCTGTTCCTGTTAACGTTAGAAGTGCCGCTGGTGGCTGAAAGTTGTTGGGTAGCGTACCGTGCTTGTGTTTGACTACACCTGCAGATCTTGTCCTTCCCCAACTACCTGCTCACACTGCTGGTAAAGGAATACCTGGACGTGTGCTGTGTAGTACAGTATATATAATGCTATAATGGGCAAGCTGTACTGTACTAAGCAGCGCAGAACTATAGCATTATTATAGTGTCTCGGGGGTAGCACTCTCGCCTCTGAGTCAGTAGGTTGTAGGTTCAAGACCCACTCCAGAGACTTGAGCACAATAATCTAGCTTGACACTCCAGTGCAGTGCCGAGGGAGTGCTGTTGGAGGGGCCGTCTTTCAGAGGAGATGTTAAACTGTCTTCTCAGGTGGACGTAAAAGATCCCACGGCACTATTTCAAAGAAGCGCAGGGGAGTTATCCCCGGTGTCTTGGGGCTAATATTTATCCCTCAATCAACATCACTAAAACAGATGATCTGGTCATTATCGCATTGCTGTTTGTGGGAGCTTGCTGTGTGCAAATTGGGTGCTGCGTTTCCTACATTACAACAGTGACTACACTTCAAAAGTACTTCATTGGCTGTAAAGCGCTTTGGGATGTCCTGAGGTGAAAGACGCTATATAACTGCAAGCCTTTCTTTCTGTTTCTGTATTAGTGGAGTTTTACCTGCTTCCTTGTGATGGTGTGTGTGTGTACTGTGCTGGCTGGTGAAGGAATTGTTTACCCACTTGGTTACTCCCTCCACTTAACAATGTGCTATTAAAGTTTGTGGTGAGCAAAGGCTTCTGCCACAGAGGCTTGTGACAATTACGTGATGTACTGGATCGTCGAGGGCTTGACCAGGGTGACTGCGGTGGAAATAAATATCCTGTTGAGAACGTTTCTCTGGACTGCAGATTTCTGAATTGAGTCGGGGGCATGCTGTTTTAATAGGCCAAATGTGAGCATCGCGAGGTCCTTAACTGTAGCACATCCCAACAGTGTCTTGCTGGAATTGATCAAGGAGATCAAGGAGTTCTTTCAAGCCAACCTGTTGCTGTTTTTGGGAAGAATTTTGTGACTGGGTTCTTGTGGTTGTATGAAGTGATGGAGCTCTGCATTGATGGAAACTTGAAATTGAGGCTGGTAAAGATGGTACTGGTCCTGGAGCCTGTGTTGTGTTACTAGAATTGCAATAAAGCACAGTCTGTGTAATGTTCATACTTCATCGACTTGAGGGATGAAATACGTCCAACAATACATTCTGACCGTCCAAACTTGGGTTCAGTGTGCGAGAGAGCATTTTGAGCTGTAGAACACCAGGGTGAAGTGCTGTTGGGTGCATGTCTCTTACTGGTGGTGGGACCAATTTGAGGGGATGAGTTCAGGGTATTGCCCGAGAAATGTACTGCACCGCATTGTCACGTTGGCAAAAGTATAATCATTACCCAATAGTGTGTACTATATAAGGCTAGTGACAACATTGCTTTGGAAGTCCATCTTAGCAAAGAGGGTGAAATAAGTGTCCCAGCTCCACTGTTTTTGTACCCAAGATGTTCTGTACAAGGAATCCCAATTTACTCTTGGGCGATTTATGGATATTTAGCTGTACTCTAAATCGACCGCGAGTTATAAACATTTTGTAGTGTGATTGTTCAAGGACAGCACCTGCCCAGCTCACCTGGTGAGCGCAGGTTCGACTGTAACCCTTCTTCCATGCGCATTGGTAAATACTTGAAGAAAGAAGATTCAAGCTACACGGGGGATTGACACGGGAGATGCTGAGAGGTTGTTTCCACCTGGCTGGAGATTTTAGAACTAGGAGGCATAGTCTCAGGATAAGGCCATTTAGGACTGAGATGAGGAGGAATTTCTTCACTGAGGGTTGTCAATCTTTGGCATTCTCTATCCCAGAGGACTGTGGATGCTGAATCGTTGAGTATATTCTAGACCGAGATAGATATATTTTTGGATACTAAAGGAATTAAGGGATATGGGAATAGGGCGGGAAAGTGGAGTTGAGGTATGAAGACCAGCCATGATCTTATTGAATGGCGGGGCAGGATCGAGCAGCCGTAAGGCCTACTTGTGCTCCTATTTCTTATGTTCTTGTGTTCTACCAGATGGCTAAGTGCACTATGTAGTGCTGCATAGACTAGGAAGGTCCCTGGTTCCGTCTGTGCTGAATTTATTGTCCTTAGCCAGGGCAGCAAGTTGGGGTGCTGTAGTTTGCATCAGCTCCCCTGGGCTAGGGAGGTATAAAACCTCTTTGTGTTCATGCTCCTGGTTGCTAACATGTGGCTTCTGAGCGTGTGTGGATGTTGGTTCAGGACAGGATCGGTCTTGGCTGCTGTGGTTGCAATAGCTCGCTGCTACTCTCCACGGAGGCCCATGGCACGGAGGTCCATTCTCGTGTTTACTTGTCGATGTTCAGCTAACCCGGGACAGACTGGGTTTGGAACCTTCTGCTCTGTATGGCTCCGTAGCAATGTTCCCTTCAATTTTTTTTTCGGGTGCGCATCCCCTTTAAGGGGCTGCGCGGCCTATTCAAAATGCATTGCATGCATGGTTTTTCCTATTTAAAAACTGGTGAGGTGGCCGTGCAGCTTGAAGGAAACATTGCTCAGTAGCACACTGGACTTGGTGACCATCAGCCACTAAGCATTTGAGGGAGCACAGTGTAATTTCTCAGGCTAACTTTCAGTTGGGGAATGCATCAATATTTGCAGGGGGGGTGGGGTTCCTCCACATACTTAAATCTGACTTTGGTGCTCTGCGCTCCACCCCATGATGTAAACTGGACTGCAGATTTCGGAATTGAGTTGGGGGCATGCTGTTTTAATGGGCCAAATGTAAACTGGGCAGGTTCCATTGTGCTAAAAGGAAAATAGAAACACCTCTCTCTTAAATTCTTGTGTGCAATACAAAGGTATTATTAAACTTGGGCAGGACCCGCAGCTTCTCCTACACGCTATTCCAGTATTAAAATACCGTCTGTGCCTGATAAATGTATTTGCAAAAAATTAACTTGCGGTCAAATTCCTGGTAATGCTTAGCCAGGTGGGGGAAATATATCCAAAATACACTGTTCCGTTGCACAAGGCAAATAAGTAGCAGCTCCATGCGTGAAGATTTTTCTCCTTCTCTCCCTTTAAAATGCTCATTCTCCCTGGGGTGCGTTTCACAGGTGCAGGTGTTTTGCCGAGTGATCATTTGTCTTCGTGGCAATTGCCGGGAGTCCGTTCAACCTTGAGGGGAGTGGGGCGACATCACAAGCAAATCTGACCCTGTCTTCATCTGATGTCCAACAAGGGGGTCAATGCATAGCGATTAGGAGAGAGACCCCCTAGGTGCATTCTCCTCCCCACACCTCGGGTCAGAGACACTGAGGCCAATTGAGGTGCCCCTATCCACTGCACCAAATGCAAATAGCTCACTGACAATAGCCCAGGGATTGAATTATTGGGTCTTCCCTGTGTGGTGGCTCAGGACTATGCTGGGCGGCTGCATTGACTTATTGGGAGCTACGGCAGCATTTCTGATCTGGTTTCACCCGCCGGTGGTCCTGCTCCATCAGTTTGGTATTGGGCAATGAGCACATGCTTAGCAGTACAGGAAACTTTCGTTTATCCGGCACCCAAATATCCGGAATTCTCGCTTAACCGGCAAAAATCATCCTCCGAAAACGCCTCTCAAATAACCGGCAATGTTGCCGAGTCGCAGTCGAGTCTCTGCGAACGCCGAGTGCTCCGAAAAATCCTCTCAAATAACCGGCAATGTTGCCGATCCCGAGTCCGAGTCAGAGTCCGCGAACGCCGATTTAGTCAGTAGGGGTACTTTTCAAAAGTGCCACTATTCGGCCTCCTGGCGCTGTTGCAAGTCCGAAACATTGCAGTAGCATGAGTAGATTCTCCCGTGCTGCTTGGAGTCTCTTTGTTAAAAATAGCCTCGGTAGATATAACTCTCTGTTATCCGGTACTTTCGATAAACCGGCACCACGCCGGTCCCGTCGATGCCGGATAAACGAAAGTTTCCTGTACTTGCTTTTCAGATTGCAGAAAGTGCACTTGTCCTTTTGATTGCGTACTGTTCCATCATTTTCAAAACAGCGGCCTGCGCTGAGGACCGATTCCCGTGCTTCTGTGACTCCATTAGACAAATGTGGCTTTTTGCTTTCCTTTCTAGAGCTGGTATTCACTTTGTGGTGGGGAAACCTACTGTGTGGCATCAACAGGTGTGCCAGCCCTCCGAGCCAACCTTCTGCATCACTGGGCAACTGTGGAGCTGGATGTTTATCCATTAACACTTTGCTTCCTGGGTACAGAGAGAAAAGCACAGCTTGGGGGGGAGGGAGAGACTAAATTTAGGTCTCATAGTAAAATTGCAGGCTACCCTTTTTTCATAAAATACAAAACGCTAGTTAGGCCGCAGCTGGAATACTGTGTGCAGTTCTGGTCACCACACTATAGGAAGGATGTGATTGCATTGGAGAGGGTGCAGAGGAGATTCACCAGGATATTACCTGGGCTGGAGCGCTTCAGCTATGAAGAGAGACTGGACAGGCTGGGGTTGATTTCCTTCGAGCAGAGAAGGCTGAGGGGGGGGACCTGATTGAGGTGTACAAAATTATGAGGGGCATAGATAGGGTCGATAGAAAGGAACTTTTCCCCTTAGTAGAGGGGTCAATAACCAGGGGGCATAGTTTCAAGGTAAGGGGCAGGAGGTTTAGAGGGGATTTGAGGAAAAACTTTTTCACCCAGAGGGTGGTTGGAATCTGGAACTCGCTGCCTGAATGGGTGGTAGAGGCAGGAACCCTCAACATTCAAGAAGCATTTAGATGAGCACTTGAAATGCCATAGCATACAAGGCTACGGACCAAGTGCTGGAAAATGGGATTAGAATAGACAGGGCTTGATGGCCGGCGCAGACACGATGGGCCGAAGGGCCTCTTTCTGTGCTGTATAACTCTATGGCCAGACAGCAGTGAGCATTCTGAATTGGTTGAGGCACCATCGGGTTTAGAGCTAGTGTGGGACTCGAGCTACATATAAACCAGACCAGGTCGGAGCGGCAGGTTCCTTTCCCCAAAGGCCATTAGTGAACCAGCTGGGTTTTCCCAACAATCCAGCAGCTTTCATAGAAACATAGAAACATAGAATCTAGGAGCAGGAGTAGGCCATTCGGCCCGTCGAGCCTGCTCCGCCATTCAATATGATCATGGCTGATCATCCAAATCCAGTACCCTGTCCCTGCTTTAATCCCCACAGTACACATATCCCACCCTACCCCCATAACCCCACGTATTTAATTCCCCCTAACATATCCCATCCTATCCCCATAACCCCACATATTTAATCCCCCCTAACACTAAGGGTCAATTTATCATAGCCAAATCAACCTAACCCACACATTTTTGGACTGTGGGAGGAAACCGGAGCACCCGGAGGAAACCCACGCAGACACGGGGAGAATGTGCAAACTCCACACAGACAGTCACCCGAGGTCAGATTCGAACCCGGGTCTCTGGCGCTGTGAGGCAACAGTGCTAACCACTATGCCACCGTGTTGCCCTAGGCGTTTTGTTTCTGGTACGAGCTCGCAGTGAGCAGATTTATTGAAATCCGTTTCACAAGTTGCCGTGGGTTCGATTTAAACTCGTGACCATTGGGTTGCATACCACTAGGTTACTGTACCTGTTTATACTTGGGGTGTTACAACTGTCCTCAGCAAACCAGGGGCAAAAAATAAAATCCCCCCTCCCGAAAACTGACCATTCTCTACTTCATGTGACTTTATCAGCAGTGCTTGCTGCCCAACCAATCCTGAACCTTGGATTTAAGCAAAACTTGTCTACTCGAGAGGCCAAATTGTGACTCTTACTGGGGAAATAAAAACATTTAGCTGGAGATAAGCCACATCCTCCCGGAAAAGACCAGTTCAGGTAGTGTAGTGGTAGACAAAGCGATGTCTCTGGACATGCTGTCCTGTCATGGGGACTGGCTGGTTGCTGCAGAAAAGTTCAGTACGAGCCAGAGAGTGAGGGGTGAGCACCAGCTCCTGAAGGATGCTGGTTCCCTGCTGGTTGGGGTGAGCCAGCCGATTACTGCTTGAGTTGTCCGAGCAGGCCTATCCTGGCGGCGGCAATCCCCTACGGCTGCTATCTATAGATGGAAAATATTCAAGTTTCACTGGCAAGCATTCAACTTTTTAACAGGGAAGCAAATTTTGCAGAATGGCTTATGATTCATATGTCAGGGTACGTGCTGAAAAGCGGAGTGTTCAAAACACTCTATCAAAGCTCGTTCTCGGGGTCAGTCGGTGCTGCTGTGCACTGGGTTGCTTGTTCCCACACGGCAGCTTTCATGCTCCTGAGTTTTAATGCCAGACTGGAGTGTGTGCGAGAGGCAGTGTGCGCACATGCTGACATTTGTTCTTCTGTGTGTGTGAAATTAGCCATACACCTGCCAGCCTGCTTGGTAGTTTGCTGTGTGTCAGCAGGCTTGCCCCTCAGTACTATTGTGTCCTGCCGCAAACGCATTGAACTGGCTTGGTGCGTTTTAGCTGGTCGATGGGAGAGGTGGTTGTAGTTCTGGTATGGGATTGGGAGAAGAGCTGTGATAAAGTGGGTCCGCCATTGCCTTTGGCGTGCGGAAGCCATTGTATTTGTATTTGAGAGTGATGTTGGCGGTCTAAGTCCTGTGCACAAGGACATGACAGCACTGGAGTCGAGTGAAGGTACCTGCTCACTTTGTTTGGACCGGTTTTGAATTGTTGGTATAAGGCCAACTCTGTAGCGTCCAAGATGAGGGAAGCTAACCAAGCTGTTGGGACCTGTTAATGTGGCGAGTACTTTAAGAACATAAGAAATAGGAGCCGGAGGAGGCCATACGGCCCTTCGAGCCTGCTCCGCCATTCAGTAACATCACGGCTGATCTTCGACCTCGGCTCCATTTTCCCGCCAGTTCCCCATATCCATTGATTCCCCATGAGTCCAAAAATCTATCAATCTCAGCCTTGAGTATACTCAGTGACTCAGCATCCACAGCCCTTTGGGGTAGAGAATTCCAAAGATTCACAACCCTCTGAGTGAAGAAATTCCTCCTCATCTCAGCCTTAAATGGCCGACCCCTTATCCTGAGACAATGACCCCCTAGTTCTAGACTCTCCAGCCAGGGGAAACAGCTTCTTGGCATCTACCCTGTCAAACCCCTCAGAATTTTATGTTTCAATGAGATCACCTCATTCTTCTAAACTCCAGAGAGTATAGGCCCAATCTCTCCTCATAGGACAAAACTCTCATCCCAGGGATCAATCTAGTGACCCTTTGTTGCACTGTCTCGAAGGCATGTATGTCCTTTCTCAGATAAGGAGACCAAAACTGTGCACAGTAGACCAAAACTTTGAAAGTGCTTTCCTCATTCACTTCCAGTATTAGTCGAGGCCATGTAAATTGGTGCTGTTAATCTCCATGCTTCTCAAGATCAGAATTCCCCAAGTATTTTATCCTTCAGTTCATACAAAAGATAAAATGTTAGAGGAAATCAGTGGTACACCAAGTTGGTGTGGGCTGTGGAACAGGACTAAAGAAGACCACATAGCTGTGAGTAAAACTGTCCTTGCTCAATCATTCCAAACACATGCCGTGACAAGCTTTGCTGATGGTTCATTTGTTAACCATGGTGTGGTGTTGAACCGTGCGGACCAGCGAGGTCCCAGGTTCAATTCCTGGGCTGAGTTCGCTGATCTGGGCCGAGATGACAATTAGGAATGTGACCATTGGCCTTAGCGTCATAGAGTTATACAGCACAGAAAGAGGCCCTTCGGCCCATCGTGTCCGTGCCGGCCATCAAGCCCTGTCTATTCTAATCCCATTTTCCAGCACTTGGTCCGTAGCCTTGTATGCTATGGCATTTCAAGTGCTCATCTAAATGCTTCTTGAATGTTGTGAGGGTTCCTGCCTCTACCACCCTTTCAGGCAGTGAGTTCCAGATTCCAACCACCCTCTGGGTGAAAAAGTTTTTCCTCAAATCCCCTCTAAACCTCCTGCCCCTTACCTTGAAACTATGCCCCCTAGTTATTGACCCCTCTACTAAGGGGAAAAGTTCCTTTCTATCTACGCCCCTCATAATTTTGTACACCTCAATCAGGTCCCCCCTCAGCCTTCTCTGCTCTAAGGAAAACAACCCCAGCCTGTCCAGTCTCTCTTCATAGCTGAAGCGCTGCAGCCCAGGTAACATCCTGGTGAATCTCCTCTGCACCCTCTCCAATGCAGTCACATCCTTCCTATAGTGTGGCGACCAGAACTGCACACAGTATTCCAGCTGTGGCCTAACTAGCGTTTTGTACAGCTCCGTCATAACCTTCCTGCTCTTATATTCTGTGGGCAAGTATCCCATATGCCTTTTTAACCACCTAATCTACCTGTCCTGCTGCCTTCAGGGATCTATGTACATGCACACCAAGGTCCCTCTGATCCTCTGTCCTTCCTAGGGTCCTACCATTCATTGTGTATTCCCTTGCCTTGTTAGTCCTCCCAAAATGCATCACCTCACACTTTTCAGGGTTAAATTCCATTTGCCACTGTTCTGCCCATCTGACCAACCCGTCTATATTGTCCTGTAGCCTGAGGCTTCCCTGCTCGCTATTTACCACCCCACCAATTTTCGTGTCATCTGCAAACTCACTGATCATACCTCCTACATTCATATCTAAATTATTAATGTACACTACAAACAGCAAAGGACCCAGCATCGATCCCTGCGGTACACCACTGGACACAGGCTTCCAGTCACAAAAACAACCTTCGACCATCACCCTCTGCCTCCTGCCACTAAGTCAATTTTGGATCCAATATGCCAAGTTGCCCTGGATCCCATGGACTTTTATCTTCTTGACCAGTCTCCCATGCGGGACTTTGTCAAAAGCCTTATTGAAGTCCATGTAGACCACATCAACTGCACTACCCTCATCCACACACCTAGTCACCCCCTCTCAAAATTCAATCAAATTGGTCAGACATGATCTCCCCCTGACAAAGCCATGCTGACTATCCTTGATTAATCCTTGCCTCTCCAAGTGGAGACTAATTCTGTCTCTCAGAATTTTTTCCAATAATTTCCCTACCACTGATGTTAGGCTCACTGGCCTGTAATTCCCTGGTTTATCCCTACTACCCTTCTTGAATAATGGTACTTCGTTAGCAGTTCTCTGGCACCTCCCCTGCGGCCAGAGATGTTCTGAAAATTTGTGTCAGAGCCCCTGCAATCTTCTCCCTTGCCTCACACAGCAGCCTGGGATACATCTCGTCTGGGCCTGGGGATTTATCCACTTTTAAGCCCGCTAAAACCGCTAGTACCTCCTCCCTCTCAATACTAATTTGTTCAAGTATATCACAATCCCCCTGTCTGATTTCTATGCCTACATCGTCCTTCTCCATAGTGAACACAGATGCAAAATATTCATTTAAAACCCCACCTACATCTTCTGGCTCTACACACAGATTGCCACTTTGGTCCCCAATGGGCCCTACTCTTTCCCTGGTTATCCTCTTGCCCTTAATATACTTATAAAACACCTTGGGATTTTCCTTTATTTTGCCCGCCAGTGTTATTTCATGCTCCCTCTTCGCTCTCCTAATTTCTTTTTTAAGTACCCCCCCTGCACTTTCTATACTCCTCTAGGGCTTCCACTGTTTTTAGTTCTTTGTATCTGCCAAAAGCCTCCCTTTTTTTCCTAATCCATTCTCGTATATCCCTTGACATCCAGGGTTTCCTGGGCTTGTTGGTCCCACCCTTGATCTTTACGGGAACATGTTGCCGTTGTACTCTCTCTATTTCCTTTCTGAAAGACTCCCACTGCTCTGATGTGGATTTTCCTACAAGTAGCTGATCCCAGTCCACTTTGGCCAGATCCTGCCTTATCATATTAAAATCGGCCTTCCCCCAATTTAGAACCTTTATTTCCGGTCCATCTTTGTCCTTTTCCATGACTACCTTAAATCTCACCGAATTATGGTCACTGTCACCAAAATGCTCTCCTACTGACACTTCTACCACTTGCCTGGCTACATTCCCTAGAATTAGGTCCAGTACCGCCCCCTCTCTTGTAGGACTTTCTACATGCTGGCTCAAAAAGCTCTCCTGGATGCACTTTAAGAATTCCGCACCCTCTAAGCCTTTCACACTCTGACTATCCCAGTTAATATTGGGGAAGTTGAAATCCCCTACTATTATTACCCTATTATTTCTACACTTCTCTGAGATTTGCCTACATATCTGTTCCTCTATCTCCCCCTGACTGGGGGCCTATAGTACACTCCCAGCAAAGTGCTTGCCCCCTTTTTGTTTTTAAGTTCTACCCATATGGCCTCATTAGTGGAACCTGCTAAGATATCATCCCTCCTTACAGCAGTAATTGACTCCTTGATTAATATTGCGACACCCCCTCCTCTTTTACACCCCCCTCTGTCTCGCCTGAAGATTCTATACCCCGGAATGTGGTATGTTCCTGGCTTTGGAAGGGGGAAAATCAGGTACGCTTCTTGCTCCCGATCACTGTCCAGTGATGCGTGTAAGTAAGGCTGTTAAAGGGGGAAAAAACAAGAACAACTTGTATTTATATAGCACCTTTAATGTAGTAAAACGTCCCAAGGCGTTTCACAGGAATATTAAAAGACAAAAAATTTGACACCGAGCCACATAAGGAGAAATTAGGGCAGGTGACCAAAAGCTTGGTCAAAGAGGTAGGCTTTAAGGAGCATCTTAAAGGAAGAAAGAGAGGTAGCGAGGCGGAGAGGTTTAGGCAGGGAATTCCAGAGCTTAGGGCCTAGATCACAGAAGATACGGCCACCAATGGTTGAGCGATTATAATCAGGGATGCTCAAGAGGGCAGAATTAGAGGAGCGCAGATATCTCGAAGACTTGTGTTTATATAGCGCCTTTCACGACCACCGGACGTCCCAAAGCGCTTTACAGCCAATGAAGTACTTTTTGAAGTGTAGTCACTGTTATAATATAGGAAACGCGGCAGCCAATTTGCGCGCAACAAGCTCCCACTAACTGCAATGTGATAATGACCAGATAATCTGTTTTAGTGATATTGATTGAGAGGTGAATATTGGCCAGTACACCGGGGAGATCTCCCCTGCTCTTTTTAAAGATAGTGCCATGGGATGTTTTATGTCCACCTGAGAGAGCACTCTGTTTAATGGCGCTCCCTCAGCACTACACTGGAGTGGGACTTGAACCCATAACCTTCTGACTCAGAGGCGAGGTGAGGATAGGATCTGATTGGGTTGTGATGTCTTCCCATGTTAAATAACCCACTGACTCTTAGTCTTGAGCCGCCTGGGGACGTTTCACTGAGTTAAAGGAGCTATATAAATTCAAGTTGTTGCTTGGACTAAGTATCAGATGGCTGGTGGTGCCTTGCAATGATCCTGTGTCATCGGTGCTTACAGTAGAGGGAGAAACCGGGAAGAGAAAAAATAAGCTGCAGGAATCAAGTTAATTGGAAAAGTACAAATTAGTTTAATTTGGTCATAGGCAAAATAGGAAATGGCACTGAATTTGGTGAGCCAGATGGAATCAAATGCATGTTCCTAACCCCACCGTAGTAGTTTATCAGCTGCTTGCTGAAGTAGAATTGACCAAATGTCAGGCTGTTTTGATGTTGATAATGCAGACTGCCATTCCGCTGTATCGTCCCTTTGTTTAGGGTTGCCCTGGTTTGAAGTCTGCTTTGATGACTGCAGCATCACGCTGAGTTGATTGCAGTATCAGTAGTATTGATGCAGAAATGTGAGTGTGGCTTCAGTTCGAGTTGTTCCAGGTCAGCGGCAGTATTTGGCATTACAATCCCCATGAGCAACTCATGATCTTACTCCCCTGCGAGGCTTCACTTGGTTGTAGGATGAGGCCGTAGATCCCAAGTCTAGTTCTCTGATTGTGTTAGCTGATTGTGGGACAGCAATTGAGGTGATAATCGGCCTCTAGACTGAGCATGAGAAAAATGAGCCAGGATTTACTCCCATCGGTGATCCCCTGCTTGAAAGTGTGCTTGTGCAATCATTGGGTGAGAAGAAGAATGGGTTTAGCTGTCTTGCTGAAAAGCCTGTTGGCGCACAGAGTATTGCTAATTGGCCATTATCACTCGCCCTGCATTCAGTACCTCTTTACACGATTGTCCGTTTGCTGCCCAATGTTTGCTTTTTCGGTGTTTGCAGTGTTTTCACTAGAATTTCAGCAAGGTGTATAACCATGGGCATGAGCAATCCTTCTCCTGCGTCCACTGGAACTCTGAAATGCACATTAGCAGTGTAACTACAGATTTACCTGTGTTGTATCTGGGCTGGAGAGAGCCTCTTGAGCTGTGGAATCGGATGAAGTACTGGTGGTGGGAGTGATTTGAAGTTACGAATTAAATGCATCCCGCAACCCAAGAGCATATTTTCTTGAGAGTGCCATATTAAACAAGTCAATAACGGCACTGGAAATATAATTGCATACTCTGTTGATGCAGTCATCCATAAAATGGATAGTTTTTTTGATCTCTGGATGTGGCGGTTTTAGCAAGGTCATGTTTATTCCCTGACTCCAGTTCCCTTGATGATGCACTGCCTTGATACGCTGCTGTCCTTGCCTTGATGATGCTCCAATAATGGTGTTGGGAGATTCCAGGATTTTGACTCCGCGGTGATGAACAATCGGCAGTATGCGCCCAAGTGATGATGGGGTGTGTAACTTTGAGGTGATGGTGTTCCCGTGATCTTGTTGCTTTCTTCCTCCTTGGTGGTCGAGGTCATAGGGCTGGGAAGTGCAGTTGAAATAAGTTTGAGTTGCTGCAGTGCAGCCTGTGGATTGGACATAAAGCAATTGCAGTGCACCAGCGGTGGATGTTGAGTCTCGTGGCAGGGGCGCTGATTAAGTGGGCTGATCTGTCTTGGATGGTTGGTGCAGATTTTGATGCTGGCAAGTTATTTGCTATGTGATGCTGTGTGACCAGTGAGGAGTATGCAGGGTATTTTTCCTTTGGACAAGTTAGCTCTGGTGATTCCTCTTCCTCAGTGATTAAATATGCAAGTTATGAATGGTGCTCTGGATGGGATAAAAGGGTTTTTCTTGCCCGACGTTTAATTTTGAGTATGCACTTTATACAAGTCAAAACCTGGCAGGAATTTTCTTTTAAGTTTAGCACGTCAAGTGTGCGTGAAATACAGAAGCGACAGTTTTAAAGAATGTTGCTGGGCTTGGGTGTGACCACGTCTGGTTTTCTGGTTGGGAGTAGAAATTCCTCAATTCCAAGGACGAGAGAAAACGATTTGCTGAGAAAATGCTTGTGTTTGTAGATAAGGTTAGTCAGCATTTATCTAAAGTGGCAGTATAACACCATGATATTTTCTTCATTAGCGACTGGATCATCTGGATTAATACAGCTAACAATTCCTGTTGTGGCTTTGGGACAGTTACCCGGGGAGGGGGGTGGAGAAACGACGCACACACTATCTCCTAAAATGAAAATGTGGCTTGAAGACCAAATGGCAGAGGTTGGTGTTGACTGTTTTATTTCTTCACTCAGAGGGTGGTGAATCTTTGGATTTCTCTGCCCCAGAGGGCTGTGGATGCTCAGTCGTTGAGTATATTCAAGACCGAGATCAATAGATTCTTGGGCACTAAGGGAATCACTGGATATAGGGATAGGGCAGGAAAGTGGAGTTGAGGTCGAAGATCAGCCGTGATCTTATTGAATGGCGGGGCAGGCTCAAGTGGCTGTATGGCCTCCTCCTTCTCCTAATTCTTATGTAATCGTGTTGTAGGACCTGGGTTTGAATGCAGTCCAGAGTAACTCTCCGGATACAAGTCAGCTCTCTAGTGCACTGTAAGGGTCCTGATGTGAAACGAGCTGGGTCCATAACAGCACTAATTCAGTTGACTGTCTCGCTCAAGACTTCGAGGATGGCTAGTGGAAAACGGGGCGATTTGCACTTTAGTTGATTTAGTGTTTTGTGAGCAAGAGAAGATGCAACTTTGCGCTGCATCCATCTACCTTTTAAAGCATCCAGCTTTTGTGGTTTCTTTCCCATGGGAAATGTTTAGTTTGAAATCTTGTATATGAGGAGTGTCTTGCGCTACGCTCCCTGTAAAAGTGTTCTGAACAATCTAGTGGACTTTTTTTTTCTATTTCTGAGACAGGAAACAAAAGTTTGCCACAAAAAACACAAGAGCTGTATTGACACTTATTGTGTCAAATGGCCAGGGAATGGGCATTGTTCCAGAGGCTTTCTTCCCTTGAACAATGAGGCTGAATTATACCGAACAGGAAAAGCAAACAGTATTTTCCTGTTGCTTGAGGTTCCCGGAAGTTGTGTGTGGAGAGCATGTTGTTTGCCAGCAGTGTTCGATGGGATGCGATGCTCTTGTCGTTCTGGCTGCTCAGGTGCTGGCACCTATCAGCATTGCCTAAATTTACATTGAGTCTTGCCGATGAATGTCCAAAGGCCAGTTGACCGCAGAGGACGTCACAGCGCCCCGTTGGTTGTTGCCCCACTCAATATCTGCACATAAGTATTTGCCAGCAGGATCGCCGAACAGCAGTTGGTGGTGGCAACTTCGGCTGCATTTAGTTCTCTCCCACTCCTGCCCCTGTGAGAGCTCAAGACTGGGCAGCTGAGACCAGCAAAATAGTTCTTAACTTTGGCTAAAATAACATTTTAAGATTACTGTTAGACCTTGCTGGCTTGCAAGTCAGATTAGTTGAGGAGCATTGGAGGATGGAGGCATGTTTTTCAGTGGGTTCAAATGTGCCATTGTTGTTGAAGCTTTTTTTTCAAACATTGATTGAGTCGTTCTCACTGAGGCATATACATTGTTAGAAAACTTGTCTAGCTTGCATGTCCTCTGGCTCTGAATATACAAGCCAAATATGACTACTACATTTTCAAGGCGGTGCACTTCGCCGGGTTTTCTTATGTCAACATTGGCTCCCGGTCTGGCAACGCCTCGATTTAAAAAATAAAATAAAATACTAATTCTTATTTTCAAATCCCTCCATGGCCTCGCCCCTCCCCATCTCTGTAAGCTCCTCCAGCCCTACAACCCCCCCCGAGATCTGCGCTCCTCCAATTCCGGCCTCTTGCGCATCCTCGATTTTAATCGCTCCACCATTGGCGGTCGTGCCTTCAGCTGCCGTGGCCCTAATCTCTGGAATTCCCTCCCTGAACCTTTCCGCCTCTCTACCTCTCCTCCTTGAAGACGTTCCTTTGATTACCTTTTGGTCACCTGCCCTAATATCTCCTTATGTGGTTTGGTGTCAAATTTTGTTTGGTAACGCTCCTGTGAAGTGCCTTGGGACATTTTACTACGTTAAAAGCGCTATAGAAATGTAAGTTCTTGTCTGGTGAGAATGGCCTTGGTGCACAGCTCTTCCCCTTTTGTACATTCAGTGGTTGCTGGGCTCCCCTGTGTATATGATAAAGGATGAGAGTGGAAAAGGGTGTGTGGCTGTGTGGTGGATAAAAGATAGCTGACAATGAGTTGAAAGGCAGCAACTTGTTCAATGGGTACAGATGGCCTCATAAACTGCGCAAGAGAAGGTCCAGAAGTTGGTTTGTCATCCAAAGCTCTCTCCAGGACTTCTACCTTAAATTCAGAGACATTTAATCTGTACGGTCATATGAATCTGCTGTCAGGGTAACAAGAAGCAGAGGAAATTATAATATACTTTTTGAAGTAGGTGTTGATAAATTATGCTTACGACTCCATACTTAGCAAGCTTTTGTTGAAGGAGATTTTTAAAATGATCTATTATGTATTCCTAGTAAGCTTGGCAAATGACATGTTTGTTTTAGAAAATCTATTTTTTGCCAGACAGTCGTCATTCTCAGCACTCCAGGAAACTTGGAATTCACCGTTTAAGCTGAGGGTCAGAAATCCCACTTGCCCATCAGAAGTTAGTGGTCTAGATGGGACAGGGGAAATGTACTTGAGGTATCTTTTCATTTGAATGGCTAAGAGCTAGAAATAAATTCGTTGAAAGCATCTTAAAATGCTTTTTTCCCCCCATACCCCGTTCCTCTGATTTTCTCCCCCCTCCAGTCCTGAAAGCTCTGAGGTGATGCCCTTCTGATACCCAAGTTGCCATTCTTTGTGAGCCTTTTTTATTCATTCACGGGATGTGGGCGTTGCCGGCAAGGCCAGCATTTATTGCCCTTGGGAAGTTGGTGGTGAGCTGCCGCCTTGAACCGCTGCAGTCCGTGTGGTGAAGGTGCCCCCGCAGTGCTGTTAGGGAGGGAGTTACAGGATTTTGACCCAGCGATGATGAAGGATCGGCGATATATTTCTCAGTCAGGATGGTGTGCGATTGCGAGGGGAACTTTGGGTGGTGGTGTTCCCATGCGCCTGCTGCCCTTGTCCTTTTAGGTGGTAGAGGTACCGAGTTTGGGAGGTGCTGCCGAAGAAGCCTTGGCGAGTTGCTGCAGTGCTTCTTGTAGATGGTACACACTGCAGCCACGGTACGCCGGTGGTGGAGGGAGCGAATGTTTAGGGTGGTGGATGGGGTGCCAATCAAGCGGGCTGCTTTGTCTTGGATGGTGTTGAGCTTCTTGAGTGTTGTAGGAGCTGCACTCGTCCAGGCAAGTGGAGAGTATTCCATCACACTCCTGACTTGTGCCTTGTAGATGGTGGAAAGGCTTTGGGGAGTGAGGAGGTGAGTCACTCGCTGCAGAATACCCAGTCTCTGCAAATCAGGTATCTATTCAACTGTTGCGGGCCCTACCAGTAAGCTCATTGCTGTCCTGATGTGGCATTTATGCTTGTCCTTCGAGCTGGCTGCGCTAGGCAGCGATGAAGAATGGGAGCCCTGGCTGGTGTTTTTTTCCCACCTTGCCTCATACAGTATTGTTCGTGTTCAGACTGTCACTCTAGCTGAGCTTGGCTGACTCTGCCCAGACCAGGGACCTCCCTGGTATGCATGGCTTGGTGCCACACTGCGCAGTGTACTTGGGCACTGAGCCATCATGGGTATGTGTTGACAGCATTGGTAGGGAAGGAGGAAAGCAAAGGGTTGCAGGAGCAGAGGGCAACGCAGCTGAGGCTGATCCTCTTTCCATCCCATTTCTCTTTTCTACCCCCCCCCCCATGTGCAGTTACAAGCAGGACTCACGAGTAGCGATCAGGAACAGGAATCTCCTTACCCACTCCCAGCACGGGTACTGAAAGAAAGACTTGCATTCATATAGCGCCTTTCATGACCACCGGATGTCCCAAAGCGCTTTATGAAGTACTTTATGAAGTATAGTCACTGTCGTAATGTAGGAAACTCGGCAGCCAATTTGTGCACAGCAAGCTCCCACAAACAGCAACGTGACAATGACCAGATAATCTGTTTTTACGATGTTGACTGAGGGATAAATATTGGCCACCGGGCATAACCCCTGCTCTTCTTCGAAATAGTGGCCATGGGATCTTTTACGTCCACCTGAGAGGGCAGACAGGGCCTCAGTTTACCGTCTGATCCGAAAGACGGCACCTCCGACAGTGCAGCACTCCCTCAGCACTGCACTGGAGCGTCAGCCTGGATTTTTATGCTCAAGTCTCTGGAGTGGAACTTGAGCCCACAACCCTTTGACTCGGAGGTGAGGGTGCTGCCAACAGAGCCACGGCTAACTGTAGCACTCCTTTTGCTGTCCTGCTGAGATTAGTGCAGAATAGGGATCTGACCTGTAATTGAGTTGCACTCATCAACTGATCCATCTGAGGAACTGCCAAACCTTTCTTCAGATGAGGGGCACTTGTTTCACCAGTTGAACTTCCTGCTGCATGTGGCAAAACACAGTCCACAAATCCTTCAACAAATAGCTTTCCAAGTTGGTTCCCAAAATAGAAGCTGGACTTTTTAATCTAACTAAGTGGTGAGTATTAACGAAATCTCACTTGAAAGAATAATTGACCTCAACTGAATTTTGGCCCGTGCAGCTGTGTCGGGACTGACTCTTCAGGCTTGTGCTGTGTCCATACCACCTGCCACCCAGCAACCAACAAGTGATCGCATCAAATTCAAAATCATGAAGGGTTTTGATCGAGTAAATAAGGAGGAAGTGTTTCCAGTGGCTGAAGGGTTGGTAAGCAGAGGGCACAGATTTAAGGTGATTGGCAAAAGAACCAGGGGCGACACGAGGGGAAACAAAATTACGCAACGACTTGTTATGATCTGGCATTCACTGCCTGAAGGGGCGGTGGAAGCAGATTCAATAATAACTTTCAAAAGGGAATTGGATAAATACTTGAAGGGGAAAATTCACAGGGCTATGGGGAAAGAGCAGGAGAGTAGGACTAATTGGATATATCTACCAAAGAGCCGGCACGGGCACGATGGGCCGAATGCCCTCCTGTGCTGTATCATTCTATGCCATGTTACTTCCAGAGTAAGGTGACTGAATTGCCAACATTGCTGGAGCAGCCTGCTGTGTTGCAGAATGTTGGACGCTGATTCTTGTGTGCGATGCTCCAGCTGCTGAGTTCATGAGTTGAGCTGTGAAGCAGTGGAGGGGACAGCTGCATGGAGCGAGGGTCACCCTGAGGCACAACTCTCATTACCCAGCCTCATAGTCACAGTGATGGAGGCGTGGGAATAGAATGCTGAGGTCAGGAATGACACACAATAGAAATAGGCCATTCGGCCCAACTAGTCTGTGCTGGGTTTTATACTCCGCATGAGTCTCCTCCCATTCCATCTACCTCATCTCGGCCTTCCAGCATACCTTCCTAGTACCCTTTCTCTCATATACTTGTCTAGGAAAGTGAGCTTCATTCTCTCAAATGCATAGTTTTATATTAATAATGCTGTACATCGACATCCAATGTGACTCTGATGTTTATCCATCTTATCAGACACCTGACTTGATGACAGTCCTGACCTACCGTCTCTCACAGGGCCTGACACTTTCTGTTCTGTATGTTGGATGTAGAAAGCAGCAGCTGAATAGTGGGGTTTAGTTTATAGTATAAGGTGGAGGTTCGCAGCCTGGTTAGCTTGGGCAGTCCGCACAGAACTTGACACGGTTACAAAATTCCCACAGTTTAAATGGGATTAGAGAAATGTCCAGGCTGTTCTCCATGTTCAGAGCTCCAAGGGAATTGGTGAAATCCAAAACCAAGCTGGATGGATGAAGGGGAAGTGGCTGCAGGGATAGAGAGGGCTCCAGCTTGCACTGAACTGTCACCCACAACCCCGGAGGACAGTCAGCCTCAAAGCTTGACATGCTTCTTGACTACAGCCTCATACAGTTGGTGGTGAGTAACCATGGTATTTGGCACTCTGCTTACACATATGCGACTTCAAGATGGTTGGCCTGAAGCAGGCTCATTTGTGTAGGTTCTTCTACCATGCTTAAACCCCCATCATATCGCCAGTGAGGAACCTCGGAGACTTGGGATGATAGCTGCTGGAGCCTGGGCATAAGAAGAAATGCTTGTATTCAGTGGCAGTCCCTGCCATGATTGAGTTGCAGACGCAAGCTGTTGAAGCTCCAACTGGTGGGACCATCACGCAGTAGGATAAGATGTGCTCTGGTCAGCACGATTCTGACCATGCATTCTCGTACTTAACGGCACTTTCTGCTGCTTGTGAGGAGCTCCCTGGTAACTGCTGTCCAGCTGCCGAAGGCTCAAACTCACGTTTGTCAGATGTGCACTGGTCAAGCAGGATCTCGTTGGGGTTGCGGTGGCTCCCAGATGAAAGGTGACAATGGGACCTCCTGCATCAAGTCAACCTTCCAGTAGATTCTGTGATCTGATACCTGAACCAGGCAGCTCCACATATTCCAGCGGGCCTGGCTCACTAATGGTGCACGAAGGGGTAGACCCGCCACTAGGGACTGGGATTCTACCCGCTCATTTCCACCGACCCTGTAGTCTAACGCCCCAACTGGTCGGGTGGCTGTAACTGGCCGTGCAATCGTGAACTTCCCAGTGTTCTGTACTGACAAACACTACAGTTTAGCCAGTTAAACTTCGGCAGTCCCTCTATATACACACACTGGGCACTTTCTAAGCCTTGGCTCTGCCAAGCTGCCCCTAAGCTCGCTGGACTTGGGTAAATGGGATGTGTCTGTATATGAAAATGTCTCCATATTGGGCAAACAGAAACCCAGCCAGAGTTTGTAGACGTCCAAGTGGTTTTATTTGGAGACTCTTAAGTTTGGCAATGGATTTCTGTGTGTGTCAAACACCCAGATGAGCAAAATAAAACAGGGTTATACATTAGAAGAATTTTCCCCCTTTCCCAGCGCTCCAGTATAAGTAGACAATTTCTGGCCAATTGATGCCTTTTAAAAAGGCACCTGTTGAGAAAGTGGATTGAAGATAATAGAGGTTTGAGTAGATCTGTTTGGAACACACTGGTTAGGGACTAGAAATCTTGGGGAGAGGGGAGGAGGTTGTGGAGTCCGCGGGGAGAAGGTTGTGGAGTCCAATGATCGCGCATAGACTGGAAGGAGGGAACTGATGGGCTGAGTGGCTGTTTCTCATTCCAAGCTTGATGAGTTTTAAAAACGGTGTAGCACATTGTATAAAACATCTAATCTCCGCAAAGCGGAAAGAGGAGAATTTATTTGAGCAGTGCTGTTTCATACTCTGGTTTTCTTTTTGTGAGGTCTGTGATGGTTGGGAGTCCAGTCAGAGCCAGAAAATCAGAAGCAGGGCGAGAGTGAGAGGAGCTGGTAACAGGATCTCTCATTGCTGTCATGTTAGTGAGAGAACTGGCTTGCCCTTGATCTTTATTTTTAAGCATTCAAAGACTAACGTCAAATAAATCAGCTTGTGTCTGGTGCAGTCGTGGTGATAACCGGTTGGTGCTGTTTTCGGTTGGAGGTGACAGCTCTGATGAATTCTGTTTCGAGATAAACAATGAAATCATTTGGGTCAAGATGGTTCATGATGCAGGATACTTTATGGACAGCAGAGTGCATTTTCTGGCACTGAAGTCTGCCAGCGTAACCTTGTCATAGAAACATAGAAGATAGGAGCAGGATTTCTGGATACCAGGGTGTGCTTGAATTTGAAGCAACCACTTGGTTAATGACTCCATTCTGACCCGGTTTCCTAAAGATATGAAATTCCTATGTTCTCCCTGCCCCCCCTCCACATATAACTCAAACTGAGTTGTTGAGTTTGGGGAAAAATGAATGATTTGGGAGCTGCACTGATGACTTTGGTAAAGGCAGTGAGTAACTGAGCTATCCAGAGGTCCCAGGTTTGATTCCTAGCCTAGCGGTCGATTACTCTGGAGTGAGATCAAGGTGCGACAAGTGGCTTGAGTGTCCTCTCTTCCTTGAACTTGGGCGGGAATGATTGGGAAAGTTGCGTGCTCCCAATTGCTATCCAGTGACTCCTGCTGGAGAATGCAGGTCTGTACTTTGGGTGAGGACATGCTGTGATACCCTCTGCCACCACACAATGTCGAGGGAACACACGAAGAATGGCCACGAGAGCAATATTGGAGGATCGTGGAACCAAACCCCAGTGAAGAGTCTCCTTTAGGATGAGAAGTGGGTGAAATTTGGCAAGGGTAGAACATGCGGCTTTTGGCAATGGTTGCAGTGTCCGAGAAAGAGTGATCACTCGCTGTTTCAGCATTCGTATGTGGCTGCATCAAGTGCTCAAATAGGGCAAGATGAATGTTTGTCTTTTCCGCAGTCACCATTTTGTTTTGGAACTCTGAGATTCTGCTTTATTGCCGGTGGTGCTACTTCAGTGCGTGTGTCCCCTCCATAAGATTCCATGGGGAAATGGAGCGGTCAAAGCACGGGTGGGAATCCTGGGACAAACCCAAGAAATGGGCACATACTGCTGGCAAAGACTAGAACCAGATCAGATGACTGCCCTCGATGCACACACTGGGGCAATCGAAGGATATGTAGTGTTCACAGATCAGTGAGGGTGCTGAAGAGCATCCACGGGTTATGACAGCACAACAGAATACAGTCCCTGCTGCTTACAGTTGGTGTGAACACTATCTGCCCGCTCAACACGTTGGGAGTTTAAAGGAGTAGCGCTATTACTATTGGACAAGACTGTAGCAAATCACTTGAATAAACTAAGACTGTGCAATGAAACTCGCTTTATTTAAACCACAACGTCTAAAAAGTGAAATACATATGTTAAAAAATATTGGAAATTAAAATGATTAGTACTCCATTAAAAATGATAGAATTGAATAGAGGTTTACACCACAACAGCCCTACTTCACCAAAGAACTCTGGAGTCCGAGTCTAAACTCTTCAGCAATATGGACACCAAACTGTGTCCACCTTTTGTAGGGCCTCCCAATCTGGTTTTATATCGGGATGCTGCTCCCTAGCAGGCTGCAGTGAGAGCCGCAGAGCGAACATCGATTGTTGTTGCCATAATCTCTTCACTGTCCAGGTCCTGTTCCTGTTCTCCCTCCTCTTCATTCTGGGCTCCAGAGCCTCCGCCTCTCCTGTGTCATCGATGCCAGTTTTAGGCGGAGCGCTGTGCTCACCAAGGTGATGCGGCTGAGCGAATCCTTCCTCCTGACATCCCGTCTGCTGCTGTAACCGTCTCCATTTCTGCCCCAATTTAGTCAGCTTGTGTCCCGCCGCCATTCAAAGGTACTTGGACCGTAACGCGGTGCTATTTACTTATTGAGCATGTTTGTTATGCAGTCAGCGCTGAGCAGTGCAAGCTGTAACCCGACACCAGTTCGAGGTGGAATTGCACCGTAACAAGGTGCGAGCTACTGAGGAAACAGCTACTTCTGCCCGAAATATACGGAGCGTTTAACACACTGTGAGCGGCAACTTTGTAATTGACTCTACTGGAAATGGTTAGCGCTTTTTGGACAATGACTGATTTCAATGCGGGTGGTTGAAGTGGTGGGGCCTGCATTATGAAGCAGCAGTACTCTGGTATAATTCAGAGCCAATACTCCGTCCACCTGTGAGTTTAAATCTGCATTTATCGAGATGATAGATGAATACTTTGCACCAGGGCAATGGGTTTGCTTCTTGGATTTTAATTGCCGCGGAGAGAAATTTGCCCATCCCATATTTCTGGTGTAAAGAATAGCTGGGATTCTTAGTAGTTGGGTATTTAGGACCTGTGCCATAAGAGAGAGTTTTTGCCCCAATTGGTCATTCTGAAATCGGAATGTGGAGAGGCTTGTGACCATTTGCTGCACAAGTTTCCCAACGGCTGAGCTGACTGATGTTCCAAAACCCCTTTTGGGAGGCGTTTCCTGGAAGAAAGAAAGACTTGCATTTCTATAGCGCCTTTCACTGCTGCAGGACGTCCCAAAGCGTTTACAGCCAGTGAAGTACTTTTGAAGTGTAGTCACTGTTGTAACGTTGGAAACGCAGCAGTCAGTTGACACACAGCAAGGTCCCACAAGCAGCGATGTGATAATGACCAGATCATCTGTTTTAGGTGTTGATTGAGGGATAAATATTGGCCAGGACACCAGGGAGAACTCCCCTGCTCCTCTTTTGAAATAGTGGCCATGGGATCTTTTACGTCCACCTGAAAGAGCAGCCGGGGCCTTGGTTTCACATCTCGTCTGAAAGACGGCACCTCTGACCGTGCAGCACTCCCTCAGCACTGTACTGGAGTGTCAGCCTAGTTTTTTGTGCTCAAGTGTCATGGAGTGGGTCTTGAACCCACGACCTTCTGACTCGGGCGAGAGTGCTGCCCACTGAGCCATGGCTGACATGGAGGGGTTACCAACCACTCTCCGTGCTGAAGATAAATAGCTGCCACGAGTGGCGCTTGAGTTGGGTTTTGCCGCCAGTTGGCTGAGCGCTCAGCCTGCTTTTACAGGCGAGCAGAGCGGTTTTGACAGCAGCACTCTGCACCAGACCTTGCCCCAGTGATAGATAACTGCGCGTGTTCGAGATTTGTACGTCCACATTTGCTTTAAACTGATTGCTGTGTGAATCTCGCACAGGTGCAGTCACCTGCCATTGCATCCATATCACACTGTCATCTGGCAGCAAGGGGTCTTGATTATATTTCAAGCTTTTATATTAATGTGGTAATGGAAGCAGTTCTATAACATAAATGGGATACGAGACTCCAAATCCCATTGGAACCAACTTGGATCTGCAGGTTCCACGTCATGCTATGTAGGTACTGCTCTCTCTCGTATAACAGGGTTCTAAAATACAAATGAATTTAATAGCACTGGGTTCAAGCTGCAGTAGTTTGGAAGCTCAACCTTCACCCTTTCCCCAAGATGCTGCTTTGTACTGAGGTGCAGTTTTGCTGGTTTCCTCCAGGGCATCCTTGTGACTAGTCTTTATGTACGAGCCTAGATGCCAAGTGCAGGTGGTCATAGCTCATAAGGAAAGGACACTGCTGTGAAGCTTCAATCTGCCAGAGTGGTCCCTCACCTAGGGGTGCTTGGCGATACTGGTGACAAAAATTGCTTGTCTCAGACCCTAGCACACCCATATTGGTAAAGCAAATTAAAATTGAATATTGACGTGCTCTCTCCCAATAACTGGGTTGGTAAAGGCAATGATGATTGAGCTGTGCAGAGTTGAAAGTCCCTGTTGTGATTCCCAGTTTGTGCAGAGTTGGTGGCCGTCGCTGGGAGAAGTAGTTGAGGTCATCCAAAACTCTGCTGCCCGTGTCCTAACTCACACCAAGTCCCGTTCACCCATCATCCCTGTGCTCGCTGACCTACACTGGCTCCCAGTTAAGCAACAGCTCAATTTTAAAATTCTCAGCCTTGTTTTCAAATCCCTCCATGGCCTCGCCCCTCCCTATCTCTGTAATCTCCTCCAGCCTCACAACCCTCCGAGGTATCTGCGCTCCTCTAATTCTGGCCTCTTGAGCACCCCTCATTTTAATCGCTCCACCATTGGCGGCCATGCCTTCAGCTGCCTCGGCTTTAAGCTCTGGAATTCCCTCCCTAAACCTCTCCGCCGCTCTACCTCTCTTTCCTCCTTTAAGACGCTCCTTAAAACCTACCTCTTTGACTAAATTTTTGGTCATCTGCCCTAATATCTCTGTGGCTCGGTGTAAAATTTTGTTTGATAATCGCTCCTGTGAAGCACCTTGGGACGTTTTACTAAAGGCGCTATATAAATACTTGTTGTTGCTGAAATTGAACCAAGTGTCCTGGAGAAAAGGAGGTCTTTCAGCAGGGCTTCTGCTTCTTGTCTGCATTCAGTGATCTCCGCTGGAAAGTCTGCGCATGTGGATGTCGAGCGAGGACAGGGTCGGGCTTGGTGTGATGCCCCCATATAGTACGCAGAGACTTACTGGACTCGCGCATGAAGAATAGTCACTTGAGTGAGGTACTAGGTGCCTCTGCAATAGTACCATAGCACAAATCAGCACCTTTTAGGAGGAAGGGGAGATAATTGCCCATAGAAACACTGCTGTAATAGTCAGGACAGGATGTGTTTCCATGGTGGGCGTTCACGCACTTCAGTCTGCTGTAGGTTGGATCAGGCCCCCTGGAATAATTCCACCATTTCACCACAACACCTGCATGAGTAAAAGCTTTTCTTTCTGCTTGGCCAGCACAGTCATCCTTGTGAGTTTCACACTGCTCGTGGCTTTCTGAAAATTGGACCGCCTCTGGTTCGTTGCTCGGTCCCATGACCAGCGAATAAATTCCATCATGGTGCTACAGCTGTTCATTAAACTAAACACGTAAAACTGCACAAAATAATGCTTATTTTAAGACTGTCATTTTGGCAAAAATACCAGCAACCTACCAGGCTGAACGTTTGTTCTTTCATAACTGGGTGGCAAGCTAGCTGTGGAATATTCCTGTCTCAACTCGCTAATTCCAATGCTGTCACTTGGATCCTGGGTGTAAGGTATTTTCAACTAAAAGGGTGAAAGTCGAATCATTCAGAGATGTGGTAGTGTGTGGAGAGAGCATTTTTAGCTGTGTAATGCTAGGGTGAAGCGGTCACGGTGGCAGAAGTTTGAGGTACTGTATAATGATGAGTTGAAAGTATCACAGCATTGAAACATATAGCGGAACATTAAAGCATATTGGCATTAGTGAAATGGCTTTCCCCGTTGGTGTATTGATAGCAACACGCCTAGTGAAAACATGGGCTGATTTGACAGATGTTGCTTCAGAATTCAAGTGTCGCCCAAGGAGTGCCTGATTGTTAATAGCTCTTTCATTCTCCCACTCATGAGAGGATTAGTCAGCTCATGTCTTCCCACTCATCACATCCTATTCCCTGACTACGGGAGGGCAGCTGCACGAGAACGAGTAACCAGTTTTTCCACCTTTTGCTCGAAGGTGTCAAACTTGAGTGAAAAGTATTTTAACATTTATTTTTCCTAGGTTGCCCATCCCCTCCAATAAGATCATTAACTCATTGCTAAAGCACCATTACTTAAACCCCCTGGTACCGCACTCGTGGTCACTCTTGTTTGTGTTGGCTGGACTATCAGTTGAAGGGCATCATGGGCAATCCCAGTCCTATGCTCCTCTGATCTTAATACAGATTGCACCACAGCGACGATTGCTGGGTCATGATCAGGGGTGGGAACCCTGGTGTTTCTTTCCAGCGCATCGGAGCCCAATCTGATTTCTTTCCCTCCGTCCTTCCATTCTCCCAAACCCAAGATGTTTGGGCCAGAAATAATGCATGTACTTCTGCCCTCGCTGAGATCAGACCTGCTATCACACCTGGGATCTTCTGGTCTATAAGAGCATCAGAAATAGAAGCAGGAGTAGGCCATTCCTTTAATGTAGGAGAGAACATTAAAATAGACTGCAAAAGCTTCTATAAATATGTAAAAAGAAAGAGGTTAGTAAAAACAAACGTAGGTCCCCTGCAGTTGGAAACAGGGGAAGTCGTAATGGGGAACAAGGAAATGGCAGATCAATTGAACAAGTACTTTGGTTCGGTGTTTACTGTGGAGGACACACACAACCTGCCGGAAATAAAAGGGGTCAGAGGATCTGGTAAGAGGGAGGAGCTGAGGGAAATCCTTATTAGTCGGGAAAAGGTATTGGGGAAATTGATGGGACTGAAGGCTGAAAAATCCCCGGGGCCTGATGGACTGCATCCCAGAGTACTTAAGGAGGTGGCCTTGGAAATAGTGGATGCATTGACGATCATTTTCCAACATTCCTTAGACTCTGGATCAGTTCCGATGGAGTGGAGGGTGGCCAATGTAACCCCTCTTTTTAAAAAAGGAGGGAGGGAGAAAGCAGGGAATTATAGACCGGTCAGCCTGACATCGGTCGTGGGTAAAATGATGGAAGCAATTATTAAAGATGTCATAACAGACCATTTGGAAAGTGGCGACATGATAGGTCCAAGTCAGCATGGATTTGTGAAAGGGAAATCATGCTTGACAAATCTTCTGGAATTTTTTGAGGATGTTTCCAATAGGGTGGACAGGGGGGAACCAGTAGATGTGGTGTATTTGGACTTTCAGAAGGCCTTCGACAAGGTCCCACACAAGAGATTGGTGAGCAAAGTTAAAGCACATGGGATTGGGGGTAATGTGTTGACGTGGATTGAGAACTGGTTGGCACACAGGAAACAAAGAGTAGGAGTAAATGGGTACTTTTCAGAATGGCAGGCAGTGACCAGCGGGGTACCGCAGGGTTCGGTGCTGGGACCCCAGCTGTTTACATTATATATTAATGATTTGGACGAAGGGATTAAATGTAATATCTCCAAATTTGCGGATGACACTAAATTGGGAGGCAGTGTGAACAATGAGGAGGATGCTAGGAGGATACAGAGTGACTTGGACAGGTTGGGTGAATGGGCAAATGTATGGCAGATGAAGTACAATGTGGATAAATGTGAGGTTATCCACTTTGGTGGTAAAAATACAGAGGCGGACTATTACCTGAATGGTGGCAGATTAGGGAAAGGGGACGTGCAACGAGACCTGGGCGTCATGGTACATCAGTCACTGAAGGTGGGAATGCAAGTGCAGCAGGCAGTCAAGAAAGCAAACGAAATGATGGCCTTCATAGCAAGGGGATTTGAGTACAGGAGTAGGGAGGTGATGCTACAGTTGTACAGGGCCTTGGTGAGGCCACACCTGGAGTATTGTGCGCAGTTTTGGTCTCCTAACTTGAGGAAGGACATTCTTGCTATTGAGGGAGTGCAGCGAAGGTTCACTAGATTGATTCCTGGGATGGCCGGACTGACATATCAAGAAAGATTGGGTCAACTGAACTTGTATCCTCTGGAGTTCAGAAGAATGAGGGGGGATCTTATAGAGACATTTAAAATCCTGACTGGTTTAGACAAATTAGATGCGGGCAGAATGTTCCCAATGGTAGGGAAAACTAGAACCAGGGGTCACAGTCTAAGGATTAAGGGGAAGCCATTTAGGACTGAGCTGAGGAGGAACTTCTTCACCCAGAGAGTGGTGAATCTATGGAATTCTCTTCCACAGAAGGTTGTTGAGGCCAGTTCGCTAAATATATTCAAAAGGGAGTTAGATATAACACTCACAACTAAGGGGATCAAGGGGTATGGCGAGAAAGCAGGAATGGGGTACTGAGGTAGCATGTTCAGCCATGAACGCATTGAATGGCGGTGCAGGCTCGAAGGACCGAATGGTCTACTCCTGTACCTATTTTCTATGTTTCTATTCGGCCCTTCGAGCCTGCTCCGTCATTTAATAAGATCATGGCTGATCTACCTCAATATTCAAGGCTGAGATTGATAGATTTTTGGACTCATGGGGAATCGAGGGATATGGGGATAGGGCGGGCAAGTGGAGATGAGGTAGATGATCAGCCATGATCTTATGAATTGCGGAGCAGACTTGAGGGGCCATATGGCCTACACCTGCTCTTATTTCTTATGTTCTTGACTCCACATTCCTGCACTATCCCCATATCCCTTGATTCTCTTAGTATCCAAAAATCTATCGATCTCTGTCTTGAATATACTCAATGACTGAGCATCCACATAACCACATCAGGCAGCTCATGTACCAGCTGTGCCATTGGGGAAGTCTCTTTTGGCTGAAACTTAAGAAGCTGATGAGCTTCAAAAATCTAGAGGGGCAGTGAAAGCTGCCCTTCCAACCTAGCAAAAGAACTCATCAGTTGTTCGATGCATAGTAATGGCAAACTGCAGGGGATGGGTCACTGCTTCCATCGTGAACTTCCTTGAGCTGTCTGAAATCGATTGCATGAAATACATTGACAGAAAAGAAGCTGAAATGTGCTCGGATTCAGCAATTGCCACTGGCTGCAAACTGCCCCCCTTCCTTTTATTTCTCCACTTTTTCCAAAAGAGCCTTGTATCCCTATGAGGGGGGAGATGGCTGCCACGGATATAGTCTGAAATATGCAACTTTGTTGAAAGAATGTCCAGAACCTTTAAAGAAATAAGGATGTTGAAATCCACAGGGGGCGGGGCAGGCTATTGATTTTATATTGTATGTTACTGTGATAGGGAAGTGCTGCAGAACACACTCGTTAATATATGGGGTGTTTCAAAACCCACGGCCATTTAGTTGAGCTCTATCAGTCTGTGATAAGAGGTGAAAAAGGAAAAAAAAAATGAGTGATAGAAACTGAATTGAAAACAGAAAATGAAATCAGCAAGTCCATCAGTATCTGACAAGAAATAAAGACAGGCTAGTGATTTGAGTGGGGACCAAACTCTCAACAGTTGGGTCCCCATCTGAAACGTTAACCTTGCCGTTTCGCGTTCTAGGCGCTGTGACAGTCCTGCTATGCATTTTCAGGTTTTACAGGGTTAACAGTGAGTCGCTGATATTTCTCACGTTGCAGGCCAGCATGGGTGTGTTGTTGTGTTGCATACTGATGTGCATTGATGCTCGCTGATGTGTGCTTTTATTCTCCATTCTGTTTTCACTCTCTCTCTCTCTCTGCCTCTGCTCAACAAAAACCTGCCTTGTAATGTCCTCCCTGCTGCTGCTGAAGTCTAAAATGGATTTGTAACTGCAGCAAATGATGCTTTGCAAGCAGCTGAAGGGATGTGCACTGTCATAGGTCAAGATAGACGCTGTGATCTGTGGATTTTGCTGCTGTTGCTGCCTGCTCTGCATATCGCTGAGGCCTGCTGTGTGGGTGTTCTTCAAAATTTTTGTAAAAGCACTTTATTTCCTAATATTTGGAAGAGCCAGTTTGTTTTCAGTTCAGTTTTTCTCCCAGTTTGTGATCATGACCCATGTAAATCGCCGAGGTTTTTGATTTAATTTTACTTTGTGTGGAAGGGGCATGGTTACAAGATTCTGCTGCTGTTGCCGTCTGATTCTCCCTGTGAAACTTCAAAGGGAAGTAGCCCATCATTATTCCGCACGTTGTAAAAGTGCTCCTCCCCCCCCCCCCCCCCCCCCCCCCCCCAATAACCATTAAAATTAAAATGTTGCAGTTCCTGTAGCAGAGCAGACTTGCCATTTTGAGTCTCTTTCCTACCAGAGCTGGTCTCTGTGTTCCAGAATGGCTTCATTGGTTTTAAAAAGACTTTGGACTAGCCTGGGTGATGCTCTGAGACCACTTGATTCTGGGAAAACACTCCACCAGCAGCCCAGTGACCTTCTGTTGTCGGCTTGTGTGTGTTTACTTTCAAACTGTAAAAAGGAAATGGCTGTCCCTATTCAGAATTTACTGTTGACTATGCTTCAGAACTGCTGGGGCGTGGCAGGCTAAAGTCCCTTTCACGTGATGGCATTCAATTCATTCTAAGAGCTCACCTCACGATGCAGCTGATAAAGGCCCCACGTGTTGTGATGCTGAAATATGCAGATTCTGAAGGTTTGATTGGTCATCTGTGGCATTAGCTGGTCTTGGACACAACACTTGGCAACAGTGTTCATGGGCTAGTGAGGGGGAAATCAGGCTGGGTTCAAACTTCTGTTTGCTGTTTATTAACCGCTGCCTGCATATGGATAGGGTTGGGGCTCGCTGTCATGTCCTCGTTCTAATAGCCTGCCACACACTGTCTAGGCTTGCACGTGAATGGCCACTTGCATGAGATACCAGAGGCCCACACAGAGTCAAACCCCATTAAGAGTCAGCGCCTTCAGGAGAGGGAATGGGGAGGAAACGTTGGGGGAAGAAAAGGGCGAGTAATTGTAATAACAGCATGGTGGGAAGTGAAACAAATGATAGCGTTGCATTGCCAGTGTTGGCTTGTTGATTTTATGATTCATCTTGCAGCTGAGGGACGTTAAACAGAGGGTCCTGTCTTCCGAGTCAGGTGGATGTAAAAGATCCTGTGGTGCGATTTGAAGTGTCCTGGAAAAATTCCTCCTTCAACTAAAACCACCATGAGATTAACTGGTCACTTTCCAGTTTGTGTGACCTTGATGTCTGCAAAGTAGTTGCTGCATTTGTCTTAAAAAAAACAACAGTGAAGCACTTTGGGACATCCTGAGATTATGTTAGATACTGTGAATGCAGATTTCTTCTTAAAATGGTGAATCAGCAGTCCATGTGTATTTAAAAGTACTAGCTTGAAGAAGATGGGTTTCCCATGCCAAGGTGACCTCCCATTTTGGGTCTCTTTCTTATTGGAGGTGCTCTGTGGGAGATGGGGAGTTTCTCCAATGAGTCTGGGCGAGGCTCTCCATTTTCATGAGGGAGTTGCACTTGATTGCAGTGCTAGGATTTAAGGTTATTCAATGTATTGTTTTAAATCTGTTTATGTAGACTCCATAGCAGTCTGCTTTTACATGATTGCATCTTTAAGGTTTCCTGTTGCGGTGTGAATAACCTTGCATTTATCCACATTAAAAAGGAACTGCAGTTCACTTAACCAGTTGCCATGGCTCTGATGCTGCGTATTGAAAGATAGAATGCATTGACCCCCTTGGGGCATCTCCAAGCATTTCATAACCCCTAAATTACTTTTGAAGTGCAGTCCTCTTTATATAGGCAAACCTTGGTGAAAGAAGGTTGTGAAATGAAGACGATATGTGGCTCAACTTGAAAGAGTGAAGGTGTGGGACTACAGTTTCCTTCATGAGCAGCGCTTCAAGTTGGAGGTTCTGCTTTAGTGACTAGCAATGATTTTGTGCATTTTTATTTTTAATTGAATTTCAAATAGAATATTCTCGATTGGACAGCTCCTCCAAAAGGGAACATTTGTTGCAAGAGTTTTGAGTTGATAACGATACAAAGTGTTTTTTTTTATTAAGATTTTAGTATTGCTGCCCTGATAGCTGAGTGAGGTACATGCACTACCCGCTGTGATACCAAGCCAAACAGAACCATACAACTCCCAAGTTCAATCCCTGGTCAGCCAGGGCAGCAGTTCAGTTGTCAGAATTGGGATAGGGAGGGAGAAAATCAGCCAGAGGGTTTCCATTCATGACTGAAATCCAGTGACAACCCCCAACCCAGTGATTGAATACCTCGCTGAGGCTGACTGTTCAAGCTTTGAAGCTCTCTGCAGTTGTTGAAAGGGATGTTGGTGGTCAAGTTGCTGGGAGTTTGTAAAGTCTGCTTTGGACTGCCTCAGCTCCTTTGGCGTTTGTTATTGGTGGTTTTATGTTCCTTTTCGTTCTGTAGCCTGGTTTACTTTCAGTGGCACTGCAACAGATGATAGAATTATGGCCAATAACTGGAGGAGAAAGACTTCAATTTATATAGTGCCTTTCAATGAAGTACTTTTAAAGCGCAGTCAGTGTTGTAATGTAGGAAACGCGGCAGCCGATGTAACTGATGGCCAGCTGGCCCTCCAGTGCAGTACTGAGGGAGTGCTGCATTACTGAGGGAGTGCTGCATTACTGAGGGAGTGCTGCATTACTGAGGGAGTGCTGCATTACTGAGGGAGTGCTGCATTACTGAGGGAGTGCTGCATTACTGAGGGAGTGCTGCATTACTGAGGGAGTGCTGCATTACTGAGGGAGTGCTGCATTACTGAGGGAGTGCTGCATTACTGAGGGAGTGCTGCATTACTGAGGGAGTGCTGCATTACTGAGGGAGTGCTGCATTACTGAGGGAGTGCTGCATTACTGAGGGAGTGCTGCATTACTGAGGGAGTGCTGCATTACTGAGGGAGTGCTGCATTACTGAGGGAGTGCTGCATTACTGAGGGAGTGCTGCATTACTGAGGGAGTGCTGCATTACTGAGGGAGTGCTGCATTACTGAGGGAGTGCTGCATTACTGAGGGAGTGCTGCATTACTGAGGGAGTGCTGCATTATCGGAGGTGCCATCATTTGGATAAGACGAGGCCCCTGTCTGCCCCCTCAGGTGGACATTAAAAATCCTATGGCTCTATTCAAAGAGGAGCAGGAGGGTTCTCCCCAGTGTCCTGGGGCCAATATTTATCCCTCAATCAACATCACTAAAACAGATTATCTGATCATTCTCATTGCTGATTGTGGGAGCTTGCTGTGCGCAATTTGGCTGCCGCCTTTCCTACATTACAACAGTGACTACACTTCAAAAAGTACATCATTGGCTGTAAATCGCTTTGGGACGTCTCAAGCTTGTGAAAGGTGCTATAAAAATTCAATTTCCTTCTTTCTGTCGCTTTTATATCCCATTTATACTGAGGCGCTATCTTTATCTTGTGAGATGCTTCTGCTCAAGAGTGTCAGGAGGCAGATCGCTGCCTGTGAAATCTGCAGTCGTGCTCTCGTACTGCTGCTGCTGCTGACTGCGTAACCCACCATGCCGTTTATACAAGACGAATTCAGAACACATCATATTGCAGAGCCTGTTGTATAAACAGGGCATTTAAGATAACTGGGGAGCGAATGGCCTGAAAATGGGTTGGAAGAGAAGAAACACTCCCTTAAGCCAAGGCTTCAAACTTTAAAAATGGATTAACATCGACACGGTCCCATGATAATTAAACAGTTAAACCGTTTGAAGGTCATTTTGAGCGTTAAATTGATTTTGTGAGGTTGACCTCTTTAAATCTCATCCAAGTATCTTTATATTTAGTACCTCACTGGTACACAGGCAAGAACAAAACTCAAATTTTAGTGATTCAGGGCACAGAAATAATGCATCCTGTTAGGTTTAATTCTTACAATATGTGTTGCAAGTCGGGTATGCTAAATATTGAACTTTTTTGTGTAGGTGAGAGTATTAAGGACATGCAGGGAGTTGCTGAGGTCTGAGAATAGCGCTGACGTCACGTTAACCTTGGTAAGCACAGCAGCAGTGCACACTTTCAGTGCTTCATGCCGTGAAGGTTGGCACTTGAAGGGGTGGAGAAAACCATCGCGACTTTTCTGCAGGAAACCATTGTCTCTTTAGTTTCGGATTGTCGCGGTGTCCAGAGAAAGGAGCCTATTGTTCGATTTGAACTGCTCCCTGTCTGAATACTGGTGTTGCAGAAGCAGGCGGCTGCATTCTGCATTGTCAAAGAAAATCTTGACGGCACGGGTAGCTGTGATTTTTTTTTTCTCCTCTCTCCTCCTTTCTTTTGACAGACTCCCCCCCCCCCCCCCCCCCCCCAGCCTAGGGATTACTGTAAAAATAGCACGCTAGGCAAGAGAGGGAGCAGGCGGCTGTTTTGTTTAATATATGCCATGCATATTGCCATTGCAGGGCAAAAAGACTGCATCTTGCTGTTAATTGAAACAGTGTAAAACGATTGAAAGGCCTTCTTCATCCTTTTTGTTTTGGGGCGTGGTGTTACCAAATGAGAATCCACAAGCGTATCAGTGTACTGTGGAAGATGAAATGCTTCCCCTGTCATTTCTCCCATTCCATTAAATCTTCTTTCTCTGGCCTAAGTACGCTGATGTCCACTTCCTCCTATGACCAAGGTATGGGATGTTTGTTTTTGGTGAGTTGGGGATTTTTTCTCTCAGTATAATGTAACATGCATGCCTCCTGTTTCAGACAGGCTGCTGTTGAACATGTTTTGCTCGTTAGCAGCCGAACGATCTCGCACTGGATCATCAGCTGGCTCATTGTCAAGGGAGCCTTTTGTTGAAGGGGGCGGGCTGCTGCGTTGAAATCTTAGCCCCGGGTCTGTCAAAAGTCTCCTTGATGTATTCCCTACAAACGTCTATTTATAATATTTAGATGAGTGGCGCGCGCATTTGCTTTTCAGTGAAGGCCGTGGACTTGTATGTTTTCCACTGGGCTGCACAGAGATGCTCAAACTTTGGGAGGTCTTGGATTGAAATTATGGGTCATTTTTCATGTTTCAGGGTATTTCAGATGTAGTTTCAAAAAATTGAAAAATCCTGTGTGCACTTTATCCATTGTAGCTAAGGGCTCAAACTGTTAATATTTTCAACTAATGTAGTGTTGTCATTGGGAGTTGAGCTAAATGTTGTGTGCATGTGAAAATTGAATATTGTGTACACTTCAACTGTGGAAAACACCTAGCAATACAATTCTAGAAATAAAAGCAGAAAATGCTGGAAATACTCAGCTGGTCAGGCAGCATCTGTGGAGAGAGAAACAGAGTTAACGTATCAGGTCAATGACCTTTCGTCGGAACTGGAAAAAGTTTGAGATGCAACAGATTTTAAGCAAGCACAGAGGCAGGGAAAGAGGGGAGGGGAGGAAAGAACAAAAGCGAAGGTCTGTGATAGGGTGGAAGGCAGGAGAGATTAAATGACAAAAGGGATGATTGAACAAGGCAAAAGGAGATGGTAATGGGACAAGTGAAGAAACAAAAGACGGATCTAGAAGAGGTGTAAATGGGAATGGCAGAATCATCAACAGCTGCTGTCTGGGGGAAAAAAATGGGTGCAGCGGTTATGATCTGAAATTGTTGATCTCAATCTAGATTCTCTTCCAAACTTGGATTGTGTCTGGCAAGTGCACTTTGAACTGTACAACCACAGGATGAAGTACTGGTGGTGGGAGCAATTTGAGGTGGTGAATAATCACATCATAGCGCACTAAATCACACTTGCTTCAATATCATTGCTTTTCCCTATATGTGTTGGTACCAGTAAAAGCTAGTGACAAACTTGGGCTCCATTACTGATCCGCTTCATTACCCAGCGTTACTCATTGAAGTAAAAGCTGAGCTTTTGCTGTAAAGTCGACAGGCCTCTCAGGGTATTGGTAAGCAAGTGGCACCCAATAAAAAAACATCCCAGGTTGCTGGAAATGGATGTACAAAAATACATTTCCACCATGGTCGGAAATACAGAATAATGAATGTAAAACTGTAGCGTGCTGAAGAGCCATTGTCCTTTTTTCTCATTGCAATTTTCTTACTTTTTCCGTTAAAGACAGGGTTGCGTTTTTTTAGTGGTGCTGGCCAGGTGGCCTTTTGTGTGTGAACTTCGACTTGGAGTGTTACCATGTTGTTTGATCTGAGTGGGGTCGTCATAGCTCAGCCAGATTCTTTGTCCCATTGCCCACTTACGAATTCTGCATCAGAGGTCACTGCATCACGATCAGGGATGGGAATTCTATTCTTTTTCTTCCCCCTCCTTGATATTTGTAGCATTTACCCTGCCCTCAGTTAGGCTAGGAATCTGCCTGCTTCCATTAAGTTAGTGTTCTTAAAAGCTGTTCCTATAACACTATTCAACATAACTTTAAATCCCTGAATTTAAAACCAAAATTGGAGTTGGTTCTGGCAGTTACACATTGTTGTGAGCTGTGTAACTGGAATCTATTCTCAAGTCATTTCCTTTGTGTATTTGGAATGATATTAATTAGAATTAAATATACGCAGTGTACATGGGCTGAGATTTCCATGCTCAGGAACACTGGGAAGTGCTCGATTGTCTGCGACAAGTGATGTGGTCTGTTGTGTAATGTGTCACTCAGCCATTTTGTGCACATGGCGTACAGCAGCTGTCATTATCAACATTTGGGCAAAATTACTCCCGGAGTTGCTGTTCCAAGACTCTGGTCAGATTTTAAATTGGGGGTTAAATAATGTTTGTTGGGATTCAGAGATCAGATGTGCATTAAAGAGAAAAGTGTGTGTGCAATAAAGGATTGTGAAGAAATTGCTTGCAGGAAATATTCATCGTTTTAATCTGCTTTCTGGTTCTGCACTCGCACGTGAGCAGATTTGGGTGCTACTGATATCCAGGAGTGGCACAGATGCTTATTTATTGGGTGTCTGGTGGAGCATCTCTGCTGACAGAGCGGGTCTCTCCAAACTAACTGCAGTAGGGAGTAGACATGGATTTAGGCTGCGAATATTTCCTATTGGATAATTGGCAATTTTTTTTCATTATCGTGAAATTTTATTTGGGGAGTGAATACCTTTTTGGTATCCATCGACCCGCTGTGCTATCAGGCATGATGTGTGTATCTCCTTGAGTGTTGCACAGTAATGAGGTTTCAGACTTATCGCGACCATGGAATGAAGTGATGTGGAGCAGTGGTTGAGATTTGCACTTGCAGTCTGAAGATCAGTTGATTGGAGATTGATTGGGAATTCAAGTTGCTTTGAGGTGCTCCCAAAAATTGGGAGAGTGTGTTGGAACCTTGGCCCTTGACTCTGCCGGTGGATACTGTGATGCCAGCCTTGTGGAATGAATCAAGCTAGCTTCGTATCCAAGAAAAAAAAAGAAAGTCTTGCATTTATCTAACGCCTTTCACGACCACCGGATGTCCCAAATTGCTTTACAGCCAATTAATTACTTTTTGAAGTGTAGTCACTGATGTAATGTAGGAAATCAGTGTGTTTGTTGGATTCTGATTCATACAGTCAGCGCGAATCGAAGCTATGGTTGTAATATTGAGCTGTGAACTGTTGAGTATGAATCTGCAAAGTGACATGGTAATTGTGAAGAGTTTCTGTGTAACTGCAATGACGTGTCCAGGACTAGGAGCGCCTCAAGTTAAACAGCTATAAATAACCAGCCGCCTTATGTCGGTCTTCACTGACATTGCAACAGATGGAGCCTTCCAAACAGAGGAAGGAAAGGAAAGTTATTGCTGATAAAAGGACGATGCCAATAAAATTGGCAAATAGTGTTCATCCTGTATCACTTGCTGCCTCCGAATTTTGTCTCCCAGGTGGCAGTAGGTCACGCCTGTATTTTGGTTTGCTTTGACGTGTCCTTGGGTTTTCTCCAGTGCTGTGTTCTTCAGAGACCTGCACTTTGGAGGCTTTATCATAATGTAGAAAAAGTTGACATGAAAAGGATGCATCCAATTACTGAGACAGGCAGGTCTTCCCAGCAAGACCTTTGGCACCCGAATGTTTCTGTCTGATCTGTATGTAATCAATCAGCTCTTGCTTAATAATTAAGTCAACTGTTGGAGTAGCCTTGCACCAATTGTTGAGGCTGAAGGACCTGCATCAGATGTCGGGTATAAAAGTCGAATAGCCAGGTGGCGAAGGATAGAATACTGGAGCCTTGTCTTTAGTCACTTACCAGCCTTTATTTACAGAGACACACATTACATACTGTGCACCCCGAAGATAAGCTCCTAACGTAATTAATATAAGTAGAGAAAAAGTACTAGAGAAACGAATGGAACTAAAAGCCGACAAATCCCCATGACCTGACGGCCAACATCCTAGGGTTCTAAAAGAGGTGGCTGCATTGGTTTTGGTCTTCCAAAATTCCCTACATTCTAGAATGGTCCCGGCGGATTGGAAGGTCGCAAATGTAACACCGCTATTCAAGAAAGGAGGGAGAGAAAAAACAGGGAACTTCAGGACAATTAGCCTGACATCAGTTGTCAGGAAAATGCTGGAATCCATTTTTAAGGAAGTAGTATCAGGGCACTTAGAAAATCATAACATGATTAGGCAGAGTCAACATGGTTTTATGAAAGGGAAATCGTGTTTGACAAATTTTAGAGTTTTTTTGAGGATGTAACTAGCAGGGTAGATAAAGGGGAACCAGTGGATGTAGTATATTTGGATTTCCAAAAGGCATGCAATAAGATGCCACATAAAAAGGTTATTACACAAGATAAGGACTCATGGGGTTGGGGGTAATATAGTAGCATGGATAGAGGATTGGTTAACGGACAGAAAACAGAGTAGGGATAAACGGGTCTTTTTCAGGTTGGCAGACTGTAACTAGTGGGGTGCCGCAAGGATCAGTGCTGGGGCCTCAGCTATTTACAATCTATATTAATGACCTAGATGAAGGGTCCGAGTGTAAAGTATCCAAGTTTGCTGACAATACAAAGCTAGGTGGGACAATAAGCTGTGAGGATATAGACTAAGTGAGGTGGGCAGTAAGGTGGCAGATGGAGTATAATGCAGGGAAATGTGAGGTTATTCAGTTTGGTAGGAAGAATAGAAAAACAGAACATTTTTTAAATGGTGAGAAACTTTCAAATGTTGGCATTGAGCGATTTGGGTGTCCTCATGCAGGAAACTCAGAAAGCTAGCATGCAGGTACAGCAAACAATAAGGAAGGCAAATGGCATGTTGGCCTTTATTGCAAGGGGTTGGAGTATAAGAGTAAGGAAGTCTTACTACAATTGTACAGGGCCTGGGTGAGACCACACCTGGAGTACTGTGCACAGTTTTGGTCTCCTTATCTAAGGAAGGATACACTTGCCTTGGAGGCAGTGCAACAAAGGTTCACTAGATTGATTCCTGGGATGAGAGGGCTGTCCTATGAGGAGAGATTGTGTAGAATGGGCCGATACTCTGGAGTTTAGAAGAATGAGAGGTGATCTCATTGAAGCATACAAGATTCTGAAGGGGATTGACAGGGTAGATGCTGAGAGGTTGTTTCCCCTGGCTGGAGTGTCCAGAACTAGAGGGCATAGTCTCAGGATAAGGGGTAAGCCCTTTAAGACTGAGATGAGGAGGAATTTCTTCACCTCAGAGGGTTGTGAATCTTTGGAATTCTCTGCCCCAGAGGGCTGTGCATGCTGAGTCTTTTGAGTATATTCAAGGCTGAGATCGATAGATTTTTGGACTCTAGGGGAATCGAGGGATATGGAGATCGGGCGGGAAAGTGGGGTTGAGGTGGATGATCAGCCATAATCATATTGAATGTCGGAGCAGGCTCGAGGGGATGTATGTCCTATTTCTTATGTTATTAACTCTACCCCAGCCTGCTTCCATATATATGAGAGCAAGAGTGTCCCCAGTTAATGCCCACCACCTGAATACAATTAACAGCCAATTGCTATATATGAATTGAATACAATTATATTGAATATGCCAGGGTGGTGCCTGAACGACCAGCAGAATAAACCAAGATTCTGCAGTGCTCATCCCCTGCAGTTGGAGGGAGAGTGGCTTGTAATAAAATTCACAGAGCTGCTAGGGGCTGCCATCTGCTATTCCGTGCATGGTTAGCTATCAAAGACTCTTGTAATATCTGGAAACGGGAAGATTTTTGACAGTGTTGTGTTTTGGAATAGGATGGCATGCGACATATTCACTCTCGAGATGCCTGAAGGTCGAGTTCAGAACAAATGGTGGAATCCGGCTAAAAGAAGTCTTGTACTGTGTATAGGAGGTTGTTAGAGAGGAGTTAATTAAAATCTCAAGTTGAAATACAAAGGGAAAGTGGAGTAGTTTCCTCCAATGTCTTGAGGCAGCTTATTATATTTTTCCTTCTGTCTGGGTCCTATTTCCTATGGCCAACCTCCTTAGCTGAGAGACGAACAGTTGAAATGCTTGCAGGCCTCGGCGAAAGGTTGTTAGGTTGTGATCCAGAGTGCTCCAAGCAACATGTCCTCCATTTTGCCTGGGAAATGCAAAAACCTAAAATGACATGCTCGAGGTCAGCAAGTCAACCGAGTTCTGAACATTTATGTGGAGTGTGTGCTGATAGCAGGGAACCAGCAGGGATGAGCTAAGTCTTCCTTCGAGCAATCTTAATTGCCTCCATAATCGGATTATTGACTGTGGATTTGTGACATGCACTTTGCTCACATTGTGCAGATCAGTAGCTCCTCTTGGCCACTTACCAGCACTCTTTAGTTGAACGGAGGAGGAGGAGTGAAATATAAATTTGTTTTTGAAAACATGAAGCAAATGGAATCTTTTTCCAACTTGTCCTCATCTTTTCTGCCCGCCCTCCTCCTCCTGAAGATTCCCACTGGGATTCTGTTTCGCCTTCAAGCTACATTACTTTGCTTGTGACAATTTTTCTTTGCAAGTTTGGAATGGTGAATGTTGGCAGACTATTCGACTGGGGAGGGCATCACCGGCAACTCTGGCCTGCTTGCCCAACGTCCACGCGCACCTTCAGGCCTTTCATAACCCAGCAGAATTAAGGTCAGTTGTAACATCCCTGGGTGAGATTTGCAGACTCACTACAACAACTTGTATTGTAGTAAAACGTCCCAAGGCGCTTCACAGGAGCGTTATAATACAAATCTGACATCGGGCCACATAAGGAGATATAGTGACAGGAGAGAGAGGTTTTAAGGAGCGTCTTAATGGAGGAAAGAGAGGTGGAGAGGTTTAGGGAGGGAAATCCAGAGCTTAGGGCCAAGGCAGCTGAAGGCACGGCTGCCAATAGTACAGACTGGGGATTGAACCTAAGTCCTGGTCTGTCCGGCTCAATTACTCACTGCAAAACCTCTGACTCATGAGGTGAGTTTCACTTAGTATTCTGTACTGATTGATCTCCAGTGGCATTGCTCACAGCCAGTCTGGAGCATGGTTTCAGTGCTTTCCTGCACACCTGGTCTGTCCCTTTGCTTAGGTACTCCCTATAGGTATGTGGTCTTCAGAAGTCCCAAAGTTGATCATAGCTTAATTACTGTTTGGTGAAGAAGCTCCAGGTTAGGAAAAAAGTGGCATGAATTTCTTTCTCTCTTTCATACTTTTGATGTTTGAAGTGTGGTGGATGCTGAAAACATCTCAATAGATGGTGATTTGGATGAAGATACCATAAGCAAATTCTCCCAGGTTTGTAGCCAACACTGAAATGGTGGAGCGAATAATGAACAATGTATTTGCAGTTGCTGCATATGGTAGGTAATTGGGCCAGTAGGTGGCAAATGCAGTTAATTGTTAAGTCTTGTATTAGAGCAAGGAGCTAAAAGCGGTATTGTGTTGTAGGGGAACAATGATTGATGTGCTGATCAGGAAGGAGATTTGTATTGTCATGGAGAAATTTACAAAACCCTGCACAATTGCAAATAACATACTGGGTTGTACTGGTAAAAGAATGGAGCACAAATCTGAGGTATTGTTGCTGAATAGGGTATTGAACTGACCCTATCTGGAGGTGAGTGTGTAGGTTTGGTCACATAATGAAAGGAAAGATATTATTGCCCTTGAGAGGGAACAGTGGGAGCAAAAGATGATTCCAGAGATCAGGAATTTAAGTTCGGCGAAAAGTTAAGGAAGCTGAAGTTATTTTCTTCAGGAAAGAGGAGACTTTGAGGCTTCTTTCGGATGAGACGTTAAACCGATGCTCTCTCAGATGGACGTAAAAGATCTATTTCGAAGAGGAGACGGGGCGCTATCCTCAGTGTCCTGGCCAATATTTATCCCTCAATCAATATCACTAAAACAATTATCTGGTCATTATCACATTGCTGTTTGTCGGAGCTTGCTGTACGCAAATTGGCTGCCGCGTTTTCTGCATTACAACAGTGACTACACTTCAAAAAGTACTTCATTGGCTGAAAAGCACTTTAGGATGTTCGGTGGTCGTGAAAGGCGCTATATAAATGCAAGCCTTCCTTTCTTTTCTTTTGACCTAATTGAAGGCTTCACGATTATGAAGGGAATTAAGAAAGGTGATCCAGGCAAATTGGTGGCTATGGTGAAGGGTAGTTTGGAATCAAGTCAGCTGGATTTATTTATTTTTTTGCCCAAAAGATGATGGAGCCAGCAGGAAAGGTCATTAAAGGACAATATGAATAGGCTCATGGGCAATTAATGTGTTTCTGTAGAGAGAAGGGATTGAAGGATATAGTGAGATGGCGGGCTGGTAGGATAGATCTATCAAAAAGGAGCAGCTTTGTTGGATCAGTGGCCTTTTCCAACTCCTAAAAAATTATCTTCAGTTTCTTTGTACTTTTGAACTCTGACTCCTCTCGATCACCTCCCCAAATAACGTCACCATCTTTGAGCAACAGAACACAAAATTGGGGGCAGGTGGGAGATGTCTGATGGAAAAAAAGTGGAAGCAGGCAAAGTTGGTCTTCTCTTTTAAGATATGAAGATGAGAAAGGGAGTGTGAAGGATTTCAACCACGTTCATATGTTATTTGTTTAAATTGTGATTCATATTCAATAGTTCTTAAGTCTAATTTTTTGTAATAAGGGGTTGAGATGTTGATTGCCTTTTGGAGGGAGCTATTTGCTCTGATCTGACAGAATAATGATTAAGGACTCTGCTAAAGATCTGCAAAAATAGATACAACAGTGGGTGGAAATTGGTTGTGGAAAGTGACGTTTGATTTAATTTTGCTGAGGTTAAAACTTTGTCTTTTGAAGATTCCTCTTGTCTTGGTCCTTGTTGCAGTATCTGGTGAGATGGGAGGTGGGTAATGCCTCCACAGTATTTCTGAAGATGTCTGCTTTGAATTGTGACGGTCTCTGGTGCTGGGGTGACACACTCTGCTCTTGCCTCCTTCCTTGTGAGGAAGCACTTTTTATTCAATGTAGAAACCTGGGTGAAGGGCCCACCATGGTTGAAAAGTGCAGGACAGAAGGTGAGGTGAACAGATTAATTTTGAAGGAATGGCCGTGACGTGGTACTTGGGTTTTAAAAACCTTTTTTGATTGTGAGAAGAAGGAAACACTTGAGTGAGGTCGGGAGTTGCACCAGTTTGAAGTTCTGGGAAAGAAAGACAATGCAGTGTGTTCCGATTTCAATATAGTAAGGATGCAAAGAGGCAAAAGGGTGTGTAGGGCAAGGCATTTAAAGCTTAGGCTAAAGAGATGTATATGTGTGACTAAGATGGCGCCTTTTGAAGCTTGGGAGCAACAAGCGGTTCAGAGGAGCATTGATAAAATGAGGATAAGATCAGTTTGACAGCAGATGTGATGGGATTGCCTGTCGGCTTTTTCTTGTATCCTGTTGCGTATTGCGAGAGGGATGTTCGAAGAGCTTGCTTAGGAACAGTATTGAAGTCTTGGGATGGACTTGGAGCTTTTTTGTGTTGAGGGCTGTTGAGGGGAATGCAGTGTTTGGTTTCTGCCCAGTAGCATGGCCAAAATAAGATGCTTCGCTCTTCATTTGGGCACCTATCCTGGGTTTCGGATGAGCGCCCCATTTAGTGCTGCTCTCGTGAATTTAGATGGTTAAGTGCAGTCTACTCCTGAAAATTTGAATTAAACAATATAAATCACACTGCAAAGTGGAAATTTAGTGCAAAAAAAAATTAGAATGACCAGATAATTTAAATTAAGGGATTTTTGAATTAAAAGGTGCGAGACTGTAGAGCTGGCTATGTTGGACAAACACTCACTGTTCTGCGCGTGTGCAGGAATCTTCTGGCAGAGCTGTGAGCTTTTGAACGCTACACTATGCGTGTGCAGTGGGAAAGCCTGCCCAGGAACCTGACACCGAGCTGTTCTGTATGTCTGTGTACTTGCATCACGATGGTACTTTTGTGTCATGATACAGTATGGTGAAGTAGCTCAGTATGTTTCCGAGGTCACCCAGGGAGCTCCGAGTACTGGCACAGATTAGAATAGCGGGAAACATGAATCTCTGCTGCTGTCTAGTGAGTTTAGACTTGTAACGCTGTCAGAGAGAGCGCATCACTGTTACCTCTAATTTGTTTTTCACGTGAGGTCCCTTTAACTGGCTGCACGGCTCATTCAAATTTTTGCGCATCCGCGGTTTCTTCCATATAAGAGCCGGCGAGTGGCCTGCGTGGGGCCACCAGACCGCTGCGCAGCTTAGTGGCAACATTGGTGTGCATTTATATATCACCGGTCACAACCTCTGGACCTCCCAAAGTGCTTCACAGCCAATGAAGTACATTTAAAATGTAGTCACTGTTCTAATCCAGGGAAAGGCAAAATTTGTGCGCAGCAAGATCCCCCACACACAAATGAGATTCATGTTTCTGTTTGTGATGTTGGTTGAGGGATAAATATTAGCCAGAACCCCAGGAGAGCTCTGCTGCTCTTCAAATCGTGCCCTGGGATCTTTTAATGTCCAGCTGGGAGAGTGCAGACAGGGCCTTGGTTTAACGTGTTATCTTAAAGACAGCACAGCAGTGTCGGCCTAGATTATGTGCTCAAGTCTCTGGAGTGGAGCTTGAATCCACGACCTTCTGACGCAGAGTGCTACCACTGAGCCAAGGTTGAAGCAAAGGCTCTGTAGATTGCAGTTTCTATTTGGAGTTGATGATGCCCTGTGTGTGTGAAAGATCTGAGGTGCAAGTCAGTACGTGTTTGTGACATCTATTTTCTCTTTCTCTTTTTCACCCCCCCCCTTCCCAAAATTAATCTATTGATGATTTGGATAAGATTGGAATCTAGAATGTTCAAAATTACGGTTATTGCACATAAACTAGTTTGCATAATCATTAATAGATCAAGATTTCACCTACAAACAAAATCACTGAACAGAAGCAGAATTAATTTCCCGAGAAGTTTAATTGAGTTGGTCATTTTCGATGTGCTGTGTATTTAGAAATGATACTGTAAAGAGTTGCATAGCATTTACAGCACGGGAACAGGCCATTCAAAAACAACAACAACTTGTATTTATATAGCGCCTTTAATGTAGTAAAACGTCCCAAGGCACTGCACAGGAGTATTATAAGGCAAAAAATTTGACACCGAGCCACTTAAGGATAAATCAGGGCAGGTGACCAAAAGCTTGGTCAAAGAGGGAGGTTTTAAGGAGCGTCTTAAAGGAGGAAAGAGAGGTAGCGAGGCGGAGAGGTTTAGGCAGGGAATTCCAGAGCTTAGGGCCTAGGCAACAGAAGGCACGGCCACCAAAGGTTGAGCGATTATAACCAGAGATGCTCAAGAGGGCAGAATTAGAGGAGCGCAGATATCACGGAGGTGGGGGGTGGTTGTAGGGCTGAAGGAGATTACAGAGATAGGGAGGGGTGAGGCCATGGAGGGATTTGAAAACAAGGATGAGAATTTTGAAATCGAGGCGCTGCTTAACTGGGAGCCAACGTAGGTCAGCGAGCACAGGTGGTGGGCGAATGGGACTTGGTGCGAGTTAGGACATGGGCAGCCCAGCGGGTCCGTGCTGGTGTTTATCCTCCACAGGAGACTGCCCCCCCTCACCAATGTTCACTTTAAGCTGCGCGGCCGTGCAACGCTCTGGAAGACTCACTGGCTTTTAAATGCAAAAACTGCGCATGAGTGGATGTTTGAATGGGCCGCGCAGCCCGTTAAAGGGGCCGGGCGGCACAAAAAATAAATACAGGGAACATTGCCTCCCACCCTACTTCATCTAAACCTATCAGCATAACCTTTTATTCCTTTCTCCCTCGTGTTTATCTAGCTTCCCCTTAACTGCATCTCTGCTATTCGCTTCAACCACTCCCCGTGGTAGCGAGTTCCACATTCTCACCACTCTGGGTAAAGAAGTTTCTCCTGAATTTTCTATTGGATTTATTAGCGACCATCTTATATTTATGACCCATAGTTTTGGACTCGCTCAATATTTTCTCTACATCTACCGTATCAAACCCAATCATAATTTTGAAGCCCTCCATTAGGTATTGGTGTATGTGTGGACTGCCACTGTACAGAGGCACTTGAGCTGCTTGCTCTGTAGATTATATTGGAAGTAAAAGCAATTGGTCTTGACTAAAAGCTGAGGCTGTTTCTTGCTATATCACTGGCCTGATTATATCAAGCTGAACCAAATATTCTTCCTTGTGTTGGTACTGACCTGCTGAGGGCACAGTACCTCATGTAAGGGTGTTTTTGTGACTAGAAGGCTGTTTCCAGTGGGGTTCCGCAGGGCTCCGTACTGGGTCCTTTGCTTTTTGTGGTACATATCAATGATTTGGACTTGAATGTAGGGGGTATGATTTAAGAAGTTTGCAGATGATACAAAAATTGGCCGTGTGATTGATAATGAAGAAAGCTGCAGACTGCAGGAAGATATCAATGGACTGGTCAGGTGGGCAGAACAGTGGCAAATGGAATTCAATCTGGAGAAGTGTGAGGAAATACATTTGGGGAGGGCTAAGAAGGCATGGGAATACACTAAAAATGGTAGGACACTGAGAAGTGCAGATCAGAGGGACCTTGGAGTGCATGTCCACAGATCCCTGAAGGTAGCAGGACAGGTAGATAAGGTAGTTATGAAGGCATACGGGATACTTGCCTTTATTAGCCGAGGCATAGAATACAAGAGCAGGGAGGTTATGCTTGAACTGTATAAAACACTAGTTAGGCCGCAGCTAGAATACTGCGTGCAGTTCTGGTCACCACATTACAGGAAGGATGTGATTGCACTAGAGGGGGTGCAGAGAAGATTTACGAGGATGTTGCCTGGGCTGGGGAATTTTAGCTATGAGGAAAGATTGGATAGGCTGGGGTTGTTTTCTTTGGAACAGAGGAGGCTGAGCGGGGACCTAAGTGAGGTGTAAAAAGTTATGAGGGGCCGAGATAGAGTGGATAGGAAGGATCTATTTCCCTTAGCAGAAGGGTCAGTAACCAGGGGGCATAGATTTAAAGTAATTGATCGGAGGTTTAAAGGGGATTTGAGGAGAAACTTTTTTACCCAGAGTGTGGTGGGGGTCTGGAACTCACTGCTTGAAAGGGTGGTAGAGGCAGAAACCTTCAACACATTTAAAAAGTACTTGGATATGCAGTTGAAGTGCCGTAACCTACAGGGCTACGGACCAAGAGCTGGAAAGTGGGATTAGGGTGGATAGCTGTTTATCGGCTGGCATGGACAAGATGGGCCGAATGGCCTCCTTCTGTGCTGTAAATTTCTATGATTCTACGTTAGAGGCTACTCTTCACGCACGTCCCTAAACAGCCTATTCACCGGTGGAGGACATCACACCCGAGCCTAAAGCTGTCCTCGCCCACCACCCACACATACTTTCCAGGAGTCACTGGACTGTGGGCAGGAGCAGGAAGTTCCCTCTAAGCTGCACTTTGTTGTGCGCGGTCCCTTTAAATTTCTGCACAGGCGCAGTATTTCCAGTGCAAAAGAATTGCGCGGGACCTTGCAGATTACTGCGCGGCTGCACACGCTCACAGCTTAGAAGGAACATTGCCAGGAACCCTGGCTGATTTTCTCTCACCCACAAATGCTAGGGTCAATTGCAGCAGCCCAACTTACTATTTAATATTAAAGACCAGAAAAGTCCTAGCATTAAAAGTTAAGCAGGTGAGTGTAGCTCTATGCAAGCAAGCGCAGAACTATTTGAAAGACAGCAGCATAACTCTGGTCTGCTGTCCACACCTTGGTGTGAAGATGCACCAGTTACTGTGGTATAACTCTCTTCAGCCGGCTCCATGTCAATATATTGAAGCACCGGTACCTGCAGTGTAACTCGGTTGTGCCGTCCCCAGCTCCGCGTACAGTAGTACCTGTAGTATAACAACAGCCTGAATGTGTATTAGACAAAAGAAAACGCAGTGAACGGGATGTGTAAATAATTCCAGGCATGTAGCTGGACACCGCCTGTATATCGTGACTGTTTCATGTCCAGTGTGGCTTTTTTTTGTACTTTGCGGTTGGCCTATAGAGATGGTGCTCAGCATGGCCGTGTATATGGACAGCAGTGTTTCAAGTGCGTGTGCACAATGGGCCTTCATGGCATCCGCGTTGTCCTGGCAAGTGGTGTGCCCCATAAGATATGGCCTCACCTGATGACTCGTTCCCTATCTGGTTACCTGGTTCAAAACTGCACCTTTGAGCACGGCCCAGGTGTCTGTTCAGTGGGACGCACTTTATGTTGGTAGAGTTCAAGTGTCTGCCTTCATTGTACTGATCTTTCTATCTTTTTGTTCTTTACAGCTGATATTATTTCCACAGTAGAATTCAACCACTCTGGAGAACTACTAGCAACTGGGGACAAGGGGGGTAGAGTCGTCATATTCCAGCAGGAGCAAGAGGTGAGTGTTTTCTGTGTAGCACATCCACAAATTTGAATGAACAAATCCTTTCAGCTCCCGATTGAATAAATAGCATAGTGAAGTTGCCATTTTTGCAGCTTGGTGGTGTAAGACATGCCGTAGAGCGGTGTGAGGAGCATCCATGATAACCCATTGTTCCAGTGTTGTCACCATGCTTAATTGTATATTGAGAACAATATGCAACAGGAAAAACTACGCGAGCCAAAATGCTATATTACATAGAATTACATGGAATTTACAGCACAGAAACAGGCCATTTGACCCAACAGGACTATGCTGGTGTTTGTGCTCCATGAGCCTTCTCCCACCTTGCTCACCCTATTAACATATCCATTTATTCCTTTCTCTTAAATTCATCAATGCTATTTGCCTCAACCACGCCTTGTGGTAGCAAGTTCCACATTATCACCACTCTCTGATTAAAGAAATTTCTTATTAGATTTATTAGTGACTATCTTATATTTATGGACCCTAGTTTTGGACTAACCACAAGTGGAAACATCTTCTCCAGTTCTACCCTATCGAACCCCTTCATAATTTTAAAGACCTCTATTGGGTCACTTCTCGTTCTTTTTTCTAAAGAAATGAGGCCCCCAGCCTGTTCAGTATTTCCTGATAGTTGTGCCCTCTCAGTTCTAGTATCATCCTTGTAAGTCTTTTTTGCACTTTCTCCAGTGCTTTTATATCCTTTTTGTAACATGGAGACCAGAACTGTGCACAGTGCTCCAGTGTGGTCTAACCAAGGTTCTATATAAGTTTAACATAACTTCTATGCTTTTCAATTCTATTCCTCCAGAAATGAACCCTAGTGCTTTGTTTACACTTTTTATGGCTTTGTCAACCTTTGTTGCTACTGTTAATTATTTGTGAATCTGTACCCACTGCTGTTCTATGTCAGTATTTTTTTCCAATTTACCTTCCCTTGTTCCATCCTCATCGCCTCATACTTGGCTTTTTTTCCAATCTATTACTTTGTTCTTTGTCTTACATTATCTTAAACCTTATTATGTTGTGATCACTGTTGCCTAGATGCTCTGATTCACCTCCCATTACTAGATCCAGCAATGCTTCCTCTCTTGGGCTTCTTATGTACTGGGTAAGAAAGGAATCCTGCACACACTGTAAAACTCCATTTCCTTTTCCCCTTTTACTTCCTCTTCCCAGTTTATTTATGGGTCATTGAAATCTCCCATGATTATTATTCCATGCCTTTTGTTCATATCAGTTCTCTCCTAGAAGTAATTATTAAAATTTAAGTTGCAAAAAGTTCCCATGCGATTCCACCCGATTGTTCTGAAACCGTTGAAATTTAGCTTTGCACTGGTTGCTTATACTGCAGCGGGTATGAAGCTGAAGCGATAGGAGACTACATCCAGGGAAGGAACTGCTGTGTGTGCCCAAGTTTAATCTATGGACTTTTGCACCTGAATTTTGTTGCACAGTTCGTATCGGTGTGAAGGAGAAACCATTTGGTGTGGGTACAAGTGAACTGGCAGCTTTGTTGGACTGAATGACCTTTTTGGTCCAACCTCCCTCAATCAGAGAGGAAGTCTAGCTGTTTAATTGCTCCACATGCCTATAGTTACAGAAGGGATGGGTCTGTATCTTACTGATTTTATAAAAATCTCTTTTATAAAAATAAATCTCTTTCCATTTCAGGCCGTGTTCCTTGGTGTGTTGATTGCGATGAGGCTGAATGTGTACAATTATGTGGTTCCAAGGTGGAGCACAGATTCACACGCTAGGCTGAGAGGAGTTGAGTTGAAATTCTGGTTTAGATTGGGAGGGGTGCGAGGGAGAACAAGCTGAATCCTTGTTCTCAAATTATTTTTGAAAGTACAAAAAGCTACTTGTAGCAAGTCTGAGGGAGTGTTACTGTGACAGTGTATCTGTGCTGACATAAGCATGCATGTTCTAATGGTGCATCAATCTGTGTATTGTTGTATGGGGGCTGCTTTGGCACAGTATGCCAGGAGGCAGCAGGACAGAATTGGACCAACTTGAATGTCTAGTGCCACTTGTGAGGTCTTACCATCTCTACATGGCTTTGTAAGCAAAGGACATGTTTGCAGATTTGGTGAATGTGCAGGAATCTGATTTGGAAAGTTAATTGCCTCCGAGTTCTAACTCCTAAAGTAGGATGGACAGATTTGCTTGTCTGAGCTATGATGGGGCTGCTGAAGCTTGTTTTCAGCCAGTGATTTAAATTTTTTTAAATAATAGCAAATTAAGTAAAGGAATTTAATCTTAGACTTGCGTTCATTCGCTGTTTTATCACAACTCCAAACATTTCAAAGGCAAACATATTCAATAAATTACTTGGAAGTTCACTGTTAAGTAGGCAACCAATGCAAAATTTCATAAATAGCCCTGGTGTTTGAAGAAGGAATGTGGGTCAGGACAGCAGGAGAACATTTTGATCTTTCAATAGTGCTGTGAGATCTGCAGTGTCTGCCTGAATCACCTAAATAGGCGCACTGAACATCCCTCACCTTATCCAACAGAAAATTAGCTTAAAAACCCCCACCAAATTCAGAAAAGAATTTTTAAGAACCAGTTTTAAAATTCTCATCCTTTATTTTTAAATCCCTCCATGACCTTGTCCCTCCCTATCTCTGTAATATCCTACAGCCCCACAACCCTCAAAGATATCTGCGCTCCTCTAATTCTGGCTTCTTGAGCATCCACGATTTTTAATCGCTCCACCATTGGTGGCCGTGCCTTCAGCTGCCCTAAGCTCTGGAATTCCCTCCCTAAATCTCTCCGCCTCTCTACCTCTCTTTCCTCCTTTAACGCGCTCCTTAAAACCTACCTCTTTGACCAAGCTTTTGGTCACCTGTCCTAATATCTTCTTCGGTGGCTTGGTATCAAATTTTGTTTGAATACGCTCCTGTGAAGCACCTTGGGACGTTTTACTACATTAAAGGCGCTGTATAAATCCAAGTTGTTTCAGTTTTCCCATCCTGGTTACTTTAAACTTTTACTTAGCATAGCAGTGTTGTTCTAATTTCTTCTGTTCTTTCTTGCAGAACAAAAACCAGCCTCATTGCAGAGGTGAATACAATGTTTACAGTACTTTTCAGAGCCACGAACCAGAATTTGACTACTTGAAAAGTTTAGAAATTGAAGAAAAGATCAATAAAATTAGATGGTTACCCCAGCAAAACGCTGCACAGTTCCTGCTCTCTACAAATGGTAAGTTCCTTCTTTCCCAATGTTTCACCCTCTTGCTCAGGACGGTTCCACTGGCAACGCTGCCCTCCAGTACCTGGTCCAAGTTGCCACTATTCTGATGACTCTTAACAGCGAATGTCAGCAGTCGATTCACCACGGTAGCCGTCACAGTCTTGCTTTCAACCCATTGTCCACAGACCGACACTTCCAACAGGGAGCATGAGCAGAAACACTCTTTTTTTTAAGTCTCTCTTCAGCCTTCATTTCCCCAAGATGCCTCACTGCCGTCCCACTTGTAGAAATACAAAAAATGGTTTTGTGGATCTCGGACTGTTTGCAAATTATTTCTCTCCTCTCATGAAGGCTGGGGTACTCGTCCACAGGTGCTTATTACCTCAACCTGGTGGCCACTCTCCATGCGAGAGTTGTCAGGCTGTTGAAGTCTGTCCTGTCCTCGCATGATATCGATATACCTGCACCTTCCAGTGTAGAGGTGGAGCGTGACGCTAGATAGCAATTAGAATTGGGGTTCCTGGTTGAATTCCCCCCACTCCCCATAGTGTGTGGTTGCCATGGGAATATTCTAGCCCCAGCTAAGTCAGCTCAAACCCAGGACCTTGCTGCACTGGTTGAACTACTTGTGGGGAACATAAAAAGTATTTCTTAATGAGGAGATGGTAGTCAACTTGTGAATTGAAAGATATGGAAGAATTGCTCAGTTTGTGATTGTTTTGCAACTAGAGTTTGTCGTCATGATGACGTTGGAATCAAGAAGTGCTTTTTAATTATATATAACTGTTATTAATTTAAAATAACAAACAAAATTCCCTCCTGTTTTCTCCCTTCTTGCCTGCAAGGCACTAACTCTTGCTAGAGCCCAGTTCCGCAGGTGAGAGTGCTCCTTCGGTATCTTTCTCAATTGGCCGTTTTTTAATAATGAGAGCCCAGACAGCATCAGCAGGCTATTCAACCGTGGGGACTGGCTCTGATAGTGCTCTGACCAGACATCTGTGCACATGTAATTTGCAGCCTCTGGTATTGATCAGAAGTAGGATCCCTGGCTGACTTTAAAAAAAAAATGTCCTACCTTTACTTGACCCAGGGCACTGAGGCCAGTTGTACTTCTTAATCACCAACTCAGCTAAGATCAGCGCACTCAACTCAAGACTGTGAATCCATTCTGGGACCTTTGTAGCCTGTGCAATTGTTACAGGCTGCAACGCATTGCCCAAATAATTCATCGATGATTCATTTGGTTGATATTGGCGAGTTTTCCTTTTGAAGTTCCTCTCCGTTCAGCAACAGACCAGGTCTGACAGACCAAATGTAATGTTCTTCGACGTGTGAGGTTGCTTCATTGTGGGGTTTTTTCAGTAGCTGCCTGGAGGGGGTTTATGTGCTGTGTGTGTGGTGCAGTGAGTACTTGGTTTCCATTAGTTTTGATGTGCTTCTTGTGAAATTGTAAACCAGTGGGGACTTAAACCTGTTTCAAGTCTTGCTATCTTGTGCTTTTGCCTTTTTTTTTTTTAAATTTGAGCCCAATCTATTATTGCGATACTCTGTGACTTGATGTGTGGGATTTAGACACAGGAGTTTTTGTGAATCTTGGAAAAACTCACCATTACAATTTTTGTGTTAAAATGTCTCGAGGCACTTCACGAAATGAATTCTATTTATAGTTCAATGACTTGTGTGGGCAAGAGTGGGTGCAAGCATCAATTTCTAACTGGCTTCAGTTACTCGAATGGCATAATTTCCTAAATTAGAAGAGTAGCAGTGCTGGTGGAGGAGGTTTGAATAGGAGAGGGAATTCTTGTGGGGGAATAAAATGAGCCACCAATACAACCAAACTATTACCTTGGAGCATGGCATAGCTGAATGTTGAGCTTATAAATGGAATAAATAGTGAATCACGAGCTACCATAAAGCCTGGTGTTGGCATCATCCATAATTCTTATGCTTATCCATGTTAAGTCATTAAATTACAGCCCTTCCAATCTATGCAGGCCATAAAAACTGCATGCAAGCATAATATTACCACACTGAGCCTGAAAGCTGTGCATTGAGGTGACTGGCAAATTGGAGACCATCATGTTTGAATGGTGTCTACATGATTGATCAGAACCCATGGAAATATACACACACGCGTAAATGGAGCAACTGCAGATACATCACATACAATTGCGTGTCTTCTTTCTGGCTGATTTTTGCATATCCTGTTTTCTGCATCTTAATCTGGTTGAATGCTGATTTCCCAAACTCCACTTTAGATAATATAACTGTTCAACCAAATGAATCATCGATGAATTATTTGGCCGATGCACTGTGGCCTGAAACAATTGCACGAACGTGCTGGAAATACTCAGCAGGCCAGGCAGCATCTGTGGAGCGAGGAGTAGAGCTGTGATTAAGCCCTCATGAAAGCAATGGTGAGCCCAAACCCCATGCTATACTGGCTTGCAAAATTTGATATACTCATCACATTAACCTTCATCTGATCTCCAATGTGGGGGAAAAAAGTTTATAAAGTTCTGAAGACATCCAGTGGGAATTTGTTTTTATCACTGAACTGCAGTACCCAATGTGTAGTTCAAGCTATGTGAGATGCCACCTTGAGTGATATGTCACCCCCTTCCTTTAGTGCACTTGAGAGTCCAATCGCTGACATGATGACCGAGTTATGCCACAAGATCTGAAACCGCTGCGCAATTATGCAAAAGCCGCAGTTCTGACCACGTAAAGTACTCACTAACATTTCATGGTCATCTTGGAATTATAGAGTTTCTAGTGCAGGAAGGGGCCAATGAACCCATTGTACCTGTGGCAGGGCTAGCTTTTTAACTGGCGGTCCCTGCTTTAATCCCAATTCCTTACCTTTTCTCCATATCTATTTATAGTCTTCCTTTTCAAGTAGTTATTGGTTTCCTTTTTAAATTGTTACAGTCTCTTAAAATGGGTACTGTGGTGATACAAATCAGTTACCATGGAGATGGGGTAAGGTTTCAAATTTCCATTGTGAGCTTCAGATGATTATACCTGCAGTATGTTCTGTTGTGGGTGTTATGTATATCTCTATTTATTATGAGGCAATGGCAATGGAGTAGAGAGAAAATCCAAGCCTATTGTGAAAGGAGAGTCCTGTGGAGACAAAGGTTTGTGAATGTGCGCTTCTATGCAAATAGTTACTCTATGGCTTAAGTTTTGTATTTGGGTGTCAGCCGTGGCTCAGTTGGTAGCACTCGTGCCTCTGAGCCAGAAGGTTGTGGGTTCAAGCCTCACTCCAGAGACCTGAGCACAAAAATCTAGGTTAACACTCCTGTGCAGTACTGAGGGAGCACTGCACTGTCCAAGGTGTCCTCTTTCAGACGAGGCCTTCTCTGCCCTCTTGGGTGGAAGTAAGATTTCATGGCACTATTCGAATAAGTGCAGGGGAGTTCTACCAGTATTGGCTAAAATTTATCCCTCAAACAATATAACTGAAAACAGATTGTCTGGTCATTTATCTCATTGCTGTTTGTGGGACCTTGCTGTGTGCAAATTGGCTGTTATGTTGCCCTACATTGCAGCAGTGACTGTGCTTCAAAAATACTTAACTGGCTGTGAAGTACTTGGGGATATCCTGAGGTCATAAAAGATGCTACATAAATGCAAGTTTTTTTTTCTTAATTCTTGAATTTTCTCAGATGACGATTCACTGTGGTTGTTGATGGCTTTTCTACTTGTCTTTAGTTGAGCGAAATCACAATTTCAGCCAATCAGAAAAGTATGGCGTTTTTGTGCTATGGCCACAGCGATACGCTCATTAAACATGTTGCCCCGGATTTTTTGGTAAGAGTAACCGTGAGGCTATCAACGCTCACTGTTAAGTAGTAAACTGGACAGCAACTTCAGCGTCCGCACATGCGCAGTTAAATGCAGAAATCAGGAAGTTGCTCTCCGATTTGCCCTGCTCCTCGGCAAGCTTCGCTACACTGTTATCTTGTCGAGGGACTCAGCATTCAAACACACGAAAAACGTGAGTTGCTGTACTTAACCACTGGATACCCACTAAACACGCCAGAAAAAGTTAGGGCGTGTTCATTCAAGTGAAGTTTTAACAGCGTGATGTTTTAATTACTGCCAAACAACACCTCTGGCACTGAAAATTAACTTTTACAAGTGTGGAGTCTCATTCCATCAAATTTTAATTATTGGAGATTTAAAATTTTTTAACTTTTTTTAACTTTCTGTCTCTTATCTCTCTTAATCCCATATTTCTTTCCCTCTTTCTTTATTTTGCTTTCTGTACATGATTTTACATTGAATTAAATATTCTAGCTTACACTTCCGGTTTAGACTGTGTGTGCCTAGGTAAGGATTCTTCAATCTGATTAGTTGAAGAGACGCGCTGTTGCTTGCCCTGTTCACACAGGTCCCAGATTCTCTGTACAGTGCGCCGTGCTGCTTTGACTGTGATAACCGCAAATCGCAGTGTAAAAGCCAACAGAAATTCTGTGGGCAAGTGTAAGTGTAATGAACAATGAGTGCCGTTCGTTCACCGCTGACTGCAAAATCTGGGCAGTTTTTAGGCAAATACTTGGATTATTTTGCATTCACAGTTTTTGGTATGACTAGCACTGCACCTCCCTAAGTAAATCTGTGGATAATCTGCTTCGTGGGAGGATAGTTAACAATTTACCAAAATCGGGTGTTGCCAAACCTGCATTTACAAGGAAACGCCACAGATCTATTAAAGACAGTTTAAATTAACAGCTCATTCCATGCAGATAAAGGCTGCTGGGAGCAGATTTGCTAAACCTTTATCTCAACACATTTCACAATAATAAGGAAAATTGTGGAAATCGGGAACAACAATTTGATCCATTAGGCTTGTGTTTTAAATGGGTCTCAGTCCAACCAGTAGACTTCGACAAAACTACAGTCTGTTGGCAAGGGTAGCAGAAGAGGGTTCACCTTCTCTCAGTCTGAGATTTGCTTACCTTGAATTCCCTTCCAGGTATTTGGCCTGTGTGACTAGGAACAGGTTTCTGATTTCTGTAATCTAGATTGATAAAATTATTGCATACAGGTATCTGTATTAGAATCCAAATTCTAATACAGATAACAGGGGTATTTAAAAACACACCTTTTAAAGGTGTCATAAATGTAGTTATTTTCACATTGTCGAAATGTTGAGTGATTTTAAAACATTTGCCCAGGGTGATAATTATGGTGACAGCATAAACTTCTTGTTCCGTATGACAGGGCAAGCTTATAATGGGAGGTCTAGTTTGGCTATCCATTCGATGGCCTCCTGAGAGATGCCGAGTGGAGAAATGAGGTGCCTCTCGCAACAGATCTCAGTGGGCAGGTTGATGTGATGTGTTCCGTGGTCTGGGACTCATGGCCACAGTTGCACTTCGGGTCGTCACTCACCTTCCACTTGTGGAGCAGGTGGCCGCATCGTCCATACCCTGTGCGGATTGGGTTGAGCGCTGTCCTTCGAGGGAGGTCGAAGCCAGGGACCTCTGCTGTTAGGTCAGTGAGGACAACCTACACGTGGTCTGCCTGTGTGTGCTAGTTCACCGAGAACTTGCCAGCTCATGTCATCAAGATGACGACCGAATACCCGAAAGTGGCTTCCCGGTCTGAAAAGCGTGAAAGCATCGGAACAGCATAAACTGTGAAAGTAGTTAGATATTTATGGTAAATTTTCTTTACATTTGTGAATTGCGTAATCAGTCCCCATAAATTTTATTTATTGCCAAGCAGTCGGTTTCTCTGCTTACTGGCACCTTCGTTTTAATCGGGAGCATGTTTGAAGCACTGGTACTCTGCCTCTCCCTGTCCACCTGACTCTGGAGGAAGTCACAGTAACCAGGTGCTGGTCAACATGTGCCCTACCCACTGCCGATGCAGTTTTCAACAGAAACATGTTTCATGTGCTGATGCTTTGCATCTCCTACCTGTGAGAAGTGAATTCATTTTATTCTGGATTATGACTCATTGTAAATTTTTATCTAAACATTGTAATTGTTCTGTAATTAATTATGCTGGAAAGTCGGGGCAGGTGGGGGAAGAAATGAGCTTCACTGCATTTTTTTTAAAAAACTTGGTGAATCCCACATCAGAGTACGGTCAGCTTGTCAGGAATGGCTGTGATTTGGAAGTTACTTCTCCGGGAACTGATTCCAGACATTGGGAATCAAAAAATATGGTCTGCAGTCTTTTCTCTTACCCTACCACCCTTAATTAAATGGGAGAAGCACAGGGAGTTCTCCGTGTCCTGGCCACAGTTCCTCCCTCAGTCGGCTCACTGCTGTTTGTGGGATCTCGGAGTGTGCAAAATGGCTGCTGGGCTTGCCTGCATAAGTCACACAGCACTTAAAAAATAATTAGTGGTACGCAAATAATTTTGAGACATTGAGAGATGTGATAAATCCCCATGTAAATTTAAGCAATTATTTTATTTTATATACTGTAAGAGTGCAATTAACACTGCCAGGTGTTTGTCAAATACCGCAGGATGCAGTGAGGACACACCCCTCTGCTGCAGTGCTGTGTTTCTGAGCCAAGGAGCAAGTTGAAGAAGAAGAAAATCTGTCCCCGGATTGTTCTGAGTGGGATGTTCACCAATTGCCCTGGAATCGTGGCCCCTATTGCAATGAATGTGCCATGCAGCCTTGTCCCCCCATCAACCGTGTCGCTGGAGCAGACTGGCAGCAATGAAGTCTGATGTGGCGGGACTTAGCAGAGATGTTTAAAAATGGCATTCCCACCGACCTGCTGGAGGACAGTGCAAACCTTTGCAATCCCAGTCCCCTCCTTTGACCAAAACTACTAGAAAACAGATTAACTGGTCATTCATCTCGGTGCTGTTTGTAGGATTATGCCATGCACAGAATGCATTGCCAACAAATGGTTTGCTTGATACAGACCAAGCCCCACAGTCCTTGACTTGTGAGAGGAAACAGTGTTCAGAATAATTGCATCTTTTAAGCGATTTTGTTGGTCAGTATTTTAAGTGAATTTTTAAGGAAATAATTTGCATTTTTTCATCTTTAGTAAATTTATTCTCTGCTAGTATTGCTTTCAGTGTCCACTGTGATGCAATGGATTTGATATGTCAGGTCAGTATCATTCAATGTTTCGGACAGTCACTTTGCTTATGCAGTTAGTGAACCTTGACAAGATGCCCACTTTTTACAAATGGATTCATGTTAAAAGGTCCCTCTTTGATTTTGTTCATACTGGAATCCAAACACTCGGCTACTACAATGGACTCATGCCACTCTGTGATGCAATTCTATTTTGTTAGATAAAACAATAAAGTTGTGGAAAATCAGTGAAAGAGACAAACGACCAGAGGGTTATAACTTGAAGGAGGAGGATGGTCGATACAGGGATCCTGCCACAGTCACTACACTTAAGGTGAGTACTCAGTATTAACTGCTTTTCAGTTTACAGAAATTCATTTTATGCATCGACAATGTTTATTTGCACTTTGGTGATGGTTGTGTGCGAAGTCTGGAGTAAATAATTTCTTTCAATGAAAAATTCCAAGGCTCTTTATATTTGACGGGATTTTTGATGCTGTTTCAGGGTACCGGATGCTGCAGAGCTCCTGAGCTCCGCTGTTAATACAGAGACCCAGAGCCTAAACATGGGGGAACTGAGCCCCATGTTTAATTAAACTAGCGGCCCCAGCCCAATGGTACAGTCAGAACAACAACAACTTGCATTTATATAGTGCCTTTAACGTAAAATGTCCCAAGGTGCTTCGCAGTGTTATCAACTCGACCCACATGGGATATTTGAGCAGCTGACCAAAAGCTTGGTCAGAGGTCGGTTTTAAAGAGGGTCTTAGAGGAGGAAAGAGAGGCGGAGCGGTTTAGGGAGGGAATTCCAGAGCTTAGGGCCCAGGCAGCTAAAGGTACGACCGCCAATGGTGGAGCGATTAAAATCAGGGATGCACAAGAGGCCAGAATGACAGGAACACAGAGCTCTCAGAGGGTTGTAGGGCTGGAGGACATTACAGAGATAATGGAGGGATTCGAAAACAAAGATGAGAATTTTAAAATCAAGGCGTTGCTTAACCGAGAGCCAATGTAAGTGAGTGAACGGGACTTGGTGCGAGTTAGGATACGGGCAGCAGAGTTTTGGATGAGCTTAAGTTTACAGAGGCTGGAAGATGGGAGGCCGGCCAGGAGTGCGTTGGAATAGTCAAGTCTAGAGGTAACAAAGGCATGGATGAGGGTTTCAGCAGCATATTCTTGTAGGCCAGCTTGTTCACACTATGGCTGTGTGTTTCCTGTTGATTTTTTTCTAGTGCTTGTGAGCAGTGTCTCAAGACTTCTGCTTTGCGTTGTATTTTTTCTGCTGTTATTTACCAGCGCATTAGCTCTGTTGCTGTATGAGGATATACAAGTTTACGTCACAGAAGGAGGTATTCATACCATTGTGTCTGTGACAACTCTTTACAAGATCAGTCCAAAACTAATCCCATATCTTGCCCTCTCCCCATAGGCATGTATCTTCCTCTGTTTATCCACTTTGCTGTTAAAAGATGCAATGGTCTCTGCCTCGAATACTCCCTGTGACAAATCATTCCACGCTCCAGTAATTCTCTGCCTACAGAAAGTTCTCGTAACTTCGCTCTCCTTGTGACGTTTTAAATTGATGACCTCTCATCACTGACTCCCCAAACACAGGACGTATTCTTTGTTTTCAAAGTCCTTTGTAATTTTAAAACTTAAAAAAAAAGTTTTCTGAAATGACCAGCAATGTTCCCTGTAAGCTGTGCTTTGTTCTGCGTGACCTGTTTCTTTTAATGCGCGGTCCCTTTAAACTTCCACACACGCGTGGTGTTTCCAATGGAGAAGCCCGTGAGCAGCCGGCGCGGGACCGCGCAGCTTAGAGGGAACATCGATGACCAGTACTTGTTATCTTTTGTGCAGCTGATAATAACTTTGAGAAGTGAGCATGGGGATGACCTCCGCTTGTGCCGGCGTTTGCCCTGCTCCTTCTCCCATCACACACGAAACTTTCCAGAAAAGCTGCTTTAAAATGCTGTGCCTTGCTCTGCTCTGTTTTCTCCCTTATTGTTCCAGGTTTAACGTTTTGTTTTTGCTCATTCCCAGGTGCCAGTATTCAAACCAATGGATTTAATGGTTGAAGCCAGCCCTCGAAGAATATTTGCTAATGCACACACATATCATATAAACTCTATTTCAGTCAATAGTGACTATGAAACTTACTTATCAGCGGATGATCTTAGGATTAACCTGTGGCATTTAGAAATCACAGACAGAAGTTTTAGTATCCTTATCTATGTGCACTTGAATTCCTTTCTGGGCAATGATTATTTTTAGCAGCGTTTGTACTGAGCTAACTTTTCTCTTCTGTACAAAGGATTGTTCCACACCTTGTTTTATAATGATAGTTGGTACAGGCAGTGCGTGACTGAGCTATATAGGCCAGGAATGTCTTCAGCTCAATTCCCAGTCTGTGCTGAGATGGGTGATGATGCCAACCAGGATTTCTATACGATACTGCGATTTGGCCTCACTGCCCTGGGCCGGGTAGGGTGAAATCAGCCGGAGTCGCAGCTCCTCTTCCTGGCTGTCCAGTGATCCCTGTGCATGAATCTCAGGTGAGGATAATGGCTCTGCTGTCCCTCCAAGGTCAAATATCTGGACGGCGCCCACTTGATTCGCGAATGAATAGCGGCCACTTGGGAAAGCACTGGACTGGTCTGGCACCTCTGGAACTCCCATCCCAGCAGGAATTAGCACCTTCAAGAGAGGAATGGGGAAATTGTCTTTTGGGGGATAAAATTGGTCAAACATTTATCGTGCTCACGTGAAAGAGCTTCCTCCCCATCTGTCTCCTCTTCCTCTCTTTCCCTCACCATCGCCAGCTACAAGTTGTTCATCTGAAAAGAGTGAGCTGTTATATCTGATTTGCCACCAAGTTACACCCTCCCCATCTCCTCCACTCTGACAGATCAGCTCATTAGAGTTTGGCAGCTCCTCCAGGGAGCTTACATGAGTTGTGCACTCGGTACTCTCCCTCTCTGGCACAGCATGTTGTACAGCAGCAAGCTGCCCGACCAGGCTGCAACAGGCACAGCCTTTTTGTTGGCAGAGCATAGATGAAACCTGTTTGGCAGGTAAAGTGGGCAGTGACAGTGTTTGAGTTGTTGATATAGTCAGTTGTGGTCTTTGCGGAGTGACGCAGTTCTGGTGCAGACTTGGAGAGTGAGCTCTGAAGGATGTGAGGCAGTGCGACTGATGAAACGTGTTGACTCCTGATTTGGGATGGACGGTCACGGAATGAGCCAGGCTTTTGTGAGAATAGGGCAGTGGCATTCTTGGAAATGCAGTCGGAATCAAGTTTATTATTTGGATAAGCCTCGATCATCCCTTAAACCTGCTATGGAATCAAGTTGTAACCAGCTAGCGGAGGCCATCCCGTTGTTTTGCTTCATGCATTTAAAAAAAAATAAGATCCAACCATCATAAACCCATTCGAAAACCAGTTGTAAATGGTTAACGGAAACTCGAACATCCTTCATTTTAATTTGCAAATTCTTAATGGTGGGTCTTGGCGACTTTGCTAGGGCAGGAGCCAGTGTGTGAAGGGGTTAATGGAAAGGGATTGAGTGATGTGGTGAGAAGGTGGGTAGGATATGGATGATCGTCTTGGGACTAATAAATAATCTTTTCCTGTTCCCAATATGACCCATCACAGAGATGAATGGTACATGAAAGCTTTTTTTGAAGATGTTTTATATTTGCGTTGCAACGAAAGGGGATCCTTTTTCTTAGCTGTAACTTAAAGAAAATGGTTTCTCGGAAAGACAGCTCGCAGACGTTAGCTGAAGATGGCTTTTCCCATCCTCCAACCAGGTTGGCATTTTGTCTGGCCGGTAATCCGAGTATTATCCTTGATGGCCTGTGTCTCAGATATTGTAGATATCAAGCCTGCTAACATGGAGGAGCTGACTGAAGTGATTACAGCAGCGGAGTTCCACCCCAATCAGTGCAACACATTTGTATACAGCAGTAGCAAGGGAACCATTCGACTGTGCGACATGCGAGCAGCTGCCCTGTGTGACAAACATGCCAAATGTAAGTGTACTCCTCAGACGTTTATGCTTTAGTGAATTATATATTTAATAAATGCTCTTTTTACATGGCTCAGAATCCAGTACTTCAGTCAGGAAACCAGTGGCACCGAACCAGGATTGTTTGGTAGCCACTAACATTTATGTGGCCTGCTTCAAATTGTTTGCGGGCAACCACAGGAGCCAGACTTACCTGTTTGTTGGCCTGGCAGACAACAAGTGTTATTTGCTCAGAAATGTACTGTATTTTTATTTCTATATCTTGTAGCATTACTTCAGGCTTCCCTGATGGCTGAGTGGGTAAAACGTGCCGCTGGAACATAGAAACGAGGAGGGTCCCAGGTTTGATTTCTGAACTGACTGATCTAACATTGCAATTCTGGTGCTATAGCATTACGTCCTGTATTTCCTCAACTTCCCCCTCGCAATTGTGCCAAACTGCACTGGCTCTCTATTCCCAAGTGAACTGATTTGACTATTTATATCCTAACTTTCAAATCATCCCATGGCCTTGCTCTGTCCTACCTCAGCTGTTTATCTGAGTGCAGCCTCTGGCCATGTCATTGTTTTGCTCATTTTTCCTGCTCCACAATTGATGGTGACTCATTACGTCACAGTGCCCCTTAAACACCTTGCTAGCTCCCTCCCTGTTCAACAAGCTCCTTAAAAGCCCTGCTCTTCAGTTGCACATTGCGCCACCACCACCCCATCTCCCTTCTGCGTGGAGTTCACTTTTTTCTTCTCTTTGCCCTTCAAAGAACTCCAAGGTGCCTCTGTGTATGTGAGGAGCACTGTGGACATGTAACTGGATGGAAGAGTTGTAGTTTACTTGCGAAAGCAAATTGATAAAATTTTCAACAGCTTGTGACCCTTGTTGCGCATGAGTGAGGTGACGTGGCTGGCAAAATTCAGCAGCACCTGATTTACCAATTAATTCTGTCGATTGGCATCAAGCGTTAATTTACAAGATTTCTAGATGGTTAAGAGGGAGAACACCCAAGAGTCTAATTAGAAGTGAAAACCAAGTCCATTTCACAAGTGATAGGAACAGAGGAATTTACAGGACAATTAACAGCCCACCATGTAGGTCTGAATGTCTGCAAATTATCACAGACCATTCTGTGGCTCTTTGCCTTCAGTTACTTTCCTTGCCAATTGTGATTAACAAGATGGCTTCTTCAACCATTTGTTTTGTCAAACTTGCACTAGCATTACTTGTAAAGACAGCGTGCCTTCTAGTGCTGAAGCTGACTGGTATGACTTGGATATAATGGTGTTGAATATTTTGACAATCAAGGCAACAGGTACTTGGATACTAACGAACAGAGGGGGCCACCTCTCTGGGTGTTAACCATCCCAACTTTTTTTTTCTCCCACAGTGTTTGAAGAGCCTGAAGATCCCAGTAACAGGTCGTTCTTCTCAGAAATAATTTCTTCAATATCAGATGTCAAATTCAGTCACAGTGGTCGCTACATGATGACACGAGATTACCTATCGGTCAAAATCTGGGACTTAAATATGGAAAGCAGACCTGTGGAGACGTACCAGGTACGCAGGTTCCTGCCATTTTGTGTTGTGTGTTTCTCAGAGCTTGGGATATGTCTCACTTATTTGTTGTGTGTGAATTTTGTGGTTATCAAGGTGAGGGACGTTGATTCTAGGGAACACTTGATGCACTCAGTATCGGTGTCGAGCAATTCCAGGTCAGGTGTAGCACAGGTTAGATAGGGCAGTGCAGAGGGAGCTTTACTCTAACAGTGCATCAGAAGAACAGCACCTCCTGAAGCAGCGAGACATTTTTCCGTATGTCCATACCTGTCCTATATCCTCCAAGTGAAATTGCCAGCTAGTGACACATGTGTCCGCTGTGGCTCAGTGAGCAGCACTCTCGCATCTGAGTCAGAAAGTTGTGGGTTCAAGTCCCACTCCAGAGACTCGAGCATAAAAATCTAGGCCAACTCTCCAGTGCAGCGCCTTCAGATGAGACGTTAAACCGAGGCCCCGTCTGCGCTCTCAGCTGGACCTAGAAGATCCCGCGGCACTATTCCGAAGAGGAGCAGGGGAGTTATCCCCGGTGTCCTGGCCAATATTTATCCCTCAATCAACAACAAAAACAGATGATCTGGTCATTATCACATTGCTGTTGCGAGATCTTGCTGTGTGCAATTGGCTGTCACGTTTCCTACATTACAACAGTGGCTACACTTCAAGAAAAAGTACTTCATTGGCTGTAAAGCACTTTGGGTCGTCCTGAGGTTGTGAAAAGCACTAAATAAATGTAAGTCTTTTTTCCTAGGGGCACTTTGTTCTGTAAACCCATTTCCACTAGAAATTGTCCAAGCTGATTACAGTAACTGATGGAAATGAGAGTCTAGCCTTTTGATTAAACTGCTGATTTATTCATATTAACATCTGCCACAAAAAGGAAGTCTTGGTGACCAGCAGTCTGCAGGGTGGGCTCGGCTGATGGTTTCAATTCTGTTTGGCGGCTCAGATGTGTGTTTTTTCACTTGCACTTGATCATTAACGTGTGGGTGTGGATGATTGTACTTCTGTGCTTTTTGGATGATGGTTCAATGTTCGAATAAGAAAAACTTGCACCATAAAGTGCCATGTGACTTCTCACGCTTCACATACAATAATTAATTACTTCTAGTCACTGTTATATACCCAAGCGCGGCAAACATTTTGCAAGTAGCATGATCCCACAAACCGTTGAGAGATGAATGACCAGTTAATGGGTTTTTGCTGTCATTATTTGAGGAAGGGAGTGCAACAAGATTCCTCTCAACCAGTGTCCTGGGATTGTTAACATCCCCGTGAACCTTTGGAACCGGTAGACGGGGTCTCTGTTTAATGTCCAAAAGATGACGCTTCTGACATTGCAGCCTTCCCTCAATATTGCACTGGCGTGTCCTCCAAATTTATTTGCTGATATACGGGAGTGGGGCGAGCACCTTCTGACTAAGAGGAGAGTGCCACCAGCTGAACCAAGCTTAACGCTAGATGCAAGAGAACCCATCCTGCACATTAGAAAAAAGTATTAGTGCAGGAAAATAATGGTGGGGGGTTAGGGTAGCGCTAAGAAAATCTACTGTGACTGAGTTATGCAGTAATGTCCTGCTTTGGTTCTGCAGATCTGTTGCCACTGTGAAGTTGCTGGAGTCTCTTTCAGAGCCCCACAAATGTAACTTGGTGTTGGTGCCAGCCATGGACCTGAATTTTTGGATTGATTAATGTGAAAGTTTGGTGCATATGTAACACCCTTTTCAGTGCCTGGGATATTACTGTGTGCTGTAGCTCACTGCTTTTTCTTCTGTGCTTTTCTCCCTGTTTTTGCCCTTTATTTTTTCATTCACTCTTGTTTGAGCTAAGGGAGTGGGGAAGCATTGTATTAGGCAGCAGAGGTGATAATGAAAGGAGAAAGTACATTCAGTGGAGATGAAAGAAGCAGGGACCTTTAATGCCGAGGCAGCCACTTAATTGGAAAGGATTGTTCCCAGTTATTTTCCAATGTCCAAATTTAAATGGGTTATTTGAAGTTGCATTGTATTCTGTCGAGTATTCAGCCATAATCTGAAAAACAAAATTGTTCATTTGCTTTTGGAGCACAGGCAACAAAGTGTTACAACAGGAGAAAGGGAGGAGAGCAACTTGTGAAAAGAATTCTAATGCTGTTTCTGTTAATACCTCCCACTCCTCTCTCGCCTATCTCACCAAAAAAATCCAAATGATGTTTCTAAATCTCACGCCTGGCTGTGTCAGCTTTATTAAGTCTTATTGGTGTGTTTGAGGGTTTAAATGACAGTCCAGGTGTCCAGAAAAATAATTGTGTCCTTGTATCTTGTGTAGAATTCCAGTCCAGTATTCTGTGTTGATCCTGATTCACTGTTTGTTCTTACAGGTGCACGAATACCTCCGAAGCAAACTCTGCTCGCTATACGAAAACGACTGTATTTTTGACAAGTTCGAATGTTGTTGGAATGGTTGTGATAGGTAAAAGCTGATTCTTCTACAATGAGATCCTCAACTGTTACTTTTCCTCTGGTTCTGTTCTTGTTGCTGCTAATACTATATGGCCTCTATAAGGTATCATGGGACAGATGATTTCTGTATGCATGTGTTGCAGGTACAGTTTGAACCAGTGCTTAGCACCAGCTTGCATGATGCCTTTGGGCTTGTAGCGTTACACTGCAAACACAAGTACTTGGTCAGTGTTAAATTGGCTCAAGAGGGAGACGTCTGGTGATGGAAGGTTGAAACCAAGTTTGCAGACTTGGTAAACCAACACCTGAGCTCGGCAGGGCACTGCTGATGGTTGGCCAGCCAGCCGAGCTCATGAATGGAGCTTTGGGACTGAGAATCTTCCCACTTGGCTTTGGAGAACGCTGCAGATCAGTCCCCCAGTAGGTACGGTGGTCCTTTATGTCGAGCAGTGGTTTGTGCTGTGTTCAGCTCCAGCAATACCTCTCCTGTGGTGGCTGTGACCTCTTTGCTGCTGAGTTGGCGCAGGCGATGTAATTGTTTCTGCTTGGTGGGTGGCGGTTGACGACTGGATTTCTACTCGGTGGAGGGTGACCGGGGTCGTTTCTCCACGTGTGTGGGTGCTGGGGTGGAGTGTCTGTGATTTCAGCTCAGTATTTGGGTGGGTGGAGGAGGTGGGAGGCAGCTGCCAAGATTTTTGTGGGGAGTGGGTCGTCACAAACTTGGCATCGTGGGAAGCGGGGTTGTCTTGATTTCTAATTATTGTGGCGGGCGGGTGGGTGGTGGTGTTGGGTCGATCTATGATGAGACTGGTTCAGCAAATTTCTGACGAATGCTTCAGGTACATGACTTGCGGTGCCTTATCTTGGTCACTGAGTCACTTTCCCGGCGTGTCAATATAATATGCTTCTGTTTCTGATTTCAGATGTTCTTGTAAGTCCAAGCAAAATTAATTTATTGCCAATCCAACCCCTCCTACTCCGGTGACATGCAGCGTGGCCTATATTCAGTTGGCTCACTGATAGACTCCCACACACTTGTCATTTAGTTTCAGCAACTTCACATAATTGACAATCAAAGGCTTAAGAACTTTGACAGCTTGAAATGTTTGAACAGAAAATCCTGAAAATCGCTGCGACCTGGGTGCCCATCAATGCATTTTTTTCAGAAAGGACTTTCTAGGGATTACTGAGGGTTTGGGGTTGTCCTATCCTGTTTATTGCTGCCTGTTGTAATGTTAGTGATGTAACATGGTCACAGTGCCACTTACAGGTGCAGTATCTTTGGAATGCTCACTTTTTTTTGTGTGATGGTGGTCATGTAAAATTTTAATTGTGCCCACTTGATCCATATGTCCAGAAGTACAATTCTGGGTTTTGAGCCCCCAGATTTGCCTGGAGAGAGCTCTTAGTGCTGTATCGCACTAGGGTGAAGTACTGATGGTGGGAATCATTTGAGGGGATGAGTTGAGTATCGCACAAGAAGTGTGTTGCTCAGTTTGCCATGTATTTACTTATTCCCAGTCTTTCTTGTAGTGCATTAGTGCCCATACTCTAAATATAGTACAAACATACTGCTTCCCCTTCATTAGAACTTCAGAAGCAGCCAGATCCTGTTTTTACTGAAATTTCATTGTCTAAATTTGCAAACACTCCTCTGTTGTTGAAAATGTTTGTCTCAAATGATGTCGCCAGTTAAGAAAGCAATGTGAAGCATGGCTGAGACTGCTCGTGGCCTCATTGTGAAAACAGCCCAATTCAGGGGAGCAAAATGGGAAACCGCCGATGCAGCGTAAATTGGGCGACAGAACAAATAGGACAGCAAAACTTGGCTTAGTATGTAAATGCATCACTGGTTTGGTGGTGAACCATAAATGCCAAAAGGCTCCAGCTTCGACTCTGTAGCTTTGCTGAGCTTGCAGAGGCAGCACTTGGGGCACTACAATTAGCCTCAGTACCCCAGGGCTGTGAGGGATAAAAGTCAGGCTAGGATTCTGGATTTTCACTCCTGATAGCTGTCCAGTTGCCACTGCATCACTGCCGTGTATAAGTAAGTGTGTGTTGGGTGAGGACAAGATCAGACTTGGCAGTGATGCCCTTTACAGTTAAATAGCATGTTGGCATGTCAACATGCACTATCTAGACTCGCACATGAAGCCTAGCCATTTGGGTGAGGTAATAGAGGGTGGCCAATACCTGTTGAGCAGTGAAACCCAACAAGTCATCCCCATCTTCGAAAGAGGGTGACGAAAAATAAACTAACAGTTTTTCGAAGGGAACTATCCATTATTTCTGGGTGTTTACAAAACTGAGTGAAGTTTGAAGGCTGAAATTCCCCAGTGGCGTGTTAACAATCTTGTGCAAATGTGCCAAGTAAGCATTTCAGATTGCAGCAGCATCCCATGTATTGGGTTATTAAAATGCCGGTGTGTTTGCTTGCTAATGTTTGTATATTTTAACCCTTCCAGTGTTGTCATGACTGGGTCGTACAACAATTTCTTCAGAATGTTCGACAGAAACACAAAACGGGACATTACGCTAGAGGCCTCGAGGGAGAACAGCAAACCACGGGCCATCCTGAAACCACGCAGGGTGTGTTCAGGTGGCAAGAGGAAGAAGGACGAGATCAGTGTTGACAGTCTGGACTTCAACAAGAAGATCCTGCACACAGCCTGGCACCCCAAGGAAAATATCATAGCCGTAGCCACAACCAACAACCTGTATATATTCCAGGACAAAGTGAATTAAAACCAGTGCAGTGAAGAAAGAATCCGATTCCTGCCTAGTTAAGATAGCGTAGCCTTTGTATCTTGTAAGAGAGAGGCCCATTCTGGCCCCCTCCCCACCTCCTCTCTTGAGTCAGTGCCATTTATAACGCACACCAGTCACGTTATCACAGTGAGTTCTTTTTGCTCCTGTCTCCCACCCCACCCCACCCAAAGTTGCAGTCCATGGTCGCTAGTCATTTGGCGGGGAGGGAGGTTGTCTCTTCATTACAAATTATGGGCCACTACATTAGCATTTTACTACATCAGACGTTCATTTAATCCACTCCTTTGCCTTCCATTGTGGTGAGGTCTCGAGGAAGAAGTCCTCCAGTCATGATATGGCAATGTTTTACTGTGTACCCTCATTACTGTAATGTTCTCTCTTCTTCCTCCCCCCCCCCCCCCCCCCCCCCCCTTTTTATCCACATACAGCTTGTTGTTAATGCTTGTAACATTCCTCCTCTGACCTCACGGATTCCTCCTTCCGGCCCTGTTGGAGCGTAAAGGACATGACCAGGTCAGAGTCGGGTCAGTGGGTCAGGTGGTTTTTGTTGCATACAGATGTTTTAACAACCGACTGTAATATTGCTGCCCTCGCCATTTCTGGCACAAGAAAAACCTACTGAATAAAAATGATAAAAAATAGCTCCTTTATTTGGTGCTTTTCTTTTTGAAATTAACTGTAAACTGTTAAATCCCATGTACTTTTTTTTTTAAATGAATGCATTAAAGAGTGTGTGTCTAATAACCGGTAAGTTTTACTGATGTTTGATGTAATGGAATCTGATCTAATATTTTCTACTCGGTGTTAATAAACTTGTGCGTTTTCAAGGGGACACCAGTGGACTTGATAAAGTCCATCTGCGTTTTTACTCTTTTCTTTCTCCCCCCCCCCCCCCCCCCCTCCTTTTGTTTCCTGAAGTTCTCATGTTCACCAGATGGGTGGGATGGTTAGAATCTATGATTCCTGGCCTATAACTGTAGAAATGTGGGAGTTAATTATCCATTTCTCTCTGAGGAAATACTTTGGGCCAACCGCGCTGGCAAGATTGGGAACCTGATGCATGGAATTACAGGCGAGAGCCCATGTACCTCCATTTGTGTTCTGTTGTGTGTCAAAGGTCCAATACTTTGTCCATCTATATTTTTGGAAATTCTGAGTGAAGCTGGAAAGGTCAATCAGATCTGAAATGAGCCTGTTATCATTCAGTGATTGGACTTCCCTAATCTTGTAGCCCATGCAAAAACTGGGCATGCTCTTTCTCTGTCTCAACTGGTGAGCAACAGTGGAAGAATACAATAAGTACCACCTGTTTGAAAAGTAGTGTCTCAACTGTTGATGTACTTGGACCATTTCCCTTCTGTTGTATGTCAAAAGCTCCTCCTGCAAAACAAGATGATTGCAAGAGTCAGAGTTACACTATTAAATGTTACAGTTCACTTAATGTGAAAATAAAAACAATCCCAAAAGCTGCAGCACAATCGAGGGACCATAACCATTGCCTTGCCATGTTCCGTAATGTAGGATTTTTCAGTTGCTGGAACTTAGCTTTGACTTGAGTGGTTTGTGGGGTGTTTCAGGACGATGGACGTGGAGTTTTAATGTGCTGATTTGTGCTGCAGTACAATGCCATTATTGCAGGTTGCCCCCCCCCCCCCGCGGACCTCACCCAAGTGAGTATTGGCAGGCTTGACCGTGGAGGCATCAGCCTGATCCCCAACTTCTCTGACCTCACACTTTCCAACACTGGCCCATTGGATGGTGACCAGGAGCCCTGGTAGGTTTTCCTCTCCCTAACTGGACAACACTGAGGCAAATCACATCTCTACCACCACGCTGGCTGAGGCTGGTTAACTCAGCACAAACCCGGCATTGAACACTGGACCTTTCCAGTCTGGCGCAGTACCACACGACATTGCACTTTCCAAATGAACCACGGGGAAGCATTCTTATTTTAATAGACTGGTTGATGCCCAAGTTCTGTGTTGGGATGGCTCTGCTGCTCGCGTGCTGACACTCGTTGGGAGCGCTGTATCTGTTGAGGCTGGATATAGAAAGTGACTTTGGAAAATAAGTTGGGAATCCTCAGCTGAACTCCAGTACTGACTTCACCGGCTTTATTGCTTCCTGGTTAACATCCAGAGCCAGTTGGGATTCCTAACACAAGGATTCCTAATTGAAACATTAATACCTGTGTGGTTGATGAGGGTGACGCTAACCCCTCCAGTGAGGGAAGATGGCAGTTTTCCACAGGACTGAAAAATCCAATAAAATGTTGATGAGCTTGATGTCCCCTAAGCAATGGATGTTTAAGTTCTACTTTTCTAATGTTAGGGAGTACTTGATATCACAAATACAATCTGCTCAGCAGATTTTGATCTGTTTTTGGCCAGAATGTCAGGTTTGTATAACTACTTATGCCTAAAATAGGATTACGGTTCAATTTGTGTGTACAATGTATGCTAGTGCTTTTAATAAATTTTACAAAGTCCCATATTGCTCTGCGGGGAGTTGCATGTAATGTATTCTAACCCAGTTTCATACAGGATTGCCATTGTGATCTTAGGTTTTCGCTGTAATTATGGATTCATTGAGAAGTGAAATGTGTGTGCTTCAAACTGAGAGCAATTGCTGGGGTTGTGCATCTTGATGGGATTGCAGCCTTTTCTTGCTATGTGGAGAAGTGGAGCATTGCAGGACTAGCAGGGAGGAAACAGACGCTTGTGTGGCAGGCTGCAGTATGATTGTGCAGCTTAAACATAACTAGAACATAAGAAATGGGAGCAGGAGTAGGTCATTCGAGCCTGCTCCGCCATTCAATAAGATCATGGCTGATCTTCTACCTCATCTCCACTTTCCTGCACTATCCCCATATTCCTCGATTCCCTTAATATCCAAAAATCTATCGATCTCTGTCTTAAATATACTCAATGACTGAGCATCCACAGCCCTCTGGGCTAGAGAATTCCAAAGATTCACCACCCTCTGAAGAAATTTCTCCTCATCTCAGTCCTAAATGGCCGACCCCTTATTCTGAGACTGACACTGCTCTCGACTTCCCCAGCCCTGCATTTACCCTGTCAAGCCCTGTAAGAGTTTTGTATGTTTCTATGAGAGCACCTCATTCTTCTAAACTCTAGAAGAATGTAGGCCTAGTCTACTAGAGATCAACAAACTTGAATGTGAATATGTTTTGTTAATTTTCTCTCCTTGGGGTATGATTCTGTGGCAACCCTTGATATCTTATCCAAGTGGCTATTCTTCATATGTAAGTACAGGCAGTGTCACCAGGCTCTTCCATCACAGAGGGCAACGGAGCCCAATCTTGTCCTCACCTAACACTGACTATGCCGACCTCCACACTTCCCAGAAGTTGTCACTGGATTGTCACCAGGAGCATGAAACAAGTTTCCCCCCCCCCTCTCCGCAACCTCCCCCAACCCCCTTAACTCAAGGGCCCTGATAAAAATTGGGAGTCCCCAACTGCTGCCCTGGCAGTTCACTTTGTAAAGGTGGAAATTGATGCTAGTCTGTCTGGCTCAATGACCTGCTGCCTTTACTGGGGAATCTGAGTGAAATTTATCCCTGGTGAGTTCAACAAGCACTTTGTATACAAACAGCAATGACCGTTCAGCTTCAGTAGCATCCTATGGAATAGTGTTCATCCAAATCTTGGTACAAAATGCTCTTTATTACACTGCAAAAGTAGCGAGATTGTTGGCTCCTCACAAGAACCTAAGAATTTTTAGGCTGAAAGGCCTAACAAGTTCATCCCTTTTTCATTAGTCAATCCCACCTTACCTGCCACCTTGTGATTTCTCTCCATGAACTATTTACACAAAATGGCTTTCCGCTTCCTCTAAAATTATATTGAAAATCCTGCTGGGATGTTGAAAATGACTCACTGGGCAAATACAGCCTTATGTTTCAGCAGATAGCCATGGAGTTAGTGAGTTATTTAGCAATGTATGTATTTTAGGAATATAAATGCTTGAGCGTATTGACTTGTAGTTTGATTGATTGACTTCCAGTTTGTTTTCTACCCAATCTTCTCTCCTGAAGGAACTGACTCTTACTTGGGGTATGGTTTCACCGGTGCTGGTAGCTCTCCAGTACCTCTTCCCAAGTGGCCAGTCTTCATACGTGATCCTGTACGGTGAGTATTGACAGGCAATTCTAGGCTATCGCCCAATGTTCGTTCTCATTTTCCTGCAGGGGTCACTGAGCAGCGGTCAGAACATAAGACGCAGGAGTAGGTCATTTGGCCCCTCGAGCCTGCTCCGCCATTCAATAAGATCATGGCTGATCTGATCTTGGCCTCAACTTCACTTTCCTGCCCACTCCCCATAACCCTTGACTCCCTTATCTTCAGGAATGGCAATACTGGCTCTTTTTCCCTGCTTGCGCCCTCTCTCGCCCAGGGTACTTGGGCTGGCTATAGTACCTAGTTAAGAACAGTTAACTCACCAAGGCTGGGGATCAAACTTGAGACCTTCTAGCCTGTATGACTTAGTGTATTTACCCACATAGCTGTTGCTTCATGTGTGCAATCATCATTGTCACTCGTGATAAATAATTGCTGGGGCTGAACCTGAAGGAGTGGAGGCCTGATGGACACAACATTCCAGAATAGCAGTGAAATCTGAAAGTTTCAAACAGTTAGCGCCTCCTTGTGTATTACTTGACAGCGTGACATTCCTTTTATTGGCTGTTAGGAATATGAAAACCGTAGACAATTTTTTTGATATTTTTTCTCATTCCCCTTCTCTCCTGAAGGTGCAACCCCACGTGTCAGCTGCCCCCTGCTTTGGCGGTGAGCAGTGACACCTGGTTTATCAAAAACACTTTAGTTACTCATTGCGGCTGAATATGTCGGAACTGCAAGTAAATTCTGTCGATACAGTATATCTAGTCTTCTGGCACTTTCGTCCTGGCAAATATTTTTCCTTCAACCAACATCACTAAAACATTATCTGGTCATTATCACATTGCTGTTTGTGGGAGCTTGCTGTGCGCAAACTGGCTGCCACATTTCCTACATTACAACAGTGACTACACTTCAAAGAATGTACTTCATTGGCTGTAAAGCGCTTTGGGACGTCGTGAGGTTGAGAAAGGCGCTATGTAAATGTAAGTTCTTAATTTCTTCATTAATGGGAATAGCAAATATGAGCGGTGGCAGAGTTTCACAACCAATAGTCCTGGTTATGCCACCTGTTTCTAACGTGCCAAATTATACCGGGTTTGACACAATTGAAATCATCGGTTAAATGTTTTCTTTGAAACTGATTTGTAATCTGGGGCAAGGAGCACCATGATCTGGTTTATTACTGTTTTCAAAAAGATTTTTGGAAATAAAAGTAAAAGCTTCTCCCATGATGTCTGGAATTCCGATCTGAGTAAATGTGGGATTAGAATTTTAAAATGTTGGATCAGGTCCTGGAATGACCTTGGCACCTGCACAATGGACAGTGAAGTGCTGAGAAATCATAGTAACATTCTTAGGCTTTAAATACTTACTGAACCAGAAAAGGGCAGAATGTTGTCTAAAGAATATTACCAGTTAAAAGAGCTATACTACTTCTCCAATTACTTGGCTGGTTTAACACAGGAAGCTGCTGATTTATACATTGTAAACCAACAAGGTTCCAGGTTTGTTTCCTGCCTTGTGCTGAGTTGCTAACCTCAGGCAGGGTGCTACAAACCTTTCACATGAAGAGTAATCAACACTTGGACTTGACTGGTGGGTAAGGTAGTGGAGGTAAAAAAATCTTTCACGGTCCAGTTGAATGGCTGTGGTGGGAGGAAAGAAGAACTGCAGGATGAGTGAAGATGGGTTGAATGGCCGTCTTGATTTGTATTTCGCTGGTGAAGTGTCCCTGAAGAACGGAAAAGGGGAATTGGGTTGCAGACCGTTCTGTTGAAATGACACAGCAGCTTGAGTAAAGGGTGGTACTGTAGTTTGTGTTCAGGAGAAACGAGCAATTTTGGGAAACAGCACTGTATCCAATGGATGGAGAGGGGATACCTCAACCAAGCTCTTTTATTGCCAATGAAACATTGATTATTTGTCAAGTGGATGTTTCACCTTGAGAACGGAGGTGGCGTGAGGAGGGGGTAAAGTTGATTTCCTTTGTTATGAAGCACTGCATTATTTTACCCTTGTGATGCTAGAGGATTTGCATTGAGGCTTCAGTGAAGTACTTTTTAAGGATTTTCAATGTTCACACTTTGAACTCACGAATATAATTTGCAAATGGAAAATGCAAAAAATTTTGCATAGTCTCCAGCAATATACTAATTCTCTCCACGGATGCTGCCTGGCCTGCTGAGTTTTTCCAGCGTTTTCTGTTATTTCGGATTTCCAGCATCCGCAGTATTTTGCTATCATATACTAATTTTAACTGGCTCAGTACATTGAGATCACCACCTGTAATATATCAAACATTAGACTGGTTCAAGGTCTAAGATCTGCAGTTAAGCGGGAAAACAATGCATAGGTGCTGTAATAGTAAATGCAAACTCCTGGGTTGCACTGTAGAGAAGTTCAACCCTCGGTGGTGCTGCTGAATTTATTTACAAGATGACGAGGTTGGCCAATTACCCATTTTAGCTTGTCCCATCGAAAAAGACCCTACAGTCTCCATCTTTTCCCCTCTCCAACTGGAGTGTCAGCCGTGGCTCAGTGGGCGGCACTCTTGCCTCTGAGTCAGAAAGTTGTGGGTTAAAGTCTCACTCCAGAGACTTGAGCACAAAAATCTAGGTTGATACTCCAGTGCAGTGCTGAAGGAGTGCTGCACTGTTGGAGGTACCGTCTTTAGGTTGTGACATTAAACTGAGGACGTAAAAGATCCCATGACACTATTTTGAAGAAGAGCAGGGGAGTTCTCTCCGGTGTCCTGGCCAGTATTTATCCCTCAATCAACATCACTAAAACGAATTATCTGGTCATTATCACATTGCTGTTTGTGGGAGCTTGCTGTGTGCAAATTAGCTGCCGCGTTTCCTACATTACAACAGTGGCTACACTTCAAAAGTAAAATTATGGTTGTAAAGTGCTTTGGGACATCCTGAGGTCGTGAACGGCGCTATATAAATGCAAGTCTTTTTTTCTGTTAACACAGGACAAAAAATTCCATAAATGATTCCAGAATCCAACAACAGGATGGCCATGGTTCTGAAGAACGTGTGAGGGGAAACTGAAAGGACTTCCCCTCACACATCCTTCAGAACCATGGTTAGGGGGCCTTTCGGGAATCCAGTATGGCTTGTCAAAATTTCCTCCCTTCTCAGGTTGATCTGCCCCGCCCCCCAAGGATGGGAGGTAGACTTTCAGAAGTGTATTGGATGCAAGGAAGGGGCCCAAAAATGGCTTGGCGTTTGCTCAATCCATGTAGCCTGTGAGCAAGTTGTGTACCATTTATCTGATGAGGTGCAAGCAACCCAGGAATTTCACTCGATCTAAAGAGTCGGTACAAACCACTGTGCTCTTGACATTAAACTTTTCCTCACTGCACTGGAAATACAGCATGCCCATTCAGTGAAGCTTAGACCAGTTTTCATTTTAAGTGTCAGTATTGAGCTGCCTTTTGGAGAATGCCAATTGTTAGTGTGCTACCATTTCCTGCCACACTGTGGTGCTGCAGTGACTCCTGAAAATGCATGTTTTCAAATTGGGGTCTCGACATCCTCCAGGGTTTGCGAGGATCCCAGAAGATTTGCACGCTCATCAGATTTCTCTATTTGATTTGTTACGATTTTGCTGTGTCTATATACTAACATTTTCTGCAATGATATTGCTGTTTTCCTTTGGGTAGCTGATTGCCTTTTGGAAGGTAGGACAAACGATCCCTGCAGATTATACTCATATTTCCAGGAGTGTCTCTATGGAAAGCACCACCTGCACGAATTGGCACAGGTAGCAGTGAAAAGAACAAGAATCTCTTGTCAACCTATTAAATCAAAAGAAACTGATAGTCTCTGAAAATGGTGAAAAGAGTAACTGCAATTCCAACTACAGATCACTGCGTGTCAAATCACCATATAATCAAGGGAGCTTGCTGCTGTGCTCCACAATACTCTTGCTGAAACAAAGGCACAAACAAACGGTAAGAAAGCTTAATGTTTATATATGTTGGATTGATTATAGCTTCTGGAATGTGTTCATGATCAATTACTGTACATATCTTGGGGTTTGAGCTACAAGGTTTAAGGTAACTTAAGGATCGTTATCTTGTAATATGTCACAGCATGTATGCAAGGGATGCTCCTTCACATTATTGCTGTGTTGGTAACTTTTCGTTGAGGGCCAGTCCCAAGCAGTATCCTGTTTTGAGAGCCACTCTGAGCAATGCTGCAACGCGCTGTTCTACAGCGATGGCGCTGTGCGTTGGACTTTTCTCTGCACAGCCAGTTCCTGGTTTCAATCCTGACATTTGCTAAATAAGGACCAAGCATATCCCCAGAGGGCCGCGCATTCCGACGAAGGGCTTCGACCTGAAACGTTAACTCTCTTTCTCTCTCCACGGATGTTGCCTGGCCTGCTGAGTTTTTCCAGCGTTTTCTGTTGTTATTTCCTTGAGAACTATTGCCGCATACTCTCGGTAGAGCCCTTTCAGCTGTTCCGTGGAAGTTTGGATGAGCTTTTCTCACTGAAATTCCATGCCACCTTTTTGCTTAAGAGCCAGGGAATGGTGCTGAATTCCAGTTTGCCCAACATGCCACAGCCGCCGAACATGCTCTGGAGGGAGTCCCAGCGGCACATGGAGCTGAAATTCTACCAAGAGGCACCGCTGAAAGTGGATGACTGCGTCATTTCCTGCAGCACTGACTCAAAACTTCAGTCAGCAGGACAAGACGGAACTCCAAATAATGTGGGCCGCAGGAGCCTGTGTCTGCCGGAAAGCATAGACATTGCATGGAAAGTGGTGACACCTCGCATCAATCTGGAAAGTACAACTGACTCAGTGGTGTCCCTCGGGGATCTGTACTGGGGCCGCAACTTGTCACTATATTTATAAATGACACAGATGGAGGAACAGAGAGCCGTATATCCAAGTTTGCTGGCGGCACAGTAAATAGTGTGGATGGGAGCGGGAAGGTGCAAAGGGACATCGATTAAGTGAGTGGGCAAAACTGGTAGATGGAGTTACATGTGGGGAAGTGCGAGGTCATCCACTGTGGACTGGAGAAAGATAGATCAGAGTATTTTCTAAATGGAGAGAAGCTAGGAACTGTGGAGGAGCAGAGAGATTTAGGGGTCCAAGTACAGAAATCACTAAAAGCTAGGTACAAAAAATATTTAAAGTCTAATGGAATATTGGCCTTTAGCTCAAGGGGGCTGGAATACAAAAGGGTGGCAGTTATGTTCGTATTCCCTCACGTATAGAAGATTAAGGGGTGATCTAATTGAGGTGTTTGAAATGATTAAAGGAGTTGACAGGGTAGAGAGAAACTATTTCCTCTGGTGGGGGGAGTCCAGAACAAGGGGGCAGAACCTTAAATTAGAGCCAGGCCATTCAGGGTTGATGTCCGGAAGCACTTCTTCACACAAAGGGTACTGGCAATCTGGAACTCTCTCCCCAAAAAGCTGTTGAGGCTAGGTCAATTGAAAATTTCAAAACTGAGATTGATAGATTTTTGATAGGCAAGGGTATTAAGGGTTATGGAAATAAAGCGGGTAGATGAAGTTAAGACACAGATCAGCCATGATCTAATTGAATGGTGGAACAGGTTTGAGGGGCTGAATGGTCTACTCTTATTCCTATGTCTGTCAAGAGAAAGGACGGCACCCCGACACTTCTGATGTAGGGTTTACACTTGAAATTTAAAGCCTTTTTCAGATACTGATGCCCAGTATTTTCTGTTTGAATTTGTTACCAGCATTTCATTTTCTGTATATAAGGACATCAGAGCTCTCAGAATTGTCACCTTCATGTAGTGAAAGAAATCTGTAGCTTCCCAAGGCCGACCTTGGCTTTCATAATCAGCTGGTTAGAATCATAGAATGGTTACAGCATGAAAGAAGGCCATTCGGCCTGTTGAGCCCATGCCGGCTCCTTGCAAGTGCAGCTCAGTCCCACTCCCCCGTCCTTTCCCCGATGTTATAAGCTTCTGGGATAGTACAGAGCAGGAGGACCCCAGCTTCGACCCACGGTCTGTGCTGAGTTTGTTGATCTCGGGGTGGGGATTGGGGGTCGTGGTGCTACCATTAACCTCATAGACCCCAAGGCAGTGAGGTGAAAAATCATCCAGGGTTTCAACTCCTGATTGCTATCCAAGAGTTCCTCCCAGAATGTGTATGGATGTTTGGCAAGGACAGAATTGGGCTTGGCTCTCGTGCACCTCACCCCATGGCCTGCCAACAGACACTGACAGTTCACAAATGGAGAGTGGCTTTTTTTGGGTGAGGTGTTGTACCCTAGCAGGGAGTCGACACCTTCAGGAGAGGACAGGGGAAAAGTGTTTTTAGCTGGTTTTGAATTTTTAAAGGCTGATATTTTTGGACTAACATCTCTACACAAGGGTGGTGACCTGCTGAATGAATGGCAGCACCTCACTGACAGTCTGTGGTTGATGCCAGTGGAGCGTGTCTGAGCTTCTCCAGCCGACCCATGATGTTGTAATGCCCTGCTACTGCAGCGCTGTGTCAGAAAATAATGTTTCTCAACATTTTGATTTTTTTAATTAAATGAATCTGTGGCATCTTTTCAGTGTATTTCAATTGTGTGTGCCAGACATGAGAAACTGCCCTCTGGAAAATAATTGGGTGGAAACCTTTGCCTTGCCAGTTTTTGACAGTGCCATGGAGGATCAATGTGCCGTGCATTAACAGTTGTAGATTGAAATCCCCGGAGCCCCAATATCGTGCACCAAGTGGGAAGAGGTAGGCCTGCAATAAGTTCCCATTCTCCACTATCCTGCTATTAGGCAGGTGCTAAGTGCACTTCTTCCCCACAGAGAGTTGTAATACTTAGTGTAAGTGATCAGATGGTAATAGAGACCCACCAAAATGTGGGTGTACAAATCCACTGTGGGGTAAGGCCTGCTGTTGGTGGAAAGTAAATGTGGGGAGTTGGTCTCCCTGTATTTGACTCGATAGCAATCGGGTCGGTACGTTACGTACACAACCCAGGAGCACCGCAGAAACCAGCATCTGCTGGAAATGTCTAAAAGAGAGAAAAGTAGCATAGACTCCTCCCCCGTTGCAACTTTTAAAAGTAAGTGTGAAACAGCGTGTGGTATTGGCAGTGGGTGTTGGGTGCTGCCATTGTCAATGGTACACTGTAATAGAAACATAGAAACTAGGAGCAGGAGTAGGCCATTCGGCCCGTCGAGCCTGCTCCACCATTCAATACGATCATGGCTGATCATCCAAATCCAGTACCCTGTCCCTGCTTTAATCCCCACAGTACACATATCCCACCCTACCCTAAGCAAATTCCAAACCTTTCTGTTGGCTCTCTAATGGGGCCTGGTGACAGCCAAGAGAAAGGGGAGTGTGGCAGTCACAGGTCCCCACTCGAGTGCTAGAGTACCAATTTTGTCAGTGAGCAAGATATTTTAAATTGATCGTTATCAATTTTCTCAACAAAATGTTCACATTTGCACTTTCTGATGTCTCTGGTCTTGCCTATTGATATTTTCTTTCCATCACTGTTGTGATACTTGATTAAATGATTTGAATAAATCACTGACAGAATAGCGTTGTCTTAAAGAACCCAAAAGGCCATGCATGGGTGGTTATTTGGAAGACACACTGCTAGGTTTGGAAAAGATGCAGTGATGTGATTGTCTTTCTACCTATTTGTGAATATTAAGTCATTAATTTCACAATATTGTAGATTTCACACCTGCCTGCCAAAATGGTTGACTTGCAGCTGAGCGTTTCAGGGAGGAACTGTGCTGATGTGCCAGACTTGCAGGATGCAGGATTCCGTTTGCTGAAATGAGACTGGGGAGGCACCCTGATGCTGTGGCACATTATGCTTGGCCTAGTTTTGTGAGTTCAAGGAGCAGGTGCTGAGTGGAACTTGTGTGTGGTGAAAATGATGAAGCTCTTTCAGGCTCTACCCCTTCTCCCACCGGGAGAGTGAATATTTGCTCCCGTCATGCCACACGGGGAGAAGGCAACACCACTGTGGTTCCAAGGCCCATATGGTGCTGAGACGTATCGAAGTTCAATCCTTGGTTGGTGCTGAGTTAACTGATGTGGTCGTGGAGAATTGCTATAGTTGCCTTGATATCCCTGTGTTGGAGAGGGGACAATGGGTTAGGATTCCCACTTTTGATCACTACCCAGTGCTTCCTGGGGGAAAGTGTGGACGTTAAACGAGAATATGACCAGGCCTTGCTTCCACACTGAACACCCAACACTGGCTGTCCTAGATTCAGACATAAATAATACCCATTGGAGTCAGCTACTGGAGGGCAGCTGCAGTGGTGCCATGCAATGTTCCCGTTAAACTGCGCGGCAGCTCCCGTGCAGGACGCTTACCGGCTTTACAATGGAAAAACCGCTCATGCGCGGAAATTTTAATGGGCCGTGCAGCCTGTTAAGGGGCCACGCACCCAAAAAGAAAATTAGAGGGAACATTGGTGCCAAGTCATAATGCACTGGGACAGTAGGCAACACTGCATTTGTCCTCCAGCAAGAGTTGGTTTAGTTGGGGTGGGGAAAAGATGCTGGGAGGACGTCTAGAACCAGGGGTCACAGTCTCAGGATAAGGGGTCGGCCATTTAGGATTGCGATGAGGAGAAATTTCTTCACTCAGAGGGTTGTGAATCTTTGGAATTCTCTACTGCAGAAATCTGTGGATGCTCAGTCGTTCAAGGCAGAGATCGATCGATTTTTGGAATCGAGGGATGTGGGGATAGTGTGGGAAGGTGGAATCGAGGTAGAAGATCAGCCATAATCTTTGTGAATGACAAAGGGCTGAATGGCTTACTTCTGCTCCTATTTCTTGTGTTCTTAGTGTCAGCCAGTGGCTCAGTTGGTAGCACCCTCGCCTTAGTCGGTTCAAGTCCCACTCCAGAGACTTGAGCACAAAAATCTAGGCTGACACTCCAGTGCAGGGCCGAGGGAGCGCTGCACTGTCAGAGGTGCCATCTTTCAGATGAGATGTTAAAACCGAGGCCCCGTCTGCTCTCTCAGGTGGACGTAAAAGATCCCACGGCCACTATTTCGAAGAAGAGCAAGGGAGTTATCCCCGGTGTGCCAGCCAATATTTATCCTTCAACCACCATCACTAAAACAGATTATCTGGTCATTATCACATTGTTGTTTGTGGGAGCTTGCTGTATGCAAATTGGCTGCCGCATTTACAACAGTGACTCCACTTCAATGGTACTTCATTGGCTGTGTAGCGCTTTGGGACGTCCGGTGGTCGTGAAAGGTGCTATAGAAATGCAAGTCTTTCTTTAAAGGGCCGAATTGCCTACTGCGGCTCCTAATTCTTATGCCTGCCTTCCCACCTTTGTGGAGTGGATCAAGAATGGGCTACAGACGTAAAAACGCAATGACGTCAGTCTGCCGTGCATGGTCATGTGGACGTGCTCCCTCCCCGCCCCTCCACGGGTGGCGGCCCGGGGCATGCGCAGTCTCACCGGTGGCAGCCGCCGAGGCGCTCGCGCAGCGACCGTTGGCAAATTCAAACCTCCCCGCCCGCCGCGCAACGGGAGCGAACGGCCGTCCGCTTCCCCCGCTGCCAACACTGTGTGAGGGGAGGAGGAAATATAAAATAAAAACACCCAGAGAGAGAGAATCATGGCAGCCGCGCAACAACCCCACACCGAGGAGGCGGGACTGAACGGTGAGTGTGTGAGAGGAGCGGCCAAATAACAGCCGTCAGCTCGTCGTCGACGACGATTACTACAGAAAGGCGAAGGCCTCCTCAAACTAACCTCTGACATGTCCCTCCTTTTTTGCAAACGTCGGAGATCGCCCTGCAATATCGGATCCTGAGGGGTGCGGATGAGTTAATCTAAAGGCGGGTCGGATGAGGGATTTTCCTGCTCGCTCGCTCGGGGTGGTGGTAAACAAAAAAAAACCAACCCACCATTAGGGGGCGGGGCCGCGCCTTGATTGGCAGCCGCCCCGGCCAATCGGAGGAGGGCGGCGGCGCACGTCACGCCGCACAGGTGATCTACCTGCACCCAGTGCAACTTTGGCACCCGGCCCGGGGAGAGGACCCAGCGCAGGTTGCCTGACCGCTTGGCGGAACACCTCCCTGCATTCCGCCAGCCGCTTTAACTCTGCGCCCCACTCCCTCTCGGACCTCGGCCTCCTACACTGTCCCGACCAAGCTCAAAGAACAGCACCTCATCTTTCAATTCGGCACTTCTGGACTCAACATTGAGTTCAGCAATTTCAGACCATCACCTCTGCCCCTATTTTTTCACATGGCAGCTGTTGATTATACTGCCGTTCCCATTTACACCTCTTCTAGACCCATCTTTTATTTCTTTACTTGTCCCATTACCATCTCCTTTTGCTTTGTATCATCTCCTTTCACCTCACACCATCATCCCTTTTGTCATTTAATCTCTCCTGCCTTCCAGCCTATCACAGACCTTCCCTTTTGTTCTTTCTTCCCTTCCCGCCTTTCCCCGCACTTGCTTAAAAACCTGTTACATCTCTAACTTTTTCCGGTTCTAACGAAAGGTTAACGCGCTCTCTCTCCACAGATGCTGCCTGAACTGCTGAGTATTTCCAGCATTTTCTGTTTTTAAGTCAGTCCACAGTTGTGGTGGCGGCGGGCCAATAGGGAGTGGGGAGGCGGGGCCTATGTGTGTGATTGGCAGGGAGGCGGTGCCTAGGGCTGCCACAGTTTGCGATGAGTGGTGGATCAGTGTGGTCAGCTGTTCCAGATTGTTTTCCTCCCCACCTCCATATTGTGTGTTAGTCTAGTGGGTAGCACCTTTGCCTCTGAGTCAGAAGGTTGTTGGTTCAAGTCCCACTCCAGAGACTTGAGCACAAAATCCAAGCTGACACTGCAGTGCTGCGCTGCCGGAGGTGTGCCGTCTTTCAGATGAAAACGTCAGGCGGACCTAAAAGATCCCACTGCACGATTCGAAGAGGAGCTGGGGAATTCTCTCCGGTGCCCCTGGCCAATATTTATCCCTCAACCAGCATCACAAAAGAAAGACTTGCATTTCTATAGCGCCTTTCATGACCACCGGATGTCCCAAAGCGTTTTTGCAGCCAATGAACTACTTTTTTGAAGTGTAGTCACTGTTGTAATGTAGGAAACGTGGCAGCCAATTTGCACACAGCAAGCTCCCACAAACCGCAATGTGATAATGACCAGATCATCTGTTTTAGTGATATAGATTGAAGGATAAATATTGGCCAGGACACTGGGGATAACTCTCCTGCTCTTCTGTGGTCTGGTCATTTATCTCATTGCTGTTTGTGCTTGCTGTGTGCAAATTGTCTGCCGTGCTTCCTACATTACAGCAGTGAGGACACTTAAAAAAAAAAAAGTACTTTATTGGCTGTAAAGTGCTTTTATGTCCTCCTAAGGTGTTTTTTCTTTTCATCCTAACCTCGCCCCCAACCCCCCCCCAAATCCCGATCTCAGCCTGCAGTATGCAACTTTACGGGCAGGAGGTATCCCTAGGTTGTGGCATGCAACTTTATCCCTTGTTCTTGGACACATTACCGTTGGTGACTTAAAGTTAAATAGGCCGCATTGCTAATTTAATAACTATTATAACATAACATTACCATATGTACATGTCTTTAAATATTAAATGACTTATTTTTGCCAATGGCCTATTTGCATGCTGTAGGTGCTATGTAATTCTCCCCTCTTGGAGGCTTTGATTCTTCTAGGGGCTCGGTAATCTGGCCAATGGGTGCCCAATGGTACCTCACCTAGGTGGCCATTTTTACATGAGCCATGACAATGTCGGCGGATTGTTTGATTACAGAGAGCATCACAGTTGAGTATGATCCTTTGCTTAGCTGACGTCCATGTGTGCATAATTTCCAGATAGTCACTGGGTAGCAACCAGGAATGGATACTTCACCATTTTATTCCCTTCCCTAGTGCAGAGGCTAATTGTAGAGCTCGACCTGCTACCCTGGCTGAGATCAGTTAACCGCGCAGGCTGGTGAACTGCAAGGTTGTGTATGCTACAGGATGAACTTTTCTTCAATACTGTTTTTAAAAAGGCAAAAAAATCCAAATTCTGTCTCCAGTAGTGATCCTATCTTGTGCCATTGCAATGTTCCACATTAACACTAAATATGTGGTATAGTTTGGGCGTGGTCACTGAACTGATGGGCGTTGCACTTTTGATCATTTGTGCTAGGCAATTTTGAAGTACTGTCACGCGGATGGAACTTTGCGCTACCCAAAAGCTACAACTGGCATAAAGTAATTTGCTGCCCATCAGCTCTTAGCTAATGTTAAAATCGAACTCGCATTTGGACTAAATTGAGAGGCGTTTTTAAGCACAGCTCTGCTATCCATCACTAGAAAGTAAGGGAAAGCTGGCGGCCTCAATTGGGTCTGCTGAGTTGCGCATTGCTTTGCAAACTGGTGTCTTAAGTGTAGCTGTGTCCTTTACAACAAAATCAGTTGTATGGAAAAACATTTGCAACTTTTCAAAGAGCAAAAATGGTAACAGTCAGGTTCAAAATATGCATTGTAAATTTTTAAATGGTTTGTTTCAACATTGCTTCGCCTTGGAATTTTGTCAATCAGATTTTTAGACAATTGTGAGTTCCCATGCCTAGTCAAAATTGAGGAAATCAATCCTGTGAATTGCTGGAAATGGAAGTTTACTTTTAGTGGAAGAGCTTGAGTGTGTGTTTCCTTAGTAATTGTGCATTCTATTAATATATCTTTCTTCAGTGTTCAAAATTTTGATTGGTTATGATGGAGCTTATTTTCTTTTTTATTGTTTAACAAATGCAAGCCTATATTCTGTAGGTGTTCTGTGATAGGTTCTTTTTGTGATATGGAAGTTAGCTTTCACCTGAATCCAGCATTGTGGGGGGAAAGAGGTTTTTTTAAGGAAAAGATTTGCAAATTATTAAATAAAACAATACTATTTTTCAAATAGTTATTCAAGTAGAGAATACAAGATGCCTGGGAGTGACAGCAAAATTCCCCCCCCCCCCCCCCCCCCCCCAGCAACCAATTGGTTTTGGGTGAGAACCAATCTGGGAAACCTAAATTATGTGCTCTGATATGTGGAGTTTTAATAACATTTTACACAAAAATTAACTTGCTTGCATACTCAAAACACAAAAACTAAGCATTTTCTGCATTGTATGAATTCTGCAAATAGCCTACCTTTCAGCCAATATTTCCTTTTTCAGCGTTTATTTCTGTTATTTTTAGCATGCCATGCAATTTCACCAAATCAATTACGTAAAATGTTACAAAGCAGGAAGTATGAAACTGCATCAGAATTAAATTGTGAAGATGAAAATTTAGCGCATCTCAATATGCTGGCGATGCACACAGGGCCATCTACATCAGAAAGAGAAAAATAGGTTAACATTTCAGCTGTAACCGTCTTCAAACTGTCGTTATCGAGTGAAGGAAAACTACTGATTAGTTCCTGCTTTTGAGGGAGGAGGGACGTAGGGAAAGAAAGCAACAGCTATTAAGTTTTTGTTTTAACTGTTAACCTACTAAAAGTGTATAACAAGTAAATACTAAAATGTTTGAAAATCTTGCACAAACACAGCCCCTATGTTTCCAAACTGATTTGTTAATTTTCAAAACCTACATTGCACAAGGATATCTTAATTTCTATATTTAATTGAGTTGTAAAATATGTACAAGTTACCATGCTGCTATGAAAGAGAAACTCAGGCTGTGATTGAGTTAATTTACTGTGGGGAATTGGAGAGCTGATTACATAATGTGCCACTCAGCAATTAGTTTGCAAGTTTTATTGTTCGTTTTGAGACTATTGTTTTGTCCTATCATCTATGACTATCTGTTTTTGTGCAGCCATCCATTTTTGGGGTCACTCCAATCTCTTGAACAGCTTGGAAAGCAAGCACTAAAGATTTGCTTACATTCACAACATATTGTGGAATACAAGCAAATCAGTTATGACAGTAAGGGCTGAATTAATTAGTTCTCCTAGCTTAAAGTTTTGTGATTTCTGTAAGACCTGAGAAATGATTGTCTTTGCCAGATTCTTCATAGGCTTTCTTTGAGATAGAAGGAGAAAGGTCTGTTGTTCTTTGAAATTTTGATTTTTTTTAAATCAAGTGTTGTAAGAGGAAAAAGTTGAACAAACTGCTAATCTGAAGTCACCAATATGTAAATGTGTGCCTTCAAACATCTCTTCCCTCACAAGAAAAGAGATTTATTTTATAAGTTGCTCTCTTGTGGCATTACACAAGACTGTAGTTTTCAGATAAAGTGGAGCTAGAGAGCAGGGGTAAATTGGACCAGTGTTCACAGACCTAAGCTAGTCCTCATTTTAAACTCATTCATTCCTCCCTATTTTTCTATTTCCATTATTAATTCATATGTCCACGGAGAAATAAAGTTGGTTGGAGCCTAAGTACTACCCTGTAGTGCAGGCAGAGGAACTGCTGAAAGAAAGACTTGAGGTGGGAGTATGTAACTGCAACGTGACAAGTTTATTACTTAAGAGGTTTGCATTTTAAGTGGGGACTTGGGAATTTATAATGGGAAAAGCTCACAGGATGTATGTGCAGATTTAAGGTTTGTAATATATGGATAAATGGTTTTTGAGCTGCTTGCTTGTCCAGGTTTAGTAAGGGCTGGCCATTGCAGTGCCTCTGGCCATCGCTGTGCTCCTGTTCCATCAGTTTGTGTTTGTTTGTTGCCAATAGATGCGATAGAGTGAGATGAATGTTGGGTATAATTTTATAGAGTATCAAATAACCTGAATAGATTTGCAGCTAAATTTTCAAATTCAAACTTGGTTTTCATGATTTCTGTAGCAGTTGCTTATCTGTGATGATGCAATATCAGCTGGTGTGGTATGTTTTGCTCACATACAGGAGATTATTGAGGTAAAGAGCTTGAGTGTATTAGTACTTTGTTTTGAAATACTGGTGAACAATGTGCTGTGCCCTCCATTGGCACAGTGTTTAAATTGTATTGTATACTACTGTGCTGTGCATTCCAGGAGAGTTCCAGGTTCATGGTATTTTAAAAATGAAATGAAATATTTCAAACCAAATGGCACTTCTTAATTTATTGTATTCTCTAAGTAAGCAATTATTACTGTATTGCAGAAAATGCAACAATGTAGCCATTTAAAGAATAAAATACCTGCCACACATCCTTCCCAGGAGGGAGGAGGTGCTGGGAGAATACAGACCTCTATATTTTGCTGGGTTAATATAATGACCCTAATGATGTGCACAGACCTTAAGTAACTGGCCACATACTGTTTTTACTGCTGGGCCTTGTCTCATATTTTTCCCACTAATGGATTCTCAAACATTTTTGTGGAGATTAAACTGTGCTCCATTGAACCACATCTGTTAATGTGAAAGAACGTTGTAGCAACATAAGAAAAGTTGATGTTGAGAAAAAAAAAATTCGCCTACCAATCATTTTTTTCTCATTATAGCATCCAACTTTTATTAAAAAAAACTTTCTCAAGATGTGGGTGTTGCTGACAAGGCCGGCATTTAATACACATCCCTAGTTCGCCTTGAGAAGGTGGTGGGCCGCCTCTTTGGATCTCCTTAATCTTTTTGTTCTCCACTATCTGCCTAACAGATGATTTTAAACAGTTATCATACTTTGAATAAAGAAATTCTTCCAGTGCCTTCAATTTACTTTACAATAAATTTAGACATACTTTACTGGCTTAATTTGAAGTGGTATTTTGCGTTTGCTTTACCTGTACTTTTTAATACTTTGTATACTGCATTGATGCCCCCTCTCTTTACTACCTTGCCATGCTGTGTTAGAATCAAGTGTAGTAAAGTATTCTCCATTGAATAGAATAAGAATCGGTCTTGTGCTATATTTTTATCGTGGAAACATTTTACGTGTCTGTACTCTGGCTGCTGTTCCTCAAGAATAAGGAAGCAAACTTCACATTGTCTAGAAACAATACAGATAAAAAGAAATGCATGCTGGAAATTTGAAATGAAAAACCTGACTAGACCGTTTCCAATGGGGGACCAAAAGTATTAACACCTCATTTCTCTTTTCTGATTAAAATGGTCTTGCTGAGCATTTCCAGTGCTTTCTGTTGAGATAATGAAACATTTCCTCTGTTAATTTTGTTCCTGCATTTTTGACTCTGGTATTACAATTTGTTGTCCCATTTGTAAAATTGGCAGTTTGGTTAGGATACCAGACTTGTATGAATCAATGTGAAGGCATAATATTTTGTTCAAAAAAGTTGTGTATGCATGTTGGTGTTCATTTCAGTTTTCCCGAGTAAATGGGGGAAAAAAGTGTGTATAATAGCTCATGGCAGCCTAAAACAACACAATCTAACTGCATAGAACATGCAAAAGTAGTACATCAGCAGTGATTTAATGGTTTATGCAATTCAAGTGTTTTGAATTGGGTGAGAAAAATATGAGTGTGGTGCGAACATTAATATAATGGAAATCTGTAGCAGGACAAGTGTGAGAGATGTGGCAGAGTGCTCAGTTTTCCCAGGTGACAGTGCAATTTAAGACCGTGCTTTCTAAACTGTTGCTGCAAGTGTCTTGTAGCATCTTTTTCATTTAACTTTTTTATTTGTCAGCTTTCTTGTCAGTTTTAAAGACATTTTCAGTCCTCTAGTACATACTTCAGAAAGACTTGCATTTATATAGCGCCTTTGACGACCTCTGGACATCCCAAAGCGCTTTACAGCCAATGAATTACTTTTGAAGTGTATTCACTGTTGTAGTGTAGGAATCGGGTGTGATCCTGGGCAGTGAGTATCGGTAGTCTTTCAGTCCTTGGGGCGTATCACAGCCCAACCTGATCATTTCAAACACTCCATCTGGACTCGCTTCTTCTCATTTCATTTGCATATTAAAATATCTGCCCTCTTGCCTTGGCTGATTACATAAGGGAGAAGTTTTTAATAATGGGTTGAAGATGTTTGCAGTGGGATATTCAGTTTCCTTAATGTGTGAGCAAATCAAAATAAACCCAGGAATGATCAAATTGTAAGCTGGTTTATGTTGAGAATGCAGAGATATCAGCATAGTTTAAGACTTGAATTAAAACTGCTATATTGCCCACAAGTGAAATCATAGGTCGGTTTTGCAGTTATGTTCATGCAACAGACCCCAAATTAGGCCATGGTTGGAAGGTTTGTTTTCTTGTCTCTAGTAGTGTACTATGATGCTTGATTTTACATTTATCAAATTATCTATTTTTGGTAGAATATTATTTTGAATTGTGGATGTCAACTATATGTGACCAGTTGCACAATTGCTTCAATCTGCAATGTGGAGCCTTAGGAAGGGTAGATTTGAGTGATTTGCCCTGAAGGCGAGATGTCTTTGTCATTCAATTTCCTGAAAGAGAAGGAGGAAGGACACCACTTGTTGCCAGCAGTATAGATGTTAAATACGAGGCTGACACTCGGCTGCATTTGTGGGGGTCCTGTCGTGTCCTCCATGGCAATAAAAAGAATTGAAAGAATACCCTGTAACTGGAGGCATTTGATAATTCTTAAATTTAGCTTATTTTTTTCTAAGTGATTTTTAAGATTGTTATTAAAACTGTTAAACAACAGTAACAACTTGCATTTATATAGCGCCTTTAATGTTCAGGGAGGTTTAGGGAGGGAATTCTAGAGCTTGGGGCTTAAATGACTGAAGGCACAGCCGCCATTTGGTGCAGCGAAGGAAGCGGGGGAATGCACAGAGGCCACAGTTGAAGAAATACAGGGTCGGATTTTCCGATCGGAGGCTTCCCGCGTGCGGATGCCTCCGATCAGAAAAAATCTATGCACTTGCCTGCTGGCTCCGTGGGTCCTGAGACTTCCGATCCTGGGCCTCTCCTGGTCCGTGCGGGCAGAGGCCCAGGTATTCCAGGGGCACACATGGTTCGCAAGTGTCCCTGGGATCAGGTGGGCCATGGGGAACCAATCAAAGAAGGGAATCCCCCTTCACACTTTTGACAGGTCTCTACACATAGATCTGTCAAAAGTATGAATGGGGATCACTTAAAAAACACAGTTAAACATTAAATAATTTTTTTAAATCACGTATTTAAAATTACATTAAATTAAATATATTAATTTAATTTTTTGAAAAAAATAAAGTTTTTTACGGGGCTAAAAATAAACTTACCTTTTTTAAAGTATTTTAAAATTATAAATGAGTGAATGTTTTTTTTTACTTTTTGAAACTCTTATGCTGGTAAAAGCAGGCCTTACATTGCTTTTACCAGGTGTAAGATTTTTAAAGGTTTTCAGCGGGCGGAGGTTGTGCAGAAAGCGGAACACCCTGCCCGCGGAGGCCCTTCTCCCAGGCAGGCGGATGATCTGTCAAGAAGATTCTTGACAGATCGGAGGTGCCGGGTTTCAGTGCATGCGCTTCGCATGACTGAAACCGGCACTTGCGAGGCCCCTACGGGTGCGTACACACCCGTGGGGGTTGGAATATCCGGCCCACAGTTCTTTGAGGATTTTATCGCTGGAGGCGGTTAGAAATAGTGGGGGGGGGGGGGGGGGGGGGTGGTGCGAGGCCAAGGAGGGATTTAACTACGAGGATGAGAATTTTAAAATCGAGGCATTGCTGAACCAGGAGCCAATGTAGGTCAGTGAGCACCAGGGTGATGGGTGAGTGGGACTTGGTGTGGATTAGGATATGGGCAGCAGAGTTTTGGATGAGCTCAAGGAGAATGGAAGATGGGAGACTGGCCAGGAGAGTATTGGATTAGTTGAATCTGCAGGTAACAAAGACATGGATGAGCGTTTCAGCAGCAGATGGGTTGAGCCGGGCGATATTACAGAGGTGGAAGTAAGCGGTCTTTGTGATGAAAGATATGGTTGGAAGCTCAGCTAGGTCAAATAGGATGCCAATGTTTAAGGGTTTTAAAAGGATCTGGATTTGTTGGCGTTCTCTGAAAAAACTTTTCTTAAACTTCTCTGAAAGGGTTTTTCAGGATTTTGATACTGATATCTGAAGGTTGAATGTTCTTGATCATTGATAACATTTAGACACCCATGTGCATATTAAAAGATATAAGAGTCTGGAGCGGCTGGAATCAGTGATCATTTAATGTTCTGGTGTATATTAGTACAGACTGTGTGTACGTGCATGTTTCCAGATGCACAAGATTGGGTCTGGAGCAGAAAGCATGACTATATATCAGTGGTTTTACAGCGCCATGCTACTGTTCAAATTTTAATTAATGGTCACTGGTGGCATATAATTTTATCCCTATTTCCACAGACCAGAGCCCTTGTATGAAAGTTGTCTTTGTGAGGAAAATAAGTGAGGTATTCCTTCTATTTACATTTATGCTTTAAAAAGTTATTTTCTGCAGTTCATATTCAGAGCGAGTGACTAAAGTGTTCCTGTGGTATCACATAAAGGGATTTACTCATCCCTATTAAGTAATCTTAACTTGTCTGGCAGCTACAGAAGGACAGCAGCTGGCACACATTGCAAGACTGTTGCACAGCATTTAAAAGTAACAATTAATAAACCGACTGATTTATATATTTTGTTTAACATGGCAAAGGATCTATTCTGTGAGAAATTGGGAGAAAACAGCTTGGCAAGAGAGGGGAAAAGCAGTCTGATTGCTGCCCAGTACATATGCTGGAAAGTATATCTTTAGGGAAGGATGGAAGCAGACTGTGTTGTGATGCCCACCATAGTTAAATAGCCGATTGACACTCACTATCTATTCTCACAGATGAAATATACCCACTTGGGAAAAGTACTGGAATGAATTTGGCTCCTGTGGAACTGACCCCAGCTGGAGTAAATGTCTTCAACAAGGGCGAAAATTGGCAAAAAATGGTTTTAACTTTAGATATTATTCATGATTTTTCTGATGCTTTAGGTTCCTGGGTGGAGTTACACATGAAGAACAATGGGAATGGGAACGATAATGGCTCCGGACGAAATGGAGGATTGGAGCATGTGCCCTCATCTTCCTCCATCCACGATGGAGACATGGAAAAAATCCTTTTGGATGCTCAGCATGAATCGGGTCAGAGCAGTTCTCGGGGAAGCTCCCACTCAGACAGGTAAAGAAGTGATGAGTATTACAATATAAACAAGAAAACTGGGCTGTAACTTAGTCACTTTTTAGGGTTACATATGGTTTTGCTCAAAATGAAGTCTTCTGAGTGGCCATGATCCTGGATACAAATACACACTGGCAAATCTTTGATTTATTTAAGGCTCCACCAGTTAATTCTGTTAATTCCGCTGCACACTATTTTCTTGTAGGGTCATGAAAAGATGATGAATTAATTGCATGGTTTGCACTAACCCGTGTAAATCAGAAGATCCCAGGTTTGATCCTTGGTCGGTGTGCAGTTGGCTTTATTATCCAAGGCAGTGGAAGGCAAAGAATTATCAGCTGGGTTAGACGACTCCTTGCACCACCTCTCCACCACCCCTACAACCCTGTACTCTGTTGTCAGACTGCTCATCTGACATCTAGTCTTGGATGTGCTGCAGTTATCTCCAGTTAAACATTGGGAAGACGGCAGCTAATGTCTTTGGCCCCCACCCCAAACTCGGCACCCTTGCTACCAATTCCGTTCCCCTCCCCAGTCATTTTCTCAGGCTGAACTAGACTGTTTACAACTTTAGCATCCTATTCGACCTGACCCCATTTCCTTTCCATCACAAAGCCTGCCTACTTCCACCTCCATAATATCACACGCCTCCACCCCTACCTTAGCCCATCTGCTAGTGAAATGCTCATCCGTGTCTTTGTCACCTCCATACTTGACTATTCAGTGGTAGCACTCTCACCTCTGAGTCAGAAGCTTGTGGAGAACAAATTGTTGTTTAACAGTGAAATAACGAAATACTTGAAGCAGTGATTGCAATAGAAATGAAGGTATTTTATTTATGTTTATAAATTTGTTTTATGCTGCATAAAGTTCTGTACTCTGCAGGGTAACCATGTAAACCCTAATTAATGTTCGGTATTTTTTAATACGTAACTGCTAGTTTGGAAGAAAGATGCATCAACATAATTGCTTCCTGTTAATGAAAAATCCTGACCAATGCAATAATATGTTGACCATGCAAAGTGTTTTAGTATGGAGAGCAAAGTCAATAAAAAATGGCAGTAATTAGAATGGCCAGGAATTTGCAGAGTCACAGTTCACACTGGTTCAGGGGCTTTATTGAGTTCATTTTGCTCGCAGTGACCTTTTGTGCTTGTTGGGTTACTGTGTAGAGTTGTTCAAAGTTTCACTGAAGCAAAAAGTCTCCATTTGCTCCTTTACTAAAGAAGCTTTGTTTGGAGTGGAATCCACAGCTGCCAGTTCTGGTTACATATCTTCAATACTTCAAATGAATTTGATTAAACAAATCAGAGACACAGTTATGCTGGCTTGCTCTATGAACGGTGCCACCAATTTGTCTCACTCATGCATAATTCCTGGACAAGTACACGGAGTCTTATTTATATTGAATATTCTGTGTTTACTGAATTTTGAAAGTGAATTTTTTCAGATTCCACTCATGAAGCCCAGCCATAACTCAGATGTTATTTTTATTACATGTGACATATTGCACTGGAGCTGCATATACAACAGTACAAGGTTTATTTAAATGTGTTTTCTGTGATACTCATTCATCATATCAAATTGCTTCCATTATGGCAAGCACCTGACCTGTAACCATCAGTATTCCACGCGAGTGTTATACAGCTTAAAGTACACAGCCCAGGTTTAGAAAGTTAAAATATATAATTGTGCTGCTTGGGTGCTTTTTACAGTTTGAGTGATTGTAAAGAGAAGTTTTACAATAACTTTACTGAAATCCGAGTGACAACACTGCAGATTGTAATCATTTATAAATTTGTTATATGTTGTTATATTGGTTTCAGTCTCTTGCTATCATGTTGAAAAATAAACATGTTTTAACCCTGGAGTCTTGGTCCAGTATATATTTTTTTCCTTTAACTGAGTACCACATGTTACATCTTGGTGAGGGAATGCTGTGTCTGTGGGACTGATTCCACAGAAAAATCAGCAGTTACCAAGCTGGAGATGCTGTGGTTCCAGCTAGTGAGACACTTGTTTGAAATTGTATAAACTTTGGTGGCTTGCTTGTAAGCTGCTCCAATCAGGTAACTTGGGAATATGGGACAAGTATCCCTCAGACATCCTACATTAATACTGCCCTTGAGAGATTTACCAACCAGTTTTAGGCACTTTAATCAATTATAGATATCTATTTGGTCATTTTAAAATTCACAAGTGTTTTAGCATGGTGCTCGTCTGTTTGATTATGATTTGATGTTGACTGTTCCTCTGTTCAATTTCCCAGCCAATCTCGTCCACAGACACCTCAGATGGCTCAGGCAATCTTCGAAGTAGAGCTGCATGGCAGCAGAGACAACAGTTCTCAGGTATGTTGAACTTTTATTGTAGAATTGACTGTATATTTAGTTTTCTGCAAAACAAAATCAAGAACAACGTGTCACGTATTGATCCTATTGGATCAGTTTAGGGATGGGCATCTCTTGTCAGGAGATTTTAGTGAGAGTTGAAGGAAAGTAAAAAGCTTACCACCAATTGCAGGTACATGTCCACCTCTGCATTCACCCCAACCGATCCTGCTTCCTTTTTCCTAGCCCATGGCAGGCCCTAGCCTTCACACTCACTCCCAATGGCGGGAGTAAATTCTGTTTTAATGTTTAGTTTCTTAGGGCTGATACTATTCTGGTGTTTGAGTAGTTTTATCATATTTATTTCAGTGTCACTGTGAGTTGAAAACAAAACTAATTGGCCCAAGGAGCCAGGACATTTCTCTACTTTATTTTAAATGTATTTGCAGTGAGGTCTAATAGTAGACAAGAATAAAACTAACCAGAATCTCATACACCAGTTTCTAGAAGTTAATACCAGTGGAAATCTCAGGCTCGTAAGTGTTGAAACAATCATGTACATATTGAGGATGTGTTGAGAATTTATTCTTTAGCTTTCTTTGTAGTCTGAAGATGATGGTTTGGAGAGAGACCGAGAGGTGGAAATTATAATGAAGAGAAGTGCTGACTGGATTTCCGACTGGTCAAGTAGACCTGAAAACATTCCTCCAAAGTGAGTAGTGATTTATCAGTTGTGAAAGAAGTGTATTGTATGGTGCATTATGCCTCACGATTGGCCTGGTGCCATGCAATTATAAATTCCATGTAAAAATATTTGGTGTAACCAGAACATGGCCATCAGTGAGGAATGATGAGGCCTGCTCTTGTTCCATTGATCATGAAATATTTGATAGATATATTATTAGTGAAGATACAATGGTGGCTGTCATGTTCTCAGTTGCTGAATTTTGTTTTGCCAGTATACTTTTCTCTTGAAGCTATTAACTCAAATTGGGGACAGTTGACATTCTTTTAGGGCATCACAGCCAGGCCTGATTCTGTGTTTGTCAAAACTAACGATGTCCAGAGTGGGAACGCTGGCTGATGACTTTCTCTTCCTCCCCCTTCCCAGCCTAGGGCACTGAAGCCAATTGTCGCACCCCTACTGAACCCCAGCTAATTCAGCCAATTCAGTAGAGTCCAGGGATCAAACCTGGCACGTTGTGGTCAGTATGTCTTAGTGCTACATCAGCAGTGGCCTTACTCACTATGCCATCAGGGGGTCCAGAATCTTTTAAGAGGAAGTAGCAACACTTGCACACTAATAGCATTGATGCCTTTTTTAAAGCTGCATTTGTGAAGTGTTTCCAATCAGGAGGAAAATGTCCTCTCTGATTGTAGAAATGTTGCTAATGTGCACATTTAAATGAGGAAACCTTCTAACCCCTTTCAGCAATTTACTGTCCATTTTTGAAAATACCAGCAATGCACAGAACATTGTGGGAGAGGAAGACAAGCTAACGACAGAGTGGAAGCACTTGGATTCTGCTCAGCACATTCCAACAATGGCACTACTAAAATGGGGAACTCAGTATGTGATGACTCGTGGGATTAGATACACATCCAACTGCTGCATGGCTTAATGTGTTGGATCCCTGGAAGGCTTTCTTGGTAGTATCTGAACAGGGTAACTCCAAGCTTTGGTTACACAACCAAATCCCATTCGGCATTGACGTGGCAAGCGTGCAATATGTGCACAACAAAGATCACCACCACTCCTAGGCATTATGTCTCCAGGGTCATCCTTAACCCAAGCCACTCACTAAAAGCTCACTCACTACCACAATTTACCATATATACTACACCAGGTATACTGTGAACGTAATCTATGGCAGTGGGTTGCAATGAAAAACCCTTGCGCAAAACAAAAAAAAGTAGTTAAAAAGGATTGCAAGGTGGGACAACTAGTGAAATAATATGAACTCTGAAGTTAACTCTGATTAGTTTCCATTCTTGTATCACATTTTGTAGTTATAAAACAAAGATTGTTTACTCTTTATTATAAAATAAAATTGAATTGTTACGTGTTTAATGTACATTCAAAATGGAGAAAAACCTCATTATCTGGAAACGGGTCCAACACAGCCTGATTGAGGAGTTGTGAAAGCAAGTTGAAACTGTGACAACGAAACTGAAACTATTTTTAAAGCCCTGATATGTTACAGTCTGTAACTCATTTCCTGGAGTATAAACTGAAAATGGTGGAATGCAGAGTAGGTCTGCCAGTAGCTATAAAGAGGAAAACCAAGTTACTATGTTTCAAAACTTCATCCACAACCAAAACATTAACCTGTATTTATTTTTCTCCAGATATTTCCAGCATTTGCATTTTTTTCTTCAACTCATTCCTAGAGACTGTTTTGATTTTTTTGTGTCATTTGGTACTTTTGCTACTATCACCTCTAATTTACAAAAATTCCAATAGCTTAAAGGAAACAGTAGCTAACTGTTGAAATAAACTCGCTTCTGATTGTATTAGATGGAATTGACTATGATAGAATTAAATGTATTAGTTTGAGAGTTCCGTGCTTATACATAATATGAACATCACAAGACTGGGATGATTTACAGTGTTCTCTCCTTTCTTTTGAATTCCCCCCTCCCCCCCCCAGGGAGTTTCATTTCAAACATCCTAAGCGTTCAGTCACTCTCAGTATGAGAAAGACTGGAGCAATGAAGAAAGGTGGCGTATTTTCTGCTGAATTTCTGAAGATCTTCTTTCCCTCCCTGATTCTATCTCATATTTTGGCTCTTGGCCTGGGGTAAGTGTTTAATAATGTACTCTGATGATTTAATTTTTTTTTTTAAATGTCGACTCCTTATTTCAGAATGATCAGATTTTGCATGTTCAGTAATACTGCCATATTTCTTGCTCCGATATTCCATCAGTTTTTACAACTCTATGACACCAAGCAGGAGGGGTGGGTTGCAGCATATTGACACTAAACTTTCATTGTTATATGGTTAGGTAATTGCTGTAAGATAGTATTTTTCAGTAAAATATTCATCTAAACACTTCTGCATTTGCAGTGAAGTCTGCTTAAATGAATAGCTCACTAAAATGAATAAAATATAAATACAAAAGATTCTTCCCTATATCTTCCATTGATTTCCAGATCGCTTAAACAAATTGAATAGCCTAGCGTGTCCTAGCCTTCCTGACTTCCTAGCCCTCCCAAACCCACTAGTTGCATTCCAGTTGGCTGTGATATTCTACTGATTCTCCCAATGTTGCTGCAGTCTCCCACCTCACTCTCCTGATACCGCTAGTGCCTCTGCCTCATTTTCCTGACTCAGCCATTGCCTTCAACCCCACTCTCCGAACACTGCTGTTGCTTCCCGCACATTGGACTGAATTTGCGTGGTGGTAACGAGCACAATCGGTGGCGGGTCTGGTGGAAAAGATTTTTTAGACAGCGGGTCAGGAGCCTGCTGTCAACTCGCTCCCACGCGCCTTTCCCACAGGCGCATCTGTCAGTGTGGAGCTGACCCGACCTGCAGCGGTGGGGGACCCAATTGAAATCATTGAGTAACTTTACAGGCACTTAAGAGTCTTTTTCCCCCCTACTTTTTAAATTTCCTGCATGGCCATGAGATTCACACAGCCATTGCTCCAGCTGATTACTTGACAGCATGGAAAACATAGAAACATAGAAAATAGGTACAGGAGTAGACCATTCGGTCCTTCGAGCCTGCACCGCCATTCAATGCGTTCATGGCTGAACATGCTACCTCAGTACCCCATTCCTGCTTTCTCGCCATACCCCTTGATCCCCTTAGTTGTGAGTGTTATATCTAACTCCCTTTTGAATATATTTAGCGAACTGGCCTCAACAACCTTCTGTGGAAGAGAATTCCATAGATTCACCACTCTCTGGGTGAAGAAGTTCCTCCTCAGCTCAGTCCTAAATGGCTTCCCCTTAATCCTTAGACTGTGACCCCTGGTTCTAGTTTTCCCTACCATTGGGAACATTCTGCCCGCATCTAATTTGTCTAAACCAGTCAGGATTTTAAATGTCTCTATAAGATCCTCCCTCATTCTTCTGAACTCCAAAGGATACAAGTTCAGTTGACCCAATCTTTCTTGATATGTCAGTCCGGCCATCCCAGGAATCAATCTAGTGAACCTTCGCTGCACTCCCTCAATAGCAAGAATGTCCTTCCTTAAGTTAGGAGACCAAAACTGCGCACAATACTCCAGGTGTGGCCTCACCAAGGCCCTGTACAACTGCAGCATCACCTCCCTACTCCTGTACTCAAATCCCCTTGCTATGAAGGCCATCATTCCGTTTGCTTTCTTGACTGCCTGCTGCACTTGCATTCCCACCTTCAGTGACTGATGTACCATGACGCCCAGGTCTCGTTGCACGTCCCCTTTCCCTAATCTGCCACCATTCAGGTAATAGTCCGCCTCTCTATTTTTACCACCAAAGTGGATAACCTCACATTTATCCACATTGTACTTCATCTGCCATACATTTGCCCATTCACCCAACCTGTCCAAGTCACTCTGTAGCCTCCTAGCATCCTCCTCATTGTTCACACTGCCTCCCAATTTAGTGTCATCCGCAAATTTGGAGATATTACATTTAATCCCTTCGTCCAAATCATTAATATATAATGTAAACAGCTGGGGTCCCAGCACCGAACCCTGCGGTACCCCGCTGGTCACTGCCTGCCATTCTGAAAAGTACCCATTTACTCCTACTCTTTGTTTCCTGTGTGCCAACCAGTTCTCAATCCACGTCAACACATTACCCCCAATCCCATGTGCTTTAACTTTGCTCACCAAAACAAAGCAAAATAAAAACATGTTGATTACATCAGCTAACAGATTGATGGAGATTCTGTACTACTTGAAAAGCTACTGGTAAATGTTGATTTTTCACTGGCCATTCTCGGCTTATGCCTTCTAACTGAACAGTAATTGCAGTGAATTGATCTGCACTATAAAAAATGACACATACCATTTAAATACATTTTTATGTTGTTTCTGATCAGGTTTTTCTCACAGTATACAGTGATTGTCCAGTTACACATTGAATCAAGTCATCAACCGTAACAATTTCATTCTCATCACTGGTTCAATTTGCTTCAGTCCCTGAATATGACTAATTAAATTTTTCAGTCTGAGACTTTAGGGTGAATTTCTGCAGAGGTTCTCTCACTTGTCCGTTGTTAACTTCAATGGAAGAGCTGCAGAAATCCCAGAAACGCATTGTAAACACCACTTACACTGTTTGTCAGGGATTCTGCAGCTGTTCTGCTGAACTTGCATAAGATTGTAAATCCACCCCTTTACAGTTACATTCAAAATCTGCTTAATTTTATGTATTACCTACATACACACACCTTTTATTTGTACCAGTTACTGATACAAAAGTCTATCGATTTCTGACTAAAGCACCAATAACTTCCCAATTAATGTACTTTTTAAATTATGTTCTTGATCGTATTTGTAGATGGAGTCATATTGCTTAATAATTTTATTTAAATATTTCTTGGCCACTCATATATAACTTATATGATTGTACAGTATTTATTCAGCACCCACTATGTTAGATTGAACTTAAAGGGACCCTGGCCACATTAAATTTTAAGGATCCCGGCTTAAATCGCGTCATGAGTGATGTCACCAGACCCGTTCCATCTAATTGGGCCGGGTAACGCGCTGGGCGGGCTTAATAGGCCCCATTAAGGTAAGTTCATTCTGTACAGCGGGACAGAGCCAGCAGTGGGGTCGGGACCCACCACAGACACCGGCCGCACCGGACCCACCGAGGTAAGGAAAATTCCGGCTATTGTGTTCTTTGAACCAAAGGTTAACTGCTCCTCCAAATTAATCTCAGCTATGATCTTCGGCTGGTGTGGGACTCCAGAGTTCATGTAATTCATCTATCATTTGTTAGCAAGTTACGGAGAATACAGTAGTAGGTTTCTTGTTTTCTGTTGAGGGCGGTTTTGGGCTGAGTAACTCCATGCCAGTTTTCCAAAGGTCACCGGGTCTTAAGATTTAAAAAAAAAAAAAATTATAAATGATTATTTGTTTCTTTACAAAGTGGTAGTAATGGCACAACTTACTGCCAAACACCCACATGATTAAATACATACATTATTTTTCTTTCTTGGCATTTTACATTCACGGTGCTGGTGAATGAAATTCTTCCATTTCAGACTCGCAGTGTGAGCATTCAGCACCTCAAGGTCAATCATACGATGGTTAAGTGCAAAGTAAAGTTTGTTTTACTCTGCCCCAACAATATGCCTAAGTCCTGAACTCCGAAGAACAATGCCCTATTGCACTTGTGTGCCTCATTTGATGTTGCATACTAGCCATCCTGTGGCCTCTCTTGGAGAGATTGCCAATTGAGTGCCATTTAATGCCAAGTTAGGGGCGCATTTGTACTGTAGAGTCCGTGCTTAATTGGAGCGGGATCAAAACTATCCAAATTAATTTCATACAAAATACAATATCAAGAAATATTAATGCAAATAATATTTAATGCAGCCTGAGCTGCTAGTGCTTTTGTGCAAAGTTGATTTTGCTGAGAGACCGTTGTGATAAATTTAAAGTTGCAGATCATTTAAATCTGAGAATATAGTGAAATTTATGACAGTGAAAATTTCACAATTTCCAGTGAAATAAATAAAACATGTAAAATCTCCCAATGGCAGAATCTCTTGAGCTGCATTTAATCACTGGGGGAAAAATGGTGGAAGACTTTTAAAGCAATGTATCTCGGTCCAACCCTTGATGACCCAAAGGAGGCTGTGCAAAGATGAGTTGCATCAAGTGGAAAAAACGAACCTAGATTTATTTGGCACGTTTCACAACCAAAGGATCTCCCAAGCACTTCACAGTCAATAAATGACTTTTATAGTGTGGGCACTGTTGTTTTGTAGGCAAGCATGGCAGCTAATTTGGGCAGAGCAAGGGCCCACAAACAGCAGAAAGAGAAATGACCAATAAATCTGTTCTGGTGGTGTTGGTTGAGGGATGAATGTTGGCCACGGCACTTGGTTAGCTCCCTGCGTTTCTTCAAAAAGATGCCATGGGATCTTTTATGTCTACCCGAACTGGCAGACGGGATCTCTGTTTAATGTCTCATCAAAAAGGCACTCCCTCAATATTGCAGGGGACTTTCAGCCTGGATTATGTGTTCAATTCGTGAATTTGAGTAAAAAGATGTTCTAGGAGATGGAGGCTTTTGATGAAGGGTTAAGGTGAAGTCCTACTGAGGATGTAAAGTGTGACTTGGAGGCACCGAAACAGTGAGAGAGAATAAAGAGCATGGTTCACGAAACAAGTGGGAGTCTACACGCAGCACTAAGCAGCAACATTTTCATTGCAACAGGGAATTCAGAATGGAAATGTGAGTTTGGCTATAGATATTTTAGGGTTCTGACTGCCGTTAACATTTAGACCAGTGTTTCACAGGATAAACTTTAACGGCGAGAATATGCTCATAGAAACATAGAATCTAGGAGCAGGAGTAGGCCATTCGGCCCGTCGAGCCTGCTCCACCATTCAATACGATCATGGCTGATCATCCAAATCCAGTACCCTGTCCCTGCTTTAATCCCCACAGTACACCTATCCCACCCTACCCCCGTAACCCCACGTATTTAATTCCCCCTAACATATCCCATCCTATCCCCATAACCCCACATATTTAATCCCCCCCTAACACTAAGGGTCAATTTATCATAGCCAAATCAACCTAACCCGCACATTTTTGGACTGTGGGAGGAAACCGGAGCACCCGGAGGAAACCCACGCAGACACGGGGAGAATGTGCAAACTCCACACAGACAGTCACCCGAGGTCAGATTCGAACCCGGGTCCCTGGCGCTTGGAATACAGAGGCCGGCCGTAGATGAATTGCCATGATCCAAAAGCCGCTGTGATTATATCTAGCTTTATAAGTGGAGAGCCTTCTGTACAAAGTGCCGTTGCCATCATTCAGTTACAAAACTAAACACAATACCCCCTACCTATTTGGAGATATCTTCGTTTTTGTACTGTTTTTGTCTCACGAGGACCTACCATTTGAGTTGCTGCTTCCGCTTTTCAACTGCTTACCTGCTATAGGTTATCGAACGTGCCCATATGTGTCCATTAATTTTAGTAGAGACTGGCCGGGCTGATTCGGAGTCACCTGACTGGTGCAAAATCACAAATACAAAAGCAAAATACTGCAGATGCTGGAAATCTGAAATAAGAACAGAACATGTTGGAAATACTCAGCAAGTCAGGCAGCATCTGTAGAGAGAGAAACAGAGTTAATGTTTCAGGTCGATGACCCTTCATCAGAATGTATATTGGAGACAGGTGCAGAGCGTAGTTGATACAGCTAGTAATCTGGTGCAAAATTGCCACTGGCTGACTACGCAGCAGAATCCAGACAGTTGTGATTTTATTACCTTATTTTGTTGGCTCCACACCAGTCTCTGTAGCTGGCCTGAAGCACTGGCTTCCATTGAAATCACTGGAGCTGAGCTGTGTGTGCGCAATCTATAACCTGTGTCATCAGAACAGCTGCTGAGGGGAACCTGAAATAGCAAGTCTGCAGGAAGCCAAAATGATGCTTTAAAAAAATGAGAAAAGTATTGTGAAATGTATATTGGAGACAGGTGCAGAGCGTAGTTGATACAGCTAGTAATCGGCTTAGCTTTTTATCATTTATGACCCACAAACTGCTGTTAAGGGACTGGGTGATGCAGTAGGTTAACACACTTGTTTTTACCTCCAGAACTTCACTGCAGCTTGGATGGATAAGGCAAATGACTTCTCTCTCTTACCTGCAAGGGTCTGAAATGAAATAGCTCTCAATCCAAGTAGGCATAGGTTCCGATTACAGAACTGCCCCAAATTTCGTACTAAATTGGTAATCTCACTCTGGTCACAAGTGGCTGATGTGGGTAATGGAAATGTTACCGGTGCAGAAGGGTGTTCTTCTGAATTTGGAACTGAGGCACATTGTTGGGGCAGAGTAGCAGGAACTGTTGTGTTCCTGTGTTAGACCTGATCTGCGAGTGCCCAGTGTTAACTGGAAGAAGTACAGTAATAGCAAAGTGTTCAAGTTCCCAGCAGCAAAATTGTAAAATTAAACAAGGTAGAGGCTCTAAGTTGAGTTTTTAAAATTTACCTTTTGCTCCATTTTAATTTTATTGTTCTCCTTTCCTCCCCATCTTGTGATTAAGGGAGCAGGACTTGGCTCCTCTCTGTTTTGCTCTGGAGTAGGGGTTGGATGCACCAAAAAGTGGCTGTAACTAATGGTTTCTTACCTCTTCGCATCCCATTGGGGAAATACCAAGCTTCAGCGGCACCTTCACTGGAGGGCATGGCTGAGATTGGGCTCGAACACTTAATGAATTGCATGCAGATATCTGTATCTTCCGTTAGCACATCTATTCTGTGTCCAGCACTCTGCCCATATTTGGTGTTCGTATTAGCTGAAGAATGAAAAATCTGTGGCGTACCAGAAATTGTTGGGACTGCTGGCTTCAACAAGCTTTTCTTCAAAAGGAGAGTTGCATGGATATACAAGTGGAGTGCAATATATTACGTGCTTACAGGGGTTTCAAGTTTATTTTTAAAAAAATGATCAGGCTCCTTGGTACCTGTGAAGTGCCAAATTTAGTGGCTGCTTGAATTAAATTTAAGATAGAATAGCCCTGTCCAGATTGAGATTGTACTGGCCTAAATCTTAACTGCAAACTGGATTGGAGTTTGGAGAAGTGTCTATGCTTTTGTTTATTGTGTAATTTCAGTTAATGTTCATTTCAACAAATTAAATTTAAAATACGTGTCATTTTCATTGTGCGAGTGTGAATTTGGTAGGGAGAAACATCGTTTCCTAACCTTGAGCCCTTTTGTTTTAGGATCTACATTGGGAAAAGACTGACAACCTCATCATCCAGCACCTTCTGAGAGCCAGACCCAGATTTAAACATGACCTGTGAAATTGTGTGGCTGTTCCATCAGTATATTTGAATTGGAGGAAGAAAAAAACCCATCACAAGCACAAGACATCCCATCCCATTACATGTTTCCCTTTGTTTGAAGGAACTGCTTGGCCAGCCTGAGCACTAACTGGGCTCAATTCTGTTGCCCTCAACTTTGACTTGTTAAGCAGGATGTGTACCACTTGACAGCAGCCTAATCTGCTTTAGTTAATGGTTTGCTTAGGTGTGAAATAGATTCACCAGCAAACACTCTGATTTGGGGAGCAGTCCCACTGCATCTTTTAGTGCTGCCATTTAGATTAGATTATAAAATTGCAAAATGTATGCACTTAACACAAGGCACCAGTGGGGATGGGAGAGAAAAGGATTGGCGCGCAGCAGCATTGAAGCAGTAAAGCTGTAGTGGGCGCTGCAATCTCATGTTTTGAGATCCGTTCTCTTGGGTAGCAGCTAAGCACTTGAACTGACAAATTGACAGCAACCAAAGTTGAAATATCGCATTGATGTTTGGAGCTATTCCAGATGGATTTGATTTTTGATTGTAGCGATTGGCATTACATTTCTCTTAATCTTTCTTAAATGTTATATTCTCCGACCCTAACCAAAAATCACAGCTTTCTTCCCATCCTCTGATGTCACGTGCTCGTTGCTAGCCAGGAGAGCAGGCATGCAGCTTGGCTCTGACTACGCTCCTCAGGAGCGAAGTTCTTTATCTTTGGTTTCTAATGCTTCATTGAAATATTGCCGGAATTCTAAAGTTAGTGGTGGGTTTTTTTTAAACTAATTTTTACATTTGAAAATCGATTGTCGCTCTCTAGATCCTCAAGTGAGCACAGACGCTTGCCAGCAAGCTTTCTGACCATCGTGTGTATTACAGCTGAACTCCATCCTGGTCTCACCAGACATTTCCCAGCAGGGGTCATCAGGAGGATCACTAGCTGATTTCCTCCCTTCCCGGATCCTGTTCCCCATAACTGCTGAGGCCAGTTGTAGCATTCCCAGCTAAGAGTTGGTAACTCAGCCCAGACTGGTGATTGTACCTGAAAATGAAAGATCCTAATTCTGAGCCAACTGATGGGAAGTATACAGAGTAGCCTGGGGTATGAACTGCTCTCAACCTTGTATATCTTGGGCTATAAATTATAATTTCCACTGTGTTGTCCAACATCTTGTTACACTAATCCACTATGCCATGGGCAGTTTAGCCTTTTCTTTACTCCTTCAATAGGAAGGAGGTAGTTGCTGGGGAATGGTACAATTAAAATACCAGTCTCCTGTAACCTTTCCAAGTTTCTTTCAGTTATTTGTTTTGAGCTTTATGCACTTTAGTTTTGAACTTCTATTTAGATAAAGAATATTTGGGGACTGAGTGAAGTTTATTACACATTGGCTTTTCACTTTGGGTCCATGGGTTTAAATTCAGCTAATTCTGATGGGATGGCTCCATTTTTGTTGGCTGTAAGGATCCTCGCCCAATTGAGTTTGGCAATCTCAATCCAGTTCCCAAAGTATTTGTACCTGTAGCACACAATTGCCCTTAATTCATCACTAAATTCACAATCTTGCTCAGACTAGCCACATGCTAGCTGGTGTGAAAAATAGAAAAATGTCAGTGCAGTAGGGGGGCACTTGGAGATTGAAGCAATGTAGAGGAAGCTTCACTCTGCGCCTAGCCTGTGCTGTACCTGACCCTGGAGAGCTTGATGCTGACACGGGGTGCCTGAAGTGGAAAATGTTCCATTCCCCAGCATGAATACCCATCACCTTGAAGAGCACAAAATTCACAAAAAAATGACAGCCCTTTTAGCTGAGTCATGACATTAAGCAAAAATAACAGAGCACATTGACCTGAAAGAAATGACAGTGAGATTTGGAAATTATGTATTTGTAACGATCCATTTTCAAGAAAAAAAGACACGAGTACAATTTCAACTGCAGTGAAACTGCTTAAAATGCTCCTGGGATTGTGCAGCTCCTGATGTAATGAAGTTTAGTTCTGGTAAATGAGACTCCTTTAAGAAAGATCCTTGTTTAAGAATGTATTGGATTGAAATGAACGTGACAGTGTTGCAGGAAAAAAAAGCCTCGTCAGATTACCTATTCTGCAGCAAAGAGAAGTTCAGTGCAGTTTGAAAATGTATTCTGTTCTCCTTCCATTCTAGCTCCTGGGATCCTCACAATTTATTTTACTTACTTTTCAATGGAGGAGATGGCTGATTACCAGAAAATCACTGTTTTATTGTGTGCCAATGTTACTTACGTTAAATTCTCAAGAAAGATGTTCATTTTCTGTTTAAAAGAAATTAAAGCCGGAGATTGGGATGTAATGGCACGCCTTTACATTTTCAGGGATAAAAAGAAATCAGTGAATGTTGGAATTCTGAAATAAAAACTGAAAATGTTGGAAACGCACCTGATCAGTCAGCAGCTAAAAGGAAAAGGCTTGGTCAGGTTATGGATAGGACCCTCCAGAACACTGAGGAAGGTCTCATCTGAAACAATCTGCCCTTTCTCTTTTAGGAGTTGCACGGTGCATTTTGAGAATTATGTGTTTTTGTTTTACGCCATGAATGGTTTGTCTGCACGTGTCAGTTTGTATCTTAAATTGGTAAAGGATAATTGACTTTCACACTGTGAGAATGGTGCTGCCACCTTTTTTGGGGTGGGGGAAAACAGTTGTCATTTTAAATTGCAGACACTTTGATTTAATGAAAAGAACTTATTTTACAAAACTGAATTAATACCATTGTCTCCCAATCAACGAAAAAAGTAGAAAAGTCACACTTTGAACATGAATGCAACAAACAACAAACCTGGTGAAGAGTACAGGTATTTGTATATAGATTCAAAAATGAACATGCGTACTTGCACATTTCTGTGTGTTGTGCATGCAGCAGCAACGACGTCAAGCTGCAGCACGAACTTTTATGAAAAGTAACCATTTTAAAATATGAAGTCTTTTTGAATTTTTTTTTGAATTGAGGGCAGGTTTTTCAAAAAAGAATCTGTTGAATTTAACTGAGCCAAAGTGATTATCAATAAATCTGACATTTAGCTAAGTAGCACTTTGTATATTGTATGCAGATTAATGTAAAATTAGTACCATAACCATTTTTGTGCCATTAAACATATAAATGCAAGTTTGTCTGTTTTCTTTCTAAAACTGTTCAAAAAGAGCCAAAATTTGCTGCACACTTTTTACAACTTGGTTATATAACGCAGTAAAATGTCCGAAGGTGCAAAGGGAGGGTAATTTGAACACTGAGCAGGAATTGGCAGTGGAGTTAAGGAAACTGACTGAAGGAGAGGAGGAAGAAAAAGATTTGAGGAAGCTTTTGAATTTGTGGAAAGACATAGCAAGTTGGAGGTGGTTTTATTCTTCATGGAACTCTGGTTGTGTGATACTAAGAAATCTTTCAAGGGTTACGGGGAAAGCCTGATGCCTGGTAGTGTATGAGGAGATTTCATTTTAGTGCAAGTCAGTTGCAAGCGGTCATTCTACAAATGTGTGAGCCTAGGTAGTGAGGGTTGGCAGGTTGGCTTTGGAAGGCATCATAGTTGAGCTTGATCCTCCTCTCCATCTAACATCTACTCATGCACTTTTCAGCCAGGGTCACTGGATAGTCATCAAGCTCCATCACCCCGCCGAGGGTATTTGTATTACTCCAACTGCTACCTCAGCTGACTTAGTATGGACCAAGGTACTAAAATAGGATCTCCTAGTCAATGTACACACTAGAGCATTGGGGATGTTGATGTTTAAAGACTGGATAATTGGCTGAATAACTTGGCCAGGCATCAGCATCCCCTGAAAACACTGTGTTTCTGAGCTTCAAAGTTGACAAGTATGTAATTTGTTTTTAGAAATTCCTAATAGCCTGTCAAGCCATGATGTTCTCCACCATTAGATTAACCTGCCTATAGGTCAGGGAACTGAAGCAGCAGTACTGTGGTAGCCAAAGAGCAAGGATTGAATCTGGGACTTTGTAGCACCGATAGCACAGGGGTAAATGCACTACAGCCGTATGGACCAGCAAGGTTCCAGGTTCAATCCCAGGTCTCTGCTGAGGTATCTGATCCAGGACAGCAGTGAAAGTGTTAAAAGTTAATCTCATTAACACCTCTGGGATAGAGAAGCACCAAGAAACTTTTGATTTCCATTTCTGGGGATAGAGTTTCCGCTTCGGGCGCAAATTGCGCTCAAAATTGTGCTAGTTTTCAGAATTTAATTTTTTACTAAAGTGTCCACTAGCATATCGGCGAACGTAAAATCTTCCATGAACCAGCGCAGTCGGGCAGCATTTTAGAACATGTGTTTTTTTTAAAGTTTTGCATTAAAAAAATATTCCTGGATATCTTTGCTATGCTGAGGTTATGCTGAACCTTTATAAAGCACTGGTTAGGCCACAACTGGAGTATTGCGTCCAGTTCTGGTCACCACACTTTAGGAAGGATGAAAGGGTGCAGAGGAGATTTACCAGAATGGTTCCAGGGATGGGAGATCTTGGCTACAAGGACAGGTTGGAGAAGCTGGATTTGTTTTCATTAGAGCAAAGGAGGTTGGGTGATTTGATAGAGGTGTACAAGATTATGACGGGTTTGGATAGGCTAGATGGGGAAAGGCTGTTCCCACTAGTTGATGGTACAAGGACTAGGGGGACACAGATTTAAGGTTCTGGGCAAGAGATACAGGGGGAATGTGAGGAAAACCTTTTTTACGCAGCGAGTGGTGATGACCTGGAACTCGCTGCCAGTGGAAGCGGAGACACTCATTGGCCCAAAAATTCGGCCGAATACGGGAGAGTACGTACTGTGTACTCACCCGTATTAGATCCCGAAGTGTCGGTTTCCTGCATGCACTGCGCAGGGGGCGGTTCCTAGGTGAACCGCGTGTGCACTACAGGCTATGCGCACGCAGCACACTTAGGTTTTTTTCAGGTTTCAACGCGAGGGTAAGTATGGAAGATTATACACATGTAAAAAGGAGGCATAAGACCTCTTTTGAACAAGGTAAGTAGTTAATTAAGTATAATTTTTAATTTTTTTCAACAGGTTTATCTTATTGAGACTTTAAAGAAAGGTAAGTTTATTTTTATAACTTTAAATTTTTTTAAATTTTTTCAAAAATTTTAATTTTTGTTTAAAGTGGTTAATTTATTTAACTATAGTTATTTTATTAATGTAATGGGTTTAAAAAAATTTTTATTTGAGGTTTAGCTGTTCTTTTGGGGTCTCTTTCAATTTACAGATTTGACATGTCTCCTGTCAAATCTATGAATGAAAGATAGTCTGCTGCCATTGGCTCTCCATGGCCCACGTGATCCCAGAGGTCGCATCACACTAACTGCGCCCCTGGGACACGCACACACTGCCGCCGGCACTAGGGAGAGGCCCAGGACCCGAAGTTGCTGTGGGCCCAAAACACAAAGGCTGGCGCGGAGTGTGATATCGCGCGCGATCCTTACCCCCGCGGCGAGCCTCCGAGTCAAATTTCTGGGCCAATGTTTTCAAGGGGAGACTGGATAGGCACTTAAGGGAAGTAAACTTGCAGGGCTACGGGGATAGAGCGGGGGATGGGACTGACTGGATTGCTCTACAGAGAGCCGGCACGGACTCGATGGGCCGAATGGCCTCCTGTGCCGTTATGACTATGACTCTTTAAGAATGGTAACCTGGTGCAGTTTTATTGATGGAGCTGAAAATGGGTTTATCATTAAAAAAAAGCATTTTTAATCAGTGTATAGTCCACCAGCTGGGAGTAACCCGATTAAAAAAAAATGAAAATGACGTTAAAAAAAACTATACAGAGCCATTTACTAGTCTCATTGGTGCACACGAGTCAGTTCCTTATTAAATTAGATATTTTTTTAATTTTTAAAAGGTGCCTATTAGTGCATTTGCGCCGGAAAAAAAACTTAATTATAAGAGCCTCCTCAAAGGCACGCAAATGGGCACAATTAGCGGACACTCACCATGGTGATTAATTCGATCTGGGGAAGTGGCCAGTTTTGTGGGCGGGACAGGCTTCCAGCACGATGTTATTTTAAACCAGTGCAAAAGATCGCGGAAACTCGATTTACACTGGACGTAATGTGCCCTTGAAATTCCTCAAATCTTTTGCGCTGGTTTGTCTGATTTTTGGGTGAATTGCGTTGCAAATACCAGCGCAATCTAGTGGAAACTCTACCCCCCTGATCTCGCTGGTGAGCTCTGCTGGGAAGTCTGCACATGAGTGGATGTTTGCATCAGACAAAGCACGGACCAGATGGAGCTAAATGGGGTAACTCCTTGTCCATACTCGGCGTCTAGTTTCACGCACATTATAGCGATTTGGGCAGGGCGGAGGGTGATTATGCCTGTGGCACTGTACCCTAGGAAAGGCGTCTGCGCCTTCAGGATAGAGATATGGGGGGGGGGGGGGGGGAAGAAAGATACCGTTTTCTGGTATGGAAGGGAAATTGGCAGGTAACAAAACACCAGGGATTCTTTTGTTTCCATGTTCGTGTTTAAATAAGATTTTTAAATTGTATTTTCAAAGGTTTGCATTCGCACTTATATTTTATGAAGCCGTTGTGTGTATTTTAATTTATTATTGGATTCTTCTCCAATTCTCTGTTCTATAGTATTTTTGCCAGAATGTGGCACGAGAATTTATTTAGGGGAGGAACTCCCATTATGGATCATCTTGCATCATAAAACTAGGGTTTTTTCCTTTGTATGGAATCTGGAAACAATCGTAAAACCGCCTGACCGTGGATATAAATCTTCTACCTTAGTATCTCGAGATATGAATCAAACCACACCGCAGTGAGAGCTTTTTCCTTTGAATGCTTTACCTAAACCTTGAAGAAAATGAAGGCTTTGTTTAGTCGCGAGCTTGCCCACAGCTGATGGTGTAGTTGAATGGTTAAACTAGAAATCGCCAGGAGAGGTCACTGCTGAAACTGGGATGTTCATGGAATGAATGCAGCATCGTTCATTTCTCTGCTTTTTAACCTGCTTTCTTTACACATTACTGTGGTTTGCTAGCGATTTCTAGCTGAGCCTGCTGCGAGCACACTTGCACTTTCCAGGAACGGGATCCCTAGCTGAGAATGTTACCCCCCCTCAAGTCCAGAAAAGATGAGGCTTATTTTAATGTTTCTGATTTATCTATATTACTTCTCATAAACCAGCTGTTGCTTAAATAGTCAAAAGACAAAAATATTCCCACACCTCAACATACTTAACGTAATGAATTACTGCTATAATGTAGGTAACCACAGCAGTGATTCTTCACCTAAAACGTCTATTTTCTGGAGGAATGTTTTGAGGGAGCAAAGTGGCCAACTTGTGGGAAAATTCCATGCCCCTCTTTGAATTGTGCCAGGGTTTCTTTTAACACCCATGGGAACAGGCAGATGGGACTTTGATTTAAGCTTATCATCTGAAAAACAGTATCTTCAACAATGTAGCGTGCTCTCAGTACTGTAAGAAAGAAAGACTTGCATTTATATAGCTCATTTCACGACCACCGGACATCTCAAAGCGCTTTACAGCCAATAAAGCACTTTTTGAAGTGGAGTCACTGTGGGAAACGCGGCAGCCAAATTGCGCACAGCAAGCTCCCACAAACAGCAATGTGATAATGACCAGATAATCTGTTTTTGTTATGTTGGTTGAGGGATAAATATTGGCCAGGACACCGGGGATAACTCCCCCTGCTTTTCTTCGAAATAGTGCCATGGGATCTTTTACGTCCACCTGAGAGAGCAGACGGGGCCTCGGTTTAACGTCTCATCTGAAAGACGGCACCTCCAACAGTACAGCATTCCCTCAGTACTGCACTGGGAGTGTCAGCCTTGCTTTATGTGCTCAAGCCCCTGGAGTGGGACTTGAACCCACAACCTTCTGACACAGAGGCGAGTGTGCGACCAACTGATCCACAGCTGAGACTGGACTGGAACTGTACTGGAATTTCGGCCTTGATTATAAGAACATAAGATGTAGGAGCAGGAGTAGGTCATTTGTCCCCTCGAGCCTGCTCCGCCATTCAATAAGATCATGGCTGATCTGATCTTGGCCTCAACTTCACTTTCCTGCCCGCTCCCCATAACCCTTGACTCCCTTATCGTTCAAAAATCTGTCTATCTCCACCTTAAATATATAAGAACATAAGAAATAGTAGCAGGAGTAGGCCAATCGGCCCCTCGAGCCTGCTCCGCCATTCAATAAGATCATGGCTGATCTGATCCTAACCGCCAATCTACTATCTATCACAGAACCATCTCCTGCATCTAACAGAATTGCACACACGAAATAGGAGCAGAATCAGGCTACACAGTCCCTGGGCCCGCTCCACTACCCACAGGGCCATGACCGATCCGAACCTAGACTCATGTCCAAATTCCTGCCCGCTCCCCGTAACCCTTAATGCCCTTTACTTCTAGGAAACTGTCTATTTCTGTTTTAAATTTAATTAATGTTGTAGCTTCTACAGCTTTTTGTGGCAGCATATTCCATGGACCTACCACCCTCTGAGTGAAGTAGTTCCTCCTCATCTCAGTTTTGAAAGAGCAGCCCCTTATTCTAAGACTATGTCCCCTAGTTCTCGTCTCACCCGTCATCGGGAACATCCTCCCCGCATCCACCCGATCCAACCCCTTCACAATCTTATATGTTTCAATAAGATCGCCTCTCATTCTTCTGAACTCCAATGAGTAGAGTCCCAATCTACCCAACCTCTCCTCATATGACCACCCCCTCATCCCCGGGATTAACCGAGTGAACCTTTTTTGCACTGCCTCGAGAGCAAGGATGTCTTTCCTTAAGTAAGGACACCAAAACTGTATGCAGTATTCCAGGTGCGGTCTCACCAATACCTTGTACAACTGAAGCAATACCTCCCTATTTTTATATTCTATCCCCCTAGCAATGAAAGCCAACATTCCATTTGCCTTCTTAATCACTTGCTGCACCTGCATACTAACCTTTTGAGTTTCGTGCACCAGGACCCCCAGATCCCTTTGCACTTCAGTACTCTCCAGTTTCTTGCCATTAAGATAATAAATTGCTCTAGGATTTTTCCTGCCAAAGTGCATCACCTCACACTTTCCAGTGTTGTATTCCATCTGCCAAATCTCTGCCCACTTACTTAGCCTGTCTATGTCCCCTTGCAGGTTTTTTATGTCCTCCTCACTCACTACTTTCCCTCCCATCTTTGTATCATCTGCAAATTTTGATATGTTACACTTGGTCCCTTCCTCCAAATCGTTAATATAGATTGTAAAGATGCAATGACCCAGCCTCCACGGCTCTCTGGGGAAGAGAATTCCAAAGATTCACGACCCTCCGAGAGAAGAAATTCCTCCTCATTTCCGATTTAAAAGGGGGTGCCCCCTTATTCTGAAATTATGCCCCCTAGTTCTAGATTCCTCCATGAGGGGAAACATCCTCTCTGCATCTACCCTGTCAAGCCCCTTCAGAATCTTATATGTTTCAATAAGATCCCCTCTCATTCTTATAAACTCCAATGAGTATAGGCCCAACCTGCTCAACCTTTCTTCAAATTCTCATGTGGGGATTAAACTATTGGCTTTTTGACCTCGAGGGGAGCATGCAGCCACTTTGCTCCCCAATTGCCCCAGGGTCAGGTCCTACCCTCTTTCAAACCCAACTAAAGCAGGTATATGGCAGTGAAAATGTTCTAGTTTCGACAGAAATCATTTGGTGGGGTACACAACATAATGGTATGTACTGTAAGTACCCAGCAGAGGTCACTGCAGAGAGCAACAGCACTGCCTGAGGTTATCAAACCTGAACCATAGTTTAAAATTATCTACACCATATTTCAAATAAATATACTTTGAGCTATAACTTCATAAACCACCCCCTCGATTTAAAAAAAAATCTTTGTCATCCTATTTCTAGCTTATAAGCACTTGAAAAAATAGGATAGTTTTTTGATTTGGTACAAAGACAAGACCTTGAGGCAGATACAGCTGAGTCATAGGGTTGGATTTTGTCAGTGTGGGCAGGCTGGGGCGTGTCAGGTGGAAATCGTGTCAGGACCCCGACTCCTAAGTGAAGTGTTGAAAAAGTGCGATTTTCCCCTAATTGGGCAATTGATTTCCTGCATGTGGGAACCACTGGCCTAATGAGTCTTTTCATACAGAAAGTCGCCTCCGATGACGTTATCAATGCTGTTGGATTTAAGGCCTGCAAGCAGCCTTGATTCTTCTGGAGACTGCAAAGGCTCTGCAATTTATATGAAGGAGTTGAATTGTGGAAAATGTCAACGATCAAGCAAAAGTGTGCTCCTCGGTTTGATGAACCCTCCCTCCAAGCTCTGGTGCACGGAGCCAGCTGTAATAAGGAGGTGCTGTTCCCTTCCTCAGGGAGAAAAAAGCCACCCCAGCAGACAAAAGCTGTATGGCTACAAGGGGCAACACGGTGGCATAGTGGTTAGCACTGTTACCTCACAGCGCCAGGGACCCGGGTTCGAATCCGGCCTCGTGGAGGAGTTTGTGTGGAGTTTGCACATTCTCCCCGTGTCTGCGTGGGTTTCCTCCGGGTGCTCCGGTTTCCTCCCACAGTCCAAAGATGTGCGGGTTAGGTTGATTTGGCTATGATAAATTGACCTTAGTGTTAGGGGGGATTAAATACGTGGGGTTACGGGGATAGGGTGGGATATGTGTCGGTGCAGGCTCGATGGGCTGAAATGGCCTCTATCTGCACTGTGGGGATTCTGTGAAGAGGTCAACTCCATTTTGCTGAGCCGCAGAACCTGGCTGCAATGCAGGAAGAGGTTTCATGACCTTCTCCGCACAGGAAAAGTGAGTATGACTATCCCATCACCCTCAATCTGATCCCCATCGCCTCTCCTCACCAGCACTCTGCTTTGCCAACCTCTTCCTCCACATGCCACTTGACACGTACATCCCTGCACCCTTACCCATTCCCTCTCTCTCTATGGTCACGTCACATTCACTTAACTATTTGACCATGCAGCCCTCACACTCCCTATCACTGTGGTGCCATGACAACAACAACTTTCAACACACAGGGAGGGCCCTTTGTCTCCTTCTAAGCATCTATGCTATGGATTCTCTACACTCCTTCATTCTCACTCAAACTCCACTTGTGTCCCTCATCGCAGGAAAAGAGAGCCCACAGTAAGAGGGAAAGAGCGAGGACAGGAGGAGGGCCACCCTCAGTAGCCCAGCTCACCGCCTGGGAGGAGGCGGCCCTGGAAATTGCTGGGATCAAGGAGGATTCCCAAATGGGGGACGGACAGATGGGCGCATCACAGCAAGCTGGTGACAGAATAGTTTGGAATCTCTCTCATTGACATAGCATAAGTCACTGATAATGATTCTGATGCTCTAACAGATTGACTTATGATCATCTGCAATATTCAATGTGCATGTAACCTGGGCCTCACATCTCTGACTCTTTCCTTTACTCCCCCACAGGACCATCGAAAGCCCCCGTCCCCACTATCCAGGAGGAACAGCCTGAGCCTCCAGACTCCTCAGAGGAAGCTGCAACCTCTGAGGGCGCTGTGGAAGTGTATTTTCTTACTTGGACACAAAATGGCTTCCTAGACACAGAATAAGAGATACAAAATGGCAGACTCTGACTTGCCTGGGAATAGATTGTAGTTGTTTATGACTTCTCATGGTGATGAATTTAAACTTTGCAGACTATGCTGTTTTCGCAGCAACTGGTACAGAACAAAGAGGCTTCTTCTAATCAACTTGAGATAACCAAGGACTAGTGAAGTAAACATTTAGCCTTTGACTCCAGGTGCCTTGGCCTTGGTGGGAGAAGAAGAACAGACAGACTCCATGACTGTAGCGATTAGCTAGTCTTAAGGCATTTCTATTTTTTTTAACTTTTAGCTTAGCTTACTTTAAACAACATGTTATGTGATATAGAAAAGCCTGTTGCTTTCTGTGTATAAAGATGTTGCTTTTCCTTCTGTACTGCAGAGTGTCAAGTAGCCGTTGACTACATGCTTTCTCCTTGCGAGCAAGTAAATAATAAAGCCTCTCTTTGACGATACTTTATGTTTCAAGAGTCTTACTCGGAAGTCGAAACTTCGACAGCGCAGCGTCAGCAGAATTCAGCGCACCCAGCACCAGCGGAGAGGATGGCTACATCCATGGAGGAGCTTAGTCGGCAGGGTATTGAAAATATGGTCATTGTTCAGAATAGACTGACATCTCTTGAGGAGCGATGGTCAGCTATTGAGCAAACAAACCAGACCTTCATGCAAGTCCTCTGGAGTAGGACTTCCAGTGCAGAAACGGGTCCTCATGGCCCCCCTACAGTGCAGCAAGATGCTGTCAAGCCACTTGCTAGCTCTGAAGTGGGGCTAACCCATGAGAGGGATGTTGGTGGCAGACAACAAGGAAGTGAGGGCTCCTCTCCAAGCGCTCACACGACCATGCCACAGCAAAGCCCTCGGTCTGACCCCCACCAGAGTCCTCACCCAACTGAGATGGGCATCTCAGCCCCTGCACAGCCGCAGGAGCAGCAGACTGTTGGCAAGCCCGCACAGGTTCGCCACCCCAGAGGACACCCTGCCAAAGGCGTCAAGATAGGAGCAGCAAGAGAGTGAGCAAGGGGCCTCCACATCTGCTGAAGCCACAGGGGAAGCACCACGTAGGAGCTTGCGTAAGAGGAAGATAAAGCACAAGTAGTCACAAGGGTAGTCACTTGGGTGCTGTGTTGTTTTGTTTTTGGACCAGCCATCATTGTGATTGTATTACAAAGTGTTTTGATGGCAAACTGTTGAAGTTGTGGCCTGTGTCATTTCGCAAATGGAACTTCCACATTGAGGGCTTAGGGCACCTTGCAATTGTCAGTATGGTGGTCAGAGTGATAGGAATCCGCAGGTTCTTGTCCATTGTCGATGCTCTGGTAAGAAGGAGCGAGACTAAAGTGTTTGATTGTGCAGGCTAAGCAAATCTGGCCAGGATGAGTGCGTCCCTTGCATCCCGGGCAGCAATGTTGTTGCGCGCTGGCGCCTTCTGGCCTGTGTATCTTCAGGTGGGTGACTAGCAGCTTGGCGCTCCTGTTGATGCTCCTGCTGTTGGTGCTGCTGTTGCTCATGGTTCTGCTGCTGCCGCGGCTGGTCTGCATCCGAATCTGATGTCCAGGAGGAAAGGAATTAAATGGTCGCCATGCTTCTGGAATATGCCTCAGTTGAAGAAGCGCTTAGTCAAGGTGGGGAGAGGGGTTTCCCAGGAGGTCACACTGAGATGGGTGTCAGGCTCCAAACTTCCACAACACTGAGTATGCCTGCTAAAAGTTTCTCCAGACCCGAAACAACAAAGTTCTGCCACCTGCAAATGATCATTGGTGAAAACTCCTTTGTAATGGTGGAGCTGCAGCTGTGTGTAAGCAATCCACTTGTGAGGCCGCCAGCATTACCTGGCGTGTTCCAGAGGAGGCGTGAGGGATGGGGGGAATGTCTAAAAATCGGAAAGGCCTCTCAATAGCCTCTATAATCCCATTTTAAGTGGTTCTTAAGGGCCTATCCCGCCTCCAAGAGGCGGGATGGAAAGGGGGTCAGAAAACACGCATTTGGGAAAATTGCTTGGAGGCGGGATCGGGCCCGCCCGCCATTTTTGGCGATATTAACAACTCACATGCCTCCAATTCCGCCTCCTTGGGCCTGGCAAAATCGAGCCCATAGAGTCATAACGGCACAGAAGGAAGCCATTCGGCCCATCGAGTCCATGCTGGCTCTCTGTAGAGCAAGCCAGTCAGTCCCATTCCCCGGCTCTATCCCCGTAGCCCTGCAAGTTTATTTCCCTCAAGTGCCTATCCAGTCTCCCCTTGAAAACACTGAGTGTCTCCGCTTCCACCACTTCCGTCGGCAGCGAGTTCCAGGTCCTCACCACTCGCTGCGTAAAAAAGTTTTTCCTCACATCCCCCCCTGTATCTCTTGCCCAAAGCCTTAAATCTGTGTCCCCTAGTCCTTGTACCATCAACTAGTGGGAACAGCCTTTCCCCGTCTAGCCTATCCAAACCCGTCATAATCTTGTACACCTCTATCAAATCACCCCTCAACCTCCTTTGCTCCAATGAAAACAAATCCAGCTTCTCCAACCTGTCCTTGTAGCTAAGATCCCCCATCCCTGGAACCATTCTGGTAAATCTCCTCTGCACCCTCTCAAGGGCCTTCACATCCTTCCTAAATTGTGGTGACCAGAACTGGACGCAATACTCCAGTTGTGGCCTAACCAGCGCTTTATAAAGGTTCAGCATAACTTCTCTACTTTTGTACTCAGTGCCTCTATTTATGAAGCCCAAGATCCCATATGCTTTGCTGAGGAAGACCATTTGAGCCATTTGAACTCTTCTGCCGAGAGAAACTTGCAGCATCCAACTATCCCTTGAATGATTCCAGAGTTTTGGTCTCCAGTATCTTATCCGGAAGTCCATCCCTTGAGTTGATCAGTTTATGAAGAACATCCTGATGTAGTTTGAAACTGGCCTAATGTCATGGTTTAGGTTGAAGTCCTGTTCCAGATTTACCTTTTCTGTAATATTTGCTATCTTCTAAAGCATTACGAGGTCACGTTTCACGACCATAAATCCCAAGTTCCTCCTGTCTCCCCTCATAACTAAGTCCTTCGATAGGAGAGAGCAGCTTGCAGCTCTTCTCTACATTGCTTTCAGGGGCTTGAATGTCTCCTTGTGTCTCAGAGACCACAATACTCAAGATCTCAACTGACTGTACAGTTTAATGATGATTTGCTCTGATGAACTCTACTGTATTATCTATGCAGTTCAGCATTCTATTTGAGTTGGCAGTGGGAAATATTGAAGAGCAGGCTTGGTGCTGGGGCAGGATGGAGAGGAACGGTGGGGTTCCAAACATTAGACTGATGTGGGAGTGAATGATCTCATGCTCAGGTAATACAATGACTGATATCGGCACCTATTACAAGTCTGTTATATAATAAAACTACCAAAGACCAAATCTTTCATGAGAAATATGATTATGCAACTCGTACTCACAGGTATGTTGGACATTTATTGTAATTTTTTTTCTCCTTTGTTTTTTAAGGATGCTCATTCTTGCTGGCTTATGGTGGTACAGGCATTGAGCACTCTTGTATAACATACAAGTGGCCACTCTTCATCTTGTCAAACTTGACAATGAGCCTCCTGATCCTTTCCTCACCTGATGCCCACAAGTGGAGCTCCCTGCAAAATTCACCAGATAGTGGGTCAGGAACCCCGACTGACTTTTTCCCCCTCTGTAGTTCACAGTCAGCCTGCCAATGCTCAATGAAAGCTGGCATTAAAAAATGGCGACGGGGCAAGACAGAGGTAGCAAAAGGGGTACAGGGAATAGAGTTTTTACAATGTGTGCAAGACTCATTTCTCACCCAGTATGTAAAAAGCCCAACAAGAGAGGGAGCACTGCTGGATCTAGGAATGGGAAATGAACCAACAAGAACTTGTATTTATATAAGCTTTGACATAGTAAAACATCCCAAGGCACGTCATAGGAGTGTCCCATGGAGGATGTTGGCTGCCAGTGTCCTCCAGGTCACTGGCCACCAGGTCATGCCGTCACATGAACATTCATGATTGTGATATTATCAGTTTAAGTTTTAGCGACGACAACAACAACTTGCATTTACATAGCGCCACTTAACATAGTAAAACGTCCCGCGGCGCTTCACAGGAGCGATTATCAAACAAAATTTGACACTGAGCCACATAAGGAGATATTCGGGCAGATGACCAAAAGCTTGGTCAAAGAGGTAGGTTTTAAGGAGCGTCCTGAAGGAGAACAGAGAGGTGGAGAGGTTTAGGCAGGGAATTCCAGAGCTTAGGGCCACGGCAGCTGAAGGCACGGCCGCCAATGGTGGAGCGATTAAAATGGGGGATGCTCTAGAGGCCAGAATTAGAGGAGCGCAGAGATCTCGGAGGGTTCAGAGGAGGTTACAGAGATAGGGAGGGGCGAGGCCATGGAGGGATTTGAAAACAAGGATGAGAATTTTAAAATCGAGGCGTTGGTGGACCAAGAGCCAATTTAGATCAGAGATGACGGGTGTGATGGGTGAACGGGACTTGGTGCGAGTTAGGATGAGTTTTGGATGGGCTCAAGTTTACGGAGGATGCAAGGAGGGAAGCCAGCCAGGGATGCATTGGAATAGTCAAGGCTAGAGGTAACAAATAAGTAAAGCTTTGAGTCACATCAAAGGTGTGTTATTACCGTCTCTGGTATATTTGAGTCATATTTTGAAATCTTGGAGCACAGGTTTTCTAAGAAAATAAGAAAAAATTCCACACAAGTTGAAATATGAAAAAATGATGTAATATCCAGTTTCATTTCAAAATGCCTAAAATGGTGGATGTTGTTGTTAAGTTTTAGTAGCAACACTGCACATTGAAATTTACTTGGTCACTACATCTCTCGTCAAGCTGGAAGGTGGGAAATATTGCACCTTAGCCCCGTCTCATGCAGCTTTAAATGTAACTAAGTTCATTTAAAATTGTCTTTGATATAATGCCTTCCTGACTGACCTGATTGTTTCTCTGCCGAGGTGTGATGAAAGGCAGTCAGAAAGATTAACTGTAGTCGTCTGACATTGTACGCTACACAGGCATTGTTCTCTGACTATATATGCTTTGCCGATTCGTATTCCTTCACTTCACCTGACGAAGGAGCAGCAGCTCCGAAAGCTTGTGATTTCAAATAAAACTGTTGGACTATAACCTAGTGTTGTGTGACTTCTCACAATTGTCCACCCCAGTCCAACACCGGCATCTCCGCATCATATAAAATTCGATAGCTTATAGAAGCAAAGTTGTTAAGCGACTATGATATCGCGTAATAAAGGTGATTAAAAGTTCCAGAAGAGCTGAAAAGGGGTTCATTTCCCCTTTTCAAGTTTCAGACCTCCTTCAGTGGAAGCGTCGCCCAATAAACTCTGCACCTGTGCCATCTCCCGGTTCTGTAATTTGTGAAAATGCAGCTAACATATGCTTAGGGAAGGAGCCCTTCTGTTACGCTGAGACTGAGAAACTCACTGCCGAACTGTGAATACTGTTCTGTTTTAAGAAAGAAAGAAAGACTTGCATTTCTATAGCGCCTTTCACGACCTCAGGGCGTCCCGAAGTGCTTTACAGCCAATGAAGTACTTGTGAAGTGTAGTCGCTGTTGTAATGTGGGAAACGCGGCAGCCAATTTGCTCATTTGAAGATCCGATTACCCATCAAGATTGATTCAAATAAATATCAAATTAACAACGCTGCTTTTCCCCATGACAAATAACTCGGACTATCCTAATATTTCACCGACGTCGAAGTATAATAACACAGGAACTCATTTCTGGAGCTGACTGAAGGACCCTTTAAAAATACAGCTTGCTACAGAATTCTCAGACTCGTTATTGGCCGACACCTTGCAGCCTTTCATTTGCATTTTCTACCCAATGATACCATCGAGAGTCTTTATCGCAACTAATTCCTGATCAAAAACTATTGTCACAGACTTCAGTTTGCCACTTTCAATTTAGGGAAGGAATATTTTAAACTGATTTTCCAGAACATTTTAAAAAGCAATGTTATATTTCTAAGGCAATTTATAATTTTTTTTTGCCACAGGACCATGGTGAGTAACTGAGCCATACTAACTGGATGGGTCTTTCTCCAAATAAATGGTAGTGCCCCGTTTCAAAATGAGAACATAAGAAATAGGAGCAGGAGTCGGCCATTCAGCCCCTCGAGCCTGCTCTGCCATTCAATGAGATCATGGCTGATCTTCGACCTCAACTCCACCTTCCAGCCCGATCCCCATATCCCTTGATTCCCTTAGTGTCCAAAAATCTATCGATCTCTGTCTTGAATATACTCAACGACTGAGCCTCCACAGCCCTCTGGGGTAGAGAATTCCAAAGATTCACCACCCTCTGAGTGAAGACATTTCTCCTCATCTCAGTCCTAAATGGCCGACCCCTTATTCTGAAACTGTGACCCCTGGTTCTAGACTCCCCAGCCAGGGGAAACAGCCTCCCAGCATCTACCCTGTCAAGCCCCTTAAGAATTTTATATGTTTCAATGAGATCACCTCTCATTCTTCTGAACTCTAGAGAATATAGGCCTAGTCTACTCAATCTCTCCTCATAGGACAATCCCCCCTCTCCATCCCAGGAACCAGTCTGGTGAACCTTTGTTGCACTCCCTCTATGGCAAGTATATCCTTCCTTAGGTAAGGAGACCAAAACTGTACAGTACTCCAGGTGTGGTCTCACCAAGGCCCTGTATAATTGCAGTAAGACTTCTTTACTCTTATACTCAAATCCTTTTGTTATAAAGGCTAACATGCCATTTACTTTCCTAATTGCTTGCTGTACCTGCAGGTTAACTTTCTGTGATTCATGTACAAGGACATCCAGGTCCCTCTGAACACCAACATTTCCCAATCTCTCGCCATTTAAGAAATATTCTGCTTTTCTATTTTTCCTACCAAAGTGCATAACTTCACACGGTGAGTAACTGAGCCACACTAACTGGATGGGTTGTTCTCCAAAGAAACAGTAGTGCCCCATTTTAAAATAAAAATAAAACATTGCTTTAAATAGATAATTACAATAAGCTCCCACTAGTTGAATGCAGAGAAGGTTTCTGATGGACAGTGGGATCCCGGAGAGAAAATATATGGACATTATTGATGGAAATAGCCTTCTCATTTCTAACAAAAAAAAATCTGCAGTCGTCTCCAACAGTGCTCCATTCATCAAGCATGAATGGATCATTCATACTCTAAATCCGGCGGTAATTTCTTAATATTTCCGCTGTACACTAATAGGAAGAATATGCAATAAAACTGAAATCTGATTGTTCCTTTAGCTCACAAGGTACCAATTGTCCAGGATACTTGGTCCCGTCCAGTGAAAATATTCTCATCCACACACAATGCAACAACAACAACAACAATACGTGCGACCGTTCAAGGCAAGGCTCCCTCTTTTTTTAGTATTTCTCTGTTCCCTTTCTGGAGGGTGTGGGGTCATTGTGCATCACATCATCCAGAGCTCACAGAGCAGGGCTTCCACCAATGACATTCTGAAACCAGATAGTGGGCGGGGTACCACATGTGACACTCCCTCCTTATTTTCCCTCCCAACCTTTGGGCCTTCACTGCACATGACAAGCTGAGATCAGGCACTACATAGTGTTACAAAGCATTTACAGCACAGAAACAGGCCACTCGACCCTACAGGTCCACACGAGCCTGCTCCCACCCCTCTTCATCTCACCCCAGCAACATAACCTTCTGTTCCTTTCTCCCCCATGTGCCTCTCTAGCTGTCCCTTGAATGCATCTATAGGGCTGGATTTTGTCTTGGGGTCGGGTTGGGGTCGTGTTACCCACATTTCGTGTTGCCCCCCCGACTCCAGATTAATGTGGATGAATGATGCAATTTTCACTTAATTGGGTAATTGAGTTCCAGCATGTGGGAACCCATGAACCAATTAGTGGTTTCAGTCTGAAAGTCGCCTCTGATGATGTCATCATTGCAGGTCAGAGACTGCCTGGCTTTTGCTGTGAGTGGACCTGGATGCAAAATGAGCAGCAGCTCTAAGGACAGAGAGAGAGAGAGATTTTGCATCCAGGTCCTCTCACAGCAAAGGCCAGGCAGTTTCTGAAGACATTGAATGCAGCAGCATCAGAGACGACTTTCAGACCTAATACTACTACTACCTTCATCACATCTCCGTTGTAATAGTGGACCTGCAGCTGATAGTCAGCTATCCACTTGTGCTCCCGCCAGGTTTCACTGGAGTGTTTCACATCAGGCGTACTTCATGTCGGAAAAGGGTTAAACTAGCAAAAACGTTTCAAAATGGCATTACAGAGCCAATTTAGGGCTTGTTAAGAGCGTTAATGGCCTCTCGCGCCTCTTGGAGGCGGGACGGAGTCGGGAACCCCGTGACCCATTTTGTCAAAATTGCGTGGAGGCGTGTTGGAGTCGGGATGGGGTCGGGACCCCCGAATCTGCTACTTTAACCCCCCACACGCCTCCAAACCCGACTCCATGGGTCATTGAAAATCCAGCCCATACTATTCGCCTCAACTACTCCTTGTGGTAGCAAGTTCCACGTTCTCACCACTCGGGGTGAAGAAGTTTCTTCTGAATTCCTGTGTGCCTGTGGTAGATCGCCTCAGGTTTAATTGTTAGTCTTTGCTGAGTTTTCTGATCTCGGCGTAGGGGAGTAGCTCAGTAGCTACAGTTGACCTCAGTACCCAACAGCTAGGGCGGGCGGAAAGAAATCAGCCAGATGTCCCTGCACCTGATCATTGTCCAGCGACCCCTGCTGGAATATCCATGCGTGGATGTTTTTTTTTATTCGCTTATGGGATGTGGGTGTCGCTGGCAAGGCCAGCATTTATTGCCCATCCCTAATTGCCCTTGAGAAGGTGGTGGTGAGCCGCCGCCTTGAACCGCTGCAGTCCGTGTAGTGAAGGTGCTCCCACAGTGCTGTTAGGGAGGGAGTTCCAAGATTTTGACCCAGCGACGATGAAGGAACGGTGATATACTTCTAAATCAGGATGGTGTGTGACTTGGAGGGGAACTTGGAGGTGGTGGTGTTCCCATGCGCCTGCTGCCCTTGTCCTCCTAGGTGGAAGAGGTCACGGGTTTGGGAGGTGCTGCCGAAGAAGCCTTGGCGAGTTGCTGCAGTACATCTTGTAGATGCTACACACTGCAGCCACGGTACGGTGGAGGGAGTGAATGTTTAAGGTGGTGGATGGGGTGCCAATCAAGCGGGCTGCTTTGTCCTGGATGGTGTCGAGCTTCTTGAGTGTTGTTGCAGCTGCACTTAATGTTGGGAGAGGACAAGCTCGGCCCCTTTCACTCACCCACAGTCAATTATCCTCCTTGCGGCTGCTAAATAAGTACAACCTTTATCTGCCTCAGCCCAACTCTGGAACTATCTCGCGAAACACCTTTGCCTTGCTACCTCAGTCCCCACCATCAAAAGCTGACTCAAACACCGACCTCTTCGACCGCCCCTTCAGTTACCTCTCCTAATTCTTCAGTTACTGCTCACTGTCTGGTCTCTGCCCCTGCCTCAGCTCATCTGCTGCTGAAACCCTCATCCATGCCTTTGTTACCTCTAGACTTGACTATTCCAACGCTCTCCTGGCCGGCCTCCCACATTCCGCCCTCCATAAACTTCTGCTCATCCAAAACTCTGCTGCCTCTTGTCTTTACTCGCACCAAGTCCCGTTCACCCATCACCCCTGTGCTCGCTGACCTACATTGGCTCCCGGCTAAGCAGCGCCTCAGTTTTAAAAGTTCATGTCCTTGTTGTCAAATCCCTCCATGACCTTGCCCCTCCCTATCTCTGTAACCTCCTCCAGCCCTTTTGCGATCTCTGTGTTCCTCCAATTCTGGCCTCTTGAGCATCCCCGATTTTAATCGCTCCACCATTGGCGGCCGTGCCTTCAGCTGCCTGGGTCCGAAGCTCTGGAATTCCCTCCCTAAACCTCTCCACCTCTCACCTCTCTTTCCTCCTTAAAACCTACCTCTTTGCCCAAGGTTTTGGTCACCTGCCCTGATATATCCTTCTGTGGCTCGGTGTCAGATTTTGATTGATAATCGCTCCTGTGAGGCGCCTTGGGATGTTTTACTACGTTAAAGGCGCTATATAAATGCAAGTTGTTGTGGTTGTATGTCGCTCCTCGGCGTAACCCTTTGAGACGTTCATTACATTCAAGTTGCTGAATAATTCAAGCTGATGTTGACTGAAGTCTCAACTTTGTTCCTGAAGATCTCCTTCCCTTCCCTGTTAGTCAATAAAATTGATGGAAGGCCAAAGCTGAGAAATCAGCCTTGTTATGCTGAGACCTCCCAGCTCTTGGTTGAGCCACGAAAGTGGACAGCCGATAATAATAGAACAAGAGAGCTCTCGGGAGGGCGAAGTTGCAGCTGCAAACAGGGGCTACTGCAGCTAAAAGGGAACTGAAAGGCCAAAACTGCTCCATTTATATTGAAGATCGGGTGTCTTCTGATCAATAACGTGTGTCAGCCGTGGCTCAGTTGGTAGCTCTCTCGCCTCTGAGTTAGAAGGTTGTGGGTTCAGGGCCTTAGACTCAACTTCAGAGACTTGAGTGCAAAAATCTAGGCTGACACTCCCAGTGCAGTACTGAGGGAGTGCTGCACTGTCGGAGGTGCCGTCTTTCGGATGAGACGTTAAACCGAGGCCCCGTCTGCTCTCTCAGGTGGACGTAAAAGATCCCGCGGCACTATTTCAAAGAAGAGCAGGGGAGTTCTCCCTGGTGTCCTGGGCCAATATTTATCCCTCAATCAACATCACTAAAAAACAGATTATCTGGTCATTGTCACATTGCTGTTTGTGGGAGCTTGCTGTGCGCAAATTGGCTGCCGAGTTTCCTACATTACAACAGTGACTACACTTCAAAAAGTACTTCATTGGCTGTAAAGCACTTTGGGACGTCCTGAGGTCGTGAAAGGCGCTATAGAAATGCAAGGCTTTCTTTTTATTAGCAAAGGGTGTCATCATTAATCCACTAATCCTATAACTGACCCTGCTTGCTGTTTTTTGCATCCTGTTTGCTATGGCTAAAACCGCATTGATATTTGAGAACCCCATAGCCTGAACCTGCTCTGCTCTCCCAACTGAAATGTGCTTTCGTTTTTCGTAGATTTAGAACTGTTTAAATGAACTGAGCTTTTTACAGCCAATTTTCTCGCCTCCTCTCCTTTAGGTGTGGATCCTTGACTAGCTTTCTTGGATGATGTCACCAAGGGGCAACATGTAGATGAGAAATAGGAGGGGGCCAAGGATAGATCCTTGGGGGACACCAGAGGTAACGATGCAGGAACGGGGAAGAGAAGCCATTGCAGGTGATTCTCTGGCTACGATTAGATAGATAAGAATGGAACCAGGCGAGTGCAGTCCCACCCAGCTGGACGACGGTGGAGAGGCTTTGGAGGAGGATGGAGTGGTCAACCGTGTCAAAGGCTACAGACAAGTCAAGAAGGACGAGGAGGGATAGTTTACCTTTGTCACAGTCACAAAGGATGTAATTTGTGACTTTGATGAGAGGTGTTTCGGTACTGTGGCAGGGGCGGAAACCTGATTGGAGGGATTCAAACATGGAATTGCAGGAAAGATGGGCACGGAGTTGGGAGGCGACAACACGTTCAAGGTCTTTGGAGAGTAAAGGGAGGTTGGAGATGGGGCGGTAGTTTGCAAGGACGGAGGGATCAAGGGTTGGTTTCTTGAGGAGAGGGGTGATGACAGCAGATTTTAGGGAGAGGGGGACAGTACCTGAGGAGAGAGAACTGTTAACAATATCAGCTAACATGGGAGCCAGAAAAGGAAGTTGGGTGGTCTGCAGTTTGGTGGGAATAGGGCCGAGGGAGCAGGAGGTGGGTCTCACGGACAAGATGAGCGCAGAGAGGTCATGAGGGGAGATCGGAGAGAAACTGGAGAAAGATGTGAGTTCAGGGCGAGGGCAGGGGGGACCTTAGAGGAAGTTTGGCCCAGTGGGGCTAGGGGAAGGAAGGGAAGTGGCAGAGGCAGCTGAACGGATGGTCTCAATCTTAGAGACAAAGAAGTCCATGAGCTCCTCACACTTGTTATCGGAGGTGAGGGTGGAGGAGAGGGGAGAGGGGTTTAAGAAGACGGTTAGCAGTAGAGAATAGGAACCGGGGTTTATCTTTGCATTCCAGGATGATTCTGGAATAGTAAGCAATTTTGGCAGATGAGAGCAGGACCTGATAATGTTTTATGTGGTCCAGCCAGATCTGGCAGTGAATGGCTAAACCAGTTGTCCACCATATCCGTTCGGGTCTGCGTCCCTTGGACTTAAGGGAGCAAAGATGAGAGACATACCAGGCGGAATGGCCAGGGTGAGAGAGGGTAATTATTTTAGTAGGGACTAGGGCATCAAAGATAGTGGTGAGGGTGTGGTTGAGCAGATCGGTAGCTGCAGAAATGTCATGGTGAATGGAGGGCCAGAGGCTGGACAGTTGAGATTTCATAAGTGCAGTTGGGAGAGAGTTTTTTCCAGGGGCGGACACAGAAGGAAGTAGGGTTTGGGGGGGGTGGGTGGAGAGCGTTACGAGGAAGTGGTCAGAGATGGCCTTATCTGTGATTGACACGATGGGAATAGCGAGGCCACGAGAGATGGCTAGGTCGAGGGGGTGGCCGTGAATATGGGTTGGGGAGTTTACATGGAGAGATTAAGGGAGGATAGGAGGCTCGTGAACTCTGAGGAGAGAGAGAGCATGATGAATTGAGATGGAGGTTGAACTCACAGAGGATGAGAAGTCATTCAGTGCAGAGGCTGAGGGAGGAGAACAGTGAAGATATCTCAGTAATAACATTTTTATGGTACTTGGGTGGGCGGTAGAGAACAAGAATTTTAAATGAGGTGAGAAGGATGGAATAAGGTGAGATGCTCAAAGGAGGAGAAACTGCCGGAGGAATAGAAGGACAGACCAAGGTGTGATTTGGTGAGGAGAGCCACGGCGGTCTGAGCGGGGCAAGTGGTGGAAGGTTTCGCCAGGTGAGGAGGCTTCATTTAAGGGTAAGGTGTCATCACCCCTCAACCAAGTTTCCGTCAGGGCCATGATATCGATGCAGTCATCCACGATAAGCTCATAGATGGCAAGGGCCTTGTTCGCAAGTGAACGGACATTCTGGAGGGAGATGTGGAAAGGATCGGTGATGGCTGCCCCACTGCCAGCATCCACAGGGTCAGCGCTGGGGGGGATGAGTTGGATGGGGAGGAGATTGGCAAGATTTGCCCCCAGTGGGCGTGCTGGGCAGGAAGGTCGGCGAGAGAGTAGGATGGGACAGTTGGGGTTGCTGCTCGTAAGGCGGCAGTGACGAGTGCCTCGATGGGCCCTTCGTAGGATGCCAAGAGAAGCACAGAGGGAAGCTGTGGGCTTATCTCAGAGGGAGTGAAGCCTGGGACGGCGGCAGGAGAGTAGGAAGGTCGAAGAGTAATGAAGGACTGGGGTAGGGATTTGGGAGGGCAGTGTATCCGAGAGAGGAGAGATGAAAGGAGGCATGACGACATGAGAGAGCGGTCAGGGAGGGATAGAGCGAAAAGGAAAATAGGGGGGACAAAGTGGAATGGCTCGGGTCCAGAGCGGCAGCCAAAGTGCGCACGCGAATGGACACGGGGAAAAGCTCAGGTTACATAGGCCTGTTTAAATGTAATAATTTACACCAATGTTCACTCAAATTTTTTTCTTTTGTGCGCGGTCCCTTTAAATTTGCTGAACATTGCCCCCTCCCCTCCCCCTCCCACTCCCCCCAACAACCCATGAAAAATAACTGAGTGTATCAGAATTGCGGACTGATTTCTTTGCAGGTTCAAAATCCTTCAGATGCCAGGATTTTTTTTAAAAGAAGTTTTTATCCGATCATCCTTTAGAATTTAAATGAATGTTTTCCGAAAAAAAGCAGAAGCAATAGCTCCTAATCTGCTATTTTTTTCCCCTGTCAGGACAGAGGTGCAATGACCAGAAAAGCAAGCATGCAGCCCTCGCCCTTTTTCCTGACAAAGCTGTCACTTCCCCTTCTTCACTGAAGATGTCAATCATTTCGGCGGCTCTGCGACCAGCCCCCAGTGCTAAAACGCGAGGCTGCGGGTTGAATTCTGCCAACCTTTACTGCAAAGGGCGGGCTGCAGTCCAGCCAGCCTGGAGGCATCAGTCAAAATAAACATATAACAGTGTCCAGACGCTCGGAGGAAGTGTGTGTGTGTGTGAAGCGGAGGGGCCAATCCACAGCCCCGAGTGCTTGCATCTTGTGATTGGATGGTTCTCGGTGTTCTGATGTTCTGCTGACGACTGAATTGTTGCTTCAATGTCATGACAACTGATCTCACCTATTAACAACTCGAAGGCCCTTGTTAGCAATATGGCATGTTTTTTTTTAAACAGGAGCAATGTGCGGTTTGATGTGATTTCCAACTTTTAGTAATTTAACATTGATTTATATCTTTTCCATTATGCTAGGTGCAACAAAAAAAAAATATCAGTCAGCATTTAAGCAGTTTCCCAGCATGTGGCTGAGTGAAGCCGTGTGAAAACAAAGCCCTGACTGGTGGTAAAATTTGTCCTGGAATATTTTCGATTTTCCTCCCCTCTTTGCCATGGATATGGTTCCATGGGTGGTACCGCATGCAGCCGCCTTGTTCTTGACGTGAATTTAGACTGTGTGGGCTGGCTATTTGACTGCAGAGTGCAGCACAGCCCAGCCAGATTCTGTCCTCACCATGACCTTCTCCCATACAATCGCAAAATACTGCGGATGCTGGAAATCTGAAATAACAGCAGAAAATGCTGGAAGCACTCGTCAGGCAGGCAGCATCCGTGGAGAGAGAAACAGAGTCAACGGGCTGGATTTTCAATGACCCGTGGAGTCGGGTTTGGAGGCGGGAGGCGGGGGGGGGGGGGGGGGGGGTTAAAGTTGCAGATTCGGGGGTCCCGACCCCATCCCGACTCCAACCCGCCTCCATGCCAGTTTCTCTGGCGACAGGTACCCGACCTGTGCTGAGACCCGACTCCCCGAGGCGGGAAGGGATTAGTGACAATTAACTGCCTGTTAACGGGTAGTTAACAGGCAGTTTTTTGCATAATCCCTATTTTCAAAAGAAAAGTGTGGGCTTCCCGACAGATGGCAACCACTCCAAGTTATCGGGCGGGCTGTGGGTCTGCAGGGGTTGGAGGGGTCGATATGTCCGGTGGGCAGGTGAGTGATGGGTGCATGTGTGCAGAGGTAAGTGTGTAAGGTAAGTGCTAAGTGTTGAAAAAAGTTTTACTTACCTTAACTTCCTCCTGCAGGTGTCAGCCCTTCAGTTCTCGGGAGTTAGAAATCTCACCGGCACAGAAAGCAGGAAAGCCGTGGTTCTGTCAAAAACTGCAACCTTCTGTTTTCTGTGCTGGAATGATTTCTAACTCAGCCTGAAAGGAAGGACTGAAGTTAGAAATCATATTGTCAGTGTTTGACAGCTTCACAGAGCTGTCAAACGCTGATATTTCATCTGTCAAAAGCTCTTGACAGATGAAATGTCAATCTGTGACGTCACCTGTTGCCGGGTAGCCCTTAATTGGCCTGCTGAGCCCAATGGGCGGGCTCAACAAGGTCAATCAAGTGAAAATACAGTGGGTTGGCCACATCTCGATGGAGGTGGGTTCACAAGACAGAATGTGTGATTCCCGACCCCAACCCGACTCCAACTTCAAAATCCAGCCCTAGTTTCAGGTCTGTGACCCTTCGTAACCCTAACTTTTTCCAGTTCTGACGAAGGGTCCCAGACCTGAAACGTTAACTCTGTTTCTCTCTCTCCACGGATGCTGCCTGGCCTACTGAGTGTTTCCAGCATTTTCTGTTGTGCTGACACTCTCCCACTTGTCTACTCGAGCAGGAATCACTGGATAGGGAGCAGGGATCCAGGCTGAACTTGCCCTCTCCGGCTCCAGATGTGCCGAGGACAATTGTAGCCCTCCAGCTGCTGACCTGCTGAAGATCAGTCAACTCACCATAGATCAGGGCTCACCCCTGAGACCTCCTGCTGTGTGTGACCACCTCGCACAGTGCCTTTAATTACTAAGGGCTGGATTTTCTCAATGGGGAGCTTTTGGGGGCGGGACTTCCACTTGTCGGGTTTCAGTCCCGCCTCCATCAACTTCTGGCCAACCCACGCTATCTTCCCTTGATTGACCTTGTTAAGCCCGCCCAGCGGGCTCAGCAGGCCAATTAAGGGGAAGCCGGTTACAGAGAGCATCAACCTATGACGTTTCATCTGTCAAAAATTTTTGACAGATGAATTGTTATCGTTTGACAGCTCTGTGAAGCTGTCAAACGCTGACATTCTCTGTAGTTTGATGAGCTCTTGAATTCAAGACCTCATCAAACCTCTTTCTTTAGCAGAAATGAGATGGTTGCTGCATTGGAGAGTGCAACGGCCATCTGTCATCTCTGCCGCGGAGATGCGAGACTCTCCGCATACCCACCGATTGAAGCCTGCAGGAAGAAACAAAGGTAAGTACACTTTTTCTAACATTTTGCACTTACCTCAGATACTCACCTCACCACACTTGCACCCATCACTTACCTTCACAGCGCACTTTTGGACCCCTCCGACCCCCGCAGACCCACTACTCACCTCGGTGACCCTGGCGGGTTTCGCAGCCTTTGGGGAGCCCACACTTGTGTGGGCAAAATGGGGATAATCCTCTTATCTGCCTGTTAACTACCTGTTAACAGGCAGTTAAGTGGCACTAATCCCCTTCCCGCCTCCAGGAGACGGGACCCGGCGCGGGACGGCTACCCGCCTCCTGGGAAGATGGCACGGAGGCGGGTTGGGGGTGGGATGGGCATCCGCCCCCAGATTCTGCCATTTTCCCGGCAGTCCCGCCTCCCCAGGGCTGGCAAGATCGTGCCCATAGCTATCGAGGACCTTTTCTTGAAGACATTGTAGGGTAGCAATATGATGATAAACGATAATCCTTGCATTTATAAAGCACGTTATCGCATTGAAAAATCTCAAAGTGCTTCATGTACAATGAATTACGTTGAAGTGCAGTGATGATTATGCAGGCAAATGTAGCCGCCATTTTCCACACAGTAAAATCCCACGAATAGCAATGAGCTGATTTTTATTTTTTTTATTTATTCATTCACGGGATGTGGGTGTCGCTGGCAAGGCCAGCATTTATTGCCCATTCCTAATTGCCCTTGAGAAGGTGGTGGTGAGCCGCCGCCTTGAACCGCTGCAGTCCGTGTGGTGAAGGTGCTCCCACAGTGCTGTTAGGGAGGGAGTTCCAGGATTTTGACCCAGCGACGATGAAGGAACGGCCGATATACTTCCAAGTCAGGATGGTGTATGACTTGGAGGTGGTGGTGGTCCCATGCGCCTGCTGCCCTTGACCTTCTAGGTGGTAGAGTGCACAGGTTTGGGAGGTTCTGCCGAAGAAGCCTCGGCGAGTTGCTGCAGTGCCTCTTGTAGACGGTACACACTGCAGCCACGGTACGCCGGTGGTGGAGGGAGTGAATGTTTAAGGTGGTATATTTTGTTGAATGAAGGTTTTTATCTTGGGGAAAGTCTTGACATTAGGTTTGGGGAAACCTGTAGATCTTAATTAAAACAGGGAGCCTCATAGGTAACAAAACTCAGTGCGGACCCACTCATCAACCCTTCTTGGTTGCAGTAGATCCCAAGTCAGGTCCAATTTATCTGCTATGGTAGTGATGGTTGAGGGAAGAATATTTCTCAGGACACCGGGAGAACTCACTACTGCTCTTTGAACAGAGCCATGGGATTCTTTAACATCTGCCTGATCATGGGCATTATTGCACACAAAATGAACAATTCATTTGCATCTATTACCGAACAAGACATCAATGAGTCAATATCCCTTCCTGAGTAGGGTAACCACCCAGCCAAGAGAGGGGCGATTTTCCCAGCCCCGAGGAGGCGGGTTTGGAGGCGGGAAAGGCGGGAAAATCGGAAAAGCTAAGTGTGGGTTCGGAACCCGCCTCCAATTTTGCCGGAGGCGGTTTGGCTGGGTGGGAATCGGTCCCGCCTCCAGCAGGCCAGAGAGGTTGTTAAGAGCCTCAAATGGTAGTTAAGGGCCTCTCTAATCCTATTTTGAGAGGCCCTTGTTATTTTTCCACATTTTCAGCGTGTTCCACGACCCTCCTAAACCACGCCAGCTGATCCTGGCGGGTTGACAAGTGGGTGGCCTCCTCACAGCTGCAGCTCCACCATTAAAACGGAGCTTTCATCAGGGAGTAGTTGCAGGTGGCAGAACTTTGCTTTTAGCAGGCCTTCCAAAGGCGGAGGGGCTGCAGCTTCTATCTCTCAACTGTGGGACCTCCTTGGAAGACCCTCTCCCCGCTTGGAATGAGCGCTTCCCCAATGGAGGCATCTGCCAGCAGCATGGGAACCATTCATTTCCTTTCACCATGGACCTCAGATGAGGATGAGGAGCATCCACGGCAGCAGCAGAACCAGGCAGCTCAGCAGCAACAGGAGCAGGAGCCCCAGCCTCCTGCTCAGCCACCTGATGCTGCACAGGGCAGAAGGCACCAGCGCATCGAGGCACCTCGTCGCAGGAGATACCCCCCACAGAGGGTTTACAGACAGAGGATGAGCTACCTCAACATGAGTGAGCAGCAGTGCCAAAGGAGGCTGAGACTTTCGCGAGAGGTTGTCGGAGACATCTGCGCAATGCTGAACCAAGACCTGGTGCCCAGAGGAACGGGTGGACACCCCTTACCAGTGGCTGTCAAAGTTACCACCGCAATCAACTTTTTTGCCTCAGGCTCCTTCCAGGGATCATCAGCAGACATCAGCAGCATCTCCCAGTCGGCCGCCCACAGTTGCATCACGCAGGTTACCGATGCCCTTTTCGCAAAGGCCCACAATTACATCCAGTTCACAATGACGCCGATCAGGAGGCCAGCTAACGAGGCTGAAGAGAGCTACAACACCAGCCACACTTGACCAGATCCATCATCGAGCAAACCATTGGGTTGTTGAAGATGCGCTTCCGATGCCTTGACTGATCAGGTGGAGCCCTGCAGTATTCAGCAGACAGGGTCTCCAGAATGATCGTGGTCTGCTGTGCACTGCACAACATGGCACAGCATCGTGGCTTAGCATAGAAGCATAGAAGATAGGAGCAGGAGTAGGCCATTTGGCCCCTCGAGCCTGCTCCGCCATTCAATGCGATCATGGCTGATCATCCAAACTCAGTACCCTGTCCCTGCTTTCTCCCCATATCCCTTGATCCCTTTAGCCGTAAGAAATATATCTATCTCCTTCTTGAATATATTTAATGAATTGGCCTCAACTGCCTTCTGTGGTAGAGAATTCCACAGGTTCACCACTCTCTGGGTGAAGAAATTCCTCCTCACCTCAGTCCTAAATGGCTTACCCCTTATCCTTAGTCTGTGACCTCTGGTTCTGGACTCCCCCGCCATCGGGAACATCCTTCCTGCATCTAGTCTGTCTAGTCCTGTTAGAATTTTATAAGTTTCAATGAGATCCCCTCTCATTCTTCTAAACTCTAGCGAATATAAGCCTAATCGACCCAATCTCTCTTCATACGTCATTCCTGCCATCCCAGGTATCAGCCTTGTGAATCTTCGCTGCACTCCCTCCATGGCAAGAACATCCTTCCTCAGATAAGGCGACCAAAACTGCACACAATACTCAAGGTGTGGTCTCACCAAGGCCTTGTACAACTGCAGCAAGACATCCTTGCTCCTGTACTCGAATCCTCTCGCTATGAAGGCCAACATACCATTTGCCTTCTTAACCGCTTGCTGCACCTGCATGCTTACCTTCAGCGACTGGTGCACAAGGACTCCCAGATCTCGTTGCACTTCCCCTTTTCCCAATCTATTGCCGTTCAGAAAATAATCTGCCTTCCTGTTTTTGCCACCAAAGTGGATAACCTCGCATTTTCTTGCAGCTTCCTGATGAGCAAGTGGCTCAGTTCCAAGCCTCCTCAGATGAGGAGGAGCAGGAGGAGGAGGAGGAGCAGGAGGAGGACCGAGCGCCGGTCTATCGACCAGCAGCAGCGGCAGCACGCGAGCACATGGCTGCCCGTGATGCAAGGGATGCACTCATCCTGGCCAGATTTGCATAGGTTGCCCATGTTGGCACATGTCATTGGCTCCATCTTAAGACATGATAGACAATGGGCATGACTCTCTGGCCTGCTTTCACTCTGGCCACCAACCTGACAACGCAAGTGTCGCGGAGCTCGCAATGTGGAGCTGCCTAAGGCGAAAGAACAGATGCCATTACACCAACATTTTGCCATCAAATCACTTCAATGCTTTCCAACAGGGATGGCATTTTCATCAATACACATAAACATTCACCCAATCTGCACACAGATCTGGAGTTTATATCCCTTGCCAGCTGGACCCACGCAGCCTCGGTTTCTTTGGGAGGCCTCTTCCTCCCAGATGAGTGGAAGAGCACCTCCCTGCTAGCTCTCACCCCCTCAACCAACATTTGCAGCGCCTCATCCGAGAACCTCGGGGAGGCCCTTGCCTTGGAATTGGACATCGTGGTTTCTCAAAATATGTTGCAGGTGGTGCAGCATAGGCAGAAATCCAGTGGAATGATCCAAGGCAGCAAGCAGCCCTTAAATGAGGCTGGAAAAGTGATGTCAGCAGAAGCGAGTTTCAGTCCCAAAACACTAATTGACCAAAGGGCAACCCACACCTCTGAAATCAACTGGCCAATTAGGGGAAAATCGCAATTTTTTCAAACCTATCAGTGGAGGCGGGTTTGGAACCCACCCAAACCGAAACCCGCCTCCAGTGGGAAAATCGCCCCTAGTTGCTGTCGGGTAACTGATAGCAATACTCAATTTTTCAATTCCTTAATTTAACCCATTCCACTCCAAGACCTCGAAATTGCAAAACTCCTCACCTCCCTCAATTTTCCCATCTCCGACAATGTTCAAAAACCTAAGCTTGATATCACTGCATCGCTACTTTGTGATATACCTCATCGTCTCTCCTATACCTTTCGTCCTCTGGTGGTGTCCCTGCACTGCACTTACCATAGAATCATAGAAACGTACAGCACAGAAGGAGGCCATTCGGCCCATCGTGCCTGTGCTGGCTCTTTGAAAGATCAGTCGTGCTCAGTCCCACCCCACCCCCCACCCCTGTTTCTTGTCCGTAACCCTGTGAGTTCCTCATCCTCAAGAACCCGTCCAACTCCCTTTTAAAATTATTGATGGAATCAGCTTCCACCACCTTTTCAGGTTGAGCGTTCCAGATCCCCACAACACTCTGTGTGAAAAAAATTCTCCTCATCTCCCCCCTAGATCTTTTTCCAATGATTTTGAATCCATGACCTCTGGTTTTTGACCCACTCGCCAGAGCGAATATTTTTTCCCTATTTACTCTATCAAAACCTGTGATCATTTTGAAAGCCTCTGTTAGGTCACCTCTTAACCTTCTCTGCTCCAGGGAGAATAGTCCTAACTTTTCCAACCTCTCCTCACGACTGAAGTCCCTCATTCCTGGTAACATCCTGGGAAACCTCCTCTGCACCCTTTCTAATGCCTCATGATCTGGTTGTCTCAATTCCAAAATAAAGTTAAAACCTGGATTATTTCAAGATAGATGATACTTTTTCTGGCCCATTTGCTTCTACATAAAACTTTCCAGGGGCCATTTTTGTCTGACTTGTCTTCGGTACCACATTTTTGAATACAGAAAATACTTGCACCAGTTGACACTGTGCATCTGTTTCCAGTGTGTGACTGCTGGTTTTGAGACTGATATTGTCAGACTCTCCGGGATAATGGTCGCAACACAACAGGCAGCGTCTGTTAAACCTCTCCCAATTTCCTGCAGGCAAACACATTGTCCCTCCAACTTTCTCACTCCCTTGCCTGAAGGCACCGACTCTTGCAGGGTTCAGCTCCATTAGCATTGCTGTCCCATGGTATCTCACCCAAGTGGCCATTCCTCATGTGCGATTTGAGACGGTGAGTTTTGGAAGGCTATATTACCATTGGAGTGTCTATTGATACCACCGTGTCAGCCAATGAAGTGGCGGCCGGGACTCACAGCAAACAAAGTTCATTGTGTCAGCAAACAGAGTCTGTTTAAACAGCGCACTACAGCAAACAGTCTACAGAGTCTATTTAAAAAGAGTCTCTACAAACTGCAGCAAACAGAACTCATGGCTGAAACTGCAGCAACTTCTCCCGATAAAAGCAGGGTAATTTCTTCAGCAAAATACAATGAGTGGAGGATAGTTGCAGACAAATTCTGTACGTAAAATCAATCCCAGTCACTTACAGAAGTACGGTCTCCAGCTTTGATTTGAGACAGCTCTTCTGGCCGGCCTCCCATCTTCCACCCTACATAAACTTGAGGTCATCCAAAACTCTGCTGCCCGTATCCCAACTCACACCAAGTCCCGTTCACCCATCACCCCCTGTGCTCGCTGACCTACATTGGCTCCCAGTCCGGCAACACCTCAATTTTAAAATTGCCATCCTTGTTTTCAAATCCCTCCATGGCCTCGCCCCTCCCTATCTCTGCAATCTCTTCTAGCCCTACAATCCTCCGAGATATCTGCACTACTCCAATTCTGGCCTCTTGAGCATCCCCGATTTTAATCGCTCCACCATTGGTGGTCGTGCCTTCAACTGCCTAGACCCTAAACTCTGGATATCCCTCCTGAAACCTCTCCGTCTCTCTCTCCTCCTTTTAAGACCCTCCTTAAAACCTATTGACATGAATCTTGTCATTCATGTGGAAATTACTTATGAAGTAATACTGGGCGGCCTGCTGGTGGCGCTGTCCAGGGAGAGTATAAATACTCGGGCATGGGCCCAGCTTGCACAGGACATTCTTAACAGGAACTAGTGAAGGACACAACTCGATCTCCATGTTGTAAAACAGTTGATTAAAGCTTTGTTTAACGCTTAGACCAAGTGCCTAGTAGTTTTCTTACGTCACCTATCTCTCTGACCAAGCTTTTGGTCGCCTGTCCTAATGGCTCCTTCTGTGGCTCGCTGTCAAATTTTGTTTAATAATTCCCCTGTGAAGCGCCTTGGGACGTTTTACTACATAAAAGGGCACTATATAAATGCAAGTTGTTGTTGTTTTGTTGATTTAAGAATGGGAAGATGGTGGGGGTTGCCTGCCCAGAAGTATGGGATCAAGTAGACCCAAGGGGCCTCCTTCATCCAATGCCTTGGTGCCTAGACACTCCTTTAATAGCTGCAGGAGTGATTCTGCGCTAAAGATTGTTAAATTAATATTAGCCTCTGTTCTTGTCTACATGCCTCAGTTTCTGGATTAAACCGGTGTAATCCCTTCTGCATTTGCCGGTTTGAGCACTGCTTCGGATGCTGCGCGATTAGCGGCACAATGCGCTGTTCGAAAGTGGGAATAATGGGGAATGGGCCCATCTGTATTTCCCCGCTGCTTCCGAACCTACAGTTTGAACCCTGTGCCGCCCCTCACTCTGAACTCGGCACTCAGCAGCCTGCTCTGCCTGGGATCAATCCTCTGAACTCCCACTCGAGCTGGTCGGGCAGCTTCAGATACAGAAGGCGAGAGAGGGGCAAACATATATATAAAAAAAAGCCCAGGCCTGTTGCCAGGACAACTGCAGTCGGAGGGGGGGGGGTGGGGGGGGGACCGAGCGACAGGGTCGCATTCAGCTTGCTGAGCTGAGCATTGTTACAAGTGGAGACACACAGATACTGGAGCAGAGAAGGTGACATGAATCTGTCATTCATGAAAGAAAGATTGTGAAATAATACTGAGTGGCCTGTGGGTGGCGCTGTCCAGGGAGAGTATAAATACTTGGGCACGGGCCCAGCTTGCGCAGGACATTCTTAACAGGAACTATTGAAGGACACAACTAGATCTCCATGTTATAAAACAGTTGATTAAAGCTTTGTTTAACGCTTAGACCAAGTGCCTAGTAGTTTTCTTATGTCAGAAGGTTTAGTGGAGGTTCTGTTAAAATTATGAAGGTTTTTATAGGATGTAAAGAGAAAAGAGCTATTTTCTGAGATTGGGGAGCAATGATTGTGGTCTCCATATCTACTTGCCTTAGAGGGGGTGCAACAAATGTTCGCTAGGTTGATTCCAGGGATGAGAGGGCTGTCCTATGAGGAGAGGTTGAGTAGATTGGGCCTATACTCTCTGGAGTTTAGAAGAATGAGAGGTGATCTCATTGAAACATACAAGATTCTGAGAGGGCTTGACAGGGTAGATTCTGAGAGGTTGTTTCCCCCTGGCTGGAGAGTCTAGAACTAGGGGTCATCAGTCTCAGGATAAGGGGTTGGCCATTTAGGACTGAGATGAGATGAAGTTTCTTCACTCAGAGGGTGGTGAATCTTTGGAATTCTCTACCCCAGAGGGCTGTGGATACTCAGTCGTTGAGTATATTCAAGGCTGAGATCGATAGATTTTTGGAATCAAGGGATATGGGGATTGGGCGGGAAAGTGGAGTTGAGGTCGAAGATCAGCCATGATCTTATTGAATGGTGGAGCAGGCTCAGAGGGGTCGTATGGCCGACTCCTGCTCCTATTTCTTATGTTCTTATGATGATGTATCCCCAATTTAAGATTGTCACTGAGAGCCTGGAGAGAGGCTAGGACACATTTCTTGACACAGAATTGTTAAGAGACTGAGGGGGAAAAATTCAGTTGGTTGCACCTCCCGTTAGCACCTTAAGAGGGCGCTAATGGGGCGCAAAGCATCTAGCGCCCGGGCGCGGCGATGTTTGCGCCGCTCGCAAAATTTACTAGACATTTTGCGGTGGCGCTAAACACTACCGCCATGATCTCCTGCGCCGGCAGATCGTGACGTCAATCGAGTGCGCAACGGCCCGGTATCGCCCCGGAGCGGATATTGAGTGGTGCCCCCTGCCTTACCGCCTGCCGCTAGCAACGACAGGTTGAGGGGAGCGTTTTGCAGTCAGGAAGGAACTGGGGGAGCGCTATTTAAAGGCGACCGCTTCCTGCCTTTTATTGTTGGTGACATTTTTGAACCACGCATTCTGAGAGAGAGAGAGAGAGACTTCTGGAGAGATTCAACGTTGTGTGAAGGAGTTTTGGGTACTGAACAGCACTTTGCAGGTTCATTTTGATTTGCCCTTCCTTGTATCGATTTAGAAGAGACTGTGGGGGCTGCACTCTGAGCTCTTTCCCTGGTACTCTCCATTGTTCTTTCCAGCAGATTTGATGTACAGGTCTCTCCAGGCCGAGATTCAAGGCTGCAATGAGCAGGATGTGGATGGAAAGCAAGATCAACCATCCCCTTTAAGAACTAGCCCGCGCCATTGTGTGTGTGTTCCATTGCTGACTGACATCACATGAGCTTCGCCAGCGCTCTGAGTTAGCGCCTCGCTCCTCGGCCTTTGCGCCTTAAGACAGGTGTGAAGCGCCTGATTTAGCGCTCCAAACACCTCCAGGGGCGATAAAAGTCAAGTTTGCAGTCGGAGGCGATAATTAGCGTCAGGCGCTAATCTTTGCGCCCGGCCGATAATTGCGCCCCAAATGGGGCGATACTGAATTTCTCCCCCTGAATGCTTTGCCACAGGGAGTAGTTGAGGTAGCGACCTCTACAAGTTTGAAGCAGAGGAAGAAAATACTGAGCCATGGGAGGAGAGCAGGGAAATGTGGACTAGCTTTGAATTGCTCCAGCAAAGAGCCGGCACAAACACAATGGGTCAAATGGCCCTCCTTCTGTGTTGTAAGCCGCCGTGGTCCTATCTGCGGCCTGGACTGCTCCCAGTGAGTAGGGAAATATTCTGGTTTTGGCGCAGGGATGTACGCAGTTCGAAGCGCACATCCCAGCGATGCTCAGAACTCATCTCGGGAAAAGCAGCTGATCCGGTGGGCAGGCTCCGCGAATAGTCATCAGGCCTTTGCGGCGTTGGTTAAGTCAAAGGGACGCCACAGAACGGCCTCACACGGACACTAAAACCTTCGTAGTAATTTGGACAGACAGATGGAAAGATAAAGACACAACTCCTCTTTAGACAGGAATGTGTTCCATTCCCCAGAACAAATTTCCGTCTCCTTGATCAGCACAAGAAGGCATTATTCCACTTTGTGTCTTGTTGCGTTAAACTGAAGGGGAGATGACAAGCTCAGTTTATGCCTTATTCATTCATTTAATTGCACTGGTCTCATTTGACATGATATCTGTTGGTCATCTCTGCTAATGGCAGATAAGAGAAACATTTGAAAAGATGACGTACCACGTTGCGGTCTGATTCTGGGATAAATTGCCTGGGATGGAAGGAACATTATCCGGCTTATAGTCTCATCAGTTGAGAGGCATACTTGGGACAGAAGCAGAGAGATTCAGTGGACAAATCCCAAACTGTGTTTTTTAAAAAAAAACGAAGGTTGCTCAAAATCAGAAGTAAAAACAGGACGTGCTTAAACAACGTTCCCCCTCATTTTTTTGGGGTCCCTTTAACGGGCTGCGCGGCCCGTTCAAAATTTTTGCGCGGTTTCTCCCATTGAAAAGCCGGTGACAGGCCTGCGCGGGACCTCCAGACCGCTGCGTGGTCCCGCAGCTTAGCGGGAGCGCTGGCTGTAAATATACAGGTCAATCAACACTGGGGGAAGACAAAAGATAGGCTATTGTTTCAGCTGGAGACATCTTATAACAACCTACATTCTCAATCACAACATCTTACAACAACCTACATTCTCAATCACAACATCTTACAACAACCTACATTCTCAATCAAAACATCTTGTAACAACCTACGGTCTCAATCACAAGGCATCCACTCTCTTCTCTCGTTGATTACGACTCCCATAACCGATTGAACTCATTTGTTTCAATTTGGTTCTCTTGGTGTTTCCCCTTCTCCCCCGAGGGCTCTGGGGTACAGTTCCTCAGGCACCAACAGCTCTCTTCCTGAGCCGTTCTTCGTGTGTGAGCTGAGACAGCGAGTGTTGGTCGGCTATTTAAGTATGGGGTGCATCACAGTTGAGCCCATCCTGCCTCCAGCCAAGGTCCCACACGTGTATTTTCTAGCTAGGAGGCCGTTGGATTGCGATCAGGAGTGGGAGCCCTCTACCCCGGGAACATTTATGACTTCTGTCGAGACACCGAGTGGAGGAAATGATCATGCCCATATTTCCGATGTCACTGCGCGTGCCAAGAGTAGTTTTTCCCCCCTCCTTAATTACAGCATCCAGCTGAGCTCCAACGATGCACAGGCAAGATGGCAAATCTTCGGGCCAGGATTCCTTGGCAGTGCTGTCCGCTCCTGCACTGAGGCTAGAAGGGAAGCTGTCTGATGAGGGTGCGTGTGTCTGCCAAGCGCGCAGCCCTGGCAGGACCCGGCTTCCGTCTCTTCTAGGGGCGCTGGTGCTTGTGTGCTGCCCAGCAAACACAGATTGTCAAACCCTGTCAGCTCGGATGTCAGCAGCTGATTTAACGGCCGACACACAATTCATAAATTCATAGAAGTATCAGCGCCGAAAGGCCATTCAGTCTATTGTGTCCGTGCTAGCACATCTGAGCTCCCACCTCCCTGCTCTTTCTTTCCCTGCTCTTGAATATTTTTCTTCTTCAAGTCTTTATCTGACTGCCTCTTAAAACGTTGATAGTCCATTCTGTATTCTAATAGCCCTTCATGTGAAAAAATTCCCTCTATCCGCCCCCTTTATGCTTCTAGCAGTAACACTAAGTTGATGCCGCCTTGGTACCAACTCACTGACCAGTGAGAATGATCGTTCAGCATTTACCCCTCAAACTCCTCCATAATTTCGAACACTTCTATTCGACCCCCCCCCCCCCCCCTCCCTTAACCTTCTCCTTAATTTTCTGTACAGTGTATACAGCTCTATTTAAAAAAAAATCTCTCACTGGAACTATTTCCTTTCTTCAGTGGGATAATAAATCAAGAAAGAAAGACTTGCATCTATATAGCGCCTTTCACGACCACCGGACTTTACAGCCAATGAAGTACTTTTTGAAGTGTTGTAATGTAGGAAACGCAGCAGCCAATTTGCACACAGCAAGCTCCCGCAAACAGCAATGTGATAATGACCAGATAACTTGTTTTAGTGATGTTGATAGAGGGATAAATATTGGCCAGGACACCGGGGATAACTCCCCTGCTCTTCTTCGAAATAGTGCCATGGGATCTTTTACGTCCACCTGAGAGGGCAGACAGGGCCTCGGTTTAATGTCTCATCTGAAAAGTGACACCTCCGACAGTGCAGCACTCCCTCAGCACTGCACTGGAGAGTCGGCCTGGATTATGTGCTCAGTCTCTGGAGTGGGTCTTGAACCCACAACCTTCTGACTCAGAGGCGAGGGCACAGCTTGACACGGTGTTCACCGCTGGCTCGAACATCCTTTCTGAAACTGAATACGACCCTCCAAATACAACCTAACTAACGTCTTGTACAGATTCATTATCACCGTACAAATAAATGACTGCCGACATTATTAGAAATGGTTTCCATGATGTGAAGGACAAAGGAGCTAATATTGATTGACAGTTCATTTTGACGAATCCTGATGGATATGGTAAAACCAGGCAGCTACCAAACAAGACCAAACATGACGCACACATCTCAGGCAGTGACACGGATGTTAAATACCAACTTTGGGTAGGATGAGTCGATCTTTTTCAGGGTCTGACTGGTCGCAGGCTTCCCAAAGCGGAAGTAGGGAAATGTTCCAAATTGCTCAGTTATCCAATAAGAGACCTCGGTTCGATGCGACTTTAAGGCAGGAGAATAACACTTGCCTACAGTAAGCTATTTGACTGGTGAGGGCCTCAAAGCTGAACCTGGTCCAATCCCACGGCGCTCTGGCTGATGATTTCCTCTCCAGTGCCCCTACCATTGCTGTTAGGTACCCTATACGTATACACGTATATACGTAGGATTAGGATTTACATAGAAACATAGAACATAGAAGATAGGAGCAGGAGTAGGCCATTCGGCCCCTCGAGCCTGCTCCACCATTCGATGAGATCATGGCTGATCATCCAAACTCAGTACCCTGTCCCTGCCTTCTCCCCATATCCCTTGATACTTTTAGCTTTAAGAAATATATCTAACTCATTCTTGAATATATTTAATGACTTGACCTCAACTACCTTCTGTGGTAGAGAATTCCACAGGTTCACCACTCTCTGGGTGAAGAAATTCTTCCTCATTTCTGTCCTAAATGGCTTACCCCTTATCCTTAGACTGTGACCCCTGGTTCTGGACTCTCCGACCATCGGGAACATTCTTCCTGCATCTAGTTTGTCCAGACCTGTCAGAATTTTATATGTTTCGATGAGATCCCCTCTCATTCTTCTATACTCCAGCGAGTATAAGCCCAATCGACCCAATCTCTCCTTTGGCTTAATCTCACATGATTATGTTTTTGCTTTCTTTTCACTTATAAATAGCTTGTAGACTTGTACTGTGGCCAGAAATAATAAAATGGTTGAGTTGCTCATTCTCAGAATCTTTCATGGTATGGATGACATTTAACAAGAATATTTTTTTTATATCAGCAAGTTGAGGTTGTTTGTTTGCCAGGAATGCTTAATAAGGGGTCAATGGTCTCCCAGATAAGAGGGTAGCCTATATCACAAACAAACAAGACAATGATCAACAGATCAGTTCGGAAAACTGAAAAAAACAGCTCTTTTTAAGGGGTGGGTGTGACTGACTAAAGCCCTACAACGATCTTAAGCTTTCCTTTACAATTCATAGCGAGAGAGACAAGAACACAAGAATCGACGGTGGTTACGTTCTCTACCCAGAGCGAAAGCGGGTAATATCGTTTAATCCTCGAACCACTGCTCTCACCGTATCCTGAGTAAAAACCTGTTCCATCTCCAGCTTTTTCCAGTTCTGACGAAGGGTCATCGACCTGAAACTTTAACTCTGTTTCTCTCTCCACAGATGCTGCCTGACCTGCTCGGTATTTCCAGCATTTTCTGTTTTTATTTCAGATTTCCAGCATCCGCAGAATTTTGCTTTTGTATTGGGGTAATATCGTTTGTTTCTCTGTATGACTATTGCTTAAGACGTTGAGTGTGTCAAGACTCGGTCAAACTGAATAACGATTATTTGCAACCAAGAAATTTGCAATCAAGAAGCTTACACTGCCACACCTCGGATCAGCTAACTCTGCACAGATCTTCCTAATTTAGTACCACCAAAGCAGTGCATTTTCCCACATGGCCACTGGGGGAGTTGTGGCTAGTGGTTGCCTTGGGGGAAAAATTCGGTTGGTTAGCGCTAGGAACTTAGCGCCCGGGCGCAGCGATTTTAGCACTGCTCGTGAAATTGACCAGTCATTTTGCGGCGGCGCTAAACACTACCAGCCACGATCTCCTGCACCCGCAAATCATGACGTCAGTCAAGCGTGCAACGCCGTGGTAGCGCCCCAGACCGGATATTGAGTCGCGCCCCTTGCCTTAGCGCCTGCCGCTAGGAACGACAGGTAGAGGGGAACATTTTCAGGTCGGGAAGGGGCTGGGGGAGCGCTATTTAAAGGCGGGCGCTTCCTGCCTTTTCTTGTCGGCAAAATTTTTGGTTTTAACGCTGTCCTAAGGAGTTTTGGCCCTCAGCACCACTTTTGAGGTTCCTAAGTGCTGAGCTCTTTCCCTGGGCCTATCCATTAGCGCTTCCAACACAATTGCCTTTGAGGTCTCTCCAGGCCGAGATTCAAGGCCAGCAACATGGACCCTCCCCTTTAAGAACTGGCCGGCGCCAGTGTGTCTGTGTTCCATTGCTAACTGACATCACATGAGCTTCTCCAGTGCTCTGAGGTAGCGCCTTGCTCCTCGGCGTTAGCGTCTTAAGACAGGTGTGTAGCGCCTGATTTAGCGCTCCAATCACCTCCAGGGGCGATAGAGGCCAAGTTTGCAGTCGGAGGCGATAATTAGCGCCAGGCGCTAAACTTTGCGCACGGCCGATAATAGCGCCCCCAAACGGGGCGATACCAAATTTCTCCCCCCTAACGTCTAATTTTGGCATTGGGTGCCATGCTGGATCTAGGTGCAGAAGACAGCCAGTTGATAAATGGGGGATTTCCTCACTGAGGGACCACTGGTTGCCGACATTTCCTTTTGCGCTGAGGGGTTTAAAATACCTCTGTGTGTTAATTTTAGCAAGCTGCTTGACATATTGCCATCAAATTTCTATTTTAACAAAGCCATTAATTCACTTCAAAAATGGCGTACTAAAATTAGGGAACGTTGAAGGCAGCACTGAAAATAGAAGAGCACATAGAGGCACATCTACTTGACTCCCTTTCACTCAGAATCAGTTCCCAGCATTGAAACATACTGTGCAAGGAACTTATTTCCTGTAACGGATGACTCATGATGGTCACCAGATTATAATTGCTTCCTTTCGAGCACGGAGGTGCTGAAGAGACAGCGCCTTTAATTAAAATAAGATATGAATAAAAAGGGAATGCAGTCCTTGGGAACTCTCAACTTGCAACATTATAATAACAACAACGTGCATTTATATAGCACCTTTAGTGTGGTAAAACGTCCCACACGGGAGCGATTATCAGACAAAATTTGACACCGAGCCCCATAAGGAGATATTGGGGCAGATGACCAAAAGCTTGGTCAAAGAGGTAGGTTTTAAGGAGGAAAGAGAGGTAGAGAGGCGGAGAGGCCTAGGGAGGGAACTCCGGAGCTTAGGGGCCAGGCAGCTGAAGACACGGCCGCCAATGGTGGTGCGATTAAAATCGGAGGAGCGCAGGAGGCCGGGATCGGAGGAGCGCAGAGATCTCGGGGGGTTGCGGGGCTGGTGGAGATTACAGAGGGGCGAGGCCATGAGGGATTTGAAAACAAGGATGAGAATTTTAAAATCAAGTGTAACTATTGAACTGACCTTGGCTAGCTTTACGTTGAGATATGGGAGGCTGCTCTGATGGTTCAGCTGCTTAAGGCAGTGAGGAGCTGGCTGATACAGATTAGGAGACTTGACCCCCAGTCGGTGCGGTTAGCTGATCTGCATGGGGCAGTGGTAAAAGTGCAGCCGCTGGAGTCTGCGCCCCGATTAAACATGGGGAAGATCGATCAGTTCGTGCTTCTGATTGATGTCCAGTGATTTCCCGCTAGAGAGTGTGGGTGCAGACATTGGCTGGGGATAACTTGGCTAGGATATCACTTCCATACGTCCCCCACCCCACATACTCTGCCCTCCCCCCACCCCCCGGGTCAAATGCACTGACTGTCTAGATTCATGCATGAGGGATGACTCTGTGGTGAGGGTCTGGAGTGGAGACGGCGGCTGTGGGACAATACACCAGCAACACAGCCAGCACCTTCAGGACAGGAAACAAACTGGCAGAGAAAGAGACAAGACAAATACAAACATCATCTGGCCTCAGCCGTCGCTTGGCTATTTGTGTGTCTGCTGACGACGGTTACTAAATCTTGTACTCTTAATTCAATTGTACCTCGCACCCCCCCCCACCCCCACCCCCCCCAAAAAAGTACTTTTATTTTACACTAGCCATGATGCGGAGATGCCGGTGTTGGACTGGGGTGGACAAATGTGAGAAGTCGCACAACACCAGGTTATAGTCCAACAGCTTTATTTGAAATCACAAGCTTTCGGAGCTGCTGCTCCTTCGTCAGGTGAAGTCTGATGAAGGAGCAGCGCTCCGAAGACTTGTGATTTCAAATAAAGCTGTTGGACTATAACCTGGTGTTGTGCGACTTCTCACATTTATTTTACACTAATAGTGAATTGTACCCGCCTGTTTTAGCACATCGTTTTCAAACAGAAAGAATTCTGCACTAAATCCGCATTTCATCCTCCTCCTCCCCCCGCCCATCTGCTACCCCACCCCACCCCACCCCAGGGTGATTTATGCTGAGCTTCAGACCTTCAAACACTGGCACCCTCTGATACCTCACCAAGTGGACGGGCTGTATTTCTATCAGTTTATTTCATCTTTTCAGCATTCACAGATTTCCTTTTTATCTCTTACTTGTGTCATTTAATATTTGAAGACAGAACAATTTTGGTTCGATGTTTATATCGTGCAGATGGCTAAACCTGCAGCGTCCTGAATTTTGCCCCTCCGCTTGGAATTCACTCTGTCTTGAGATCAGTTTTTGAGTCAAATTGAATCTGCCTTTCCGACAGTGCTTTACCTATTTAAGACTGCTTGCTTGAAGGTCCTGACTGTGTGTGTGTGTGTGTGTGTGGTTAGAGGAGGTGGTAACAGAGCGTCACTTCACTGCTACAGTCAAGCCCTGATTGATTGGCTTTGATGATGCAGAGTCTGTGTGCTGGGAACTCATAACATCGCTGCTCATTTGAAAGGAGCGAGTTTTATTCCTCCAGTTCCTGGCATCAGCCTCGGCGAAGTCACATCCAGGCCACTTGCGAGACCTTTAGTCGCTCTGCACAGCAGAGAGAAGCAAACAAAATCGAATTATGGCCGGGAGGAAAATGAAGAAAACGCCAGTTGTGCAGGAAGAACTTCCAGCCTGCTTTGCAAAAATGGGATCGGGCAGCCCCAGACCGCGGCAGAAATTCGGGGGCATGTTTTCTGCGGTCGAGGGCTCCTCGGAAAATAAAACTCTGAATTTTGGCGCTTTGGATGGCGGCTCGTGCAGGCAGACAACAAGTGGGAAAGAAAGCGCGTCTGCTCGGCCTCTAACTGACTCCAGTGTTACTGAGAAAGACAGTGGGGAGCAGGAATCGATTGCAGGCAAAGCAGATCAGGAGACTGAAGTCAGAGAAGCTCCACAAAATCCTGATTCAAAGGTAAGGGCAGAATCGGTTTCCTGTCATTGTTTTCTGGACTCCAAGTTGTTCTTGTGGAACCTTTGAAGCTTCAGATGCTCAATCATTTTGTTCATGTCCAACATAATTTCATGTCGGCAATATCTGAGTAAGTGTTTACCTCATGAAGGCAATTTACATCCTTAAATATGAAGAATTTTGATTAATATCGAGCAAAGGCTCTAAATAGCAGGAAATGCTCAGATGTTGGATATCTGGTAGAATCAGAGGTATCTTAACTAGTCATGTCTGCTGTGATTGGCACCTACTTCATAAAGGTAGTCTTTTCAGCAGAGCAAGGGTTTGCTGAACGATTGGGTTTTTAGATAAAGTCGCACTTTCCTCCTTTAAGACGCTCCTTAAAACCTACCTCTTTGACCTGCCCTATTATCTCCCTTTGTGGTTCGTGTCAATTTTTGTTTGGTAACGCTCCTGTGAAGCACCTTGGGATGTTTTACTATGTTAGAGGCGCTATATAAATGCAAGTAGTTGTTGTTGATGGTGGAGTCCTAGTTAGATAGCGATTGGGTTTCGTTGTGAAGAGTGGTGCTTGGCTCGAGGGGGTTAGTGACTACCTTATGGGGGTAAAGTTTGCCAATGGATGCCGGTGACGTGTGTGTGGAGGTCGGGTGCGGACAGGATTGACCTCGGCCGGATGTCTTCCACAGGTTGAGCTGCCGCTGATCGTCTCGGTTCAGATAGAAGAATGCCCAGTTGGGCAAAACACTCGATGCTTGGCGTCCATGGAACTGAGTGCTAGCAAGGTTCAGCGCCTTCAGGAAAGGAGGGGTGGGGTGCTTAGGGAAAGGAGGTAAAATTGGAGAAAGAAAGAAAGTAAATCAACAATTAAAAAAAAATAGAAACTGAAAGCTCAAGATCTCCCTCTTGAGGTCTCTCAGTTCACTTCATCCCCGCCCCTGTCAAGGGCCTGGCGTTGAGACTAGACAGGAACAATATTGGAACTGCTGGTGTAATTGGTGATGTGATGATGTCACTGGCCCAGTAATTCCATGGGTGGAGATCCTTCTGATTTCAGTAAGATCATGACTGCCAGTGTCCTCCAATACTGACGCCTGCGGGAGATCGTGGGCTCAATCGAGAGCACCTTATTTGCACGGGACCATTCGCGCTTTTAGCTAAGTAAAATTTCCCAAAGGCGCTTCGCGGGAGTGTTATCAAACAAAATTTAACACCAAGCCACATAAGGAGATATTAGGACAAAGAGTAGGTTTTAAGGAGCGTCTTAAAGGAGGGGAGAGAGAGAGAGGCGGAGAGGTTTGGGGAGGGAATTCCAGAGCTTAGGGCCCAGGCAGCTGAAGGCACGGCTGCCAATGGTGGAGCGATTAAAATTGGGGCTGCTCAAGAGGCCAGAATTGGAGGAGCGCAGAGATCTCGGAGGGTTGTGGGGCTGAAGGAGGTTACAGAGATAGGGAGAGGGCGCGAGGCCATGGAGGGATTTGAAAACAAGGATGAGAATTTTAAACTTGAGGCGTTGCCAGACCGGGAGCCATTGTAGGTCAGCGAGCACAGGGGGTGATGGGTGAACGGTTCTTGGTGCGAGTTAGGATACGGGCAGCAGAGTTTTGGATGAGTTCAAGTTTATGTTGGGTGGAAGATGGGAGTTCGGCCAGGACAAGCGTTGGAATAGTCAAGTCTGGAGGTAACAATGGCATAGAGGAGGGTTTCAGCAGCAGATGAGCTGAGGCAGGGGCGGAGTCGGAGGATGTTACGGAGGTGGAAGTAGGCGGTCTTGGTGAGGGAGCGGGTATCTGGTCGGAAGCTCATCTCGGGGTCAAATACGACACCAAGGTTGCGAACGATCTGTCATAGGAGAGGAGGAACACAGCTGAGCCAGATTCCAGCCCCCTCCAGCAGGGGATACCAGAACGTGATCAGGAGCAGGAGACCTGGCTAAATAATCGCTCCTGAGCCCAGGCACCCTGAGCCAATTTTACGAATCCAAACGTTGCTCTGGTTGAGATCAGCGGGTTCAGCATTGGGATGAAATCATAGAATCATAACAACAACAACAACTTGTATTTATATAGTGCCTTTAACGTAGTAATATGACCCAAGGCGCTGCACAGGAGTGTTGTAAGACAAAAAATTTGACACCGAGCCACATAAGGAGAAATTAGGACAGGTGACCAAAAGCTTGGTCAAAGAGGTAGGTTTTAAGGAGCGTCTTAAAGGAGGAAAGAGAGGTAGAGAGGTGGAGAGGTTTAGGCCGGGAATTCCAGAGTTCAGGGCCCAGGCAACAGAAGGCACGACCACCAATGGTTGAGCGATTGGAAGGAGCGATAGTTCCGAAAGCTTGTGATTTCAAATAAAACTGTTGGACTATAACCTGGTGTTGTGCGACCTCTCAATTTTGAGCGATTATAATCAGGGATGCTCAAGAGGGCAGAATTAGAGGAGCGCAGATATCTCGGGGGGGTTGTGGGGCTGAAGGAGATTACAGAGATAGGGAGGAGCGAGGCCATGGAGAGATTTGAAAACAAGGATGAGAATTTTGAAATTGAGGCCTTGCTTAACCGGGAGCCAGTGTAGGTCAGCGAGCACAGGGGAGATGGGCGAACGGGACTTGGTGCGAATTTGGACACGGGCAGCCGAGTTTTGGATGACCTCAAGCTTACGTAGGGTGGAATGTGGGAGGACAAAATATAGTACACAGAATAGTACAGCACAGAAGGAGGCCATTCGGCCCATCGAGTCTGCGCTGGCTCTTTCGAAGAGCAATCCGATTAGTCCCACGCCCCCGCTCTTTCCTGATATCCCTGCAATTTTTTCTCCTTCAAGTATTTATCCAATTCCCTTTTGACGGCTACTATTGAATCTGTTTCCACCACCCTATCAAGCAGCGCATTCCAAATCCTAACCACTCGTTGCGTAAAAAAGTTTTTCTCAATGTCGCCTCTGGTTCTTTTGCCAATTGGACCCAAGACTCTAGCTGGGGCCGAGCTCGTGTTTTGATAGGTTTAGCATAACTTCCTGGCTTTTGTACTCTGTGCCTCCATTTATAAAGCCCAGGATCCCATATGCTTTATTAACTGCTTTGTTTACCTGTCCTGCCACCTTCCAAGGTTTGTGCACAAACATCCCCAGGTCTCTCTGTTCTTGCACCCCCTTTAAAATTGTACCATTTAGCTTGTATTGTCTCTCCTCATTCTTCCTACCTTTCATGGTTAATGAGCTGGAGTGAATTTCACTCCATACCAACCGTTAACTTGTGTATTTTGCTCATTACGCTCTGTCCTTTTAAACCTACAAACACCTTCTTAAAAAAAAACGATTTTGTGCTTGGTTCTCTCTGCCCCATTCCCGATCCTCAATTCTTTCCTGTCTCCCACGCGGAATCCTTTTCTTCCCCATAATACAGCATTCTGAGGCATTCCTCGACGTGAGGGGTCCCGTATCAATGCAAACTGTTGGTTGTAACACAGAGCTAACAGGACAGCCATTAAAATATAACCCTCAATAGCTCGCCAACGAGCAGAGCTTTGCACATCTTTGTGTAATCAGAGCTGGCAGTGCAACACGGGGGACTCAAACCAGTATTGGATTGCTACCTACCCTTGATGTAGAAATCATTTCCCAGTAATTTTGAAGCTCTAACTTAATACTTGGTTGTGCCTCCGCTGTTTATCTCTCTCTCACACGCATCTTTTCTGTTAATTCCTTGTCATCACAATGCAGGCCTTCTAAATAGATGGAATAAAGGACAAAAGTACCGTGTGTATATCATACAATATAGATCATTAGGTGTTTTGCTTACACATGTTAATGGAGTTCCTTGTTGGTTCGAGCTTGCACATATATACTCCTTTCATTTGTACTTTGAAGGAGGTTGACTTCAAGGAAGAAAAATTGATTAGAGTTCAGCTCATTCTGCTTTGTAGAATGAGAAAGCATTTTTTCGTTCCAACCTTCTCCCTCCCCAACCCACTGAAGGGATTATTACTAGTCCTAGCCCCTTTAGGGCTACCCCAGATCAGGCGTATTCCCCAGACGTTCACTTTCAACTAAAGTTTGAGGTAGCCGAATCCTAAAGACGCTTAATTGTGTCTAAAGGTCTGGGCCATCTCTCCCTAAAGGAAAGGAACAACCTGAAGATGTTACCGTCCTCCAGATAGCACTTTTAATACGTTTAGCTAGACTGTAACATTCCGGATATTATGAGGGTCCGGAAAACTCCCCCAGAATTCTGCAACTCCTCACCAAAGAGTGTACAGAGATTGAGTTCGCGAGTTTGATACAGAAGTATTATGTGAGACATTTCTAAAAATATATAGATTTATTAAAGACCCGACATGTAATTACAGTAGGTGTTTCAATCGCAACATTCACAGTTCCAAAAAGAGAAAGCTTACAATTCTTATCATCAGATTTTAACTTTGCTACAATTTTACAAGTTCTTAGTCTTTATTCCAGGATATCCACCAAAATCAAATACAATACAGTACCTTGATCCCGGAGGTACAAAGAGTTGTAGACTTACAGAGCCTGCCTCTGAAGCCAAGAATCGCTTTGCCCCTTTACAGCGAATCTATCCTCCCATTTTAAAGTTCAATATTTATACCCTTTTTCAGTGGTATTTCCTTTGAAGTTTTCTGCTGATGTAAGTTAATTATCTCTAGTCATTTTTCTGCTGACCCCTGCAATTCTTACAGTCACTTCAGCTGGTAGCAATGCAGAATTATGTCTCTACCCCAGGTGTCCCAAGCCCACCATAAAAAATGGTGTAACAGCAGGTGCATCTATTTGATGTCATTTTTACCAAGGTCTTCTGTTTGTATCTTTTTACGAAGTGTAACTTAGAACACCTCAACCAGGGTGATCTATGCAATTCTTAGTCACCTCTACTGGTTGTAACACAGAATCGTGTCTCTCTAGGTGTTCCAAGTTCAACACAAAAACGGTTTGACGGCAGGTGTTTCTTTTACTTGATGTCATTTTTATGAAGGCATATGTTTCTTAATTTTATGTGCCTGTTTACGAAGTGTAACTTAGAACACCTTAACAGGGTGTACCATTGTGTTCTTTCCAAAGCTTCAGACTTCAGGAGCCTCCAACCTCCTGTTTCAATAAGGTTATTGATTCAGTGTCAACAACTTATCTTATCCCAGTAGCCTGAATGCTGTTAACAATACAGCTTCTCCATTGTTAGGTTTTTAGATTTTCAGACCTAGTTTGTCATGTTTTAATAAGGCCAGAATTCTTTCATAGAATGGTGTATTTTTCTGAATATGGCTTATTCCTTCACACCACGACCAGCATTTATTGCCCATCCCTAATTCCCCTTGAGAAGGTGGTGGTGTGCCGCCTTCTTGAACCGCTGCAGTCCGTGCGGTGAAGGCACTCCCACAGTGCTGTTAGGGAGGGAGTTCCAGGATTTTGACCCAGCGATGATGAAGGAACGGCGACATATTTCTAAGTCAGGTTGGTGTGTGACTTGGAGGGGAACTTGGAGGTGGTGGTGTTCCCAAGCGCCTGCTGCCCTTGTCCTTCTAGGTGGAAGAGGTCGTGGGTTTGGGAGGTGCTGTCGAAGAAGCCTTGGTGAGTTGCTGCAGTGCATCTTGTAGATGGTACACACTGCAGCCACGGTGCACCGGTGGTGGAGGGACTGCTTGTTTCAGGTGGTGTATTTTGTTGAATGAGGGTTTCTATCATGGAGAATATCTTGACATTAGGTTTGGGGAAACCTGCAGGTTTTAATTAAAACAGGAAGCCTCATAGGTAACAAAACCCAGTGAGGACCCACTCATCAACCCTTCTTGTTGCAGTAGATTCACCAAGTGATTGATGGATAAGTGGCACAGATGGCTAGGTTGGTAAGGTCAGTAGATAGATGGTCCGTACAGATCAGAAGGTGTTGGGTTTGATCCCCTGTCTCTAAGTTAGCTGATCCCAGGTGGGGTGGCATGTAGGGTGGCTCAGCTTCCCTGGATCAGGGCGGGGGTAACGATCAGCTCCAGTGACCCCCGCTGAAAGTGCCCCTATGAGGACATGGCGCTACGCCCATGGTGATGCCTGCCAACAATCACTGTTGTGTATTTCACCGCTGTCGGTGGAACTGTACTTCGGTGAGAGTCACAGGAAAGGATTCAGATTGATTCCTGGGATGAGAGGGCTCTCCTATGAGGAAAGATTGAGTAGAATGAGCCGATATTCTCTGGAGTTTAGAAGAATGAGAGGTGATCTCATTGAAACGTATAAAATTCTTAAGGGGCTTGACAGGGTAGATGCTGAGAGGCTGTTTGCCCTGGCTGGCGAGTCTAGAACCAGGGGTCACAGTCTCAGAATAAGAGGTCGGTTTGGGACTGAGATGAGGAGAAATTTCTTCACTCAAAGAGTTATGAATCTTTGGAATTCTCTACCCCAGAGGGCTGTGGATGCTGCAGTCGTTGAGTATATTCAAGACTGAAAATTGTTAAGATTTTTGGGCACTAAGGGAATCAAGGGATGTGAGGATCGGGCGGGAAAGTGGAGTTGAGGTAGAAGATCAGCCATGATCATATTGAATGGCGGAGCAGGCTCGAGGGGCCGTATGGCCGACTCCTGCTCCTAGTTCTTATGTTCTTATGAAAGGAGATTTTGTGTGTTTGTGTGGGGGATGGGAGAACAGAGGACAGCAAAGGGGATTGTGAAATCAAAACAGAAAAACACAGTCAGTCTGCCTCTGAAAGAGAAGAGACAGATTATTCCCTTGCTTTGAATGCCAGTTCTGATCAAGTCTCCCCAGCAGATATGTTAACCTACCTTTCGGTTTCAAATGCTGACTGACCAGCTGCTGTGAATTTCAAACTTTAGTGGGTTTTTTTTCTTCTCAAACCAATATATTCCTGTTTCATTTAAAACCAGAACCCTGACGTTTTATGTTTTTGTGAGTGAGTCTTGGCGGACATTGCAACTCACGCTGATTTTTTTTTGGTCTTGGCCCTGGAGTTAGGCTCCCTGGATATTAGTGCAGGAATGTCTGGGGTGCATTGGTGTGAAAGCCCCTGTGACAGGCATGTTACAATAGTGGACAAAGGAACATGTTGGTACAGCGCGATGCAAACGGCCAAGTTTCTGTCTGTACTCAGTCTTGCTGCAGTTTTCCACCCATCTCAATTTTAAAAAAAATGCCCTATTCTGTGGGTGGATTTGCAGCCCTCCACCCCCCCCCCCCCCCAATGTTGTAATTCTGATTTATATATATATATATATATATTTAAAAATCAGTGCATAAAATGGAATAAATGAAACAAATCATTCGAATAAAGGTTGGGGAGCTCCACCCTTCCTACTGAACTTGATGTCTGAGAGGTAGCATCCAGCTATTTGTGGAGGATTGTGCTTCAACACAATTGCGGGGTGGGGAGAGATATCTGGTCAGATGTCCCGTTGATCGAAACCAATCGGGACATCAAAGGGGCTGGACTTGCCTTGAAGTTGGGTGCGGCAAGGCGCATGCTTGCAGCCGCAGCCTTGGTGTAATTGTATTATTGCTGTAGTCTCTCCCAACTGGGAAGGGCTGGGCAGAGGGGGGAAGGCTGCAAGAAGCAGAGAGAGAGAGAGAAAAGTACATTATATATAACAAAAAGATATTGCAACCGCTGTGTGGCTGCAGCTCTCATCGGATCTTCGGGAGGAATTGCAACATTCTGCATTGTATCGTTTGGTGGGGTTGCAAATAATCAGGAGCCATGTCTTACCAGGGGAAGAAGAATATTCCTCGGATCACGGTAAGGATGTCAGGGGCTGTGTTGTGTGAAATGCAAATGTCGCAGTCTGCTTGTCATTTCATGTGCAATCGCCGAGTCCGGCTGCATTGACCTCACGCAGTGCCGAGACCGCTTGCACCATTTCAGTCCAACACCGACCGACGCAGTTTTTTTTTAACACGGTGGGACCAAGGACAGCGACTGTGCAGTGCTCAGAGGGGATAATGGCGGTGTCTAAACACAGGCAGATGGGCGAGATTTCTCTTCCCTCTTTCCTCCCCCCCCCCCTTCTGCCTCTGATACGATTGTTGGCTCAGAAAGGATTAGAAAACAGAAGCCCCATTCAAACACTCCTTCCAAGAAGAGAAATGCATTGCAAACATCCTTTGCAAAATGCTATAAATTAGACATTTATAATTGACATCTCCCCCCTTTTTTCCTCCCCCGAAAAGCATTGCAACAAAGAAGGCGTTTAATGTGACCGATTTAGCGATTAGTGGAATTATTTTTAGATGAAAAAAAAATTAACGTGTGCAAATATTTTTGAATCAGAACCGAAGTAGTTCTGGACTAATCCTGTGTATATTGCAAATATAAGGGTCTGGATTATTCAGGGTGGGAGTAAATGCTTATTTTCATGTGTCGAACCCACCCATATTTTGACCTGAATATTTGAAGGTACGCAGCAATAATGCCTGTCTGGAAAATAATAAAGTAGAACGAGCTGGTAGAATCCTTCAGTCTCATTGTTAATGTTTTGGCACTCTACCAGATCACCAGTGTTGCATTTTTATATTAAATGTATTTAATCTCTCATTTTCATTCTCTCGTTACTGTCATTTTAATTATTCAGAGGAGCAGGTCCCACACACTTAAACATGCTTGAAGATTTTTTGTCTTTTACGTTAATGGATCTTAAAAAAAAAAAAAATCTCTTTTTCAGAGCGAGCGCATGCTGGTAAAAGGTGGAAAAATCGTTAACGACGATCAGTCTTTCTTCGCTGACATTTACATTGAAGATGGTCTGATCAAGTAAGGTGGCTTTATTCTGCTGTTGCAATAGGGCTGCGTTTTTTGAAATAGTGAATAAATGAACCCTTTATTTAAAAAAAATACGTATATATTTTTTTTCATACTAACTTTCTTGTCACTTGCGTAGGCAAATTGGTGAAAATCTGATCGTGCCCGGCGGGGTTAAAATCGCTGATGCCCACGGACGGATGGTTATACCCGGGGGGATTGATGTCCACACCCGTCTGCAGATGCCCACCAGAGGGATGACAGCAGCTGATGACTTTTCACAGGGAACAAAAGCAGCGCTGGCTGGGGGCACCACCATGATCTGTAAGGTTCAATTTTTGTTTGCAGTATTCGGTTTGTACGTCAGTTTTCATTAAAAAAAAAAAAATTGTAGGTGTAAGTTCATTATTACAAAGAACAAACATAGTTTGAGCTAATTATGACAGAGCAGGCAATACACTACTGCAGGCAAATTGATTAGCAAGTAACACAATGGATCAGATGAATTCTGCACTGTGTCAAAAGCTGAGATGCAAAATGCACATGTACAGATCTATTGCAGCTCATTATGTGCTGAATAATTTTTAATACTAATCACACAGATGAATGAATGGTCCAGATTTGCTGAGGTCTGTCTCCTTTTTTTCTGCCCCCACTGTGATTTGTTAATTTTGATGTCTGTCTTTTTTCTTTTTAAAAAAAAAAATGTTGTTCCTCTCTGATTTCCCCCCTCCCCCTTCTGAAAATGCAGAGGGAAAGGGCAGCGTTCCATCAGTGCCAGCAGCCCTCTGGTATTGTGCCCAATGGCAATTCCTCATGCATGTGAAGAATGAGTGCTGGCTAGTTATTAAAGCAGTGGGGGGGGGGTGCTGGCACTGTCAAACCCAATCCCCACTCGCACCCACAGGCCATCTCCCGGTGAAATCGCTGGCGTGCTGATGGGGAGTCCGGAGCCTCGGCAATCCTATTTCTCTCTTCTCCCTCCTTTATTCCGGGGATGTTGAGGCCAGTAGCCACACCCAGCCTAGATCGAGTAACGCGGCGTAGATCAGCCAGGATACAACCTGGGAACCTTCGGTGGTTTAGTAACACATCACACAGTGAATATAACCTCTAAACCATGCGGGAGGTATATGTTTTGATTTTGTGGATGATACTAAATCACTGTCATTGTGCACAAATAAAATTAGAGCTGAAAATGAATAGGTGTGAAATGCACTTGCTGTTAGAAACCGCCGTGTATATTTTTTTAATTCAAAGTTGTGCTTAAGCTCCTGGGATCTGGGGGAATTTAAATGGTCTGGCTGGATTGGAATCAATGCAGCAGCTCGTCCTGCTGAGTTTGGACTCCCAGTCAGAGTGTCCCTGGGTTTTAAAACCCCGAAAACCTGCCGCTTTTCGAAATCGTCTGCTCTCCTTGGGCGGGCTGTGCCAGTTATCGACTGAGCGTCAAGATGTAGCCCCATGTGGTGGGGGGGTGGGGGCGCGGAGTGCCGCATCCCTTGGCAGGAGTGCTTGCTTTAGGCCGGCTGTCGGCTGAATAGAGCAGCGCTGGAGTCTGAACTCAGCAGAAGGGCTGCGAGCAGCTGGGAGAGAGAGAATTAGAAGTTTCAACAACGTTTTTTTTAAAAAAAAGGATCACTGTTTCGATGTAGTGCCTCTAGGTATTTTGCAGAGGAAGACCTGGAATCATAGACTGCAACTGCTGCGGTTGACTGCAGAGTCTTGCTAGCCAGTCTGCAGTTGGACACTGAAATGCAGCTTGCTGTTAGAAACCGCCGTGTATATTTTTTAAATTCAAAAGTTGTGCTTAAGCTCCTGGGATCTGGGGGAATTTAAATGGTCTGGCTGGATTGGAGTCAGTGCAGCAGCTCGTCCTGCTCCGTTTGGATGGGTCTAGTGGGTAAAGGGACCACCGTTTCTGATCCACACAGGCTAGATTGGGCCAGCTTTGATCCCAGGCCTGCACGGCCTCCCCTTTTGATCCAGCCAAGACAGTAGTTTGAAGATGACAATTGGCCTCGCCGCCTCTTGAGTTAAGCAGAGGGGAAAAATTGGGCAAGGCCGCTTGCTCCTGATGGCTGTCCAGTGACCCACGCCGGGAAAGCGGGCATTGGGTGAGGAGGACGGGATTACACTTAGACTTGATCCACTCCAAGTCGCGCAGTCTGTCCGAACTCATTGTTTCGGGTCGCACGTGGAAAATAGGTCCGTACCAGTGCCCTTGGAACTGAACCCCAGCAGGATTGTCTTATGAGAAAAGGTTGAGCAGGTTGGGCCAATACTCATTGGAGTTTAGAAAAATGAGAGGTGATCTTATTGAAACATATAAGATTCCGAGGGGGCTTGGACAGGGTAGATGCAGAGAGGATGTTTCCCCTCATGGGGGAATCTAGAACTAGGGGGCATAGTTTCAGAATAAGGGGTCGCCCATTTAAAACGGAGATGAGGAGGAATTTCTTCTCGGGGGGTCATGAATCTTTGGAATTCTCTTCCCCAGAGAACTGTGGAGGCTGGGTCATTGAATATATATTTAAGGCGGAGATAGACAGATTTTTGAATGGTAAGGGAGTTGAGGGTTATGGGGAGCGGGCAGGAAGTTGAGTTGAGGCCAAGATCAGATCAGCCATGATCTTACTGAATGGTGGAGCAGGCTCGAGGGGCCGAATGGCCTACTCCTGCTCCTAGTTCTTATGCCCTCAGGAGAGAAGGGAAGAATATTGGCAAAACTAATGTGACCAAGCCTTTTTTTCCAATGTTAACTTCCATCAGTGGTATTCTACAAGCAAAGTCCATCAACTGGCGATTGTCAGGGCTGGGTCTAAGCATCTATCCAATTGCTGTCGGGCAATCGTTAACCAACCAACTTTCGCTAGCAGTTACCTGTGGTACTTGTGCAACCTTTACAGCGCTGAGCAGTACTAGCGCACAGTTGAAGCCGCAAGAGACCTGCCTTTCAAAAGCTTGCCCGGTGTGTCAGCACACTATGGCACAATAAACATTGCATTTATTTAACTTCTTTTGATTGTTGATGCAGCTTTAATCTGGGTGAAAAAGGGATGGCACTGTGGAATGGTTTGTTAGGCCATTGTGCCTGCCCCCCCCCCCCCCCCCCCCAGCTGAAACCGTAGCATTGCATCTGAATAAAGTGCTGAATTTGGAATTGCTTTCCATGCTAATTTGCCTCTTTCGCTAATTTTGGACCTTCACGGCTCCCTCATTTCCTCCGCCTCTCTCTGATTCACTTTTCTCAGATCGCTCTCGTGCACCGACATCATAAATCTTTAAAAAAAGGACCCACTTTGTAGAACAGCTATTTCTTTTTAGTCCTAATGTTCTCCCTTTACCCCTCTTCTGATCTCGGGGACTCGTGCGGTGGTGGGGTTCTTTGGTGCTTCATTCTGTATGTGTGAATTAGTTGTTTTAAGAGCATGAGAAGCAGGAGCCGGAGTCGGCCATACGGACCCTCGAGCCTGCTCCGCCATTCAATAAGATCATGGCTGATCTTCGACCTCAACTCCACCTTCCTGTGGAGCCATCGCCACTGAGCCCAATCTTGGTCTTGCCCAATGTCTAATCTCGTGCTCTCCTACAGGGGGGCGCTGGATTTCACCCCCCCACCCCCCTCCACCCTCCGTCCCTTGACTGGAGTCATTGCAGCCTCTTGCAGTTCTTCCATCATTGCCCTATTTCAGGCTGCCCAACTCGGCATAAACCTGAGGATCAAGCCTTCATTGCGTCTCCAACAGGGAGAGATACCAACTACCCTCGGGTTGCTTCTGTGCATCTCTTGGTGGCCTATCAACAACACTGGCAGAGTCCTGTCAGCGGGCTGGCTGTTTCTCCCTACTCTCCCGTGGTCTCCCTTTCTGTAGCATAATTCTATGTATTGGCAAAAAATATATTCATCAATTCAAAAATTAAGGTATCCTTCACAATCTGATTCAAATCGGCTGATTAGTTTTTTTTTGTCTTGTCGATTTCTCTCCCCTCCCTCCTCCCTCTTCTCTCCCAAAAGGCATCAACTCCCTTTCTGGGATGTAGTTCCCCACTTGCTTGCCATCCTCTGCCCATGTTGCCATTGTGGAATTGATGTGTATAATCCCATTTTCCCCCCCACCCCCCTGCAGATGTGTGACGTGTACAATGTTTATTTATTTCAGTTGACCACGTGTTGGCAGAGCCTGGAGTCAGTCTGATCACTGCTTTTGAACAGTGGCGCGAATGGGCCGATAGCAAGTCCTGTTGTGACTACTCGCTGCATGTCGATATCACGGAGTGGTATAAAGGCCTTCAGGAAGAGATGGATTTCCTGGTGAAGGAGCATGGTAAGATCTTGTGGAGTCTGTTTGTTAAGAAATAGTTGCGAGCCGTCTCAAATCTGGGCTAACGCCGTTTACTAAACCGGATTTGTAACTCTTGTCGATGGTTCGCTGGGTGACTACGCTGCTCTGCGGTGCCGGGCTGCACAAAGCAGGAAAGTCTCGGGCCTCCATCTCTGGTCTGTACTGAGATAGCTTACCCTGAGGCAGCGGTAGAGGTGCTACAATAGGTTGGTAATGCCTCTGGAATAGGGAGGGGGAAAAAGGTTGGGCATTGTTCCTGCTTCCGATCACTATCCAGTGATCCCTGCTGAAAAGAGGGGACGTTGGGTGAAGACAGGATTGGGCTTGGATATGATGCACTCCATGTTTGACTAGCTTGCTGATGCTCACTGACCAGACCTAGACGGGAGGGATGGACACTTGCGTGAGGTGTGGAGGCTGGCTGGCACCGATACAAACATACCCCAGCAGGATTCAAAGAGAGTCAGGGAGACAAACCTGAGAGAGTAGACAAGCCAGGGCAGATAGAAATGCTGTCTTGTGAGTTAGTTACATTTGGAACTGGGGCACTTGCCATGCTTGAACTCTCCTTGAGATTGAGCTGAAGTGCCCTTCAGTCAGTCGGAGGAATAAGTGAACGACGATGGCAGGGTTCTGTAGATTTGCACATAAATCAAGAGAACGTGAAACCATTGATTGTCATCTTTACACAATTGGAGGGTGGATCTAGCCTGGGAATGGTGAAGCTCGTTAACCCAGACTACTGCTGGCCACAGCTCAGTCCAGGAAGAGCGTGACTGTATCCTGCATGAGTCTCAGTGGTCGTGATAAAATAGAAAGACTTGCATTTATATAGCGACTTTCAGGACCTCCCAAAGTGCTTTACAGCCAATGAAAAACTTCTAACAGGTTGTCACTGTTGTAATGCAGCAGCCAATTTGCACACAGCAAGCTCCCACAAACAGCAATATGATAATGACTAGTGATTTTGATTGAGGGATCAATATTGGCCAGGACACCGGGGATAACTCCCCTGCTCTTCTTCGAAATAGTGGCCCGTGAGATCTTTTACGACAACCTGAGAGGTCAGACGGGGCCTCAGTTTAACGTCTCATCCGAAAGACGGCACCTCCGACAGTGCAGCACTCCCTCAGCACTGCACTGGAGTGTCAGCCTCGATTTTTGTGCTTGAGTCTCTGGAGTGGGACTCGAACCCACAACCTTCTGACTCCGAGGCGAGAGTGCTACCCACTGAGCCACAGCTGACACACGAGACCTGAGTTTGGACCACTTCCACCAGAGGTCACTGTGAACACAGTTGCATGCGAACCACTTGGAGAATCACAAGACCTTCACGACTGAGTGGGGTCAGGGTTTGAGTTGTGATGGTTTCTCTTTGCTGCTGATGAAAGTTCATTGAGAACCTTGAGAATTAATGTCTGCACATCGTGGGACACAGAACAAAATGGACAGAATTTTCAAACTCAGACTCGTATCTGACCTTCATTCAAGAAATGTCTGGATTCATTACTTCACAAATGACATTAAGCTCTAGGCTGGAAAAACATATTTAATAAAAACAGAAAATGCTGGAAACACTCAGCGGGTCAGGCAGCATCTGTGGAGAGAGAAACAGAGTTAATGTTTCAGGTCGATGACCCTTCATCAGAACTGGAAAAAGCTGGAGATGGAACAGGTTTTTAAGCAAGTGTAGGGGGGCAGAGAAAGGGGGAGGAAAGAACAAAAGGGAAGGTCTGTGATTGGATGGAAGGCAGGAGAGATTAAGAGACATTTAGAGAGATTAAGAGATGGTGCAAGGCAAAAAGAGATGGTAATAGGACAAGTTAAGAAACAAGATGGCTCTAGATGAAGTGTAAATGGCACTGGCAGAATGAAAGACAGCTGCCATGCGGGAGAGAGAAAAAAAAATAATTGAACTGTATATGAACCTCGGCGTATGTAATCTGTAGTGTAGCATGTGCCCCTCATTTAACCATGTGCGGGGACAGTGTCCAAACTTCTTGTACAGCAGGATAATGTATTAAAAAAAAAAATAGCTGGTCAGGCAGCTGAACTTCTGGCTCTGGCCATCTAGGTCTGCATTTCAAAAGATCTCCATTTAATGGCACTCGTTTCCCAGTGGCCTGGCAGCCATTCTCCACAAGGTAAGAATAATGTCATATTACTGATGTAACAAAGGAAACACTAAGCAAAAACCGCGCTTACACCTTTCCAATCCTTTTCATCAGGTGTAAACTCCTTCCTTGTCTATATGGCCTACAAGGAACGCTACCAGCTCTCTGACACCCAGGTAAGGCAACAATAGAATGGCAGAAATATACTGGGTGGAAAAAACCAAATGCAGGCTACCCTGTCGAGGTGTATCACAATAACTTCTCGTGTTGTTTGTCTCTTTTTTTTCTTGCAGATGTACGAAGCCCTGAGTGCAATCCGTGACATGGGTGCCATCGCTCAAGTTCATGCTGAAAATGGTGATATTATTGCCGAGGTATTATAGCTGTGAAGTGGTAACTCCACGAGCACTACCTTTTCGAAGACAGAATTGAGGTTGACATGACAAAATGGCGCCTCCTGCATTCAGCGGCCGCCATTTTGTCGTGCGCTGGGCTAAGCAGTCGGTCGCTAGACATTGTGGACTTGTGTTGGAATCCAGCCCCGCCTGACCTGAGCGAAAGTTTCCCCTCTCTTGATGTACGACTCCCAATGAAATAGAGCTTGGGGTACTCTTGACCTGATTCATAGGCACATGGGGAAACAGGAGGAGGCCATTCAGCCCCTCGAGCCTGTTCCGCCGTTCAGTGAGATCGTGGCTGATCTGTATCTTAACTCCACCCGCCTGCCTTGGCTCCATATTCATAAATGGGTCTGATTTCACAGCAGGAAACGGTTCATAATCCAGGAAGGGAGTTTCCTGTGACGTATGTAAACCGAATGCTTACGGACTTCTTTATTCTAAATTTTCCGCGATGTAGAGAGAACGGAAGGGTCTGCCGGCGGACCCTGCTTTTATCCGCTTAATTTCTTCAAAGCCGATAGCGGGTGAATTTTAAAGACGTGACTGAAGAGTGCAATGGATGAACCCCCCGTAGCTTCAGGGCAGCCCTGAGCTGTTTCCATGGATACCGGCTAGCCTGTTTTAGCACCAAAATCACATTTGAGCCTGAACATTACACAATAACAAAATCCAGAGAAACAATTTTTGATTTTTGACTGGAATGGCTGAGACCGGTTTATAGATTCCCACCCCCTTTGTTAATGCCTGTAAAATACAGGACCTGACATTCACACTTAGCACTTCAACCTAACCAACTGATTAGGTTCGCAAGAACAGTCTGCTTTGAAGTAAAGAAAAAGAGTTGCCTTTCCAAACCATGTTTGGAAGAATGCTGCTTTTTATTTGATACACTGCAGATAAAATTACTGTATTGTGCGGAGCAAGAAGCCCGGCCCATGTTTCCTGTACCTAGTCCAGAGGACGCTCAGGCTGATTGGCCACCATCTCCATCCCTCTCCCTGGCAACTGTCTGAGGCTGAACCAGACTCTTCGCAACCTTGGTGTCGTATTTGACCCCGAGATGAGCTTCCGACCACATGTCCGCAGCATAACAAAGACCGCCTACTTCCACCTCTGTAACATCACCCGACTCCGCCCCTGCCTCAGCTCATCCGCTGCTGAAACCCTCATCCATGCCTTTGTTACCTCTAGACTTGACTATTCCAACGCACTCCTGGCCGGCCTCCCACTTTCTACCCTTCGTAACCTTGCGGTCATCTAAAACTCGGCTGCCCATGTCCTAACTCGCACCAAGTCCCGTTCGCCCATCACCCCTGTGCTCGTTGACCTACATTGGCTCCCGGTTAAGCGGCGCCTCGATTTCAAAATTCTCATCCTTGTTTGCAAATCCCTCCATGGCCCTCGCCCCTCCCTATCTCTGTAATCTCCTCCAGCCCCACAACCCCCCAGAGATATCTGCGCTCCTCCAATTCTGCCCTCTTGAGCATCCCTGATTATAATCGCTCAACCTTTGGCGGCCGTGCCTTCAGTGGCCAAGGCCCTGAGCTCTGGAACTCCCTCCGCAAACCTCTCCACCTCTCTCTCCTCCTTTTAAGACGCTCCTTAAAACCTACCTCTTTGACCAGGCTTTTGGTCACCTGCCCTAATATTGCCCTATGTGGCCCGGTGTCAAATTTTGTCTGATAACACTCCTGTGAAGCACCTTGGGAAATTTTACTACATTAAAGGCGCTATATAAAATGCAGGTTGTTGTTGTAGTAATTGCTCTTGTGCTACCCTGGCTGCCTTTAACTAATTCAATACAGACTGGGGATCAAACCTGGAACATGCTCAGCATCACGTTGGATAGCACGAGGCCATTAGGGCAGCCTGAGCAACAAGCACCGTTTTGAAGGGATTACGGAACCAAGGCGGGTAAATGGAGTTCAGATACAGGTCAACCTCGATCTAATTGAATGGCGGAACAGGCTCGAGGGGCTGAAGGGCCTCCTCCTGCTCCTACGTCCCGATGTTGCTGCTGACTGGAAAGCATTGATAATAATGGGAAAAATATTTACAGTTGTGCGATTGATCTGCACAGCCTGATGTTTCTAAAATCTTTTTCCCCTGAGCTCCAGGGAGGAAAAATTCGGTTGCTTTGCGCCTCCTGTTAGCGCCCGAAGAGGGCGCAAAGAAACTCGCGCCCGGGCGCGGTGCCGCCAACGCCTCCCGCGAAATTCAGCGGGAGGTTAGCGGCGGCTGTAACCGGTAGCGCCCCGCGGCGATGACGTCATCGCCGTGCGCAGTGCCCCACTCGCACCCTGGCCGCGATCTTCGGGCGCGCCCCCTGACTTACCGCCGGACGCTATGTCCGACGGGGTCAGGAGGGCCTACCAGCGGCCAGGCTGGCGTTATTAAAAGGCGAGGTGTGGGGCGGCCATTTTTGTTGCTGGCTGCCTGCCAGCACCTGCCTGCGCTCCTGTCCCCAGCCTCCTGAACGGCTCCCCCCGCGGAGTGCCGGCTGCGCTCCGTGAGCCCGGCACTTCTCTTGAGTGCCGGGCTCTTTTGCCGGCACTCCGATCCCTGGTGGCCCAGCTGGGCCCCGGGTCGCGCTGCGCAAGGCCCCTCCCCTTTAATAAGGGGAGAGAGGCCTGCAATACCGCGGCGCGACGTGTCGCAATATTCACTCGCAGCGCCCCAAGAGGGAGGCGGGGCACTTCCAGTAGCTCCCCGCTTCCCTCTTGGGGTGCTACCACTCAATTTTCGTTGCGGAGGCGCTAAAAGAAGCGCCCCGGCAAAGTTAGCGGCCCAAAGGGGGCGCTACTCAATTTTTAAGCTCCAGTTGTGCTATATTTAGCACGATGCTTAAAAAGAGGACATCTGATCCTATCACGGGCCTGCTTCACAATCTGAACACCATCAGTTCACTTGAGAAACGCTGCCATTGCGTTCTGCGCCTGTCGCAAGCTACTTGAGCGTCAAATGCAACTTTCTCACAAGAGACAGACAAGAAAAGCACTTGCGAAATAAAACCGTTAAATGGCGGAAATGCTCAGTAAGTCGGTCAGCATCTCGAAACAGACGCACCGAGCAACTAAGCCACATCAAGTTGTTGGCCTCTGGTGCCTCTCTCACAGGTTGACACAAAGATGCACTTCGAACCCGCAGCTGTTTAATATTCGATCTTGACAATCGAGTTCCGGTTAAACTGATCTGCTCTACAGGCTTGAGGGATGATGGAATTTGTTGACCAAACTCTATGGCGAGCCTCCTTTGCCTGCGAGACACCGAATAACTGACATGCACAGCAGGCGTGGGTTCCAGGCCCACTCCTGATCCTGGGCACGTAATCCCGGTTGACTCCCCAATGCAGTAGCGAGGGAGTACTGCATTGTTGGAAGTGCTATCTTTCCCAAAGGTTACCCTGACTGGACATAAAGTTGCCATTGGAAGCAGTAGCTGACAAAACTTCCTTGATCATGAGAACAGAACACCAACTGAACTGATCTTTTTTATTCGCTTATGGGATGTGGGCGTCACTGGCAAGGCCGGCATTTATTGCTCATCCCTAGTTGCCCTTGAGAAGGTGGTGGTGAGCCGCCTTCTTGAACTGCTGCAGTCCCGTGTGGTGAAGGTGCTCCCACAGTGCTGTTAGGGAGGGAGTGCCAGGATTTTGACCCAGCGACGATGAAGGATCGGCCGATATATTTCCAAGTCAGGATGGTGTGTGACTTGGAGGGGAACTTGGAGGTGGTGGTGTTCCCATGCGCCTGCTGCCCTTGTCCTTCTAGGTGGTAGAGGTCACGGCTTTGGGAGGTGCTGTCGAAGAAGCCTTGGCGAGTTGCTGCAGTGCATCTTGTAGATGGTACACACTGCAGCCACGGTACGCTGCTGGTGGAGGGAGTGAATGTTTAAGGTGGTGGATGGGGTGCCAATCAAGCGGGCTGCTTTGTCCTGGATGGTGTCGAGCTTCTTGAGTGTTGTTGCAGCTGCACTCATCCAGGCAAGTAAAAGAGTATTCCATCACACTCCTTACTTGTGCCTTGTAGATGATGGCAAGGCTTTGAGGAGTCAGGAGGTGAGACACTCGCCACAGAATACCCAGCCTCTGACCTGCTCTTATTGCCAGAGTATTTATCTAGCTTGAGGTTTGCTGTCCATCCATGTTGCGAGCCACCATTGCCTACAAAGAGACCTTAAACTGAGACTCCAACTGGGGTTTAAAGAAGGTGTTAAAGATCCGTGGTATCAAAGAAGAGCAGAGCAACAAATTCTTCCAGTGCCTTGGCCAACATTCCTCGCTTTAAACAAGACCACCAAAAGTGGTTAACTGGCCATTTATCTCATTGCAGTATTTGCCTACATAACAATCACTATTTCAAAGCAATTTATCGTCTGAAACGCTTTGGGATGTTTCTGAGAGGTATGATAAGGAGCTGCAAAAATGCAAACCTTGAAGGTCTGCCCTTCTTTCAGGTCAAACTGCAATTGAAAGAGAAATGACGGGTTAATGGAGGTTACGACAGACGGTCTCCACCTGAAATGTTTCTCTCGCCTTTTCTCCTAGATTACGTGCCCAGGTTCAGACATGGGTCTTGAGCCCGCACCTGCCGTGCATTTCCATTATTCAGTGCGGGTTTTTTTTTCCGGGCAAAGGTGGCTCGCAACATGGATGGACAGCAAACCTGCTTTACAACAGCTCAAGCCAGATCAGATCAGGCCTGTCACTTTAATTCTCCGCTCCACTCCCACTCAGACCTCACCGTCCTCGGCCTCTTGCATTGTTCCACGGAAGCTCAGCGGAAGCTCGAGGAACAGCACCTCATCTTTCGTTTAGGCACTTTACAGCCTTCTGGACTCAACATAGAGTTCAACAATTTCAGATCATTTATTTTATTTTTTTTATCCACACTTTTGTTTGTCCTTTTTTTCTTCCCTCCCAGAAGCTGGCAGCTGTCCTTCATTCTGCCAGCGCAATTCACACTTCATCTCGAGCCATCCTTTGTTCCTCAACCTGTCCCATTACCACCTCCTCTTGCCTTGAATATCTCTGAATGTCTCTTAATCTCTCCTGCTTTCTATCCTATCACTGACCGTCCCTTTTGTTCTTTCATCCCCTCCCCCTTTTCCCAGCCCTAAACTTGCTTTAAAATCTATTTCATTTCCTCCTTTTTTTCCAGTTCTGACGAAAGGTCTTCGACCTGAAACGCTAACTCTGTTTCTCTCTCCACGGATGCTGCCTGACCTGCTGAGTATCTCCAGCGTTTTCTGTTGTTATTTCAGTTCAGTTGGTCCTTTGCTCTCGGGATCAAGGAGGTTTTGTCAGCTACTGCTTCCAGTGGCAACTTTATGTCGTCAGGGTAACCTGTGAGAAAGGGGTCATTGACCATTTATGAGATATGGTTTCCTTGCCAGCTGACTGTGTTTCTGGGCAATTTCCGAGTAAGAATAAGCTGGATTGCGCAGTGCTTTTTGTTGGTGTGACCTACACTAATTCTTTAGCTTTGCAGAAAGAAAGAAAGACTTGCATTTCTATAGGTGGCTTTCACAACCTCAGGACATCCCAAAGTGCTTTATGGCCAACTTTTGAAGTGTAGTCACTGTTGTAATGTAGGAAACGCAGGCAGCCAATTTGCGCACAGCAAGCTCCCACAAACAGCAATGTGATAATGACCAGCTAATCTGTTTTTTTTTAATGATGTTGACTGATCTGCCTTGAAGAATTATAAAACGGGGAAAGATATTGGCCAGGACACCGGGGAGAACTCCCCTGCTCTTTTTCGAAATAGTGCCGTGGGATCCTTTAGGTCTACCCGAGAGAGCAGACGGGGCCTCGGTTTAACGTCACAGCCGAACGACGGCACCTCCGACAGGGCAGCACTCCCTCAGCACTGCACTGGGAGTGTCAGCCTAGCTTTATGTGCTCGAGTCTCTAGAGTGGGACTTTGAACCCACAACCTTCTGACTCAGAGGAGAGAGTGCTGCCCACTGAGCCACAGCTGACACTAGCTTCACAGGAGTGAAGAACATCCAAAGTTGAGCAGTTCCCCCCCCCCCCCCCCCCCATCTCTCAAAGTTACTGACTGCTGCTGACTCTGGCTCTGTGGCACTGCCAGGCATTGGTTACCTTGCCCACATCGACATTCTTCGTGTGTGTGAGCCAAGTTGGTGTGTGTCAGCATGCTATCAACCTGATGTCCACTAGGGGTCAGGAGCTATTTCTATTCCTAACCCAGGACACGAAGGCTAATTCGGTCATGCCCACTGGGCTCCAAGTCCATCTCATCTAATTCAGCACAGATTGCGTATAAGAACACAAGAAATAGGATCATGAGTCGGCCTTACGGCCCCTCGAGCCTGCCCCACCATTCAATAGAATCATAGAAATTTACAGCACAGAAGGAGGCCATTTCGGCCCATCGTGTCCGCGCCGGCCGACAAATTGCTATCCAGCCTAATCCCACTTTCCAGCTCTTGGTCCATAGCCCTGTAGGTTACGGCACTTCAAGTGCATATCCAAGCACTTTTTAAATGTGGTGAGGGTTTCTGCCTCTACCACCCTTTCAGGCAGTGAGTTCCAGACCCCCACCACCCTCTGGCTGAAGAAATTTCCCCTCAAATCCCCTCTAATCCTTCTACCAATTATGTTAAATCTATGCTCCTAGTTATTGATCTCTCTGCTAAGGGAAATAGATCCTTCCTATCCACTCTATCTAGGCCTCTCATAATTTTATACACCTCAATAAGGTCTCCCCTCAGCCTCCTCTGTTCCAAAGAAAACAACCCCAGCCTGTCCAATCTTTCCTCAGAGCTAAAATTCTCCAGTCCTGGCAACATCCTCGTGAATCTCCTCTGTACCCTCTCTAGTGCAATCACATCCTTCCTGTAATGTGGTGACCAGAACTGCACACGAGCTGTGGCTGATCTTCGACCTCAACTCCACGTTCCTGCCCTATCCCCATATCCTTTAATTCCCTTGGGGGGAAAAATTGGGTTGCGCCCCCTTTGGGGCACTAACTTCGCCAGCGCCCTGAAAAAGTTAGCGCCCCGCGCCCGAAATTGAATGGTAGCGCCCCAAGCAGGAGGCAGGGCGCTACTGGAAGCGCTCCCCCTCCCTCTTGGGGCGCTCCCATTGAATATCGCGGTGCTACGTGCAACAGCGTCCACGCACGTCGGCACATAGCGCCATGGTATTACAGGCCTAGCGCTGCGCGCACCGGGGCCCTGCTGGACCACCGGGGAGCGGGGTGCTGGGAAAAGAGCCCGGCACTCGAGGAGCGCCGGGCTGACCGATCGCAGGCCGGCACCCCGCAGGAGGAGGCGAAGAGGGGGCAGGTGCTGGCAGGCGGCCCAAAAAAATGGCCGCCCGACACCTGCCCTTTAATTTGCGCCGCCCCAGCCGCTAACACGGCACCCTGACCCTGTCGGACACAGCGTCTGCCGGCAGGTCAGGGGGCGAGAGCCAAGTTTGCGGCCAGGTTGCGAGTGGGGAGCTGCACACGGCGATGACCTCATCACCAGAGGCGCAGCACCGTGGGGCGCTACCGGCTACCGCCGGCGCTAACCTCCTGCTGAATTTCGCGGGAGGCGTTAGTGGTGCCGAGCCCGGGCGCTAGGTGCTTTGCGCCCCGAGGGCGCTAACGGGAGGCACAAAGCAACCGAATTTTTTCCCCTTACAGTCCAAAAATCTATCGATCTCTGTCTTGAATATACTTAACGACTGAGCCTCCACAGCCCTCTGGGGCAGAGAATTCCAAAGATTCATCACCCTCTGAGTGAAGAAATTTCTCCTCATCTCAGTCCTAAATGGCCGACCCCTTATGCTGAGACTGCGACCCCTGGTTCTAGACTCTCCATCCAGCCAGTATCAAAGCTGGGACCTTCTCGTCTGTATGGCTTTGTGCTACACCACTCAGTGCCTGCCAATTCTTGGAGCTCAATAATAGTTTACAAAGATCTAAAATAAAGATCTTTATTTATATTGTGAATGTGTGACCTTTCTGTGTTGTTCCTGGGAGTTTGCCCCTTGTACGTCACTTGGCCCTTCCTCACTGGTATGAAAGAAAAAGACAGACTTGCATTTCTATAGCGCCTTTCATGACCTCAGGACGTCTCAATGTGCTTTACAGCCAATGAAGTACTTTTGGAGTGTAATCACTGTTGTAATGTAGGAAACACGGCAGCCAATTTGTGCACAGCAAGCTCCCACAAACAGCAATGCGATAATGACCAGATAATCTGTTTTTAGTGATGTTGATTGAGGGATAAATATTGTCCAGGACACCGGGGATAACTCCTCTGCTCTTCTTCAAAATAGTGCCGTGGGATCTTTTTGCCCACCTGAGAGCAGACGGGGCCTCGGTTTAACGTCTCATCCGAAAGACGGCATCTCTGGCAGTGCAGCACTCCCTCAGTACTGCACTGGAGTGTCAGCTGAGATTTTTGTGCTCAAGTCGCTGGAGTGGGATTTGAACCCACAACCTTCTGACTCAGAGACAAGAGTGCTACCCCCTGAGCCACCCCTGAGACTGAAACAAGAACTGGGTTATGCAATTGCTAGTCATTGCCCTCTTAAGATTGCACGGACTGTTTTGTGACACTGTACCCTAACCGTTACGCGTCCTGTTACAGGAACAGCAGAGGATTCTCTCACTGGGTATCACTGGACCTGAAGGTCATGTACTGAGCAGGCCAGAGGAGGTAAGAGGATCGGTTTTTAAATGCAGGGATAACCGTCGGATCGCTCCAATTTGGGATCAGGATATTCGTCAATGCTAGTTTGAGTGTTTATTGACTACACCCCCCCCTTAAAGAATGATCTGGCTCAAAACAGGTGGAATGAAGTCCTTTAAGGATGAAAGCTCTTTTACAAGAGACTGATCTTGCACAATGAAAAGGGAATCACCTGACAGAAGTGCAGCCACCTATCACGTCTTGGGGGAGGGGGGGGGGGGGAACATGAGGGGCAATTTGGGGATTTAGAGTAGGTGCCAAAAAATTGGGGAGCATGTCTCCATCATCCTCCCCCACCGCCCACACCGTCGGTTGTACTGACGGAGGCCTTAAATGCATTGTTGTTCCTCTGAGTGACAGGCCCCTGGATTTACTTTTCCTTCCACGAGAGGAGGGAAGGAATGGGCCGTAGCCTTTGCTGGACTCCTTGGCGAGTGATCTGGGCTACCGCAGGCGTGAATCAGTGTCTTGCTGTTGAATGGCTTGGTAGGTCGCTGCTCTCAGACGGATTGAACGGAACCTCTTTTTTTGTTGCTGTTTATTTTCGATCGTGCGAATGAAGATTCTTGTGATGGCATACCATTGCGAATTCCATCTTCTAACTGGGTACAGCTGTGCTGGGTGGAGATGAGCGGCTGAGCCGAGCCATGGGGGGAGGAGGAGGAGAGGGAGACCGCTCTCGAGGGGCTCTTGCAGCTTTTGTTTGAATCCTGCGAACAGATCACTCAAATAACCTTGGTCGGGAGAAAATTGAGGAATATCACCCCCTCCACCCCCCCCCCCAAAATTTTTTATTTTTCGGAGGTTGAAGGATGGAGCATGCTTGTAATTCCAATCCCTGTTGAGGACCTGCAGAGACAGTAGGGTTTGCAGTTGTCCTCCGTCTGCTGAGCAAAGCCAAGCAGATGGTTGGAAGTTTGTTGCTGATACGCACGAGTCCCATCCTTACTGAGACACAGGGGAGCACTTATTTTTATTCTCTATGAAATCTATTGAATTTCCCCCCCGCCACCCCCCCCCCCACCCCCAACTTGGCCTTCGGTCCACGGCCATTCCCACTGGAATTTCATTGTTGGGATCTTGCGCCATCTTGTCCCATTGTCCATTGCGACAGCCATCTCGACCGTCATACGGCAGCCAGGGTTCAAACGCGGCGGCTTCAGATGCTCTGCCAGTAACTTGCGTGTGTGGGGCCTTCACAGCAGGTCTGGAAGGTGCTGCTCCTGGTGAAACCCAGCTGCTCGCCCCGTTTATCCAGCCAGCGGCAAAGTCACACGGGCGAAGACCATCCGAGCTTCCATCCCCGGTCTGCGCGGAGTGAGCTGAGCTAATGTAAAGTAGCAATTGAGACATTACAGCTGGGCCCCGCTATCCAGTGACTGCTGCCTCAAAGCGTGCGTGTCTATGGGTTAGGACAACACTGGGCTTTTCCTTGAAGTCCTCACAATTATTACAGCAAAACAGCTTTTCAGAAATACCAATTGACGAGGAGTTATAAGCAGGTTATTTCAGTTAGACTCTGAGCGCAGAAGCGCAGGGTATGGTAGAGAATTAACCTGCTTGAAGCGGGATTTGAGAATAGAAGCTTTTCCCGCAAAGTAATGGCAATGGAGGGCAGCCTGTCAATTAATATACCGCTTTGGATATTGTTGAGGGAGATGGCTTATCGGGGGAAGACAGCAGCAGCCAACTTCCTAGCACCGTAGGTGGTTCTGCTGCACAGGATGGGAGGAAAAAGAGTGGGAGAGCTATAGTGATAGGGGATTCTATTGTAAGGGGAATAGATAGGCGTTTCTGCGGCTGCAAACGAGACTCCAGGATGGTATGTTGCCTCCCTGGTGCAAGGGTCAAGGATGTCTCAGAGCGGCTACAGAGCATTTTGGAAGGGGAGGGTGAACAGCCAGTTGTCGTGGTGCATATAGGTACCAACGATATAGGTAAAAAACGGGATGAGGTCCTAAAAGCAGAATATAGGGAGTTAGGAGGTAAATTAAAAAATAGGACCTCAAAGGTAGTAATCTCAGGATTGCTACCAAGTGCCACGTGCTAGTCAGAGTAGAAATAGAAGGATATTTCAAATGAATATGTGGCTAGAGGAATGGTGCAAGGGAGAGGGATTCAAATTCCTGGGGCATTGGAACCGGTTCTGGGGGAGGTGGGACCAGTACAAACTGGACGGTCTACACCTGGGCAGGGCCGGGACCGATGTCCTAGGGGGAGTGTTTGCTAGAGCTCTGGGGGAGGGTTTAAACTAAAATGGCAGGGGGTTGGGAACCTGAGCAGGGAGACAGAGGAAAGGGAAACAAGGATAAAAGCAAAAGATAGGAAGGAGAAAAACAAAAGTTGCAGTCAGAGAAAACAACGGTTTAAATCAAACATGGCCACAGTAAATACTAATTCTAATAGGTCTAAGAGCGTTAAAAAAACAAGCCTGAAGGCTTTGTGTCTTAATGCAAGGAGCATTCGGAACAAGGTGGATGAATTAGCTGTGCAAATAGAGGTAAACGAATATGATTTGATTGGGATTACCGAAACATGGCTCCAGGGTGGCCAAGGCTGGGAACTCAACATCCAGGGGTACTCAATATTCAGGAAAGATAGACAAAAAGGAAAGGGAGGTGGGGTAGCATTGCTGGTTAAAGAGGGGATTAACACAATTGAAAGGAAGGATATTAGCTCTGATGATGTGGAATCTGTATGGGTTGAACTGAGAAATAACAAGGGGCAGAAAACGTTAGTGGGAGTGATATATAGACCTCCAAACAGTAATGCGGAGTTTGGGGATGGCATTAAAAGGGAAATTAGAGAAGCGTGCAATAAGGGCACAGCAGTCATCATGGGTGACTTTAACCTATATATAGATTAGGCTAACCAAATTAGTAACAATACTATGGAGGAGGAATTCCTGGAGTGTTTACGGGATGGTTTCCTGGACCAATATGTCGAGGAACCAACCAGAGATCAGACCATCTTAGACTAGGTATTATGCAATGAGAAAGGATTAATTAGCAATCTTGTTGTGTGAGGCCCCTTGGGTCGGAGCGATCATAATATGATAGAATTCTTCATTAGGATGGAGAGTGAAGTAGTTGACTCAGAGACCAGGGTCCTGAATTTAAATAAAGGAAACTACGATGGTATGAGGTGCGAGTTGGGTAGGCTTGATTGGGGAATGTCACTCAAAGGATTGACGGTGGATAGGCAATGGCAAACATTCAAAGACCGTATGGACGAACTACAGAATTTGTTCATCCCAGTTTGGCATAAGAATAAAACAAAAAGGGTGACTCAACCGTGGCTAACAAGGGAAATTAGGGATAGCATAAGATCCAAGGAGAGGGCATATAAATTGGCCAGAAAAAGCAGTAATCCTGTGGATTGGGAGCAGCTTAAGATTCAACAAAGGAGGACAAAGGGATTAATTAAGAAGGGGAAAATAGAATACGAGAGTAAGCTTGCTGGGAACATAAAAACTGACTGTAAAAGCTTTTATAGATATGTGAAGAGAAAAAGATTAGTGAAATCAAGCATAGGTGCCTTGCAGTCAGAATCAGGGGAACTTATAATGGGGAACAAAGAAATGTCAGACCAATTAAATACATATTTTGGTTCTGTCTTCACAAAGGAGGACACAAATAACCTCCCAGAGATGTTGGGGAACATAGGGTCTGATGAAAGGGGGGAACTGAAAGAAATCAGTATTTGTAGGGAAATGGTGTTAGGGAAATTGAAGGGATTGAAGGCCGATAAATCCCCAGGGCCTGATAATCTACATCCTAGGGTACTTAAGGAAGTGGCCCTAGAAATAGTAGATGCATTGCTGATCATCTTCCAACATTCGATGGAATTTGGAACAGTACCCATGGATTGGAGGGTAGCTAATGTTACCCCACTATTCAAAAAGGGTGGTAGAGAGAAAACGGGGAATTACATACCGGTAAGCCTGACATCGGTAGTGGGGAAAATGCTAGAGTCCATTATAAAAGATGTAATAGCTGAGCACTTGAAAAACAGTGACAGGATCAGACAAAGTCAACATGGATTTACAAAAGGTAAATCATGCTTGACTAAACTACTGGAATTTTTTGAGGATGTAACTGGTAAAATAGATAAGGGAGAACCAGTGGATGTGGTGTATTTGGACTTCCAAAAGGCTTTCGATAAGGTCCCGCATAAGAGATTAGCGTGTAAAGTTAAGGCACATGGGATTGGGGGCAAGGTATTGACTTGGATAGAGAACTGGTTGGCAGACAGAAAGCAAAGAGTTGCAATAAACGGGTCTTTTTCCGAGTGGCAGGCAGTGACTAGTGGGGTACCGCAGGGATCGGTCCTTGGACCCCAGCTATTCACAATATATATTAATGATCTAGACAAGGGAACTAGATGTAATATCTCCAAGTTTGCAGATGACACAAAACTGGGTGGGCGTGTGTGCTGCGAGGAGGATGCCGAGAAACTCCAGGATGATTTGGACAGGTTGAGTGATTGGGCAGAAGCGTGGCAGATGCAATATAACGTGGATAAATGCGAGGTTATCCACTTTGGTGTCAAAAACAGAAAGGCAGATTATTATCTGAATGGCAATAGATTGGGAGAAGGGGAAGTGCAACGAGACCTGGGTGTCCTTGTGCACCAGTCGCTGAAGGTAAGCATGCAGGTGCAGCAGGCGGTTAAGAAGGCAAATGGTATGTTGGCCTTCATAGCGAGAGGGTTTTAGTACAGGAACAAGGATGTCTTGCTGCAGTTGTACAGGGCCTTGGTGAGACCACACCTTGAGTACTGTGTGCAGTTTTGGTCGCCTTATCTGAGGAAGGATGTTCTTGCCATGGAAGGAGTTTAGCGAAGATTCACAAGGCTGATACCTGGGATGGCAGGAATAACGTATGAAGAGAGATTGGGTCGATTGGGCTTATACTCGCTGGAGTTTAGAAGAATGAGAGGGGATCTCATTGAAACTTATAAAATTCTGACAGGACAGGACAAACTAGATGCAGGAAGGATGTTCCCGAGGGTCGGGGAGTCCAGAACCAGGGGTCACAGTCTAAGGATAAGGGGTAAGCCATTTAGGACAGAAATTAGGAGGAATTTCTTCACCCAGAGATTGGTGAACCTGTGGAATTCTCTGCCACAGAAGGCAGTAGAGGCCAATTCATTAAATAGATTCAAGAAGGAGTTAGATATATTTCTTCAGGCTAAAGGGATCAAGGGATATGGGGAGAAAGCAGGGACAGGGTACTGAATTTGGATGATCAGCCATGATCGCATTGAATGGCGGAGCAGGCTCGAGGGGCCGAATGGCCTGCTCCTGCTCCTATCTTCTATGTTTCTATAATATCTTCTTAAACCAGAGCTGGCTGAATATCTGGTGAAGATGGGCAGTGAAAGGAAGACTTGCATTTATATAGCGCCTTTCGCGGCCACCGGACGTCTCAAAGCGCTTTACAGCCAATGAAGTACTTTTTGAAGTGTAGTCACTGTTGTAATGTGGGAAACGCAGCAGCCAATTTGAGCACAGCAAGCTCCCACAAACAGCAATATGATAATGACCAGTTAATTTTTTTTAAATGTTGATTGAGGGCCTCGGTTTAATGTCTCATCCGAAAGACGGCACCTCCGACAGTGCAGCACTCCCTCAGTGCTGCATTGGAGTGTCAGCCCAGCTTTATGTGCTCGAGTCCCAAGAGTGAGGGTTATTAGGATGGGTACAGGTAGCGACCAATGTACCCGCTAAGCTGTGCGGCCGCACTGCGGTCTGGCGGTCCCGCGCAGGCCACTCGCCGGCTCTTCAACGGAAAAACCGCGCATGCGCGGAAATTTGAATGGGCCACGCACCCCAAAAAAACAATTACAGGGAACATTGGCGGCGACGGTCGAACGTTGTGCGCAACAGGATGACTTCCGAGCTGCCGCGACGGGGAAAATGCCGAGGAAGGGAGCTGGTCTGGGAGCAATAATGTAGGGATTTGCGTTGTAGACTGTTGGAGAGAATTTGGGTAAGGTCCATGGTAGGGGAGCTTGTACAGTATGTGGCGTGCTGAGTGTCCATTGTTCCATTCTTTAAGTGCTGCTTGTTAATTCGTTGAATGAAATGCTGATTTGGCTCGGAGGTTTTTTTGGTGTGGTCTTTAATGTTCTTCTCTGTGCAGGTTGAGGCAGAAGCGGTGAACCGGGCCATCACTGTTGCAAATCAAACCAACTGCCCACTCTATGTGACCAAAGTGATGAGTAAAACCGCTGCTGATATCATCGCTGAAGCCAGGAAGAAAGGTATGTGTAGCCCCTTCCTCCTCAGTCAGGAACATTGTGCTTTCACCTCGACTGCCTGGATTTGCACCTACCCAAGGCCTATCAGTTGAAAGTTCCTCCACTGCTTCTCAGGCTCTGCCCAAAGCCTGGAGATAAATTGTCAGAGCACGGCTGTTAGTAGAACTGGAAAAATTCCAGCTCGTGTATTTTATTGCAAGGGGGTTGGAGTATAAAAGTAGGGAAGTCCTGCTACAACTGTACAGGGTATTGGCGAGACCACACCTTGAGTACTGCGTACAGTTTTGGTCTCCTTATTTAAGGAAGGATATACTTGCGTTGGAGGCAGTTCAGAGACGATTCACAAGGTTAATTCCAGAGATGAAGGGGGTTGACTTATGAAGAAAGGTTGAGCAGGTTGGGCCTATACTCATTGGAATTTAGAAGAATGAGAGGTGATCTGATTGAAACATATAAGATACTGAGGGGGCTCGACAAGGTAGATGCAGAGAGGATGTTTCCCCTCGTGGGGAAATCTAGAACTCGGGGGCATAGTTTCAGAATAAAGGGTCACCCTTTTAGAACTGAGATGAGGAGGAATTTCTTCTCTCAGAGGGTCGTAAATCTGTGGAATTCTCTGCCCCAGAGAGCTGTGGAGGCTGGGTCATTAAATACATTTAAGGTGGAGATGGACAGATTTTTGCAAGATAAGAGAGTGAAGGGTTATGGGGAGCGGGCGGGGAAGTGGCTTTGAGCCCAAGATCAGCCATGATCTTATTGAATGGCGGAGCAGGCTCGAGGGGACAAGTGGCCTATTCCTGCTCCTATTTCTTATGTTCTTATATTTATGGTGCTTGTCCATGGTTGTGCTTAAGATGATTGTTTGGAGAGAGGAGGCAGAGTGTTGCTCCATCTGATGTGTGGTGTACCTGGCCTGGCAGCACTTGATGGGGCAGTGCAGTGCAGTGGTCCTTCACTGTGAACCATCAACCTCTTGTCTTGTTAAAATTAGGATTGTTCCGCATTATTTCCATTGTCGTCTTGATGCCAGTAGAAAGAAACCAAGCAATTACATGCCCTTAGATAGCACCTTATCGCAGCTGATCATCTCAAATTGCTTCATGTAATGAAGTTGCTTTGAAGTGCACCGGCTGTTAGGACAGCAATGTGGCAGTAATTTTGCACCAGCAATGCCCCACAAACAGCAGTGAGATGGATGACCAATTATATTCTCTAGAGTTTAGAAGAATGAGAGGTGATCTCATTGAAACATACAAAATTCTTACAGGGCTTGACAGGGTAGATGCCGAGAGGATGTTTCCCCGGGCTGGGGAGTCCAGAACCAGGGGGGGTCACAGTCTCAGAATAAGGGGTCGGCCATTTAGGACTGAGATGAGGAGAAATTTCTTCACTCAGAGGGTGGTGAATCTTTGGAATTCTCTCCCCCAGAGGGCTGTGGAGGCTCAGTCGTTGAGTATATTCAAGACAGAGATCGATAGATTTTTGGATATTAAGGGAGTCTAGGGATATGGGGATAATGCAAGAAAGTGGAGATGAGGTAGAAGGTCAGCCATGGTCTTGTTGGGTGGCGGGGCGGGCTCGAGGGGCGAAATGGCCGACTCCTTATTTCTTATGTTCTTATAGTATAGATGCATTTGAGGGGAGGCTAGACAAACATGAGGGAGAAGGGAATAGAGGGTTACGCTGATAGATTTAGATGAGGAAAGACGGGAGGAGGCTCGAGTGGAGCATAAACGCCGGCATGGACTGGTGGGCCGAATGGCCTGTTTCTGTACCGTATATCCGATGTAATCTGTCTTTTTTTAATATTGGTTGAGGGAGGAATATTGGCCAGGTGACCAAGAAAACCCCCTGCTCCTCTTCAAATAGGGCTATCTAGGTGGACTGAAACCAAACAAAAAGGAGATAGAGGGCAGAGTATATACTGTGCATGCGTGTGATCTGACTAGAAGCTCAACATCGAATACTTTTAAATCCATGATCAATGAAACTAAATTGGTGCATTATTCTCAATTCAATTACAGGCTCCAATCCATTATAAGAGCACATGAATTAGGAGCAGGAGTAGGCC